>CM019709.1:15501865-16199365 GCA_009760885.1 Achatina immaculata | reverse complement strand
TTTTTTTAAAAAGTATCCTGGGCTTGTGTTTTGTACCTTCTTGCAGTGTTATGTTGCCTAGCTGTGTGATGTTCTGTCAGGCTTTGGTTATTATTTCAACTACTATTTCCATATTTTCATATTTTCTTGAGTTTCATGTTCAGTCCTTGTTTTCTTATCATATTTACTGTTTTTTGCCCTGTATGTTTGATGAGTGTGTGCAGGTAACACTACATTGTCTGCATAATAAAATCCTCAGCCATAAACACTATCTAATTCCTCTTTATAATATTTCTGTTGTTTTGTTCATCATTCATTGATAATGATGAGAAGAGTCTTATATTTTATATCCTTCCTTTGCACTTAAACATCACATAGGGCTCACAGGGTAGTTCATCAAGTTTTTCCTGTTTTCAGCGAGCTTTTCAGCCTCATCAAGGGATTTTAAACTGGCCTCTCTTAAAAATGTCCTCTTTAGAGTTTCACGTGGTCAACCTCTTTTTCCTTGGCCTGTTGTGTTCCACTTGATAGCTTGTTTGGATTCTCTGACTGTTTCTTTTCATCACATGACCAACATATATCCATCTCCTTTTCCTGATCACCCATGAGACTGGTTGTTGTTCACTCATCTGCATTATCTCTGCGTTGTTCTTGAATTCATTCCACTTTATACCAAGTATTTTCCTGATGCACTTGTTTTCAAAAGAGTCTAATTTCTTGTCTATTTCTTTAGTTGATTTCCAGCTTTCACATGCATAAATGAGAGTGGATATTACATTTGAATTGAATAATCTTAACTTAGTGTATGTGCTTGTAACTTTTGAGTACCATATGGTTTCAAGATTCTTGAAGGTTAATGCTACTTTTGCAATTCTAACTTCCTTTCTAGTGTCACCATCCTGGTCTATGCATGAGAATAGTATCTCAGTCTTAAAAATCAGCAAAATATAAATGAGTTTAAATTGATGTTCATAGAAGACTATAAATCTAAAGTTTGTGAATCAGTTTTATAGTTAAGACTTTCTGCTCAGCCACTAGAAATTGAGCATAGTTTGCTGATATATAAAATCTACTATCCTTACTTTTTCAGCATTTAGTTATTTTCTGAACACTGTCTCATGTAAGATTCTTGTTTGTTTTGTGATTCAGTAAGGGAAACAGCTGTATTCTTCTACCTACTTTCTTATTCTTACATCTTACATACTTCCCATGCTGTTAAATGTCACATAGGATTTGCAAGGTGGTGTGCTAAGTTTTCCTGTTTTCAGTCAGCTTTTCAATCTCATCAAGGGGTTTTATGCCTACTCATTTTCCCTCTCTTAACAATGTCCTCTTTAGAGTTTCACGTGGTCGGCCTCTCTTTCTTTGAACTGTTGTATTCCACTTGATAGCTTGTTTTGGGATTCTCTGATTGTTTCTTCTCATCATGTGACCGATTTAAAACTTTATGCTTTCTGTGTATATGACGCTTGCACTGCGGAATGAAGACACATCATTCAAGTGTCAGAGTTGATGAACCATATCCAACCATGATCATATTCTATCTCCCGATGGTGCCTAACACAAAGCACACATTAGTCAGCTCAAGGGAACAGGGATCAAAATAGCCAGGTTAACCTTACCTAACCTGAAAATGCACTGAGCTGAATTTGGATGTGGTGGGTCAAAAGGCACATAACAACAACAAAGTGCAGTCTGTTCCCTCTGAGGGTGAATGCAAAGAAGGAAAAAAATCAGGATCTCTGAAAGGTACCATTTGTTTTTTAAGGTGGCAATTATTTTTAAACAAGCTATACTATATGCTCTCTTTTTTCATACTTCAGAAAATACAGCAATAAGTAAAATTATGTATAAAAGGTAAAATTCCCGTTTCCATGCCATTAAGGCATGTTGGAGAATATGGTGTTGGGCCTGAGTTTTCAATGACCTTCAGCACATGAAGTGTTTGTGGTCAATATCACGCTGGGCTTTACCTTCCCATATTTCTCTGGTAGCCATTTTTAGAGACTGGGTGAACCCCGGAGCCTTTTTGGCGCGTACCAGAAAAAAATCCCACTTTTGGGACTGAACCCATTACCACCGGATTAATAAACTGAGGGCCTAACAACTCGGCTAACTAGGCCGCCAAAATTTTATATATAGCATATGTATATGCAAGATATCACTGAGTTCTGTAACAATCAATTTATTAAAGAATATTAAAGGTAAATAAAACTAATATGATGGGGGTATTTTTTTGTTATTCTATTTTCTCTGTATTATAAAGAGTTCTGAAAAAAAAAGAAAAAAAGAAAAATCTCAACTCATCGAATAAAATCGTTATACACTCAATCACCGATATCAAGCTGATGTGTTTTCCACTATCTTTCTGTGGTAGTACTTCAAGTGTGGAATGTACTATCTTGCTGGTGACTTAGCATTTTAGCAGTTCACAAGGGTGACTCACTTACTGTGCTGGATAATTCTAGTCTTTTTTTTTTTTTTAATGTCAGCCAACCTAATTTCACTCTTAAGGACTGCAGTGTGTCTATTGCATGATACTGAATGACATAGGCTATCATTCCATTTATTGAAGAAATGAAAGAAATGTCACAGTGCCTTGTTCTGTACTCGGGCAGTAAATAATGTTATTCACTTAAATGTATGAACTGAACAGTATATACACTGCTTTAAGGTAACAGAGCACAGTATTTTATGGTTAGACCTTGAACTGTGCTCTGTTACTTTACTGTGTGAAAGCCATGTTATTTTCTGTGCGTAAACATTTGTATCTGACAGAGTGCTATTACCATTGTATACAGGAAAAAAAGCATTAGGTTCATGATTTGAAATAATCAAGTATTTCTTTGTATGTGTCACTTTGTGATCCAGTTAGTGAAAGATTAAAAACAGTGAGAACCAGCACAGTTGAGTCATTAGAAACATACCATTTGTGAAGAATTGGGGTTGATAAGAATTGGGTTGATGTTACCCATTGGCATAAATCTCAAACTATCTTTCTCTTTCTTGACAATGATATTAGGGGCTAGTGATATACATTCTTCAATTTGCTGGTGTGTAGCTACTTTTTGTTACACACTGTGTGCACCTTTCTTGTCATTGGCATCATTACTCTGCTTGCAGTAAACAGATCATTAGATTATAACTAGATTTGCATGGGACAAAACTCGACAGACTGTAGATTAAAATTAGTTATGTCCAACAGCATGCGAGCATTGCCATACTAATATCGCATTGTAGAAAGTAAATATAGCACTAAGCTGATTGACTATAAAATATCAAGTCACTGTTTTCATCTTTGAGTCCGATTCGAGTCTTTAAAGTGACTGAAATCGCATCAAATCTGAGTCTGTTGACTCCAGTCTACATCTCTGCAAAGGACATAAAGAGCAACCATAAATCAGCATTAAACTAATGTCATAAATTTGCAGATTTTTCCAGAACTGTGTGCAAATATTTAATTTTTGACCTCTGTTTCTGTCAGTTCTGTTATTTATCTCTTTAATTTTGGTTTCCACTTTTAATTTACAGTTGACATGCTGTTCATGAGTATTTGACTTTAAAATCACCATCAGGATTATATCACCTTTTTTTTTTCTTTGTGTGTGTGTGTTTTTGTTGTTTTGTTTTCTTTCAACAAGTTTTACTGTTTTCAGCAAGCTTTTCAACCTCATGAAGGGATTTTATGCTTTAACAATGTCCACTTTAAAGTTTCATGTAGTTGACCTCTTTTTTTCAGCCTGTTGTGTTCCACTTGATATCTCTTTTCATCACGTGACACACATACAAGATATATATATGGAGTGTTCTTTCTCTCAACTCATCCCCCCCCCCCCCCCAAATAAAAATTGTTCAAGTTAGTTACATGCCGCTAACAAAAATTTCCCTATGTTTAGAGTCATTCAGGTGCAATTAACATAAATTTGTTGAGTCAAGTACATGGAAGTTAATAAAAATTCTTTATTTTTAGAGTCATGTACATCCATTCAAAAGTTATAAGCACAAAAACCAAGTTAAGATTATTCAATTCAAATGTGATATCCACCTTCATTTATGCATGCGAAAACTGGAAATCAACTAAAGAAATAGACAAGAAATTAGACTCTTTTGAAAACAAGTGCATCAGGAAAATACTTGGTATAAAGTAGAATGAATTTAAGAACAACACAGAGATAAGACAGATGAGCAAACAACAATCTGTCTCATGGGTGATCAGAAAAAGAAGATGGACATATGTAAGCCATGTGATGAGAAGAAACAATCAGAGAATACCAAAACAAGCTATCATGTGGAACACAACAGGCCAAAGAAAAAGAAGTTGAGCATGTGAAACTCTAAAGAGGACATTGTTAAGAGAAGCCAGTTTAGTGGCCATAACATCCATTGATGAAGCTGAAAAACTCAGCAAAACAGGAAAACTTGGCAGACAACTATGCGAGGCCTATGTGACGTTTAATGGCACAGGACAGGAAGGATGTAAGACATGCATTAAAAAAAAATTCTTTATTTTTAGATTCAGGTACATGCAGTTAACTGATATTCAGCCAGGGGACAGGAGTCAGGGCTAAAGTGATATCCGTAGAAGTGGGAGCAAGAGGTTTCCTAGCAACATCAACGTACAAACTATGTAAGCAACTGGTCATAAAGGGACAGGCAAGAGCTTTTCAGAAACAGCAAAAAAAGCCTCATTCTGGCTGTGGAGCATGCAAAACAAGCATTGAGAACTTAATTTCGTTTGTCACAACCAATACCATTCTTCCTTAGCTAAATCGCTAAGATGCACTTTGAAGTGCAGTGCCAAGTAGAAGACCGCAGGTTCAATTCTGAGACGTGGGGAAAAAAAAAAGTAACAACTCACAAGAACTGGGAGTCATGACTCAGAGGGGCCCACCCCCTTTAGAGTGTCAGATACACTTGTATGGGGGGGGGGTGCTTCGTCTGATGATCTGGAGGAGTTGTTTTCCGCTCCCTACAATAGAGAATTTCCTGCATATTCATTATTTTCAGAGTTATGGACATGTAGTTAAAAAACATTTTTTTTTTCCATTTTGTTCATTGAAGTGAAACCAGCTGTCATTTTTTTGTGTTGGTTTTATTATGTGCATAAGTTTCTTACTCATGGTCATTTTCAACATGGCAGCGGCCAGATCCCCTTTATCAGCCAAGACAGTGATGATTCTGACAGTTCTGCATCGGAGGAAGAGTTTGTGGTGCCACCTAGTAGACCACCTTTGGGTATGCCCTCTCTGATATTTTGTTGTGTCATAATTTGTCTCTTTTAACTTTTTATCTGCCAAACAAGACCCATGACACTTGAACATTTTTTGTAATATAAGTTAAGATGCCTATTGTTAGTGTTTGCAGCAGATACATTAATTCTTGTGTCAGGGCTGTTTATCTTTATTGATGAAATCACTTCCTCATATGATGACACCACTACCTAATAATGGACTGTGAAGATAAATTGACATGATCTCTGTTGTGGTTCATTCATTCATTCATTTGCATGTCCCTTGCAGAACTTTGCCTCCCTGTCAGCACTCCTGTAGGCCTCTCGGTTGTAAGCAAGATGGCCTGCTGCTGATGTATATATTTGCAGATCATCAGTTATATCTTGCAGCCATCTTCGCCTTGGTCTTCCTCTCTTTTTCCCATTATGTACCCTCTGTTCTGGTGAAGATTACAAATAAGCCAGACACTGCTGCATCTTTTGAGGGTATCTGTATCATTTGAAGATATCCATACCATTTTGGGGTATACATATCACTTTGGGTTATCCATACTGGTTAAAAGTTGACAAACCAATTGGGGGCATCCATGTCATTCATGGTGTCTATACCACTTGAAAGTATCCATGCTGCTTTGGGGTGTCCATATTACTTGAGTGTATCCATATCATTTGGGGGGAGGGGATATTCATAGCAAATGACAAAACTGTGATGTCATAGTAATAGTTTCAGATTCCATTTTTAATAATAAATAAAGACTATACATTTTATTTTTCAGTGACCTCAAGCCCTAATGTCAAGAAATTGCAGGTCAGTCTCTTTATGTTTAGAGTGTTGTCATTATTTTCATATAATTTTCATGGATTATTCTCTGCTCAGTTTGACAGACTTTATCTGGTTGGGGCCTTAGCCCTCTTCCTCACAGTGCTGCCTGGCATAACATTCCATAAGAGGTATTGGATCTACAGTGTGAGCTGGCAGAATTACACAGCTTTATCAGAGTTAAATCAAGAATTCAAGCTGAGAGTACATGGGCCATGTGCTGGCTCATCTTCAGTCTGTCATAACCCATTATAATTGAAATTTTTGGTTTGATTTATATTTTACTCTCAGATATTTAGTTTTACTGACATTTTATTCTCAGATGTTTAGTTTGGCTGATATTTTATTCTTGAATGTTTAGTTTGGCAGATATTTTAACCTCAAACTCTAAGAAAACTTGCAACCCCTAACACTTACAGTATTTTATTTCTATTGTGTTATTTATATGTACAGAAGAATGACATCTGTACCATGGTACAGAAGTCTTCAGGCAGACTGTTAGATAACAGATGTTTCACTTGGCTGAAGCCCACACTACCAGACATGATGGCCAAGGTTAGCGTTGTTTATATCAGATTTGAAATATCCATCACTCTTCACAGGTTGTAGCATTATCATTTTAGAACTGTGTTGCTAAAGATTCAGTTATTGGTGAAGGAAGCACATGTATCTGGTCTGATGTCTGCATGTTAGAGACTCATAACCTGCCAAGATCCTCCTTCAGTTCCATTCAGTGATATATGGTAATGGGCTGTGAATGAGGATGGCGTATGAATCTTCATTTCCTCATGTGGACCTTAATGAGAAGTCTTAGATTGCAGCTTTCTGAGGCAGGGTGAGGCAGATTATCCATTCTGTCTTCATATATATGCCATAGAACATGGGGAAGTCAAGATAGATATCTGAAATTGTAATCTGTTGTCAATACTGTCATTATCATCTCTGTGCAGGAAAATGAGTAACACAGTCATAGCGCATAGAAGAGTAGTAATCATCACTGAGATTTCATCTGTCATCATTTCTTGTTTCACACAGAGGCAGTATTTCTTCATGTCAGATGAAAAGTTTTTTTTTAATTGCATAGAGAAATACATTTCCTTCAGTTTTAAAGCTGAAACTGTTTTAAACATGCAAGATTTATTTAGAATATTATTTTATGTGATTCAGAAAAAAAAAACAAGTTAGTGAATGTTGTTAATGAGAGAGAAATTTCTTATTATGAAGCTTTTTGGATGTAGAGATTTTCAAAAAGCATTGCTTATACTTATTTTACATTGCTTATGCTTATTTTGCATTGCTTATGCTTATTTTACATGTTTTTCTTTGAGATTTAATGTATGCTTCAAGATAAAAATTTGATTGATTTATTTAGAATTTCAAGAACTGATGTTTTTCTTTTATTGCTGGAAAACAGGGGAAGAAGCTTGTATTGGTGTTTCACTGAGTAGTTTTTTGTTGTTTACTAAAGAAGAGATATGCAGTGAAGTTCAGAAGGAGATCTGAAAGATTTTTGTTCTTTTGGTGTATTTCAGCGAGAACTTGGCATAAACAAACAACAGCAGTTTACACATGCTGACATGTGCGTTGCCATTTCAAGGTGAGATATATATATAAACAGTAACCAAAACATTGTGGCTCATTTATTTGTTTGATATCTTTAGATCACCAAATCTTAAGTTGTTGTTGCTTTAAGTAATGCCAGTTTGTCTGTCTGCTCCTGTAAGAGACCACTGTGTTTGGAATCTTGAGGCTGTATGTCATTATGTGGTCAGTTTTAAGGCTATACATTTGGTATCTGACATTTGTCTTTGACCTTCTACATCCTTCAGCAGTGAGACACTGGCAGTCTAATTCTAGAATGTGACTCATTGATACAACATCAAAATTGCCAGTTATCTTTTAAATAGTTTAGATAAATAGTCGAAAGATATTAATGGTTTTCATTTTAGTTACATCAGTGATAGGTTACTGGTATTAGACTACTGGTATTTTGGATATCTCAGTGCCAGACTACTGGTATTTTAAATATCTCAGTGTCAGACTACTGGTTTTAAGGGATGGGAGGGGAGGGTGGTTAGATATATGCTGACTGATTTAGCAATCAGTGACCCATAGCTGACATGCTGGTGTCAGGGTTGACAATCATAGCTGACATGCTGGTGTCAGGGTTGGCAATCGTAGCTGACATGCTGGTGTCAGGGTTGACAATCATAGCCAACAAAGACCTGGATACACCTCTCTTCCCATTAATGGATTGAGCCTGGCAAATGTGACAAATAAGCCATTGTCCCCATAGTGGCAGAGTCTGCTAAAGAAGTATTGCAAATCCCCTGCTCCACTTAAGAACTAAAAAATGTGGCCACCATAACCTGTTTTCAATTCAATACCTTCACTATATCTGTGGCAAATAACATCAAGTGATATTATCACAGTGTCACATTTTATATATATATATACACACATACACTTATGTGTTTACATTACTGTGCTACATTAATATAGAAACTCATTTGTTTTGAGAGCAGAAAAGAAGAATGAATTATGAGCTGCAAAAAAATGTGTAGGAATGCCCATATTTAAGGTTTAGCCTTATGTCAAATGAGAATATTTTATCTGTGCTTTATACTACAGAGTAAACTGAGAATAGGGAGAACTGCTAAACCTTTGTGTCTCCACTTTATTTCTTATTATTGACAGACAGATCTGACTGCTGATATGGGATAAATAGCACACTTTAGCTGAAATAACCAACAGTTTGTCTGAATGGTAATTTAGGTATCTACCAAATCAGAGCACTCTGCTCAGGTCCTACAATCACAAAGCTTTCTGTGGCATTTACTCAGAAGATGGCAATGTTTTCCTCTCAGCATGTCAAGGTAGGACAATAAGGTTTGTCAGTTCTGTTCATTTAGAATTTCACAGTGCAGGAAACTATTATCTTTTGGATATATGTGTGCAGCTTGTCTTGTTTTAATGGTATTGTGCCAATGGAACATAATCCTTAATTGTAACTGAATTTATGTTAAATGACAGTAAATAAAATGTTCAGATTTAAATATTTATGAGTCATAATTCTATTTCTTCCATGAACCTAAACATTATGAGCTAAAGAGAAAAGTAGAATCACTCTGCCTTTCTGACATAACATAGAAGATGATGAAATACAGATAGGACCAGCATCCGTAGCATATAAAAACAGTCACATTTATTGACATGAGAACAGAATATATAAATATATAAAGTTTGAACTGAATGAGTGATTGAGCCAGTCTGCCTGCCTATCTCTCTCTCTCTCTCTCTCTCTCTTTCTCTCTCTCCCTCACCCTAAACAGATATATAAGCTTGTTCTGTAGATCTGATAAGATATCAGTGTTTCAAATTTTCATGGTGACATTTACTCAGAACTTCCTGAGAGATGGCAACAAAAAACAAAATGTACTGCAACTGTAGCACATAAAGGATATGACTAAATGTTCATGCATATATTAGTTCCAAGCATAAGATGATGAGAAGAAAAAGTGTGTTCTCACATAATAAAGAATGTTTGACACATGCAGACCAGAACATTCGAGTGTTTGACACAAGCAGTGACAACTTTGAACTCATCAAGAGTATCAGGGCCAGAGATGTAGGGTGGAGTGTGCTAGACACTGCTTTTAGGTAAGAATTTCTTACCATTCTTCATGTTTAACAGTTCTAGCAGTATGCCCTTTTTTTAAAAAAAATTTTAGCCAGATGGACTCTATAAGAGTTTATAAATGTAATGGACTGGCGTTGTATAATTTGTCGTTATTGTACATATACTTTTTTTTCTAGCCTTCATATGTTCTGTGTTTTGTTTTAAGAGATGCACAGTAGAACGTCAAAGGGAATGGAATGCAAAATCTAGAGCTCACCCTCCTGATATGTATAGCATAAGAGTAATGTAGCATCCAGACCAACCATAGGGTTAAAATTTGAGGCAGAAGCTATAAACTTGTCATCATAGTCTAGAGAAATCTGTGAAAACTTTACTCTGACAGCAGACCAAGCATGATTCAGTACTTGAACACAGACAGGGAGCATTGGATGTCACAGATGAGCGACTACTTCATGATTATAATGCCAAGTGAATGAATTACCTCTGAACTTAGTAAACAATGCCCATGACATACAGACATTTATTGCAATTAAAAAGATCACTGCTGCAGTGTTTTACAAGGAAGTGAAATGATACTTAATTTTAGCATCTGTGACATTTTAAAATTATGAACTCCTGTCTGTAGAACAAAACCATATGACTTGTTTTTTGTTTTTTTTAAAACTTTTTTCAGAAAGTCATTAAAGTGACTCAAGAGATGATAAATACAAGGCATACATTTTCCTGTCTTCTTTTAAAATGATCCTTGATAGATTACAAGTTAAACCTACTCTATTTTTATCATGTCTACGTTTTTACTATTGTTTTGGATAGTAAAAGTTGTGTTCATTCATTCGTACCAGTAAGTGAATGTGTTTGTGTGTTATCTCCTCAGCCCGGATGGACAGTTTGCTGCTTACTCCAGCTGGTCTGACTGTGGTAAGTAACTGTAGAGTAGTAAATACTGCATGAAAGCACATAACAGAACATTTAAACCAGTTTAGAAAAGAAAATATAGTAGCAGTACACCTGCAGGGGCACTGTAAATGTAGCTATGCCTTCTTATCAACACTGATGGGAAAATTGTTGGATTGCTGTATTTATTTTTTTTAAAATCTGTTTCCAAAAAAATTTCCTACAATTAATTTTTGTTCATAAAGATGCTTTCCAGATTTTAGGTGCAACTGTTTGCTATGTGAGATCATTATTTGCTTCTGTATATATTTCATTCCAGTGTTTATATGAGTTCACTTGAATTTTTTGGAAGGATTTGAATGACACTTTGCAGTTGCCTGAAAAGTTGATTTTGCTTTGACAGTACTGTTTTAATGAGTCTTGGTCTCATTTAACATTAATGGTTGATTTTTAAAAATAATTTTACTACATGTTATAGTTTAGTAAAGTTTTTTTTTTTAGTAATACAGAAAATTTCCTTTTTTTTCACACCTATTTTGAATTCTGACAAAAGTTTGACAATAGTGTCAAATTTTAGCATACATGTATTCCTAAATGCACTGACAGCTGTGAGGTTTCTCTGCAGTGTCTTTGTTTGCAAGTTGATAGAAAGTTTCTTGAATGTGTACCAGATACCCATTTTCTACAACTGGTTTGACTGCAGCTCAGTGATAATAACTCTGTATGAAAGTCAGTTCACTATAACCTTATCATTCCTACAGCTTACCATCTAAAGTGCATTTCTGTGTTGTCCTCAGTCCATCTATGTAGCATTGGCAAGGATGTTGATGTTCATGAGGCTTTACAGTTTGATCCAGGAGACCACAGCTTCTGTATATTCTCTCTGATGTTTTCTTCAGATAACACAGAAATCCTTGGAGGGTGAGTTACTCATCATAATCTCTGTTACTAATAGTTCTTTTCTTTCACAAAGACTGTCCAATTTGTCAGTGAGTAACCCATAAGAACCATAGCCTGCCAAGACACTGTCACACCTCTCTTAATACCACCAGTAACAAGTCTAGCCTAACAAATGGGGCAAGGATTACCATAGTCTCCATGACAGTGAAGTCTGCTATAGAAGTTTGTACAACCCCTCTAATTTAGCTCCAGCCAGGAACTGAAAAAAATAACCCCCATAACCTGTTTTCATTCCAGCACAATGATATGCCTCAACACCTACATTGCATCGGCTGCAAAGAACATCAAGTCCGCAGTTACTAGGAGATGGAAGAATAATTCTTTTTTTCACAATTTGGAATGTCTTGTTGAGACTTTTGTCAGGATTTAACATTGGGCATGAAACTATAGCAGAGAATAAAACAACTACACAAAATTTTCCATAATGAGAAGAACTCAAAAAGAACAAATAACAGAAACAGTATGGTAGTTTTAACATGAATATGAAGAAGTATAGCTTTCTGTGATAGATTAGTGAGAAATGTCACTTTAGCACAATTACTTGTGTAAGTAATATATTATTTTTCAAGATAATTTTCATTAATAATGAAATGTATTCATGCTAAGCTTTGATTCAGTCTGATATGACTGGAAATTTTCATTTCCTCACAGTGCCAATGATGGACACCTGTATGTGTATGACAGGCTATCAAACAAGAGAACATTAAAAGTAAGTAACCTGACAATTTTTCCTGCCACTTTTCACATCAAGTTGACACTAGTAATATATGAAGACATTATATAACATAAATTTGGACAGTCATGAACAGGACAAGAGAATACGCAGCATTAGATCACCAAAAGATAGTTGCTGTAATATATCTTACACCTTACATCCTTCCTGTGCCACTAAACATCACATAGCGCCCCTGCATGGTAGTTTGCCAAGATTTCTTGTCTTCGGTGAGTTTTTCAATCTCATCAAGGGATGTTATGCCCACTGAACTGGTTTCTCTTAACAGTGTCCTAGAGTTTCACGTGGTCGACCTCTTTTTTTCTTCAGCCTGTTGTGTTCCACTTGATAGCTTGTTTGGGGATCCTTTGATTGTTTCTTTTTATCACGTGACCTACATATGTCCATCTTTTTCTGATCACCCATGAGACAGGTTGTTATTTGCTCATCTGTCTTATCTCTGTGTTGTTCTTGAATTCGTTCCACTATGTACTGAGTATTTTCCTGAGGCATTTGTTTTCAAAATAGTTTAATTTCTTGTCTGTTTCTTTAGTTGTTTTCCAGCTTTCACATGCATAAATGAGGGTGGATATTACGTTTGAACTGAATAATCTTAACTTGGTTTTTGTGCTTGTAACTTTTGAATGCCATATGTTCTAAAGATTCTTGAAAGTCAATACTGCTTTTACAATTTGTATTCTAATTTCCGTTCTGGTGTCACCATCCTGGTCTATGTAGCTGTCGAGATAATCAAATTGATGTAATATATAAACCATGTTAAATTTATATGAAATGTGAAAGATGCTGTACACATCCTTTCATTCACTTGAAATCAAAGCTACCACAAAAATAACTTACAGGTGAAAACAGTCCTAGGGCTTCTATCTTTAACTTACTTTCCATAGTTTCTGTAGCACTGGCTCCTTGCATGTATGTTTTCACATTATCAGGTTGTGTTAGGTGTTGTTACTAATGAGAATTATTTTGTTGTATCTGAAAAACACAAGGAAACAAGAAAGACTGTGATATTCAACCTGAGTTCTTAAACATAATTAATTCTATCTTTTAACAGTTCAACATTTAGATTTGCAGGAATGTGAAAGAAGTTAGAATGTGTGTATAAGCAGTGTTATGAATAACTTCACATAATAAGTGAATTAAATAATATGGTGTTTCATAGTTAGAGTTGACCATTTACAGAAGTCCAACATGATAAATTGACATCTTTGTTCTACGACAGCAAGTTTATTGATATATACAGATAGATGCTCATGATTCTGATGTGAACACAGTACGGTTTGCTGACTGTAGTTCTCAGATTCTGTACAGTGGTGGAGATGATGGCTTGTGTAAGGTGAGTGAGTGCACAGTGCTTGACTGGGGTATTTTTGTTGTGTAATAAGTTAATTATTAGAAACATTGATAGGTATCTAATAACATGAAGCATGAGTACAAGCAGTCCCATGTATTGTGTATGAGTGGTTAGCGACTGTCATCTTACAGCGAAATAATTGTACATCCGACCCTACCAGAATCTAAAGATTTAGTTATGCGCCATTCTTTTGAAGCAGGTATTTGTATCTTCAGGTATCTGTAGTTTAGTTTGAAAGAGACATGCTGAAGCGTTATATACAGAATATATAAGAAGGTTGGCAAATATCTGAACTAAATGTGACCAATGACAGTTCTCCCAGAAGTAAGTTGTTATGCTCCCTGTTTTGCTAACAGGTTATGGTTTACTGTGGTTCTGAAAGTAGTGAAATCTGCTGAAAAACCTGTTGTCTAGCTTGTATGGTACCAGTGCTTCAGTATCATCATGGCTCTGGCTGTGAATAACAAGTTCACATTTCTAGGGAAAACAGTTGAAGAGGCAAGAAACTGAATCTGAGTTCTTCTGTGTATTGTTAGTCAGGGTAATTAACTGCTGAAATACTTGTAGCAGAAGAAGCAGATTAAAATCATCATATTTATGGGAGAATAGTTTTATCTTTTAAATATATTCGTAATCATGTTAAAAATGATGAGAGCAAGCCTTACCAAGTATAATATACACATTACCCATGTATTTATATAGCAGTTTCATGCTTCTGTTTGTAGGTTTGGGACAGACGAGCACTGAGGGAAGAGAGACCATTGCCTGTTGGGGTGCTAGCTGGTCACAGTGATGGAATTACCTATATTGACTCAAAGGTTAGCAAAAGGATGTATGCATATTGTGATTTTTGTTAGAAAAAAAAATGCTTTTCATTTTATCATCTGATCTTTTGTTTTCTAGGTTCAAGTTCTGTGTTATCATAAATCTAGAGTCTATGTGAAAGAGGAATAACGAAAACCAATGGCAGACATTCAGAACTTTGAGGAAAAGACTGAGCTATACTCAGTCAATGTGCCATTGGCACTGTCACTCAACACCAACTATGAACAACACTGAGGTTAAAGGCAAGGCACATATGGGGGTGTCCTGAGTGCAAGGAGGCCTATCTCTAGGTCAGCAGCAGAGCATAGCCATTCTTCAAGTTCAGATCCAGAGTCTTGTTGCTAGGATGAATGTTACAAGTTTTTTTAATGGGTATTTTTGTGAGCCTTGTATAGTCTCTGTCCTTGATCTAGTTTCTTTAAAAATTTTTCCTGTGTATGTTCAGCCCTCACCAGCCTCAAGTCTGTGCTCAGAAAGTAGGAGAGGCTCAGACTGAACCTGAGTGCACATTGCAAAATAAGAAGAAACAGATAAGATCAAGAGCTATTAGTTATTTCAAATAATACATCTGTAATTATCTGGGGGAGGAAACATCACTCTAAACAATTTCACTATTTATGGTTATGCATCATTCATTCATTCACTTGTATGTCCCTTTTCAGTGACACACAGAAATGTACATACGCCCACATGCATACTCATCAGATGCAATATTCATCTCCTTTTTTTTTTTGTGAACTTATAGTGTATATAGAACAACACATACGTGTAAATCAGTCACAAAATAAATAAGAAAAAATTCAACAAATATGGTGGGACCAGGATTGTAAGTATGAATGGCCATATATATATATAGTGTTTCTATCTTATTTTTAGTGTCCTTGGGCTCTAGTACAATGTATTGAATATTGGAACACATTTCATAGACAAGAAAGAAACAGATTAAAAAGGACTAAAACTCACATTTAAAACTGAAAAACAAGAAATGAAAAACATAACAATCAAATAAGTAAAGTTCTTGAAAGCTGAATGAGAATATTGATTTTAAATAAATTCTTCAGTACATTTGTTCGGGGGATCACCATAGTCCCCATGGTGGTGGAGTCTGCTAAAGAAAGCATTGCACACTCCCTGTTTTTTAGCTTACTCTGGGACTGAAAAAATAGCTGCCATAATCTGCTCCCACGCCGATACGATGCTGTGCCTCAACATCTCTGCAGCATCAGCTGCAAAGTACAACAGCTTGCAGTTACAGGGAGTTCATACAAGTACAAGATATATTTGTTCCAGTTATCAGTTTATTACTCCAGTTTTGTATTTTTTAAGTCATTTCTTAAAAAAGATACTGACAAATAAGAACTGAATTCAGAAGTAGCATGTTTTTCATGTATATGTTACCTGTGCAGTTTATTTTTCACATATTGTATTTTATTTTATAATTGACTAATGTCAAGGTTCGCTACCAATAATAACTGAGTTTGAACTTTTTTTTTTGGTGGGGGGGGGGGGGGGGGAAGAGAGAAATTCTGATAAAATTTGAAGCTTTGAATATTTAAATGTCAAAGGTTAATTATTGTAAAAAAAATTTAAAGTTGGAACTTTGTGGTTCCTAGTGTCTGTATGTGGATACTTGGTGTCCTGAAGCACATGAGTTTTTAAAAAAATATTCCTACTCCTTCGCCAAACAAAACACCCAGACTTTATTGTGACTTGGACCCATGTTTTCTAAGTGAGAAAACTTTTTTTAAGAACACAGCACCCCTGTAATTATTAACATGACATATCTACTGATTCAGATGTGGAAGATTTCAAGCAAAATATTTGGGGAAGATTACTTGACATTTGTACGAGGGTTGATTGATAAATTCAGATGGTGTGCTGTTGGTAGACTATCTTCAAAAGGGCAGAACGGTCACTGGGGCCTATTACGCTAATCTAGTGAAGCAACTGCAGGTCAAATTGAAGGAAAAGCATAGAGGGAAATTGACGAGAGGAGTCATCTTTCAGCAAGACAATGCTCCAGTTCACAAGCTGGCGGTGGCAATGGATGCCATTCATGAATGCGGCTTCCAACTTCTTGAACATCCTCTTTATTCCCCAGATTTGGCCCCTTCGGACTATTACCTGTTTACCAAACTCAAAAAGGAGCTCAGTGGTTGCAAATTTGCTTCAGATGATGATGTCATTCATGCTGTAGACCACTTTCTACTGGCACAAGATGCTGACTTTTATAAAGAAGGGATCTGTATGCTCCAGGATTGCTGGACTAAGTGCATAAACTTGCAAGGGGACTATGTTGAGAAATAACCAAAAAAAAAAGTTATCCACAATTAATCCATTGTACCTTAGGCTGTGAGCTTCAATCACCCCTTGTACCAACTGCACCCCTTGTACCAACTGCAGTATCTTAATGCTCAGTCTTTCACTGTCTTTCTGTACTGGCAGGGTGATGCTCGCTATTTTATTTCCAACTGTAAAGACCAGACACTGAAACTTTGGGACATTCGATGTTTCTCTAATCAAGCTGAAATAGAGGTAATTATATCAAGATACCTACAGAGGTTTGTTTTTTTTTTTGTTTTTTTTAATAATGCTGTTTTCTTACCAAAGTGTGCTAAATATTTGTATTTGACCAAATGCAGATTAAAGTAAAATATTTCTAATTGAGAAAAAAAAAATTTCAATATTCACATATTTAGTTAATTAGTTAGGGGTTAGTTTCTCTTTTCACCTGCTTTCTGCAGTTCGTTATTAGTGAGGAAACATACAGTGTGAAGTTTTAATAAATGTTCTATAAAATTGTTTATAGATTGATCCTTTATCATTCAGTATTAGTCTGACATCACTTCAGTGATACTGTTCATGAAACTTGGTGTTAAGTAACAAGTTCAGAAGACAATCTTTGCAGTTCAATATCTATAAAACATGTTTATTTATTCTTTTATTTGTCTCAGAGTACATAGGCAGTTGAACAGATACATTTGTATTTTGAGTGTTCTGGAGATGTCTTAACCTGGCCAAGAGGTTGTTTATTTTCTGAAGATTGTTACTGCAGTCCTGTTACAGGGCATCTCAAAGCTCAGCTGTCTGAATCTCGTACTGACCAACTCCATGTAGCGTGGTCATGCTGTTAGTTGAGCCTTGATCATCATCTTTTTTTTTCTGACCATGTGCATGAGCTTCATGGTGGGCTATGTTAACTGTGCTTCATTGATAACATAGGCTGCTATCAAGCATTTCTAATCTGAATCTGTATTGTGTCAAGTTTTGCCATGTGCACATTTAGTCAGTATCTAGTAATCTGATTATTGTAGACAGAGTAATGACAAGAAAAATTCACAGAGTATATATAATGATGGTCAAAGCTGCAGCAAACTGAAGGATTTGTATCACACTGGCTATGCCCATATCATCTCATGCCCATTGTTATAATAATGAATGAATAAACTACTTACATGTCCAAGACAGTGTTGCGCAATTCTTGGTGGTTTTATCAGAAGATAATGAAATAATTGGAGGATCATGCCCACATATTTGCCCCTGTGAGATCAGACTGGAAAACTTAGGCTTGTGTGGTATTTAGTATCTTTGGCTTGTATTCTCCCATCACACCTCTAATCTTGAATGGAGAAGTTTTTAGATGGAGAATGTTTCAATTTGTGTCACAATATTCTGTAGGTCAAGCAGATTTTCTGCTAGCAACACCATCATCATCCGAAGTTATTAACTCAAGTTTCATTAATAATTAAATTGAATATTTTCTCTGAGTGTCTCATCATTCTTGATGATTTATGAGTACTGTGACACAAATAAACACAGTCAAGAATATGGTCTAGAAATAAACATTAAAAGGTAAAGGTCAAGGCAATCGGGAGAAAAGAACAAAAGCCAATTGTAAACATAAACAGACAGAGACACCCAAGAATAAGTGATAAAATGCATGTATTTGGACACATAATAACAGAAGATGGAAAATGCAAAACAGAAGAATAGGAATAGCCAGATGTATACGGAGCAGTAATTTCATACATGCACATGCTCGTGGTGCACGTGCGGCCACGGAGCCTGGACGCATGTCTAAGAAGTAAAGAATAAAGCTGCTGCTACCCTCCATGTATGTTCTTAAAATGTGACTAAAGAGGTTGTGTGTATGGCCAACAACCCTGTCACATAAAAAGATTCAACTTGTTACAGAAACGTAGACCCCAGCAACGTTGCTAAAACAGCCATGTGATGGACACCCGAGGGAAAAAGAAAGAGAGGACGACCCAAGGCTACCTGGTGGAGAACTGTAGAAGCAGAAATCATTAGCATGCAGCACAGCTGGGGCACAATACCAAGGCGGGTAGCAAACATTGAGAGGTGGAGGGAGTTTGTTGCTGCCCTGCAAGATGTCACAGGACATACTGGGTAGTGACTGCTTAGCCAGTTGCCAACCATGGACATGGATGGATGGACATGCTCATGAATTTTAGCAAGTACTTTTGTTTCCACTAGTGAAAAATATTCATATTTGTATTCAGCCATTCCAAAATGTGAATATTCATGTCTTGCTGAATATGAAAATCTTGTAAATCTTGAAAATCATCTCCTCTCTATTCATCATCCTGTATGTTTTTGTATGATTAAGGCTTACGCTGAAATGTCACAACTTTGTAATCATTAAGTAATAAAGCTGCTCCTACTTTTTGCTATTTTATGCATGAAAATCTTGTATTCAGTACAGGCTTGCTTCTTACACTGCTTAGTGTTATATGTCACCCAAATGTGCCAGAAAAAATAGATATTGCTACCATAAAGCTGTCCAAAATAGCATGAGAAAATGCGAGACTTTCAGCCCTGACTTTCAAGCATGTTTCTGCCACAGTGTTTCTGCAGCATTATCATTTTATTTTCTTTTCCGATATACAGATGTAAATATTTGGCCTCTTTTTACTGTTTTCATTTAATGATTAAGTACAAGGGCAGGCGGGTGCACATGTGCAGAGAAGCTGCGTCTTGTTTCAGTGAATAAATATAACATGCAAATAATGTTACTGAGACTATGATTAAAAAGTTGTTCAGTTTTGAGAAATACAAGTCTAGTATGTTAAACTTTTGCCTGAGAAATAAATAGAGCAGATTATGGACACGATATAGATTATCTTATATAATCATCATCATCATGGATGCTGTGTCAGTAAGCAAGGTTGATCATGCTTTGACAAAGATTTTGATTTTTGATGATCCCCATTAGTTCATTTCTTATATAACATTCTGTCATGCTGTCCATTATTTTCACTCTTGCTTGGTCTTTGCTTCCCTTGCAGTTTCTGTCCTGTTAATCTTTTAAAATCCTACCTTTATCATATGTTTGGTTAATATCAGATGTAATTTACATAAAATCCATTTATCGTATTTCATTTAGTCAGACTTTCCCCATTGGTCATAGTGTTTGTTCAAGATAACATTCTTCTAAGAAACACATCTGTCATGCCTCCAGTGATTTTTATACTGTGACCTCCACAGAACAATATGTTTTTAATATTTGTATTCTGTTTTATGTCTCATATGAAATCTGACAATCCTGACTAATAGTTTTTGTAAAACAGGAGGCCAAGAGGGCTATTGCATCAAATCACTGGGACTACAGAAGGCAGCATGTTCCTAGGAGAAGTGAGTAGTTCAGAAACTCATGTTTCTAGCTGTGTATTTTAATACATCATACAATACATACAACATTGTTGTGAAAGAATAGAAGGACATCAGAAGTGTGGAAGAGATAGTAAAATGTTTAAAGAAGTGAAGACATTGATGAGAAAGGTCACACATAAGCTAAATGTAATTTGTGACAAGATTGGGAAGACCTTGACAGAGACAGGAAATTCTAGAAAGATGAAAGGAATATTGCAGAGGAATGTATGAAACAGCTGACTGTGAAAGCAGAAATCAACAGTGTGAACTTTTATTGGAGGCAAAAGAACCCGAACTGACAAAAGAAAAAGTTTTATGGGCAATAAAGAATCTGATGAGATAACACCTGAACTTATAAAAGCAGGAGGAAAGGAATGTGCAGCAATCTATCATGCACTATGTAAAAAGTTATGGCATTCAGGTATTTGGCCAAAAGAATGGAAAAGAACTGTATTCATACCACTGCCAAAAAAGGGTAATCTGAAATTATGCACAAACTACAGAACTGTTGGCCTGATTAGCCATGCCAGTAAAATTCTGTTAAAAATCATAATGGGTAGACTTCGTAAGAAAATAAAAGAAGTCAATATGGTCCAAGTTGGTTTCAGGCAAGAAAGAGGATCAAGAGATCATATATTCAATATAAGATTAATAATAGAGAAATGCAGAGAGTTTAATGTGAATCTATATTTATCTTTTATAGACTACTCAAAGGCATTTGATTGTGTACAACACCAGAAACTTTGGGAAATAATGGAATAATCATCATAGAGCAGTAAAATGCATTGGACTTAGTTACACTAGATGAGCTGTGGAAAGAGATAGGAAAACTAAGAACCAGAGGAAATTTACTAGAACATGGAAGAAAATTATTGTAAAAATATACATAGACCTGTCTTTTGATATGACAACCACAAGGATGTGTTATCACTGTTGCTGTTTATAATTTTTATACACAAAATCATCAAGAATCGTATCATAATGAATATTTTGCTGCTGATTAATTTACTGGAATGACTGCTTTCTTTAAAATATTGATGGTGACTTACAGGAGTATTCAGTAAAAAAAGATGTACTGAAATATAAGTTGTGACTTAAATAATGAGATTGGGCCACTGTTTTTCTTTGAAATTAGGGGTGTAATTTTTTAATAATGGGTTATAGATGAAGCAACAGTTAACCAACACTACAACTGACCGAGAACTTTGTAAGAAGAGATCAGAAGACAGAGGCTACGTTTGTGGAAAAATGGTTTTATCTTTCAACAGGACATTGCACCAGTCCACACATTACTCTTAGTGAAGTTTTTGGCTTTTCACCGGGTCCAGCTCCATATTCCTTTCTTTTTTCTTCTACTAAAAATCATGTCTGCACTCAAGGGAACCTGTTTTGTGCCAGTTCTTATATCTTACATCCTTCCCGTGCTGTTAAACGTCACATAGGCCTCGCATAGTTGTTTGCCAAGTTTTCCTGTTCTCGGCGAGTCTTTCAACTTCATCAAGGTATGTTATGCCCACTAAACTGGCTTCTCTTAACAATGTCCGCTTTAGAGTTTCACGTGGTTGACATCTTTTTCCTCGGCCTGTTGTGCTCCACTTGATAGCTTGTTTCAGTATTCTTTGATTGTTTCTTCTCATCACATGGCCTACATATGTCCGTCTTCATTTTCTGATCACCCATGAGACAGATTTTTGTTTGTTCATCTGTCTTAACTCTGCGTTGTTCTTGAATTCGTTCCAGTTATACGTGTTTTGTTCCAGTTACTGAGGCGAAAAAGAAAATGATGCTTTGATCAACAGAAGACCAAAAGCACCTATGTGTAGATGCAGGAGGAGAGTATACAGAAGGGGAAAGGAGTTGAAATGTACATTTTCTTTATTAAATTTGTGTTACAGCATCAGTCTCATTATTTAAGAGCCACAACTTTTATGTGTATGTATTTCATAATTCACATCAGTATAATCTTTGTGCATTGAAGCTTTAATTCTCCACCAACAGTAGCCAGAAAGCGAGGATTGAAACATGACTCATCAGTGATGACCTACAAAGGTCACTGTGTTCTTCACACTTTAATCAGGTGTAAGTTCTCACCTGAGACCAATACAGGTCAGAGGTACATCTACACTGGCTGTGCAACAGGCAGTGTTGTTGGTGAGTTGATGGTCTTGCTATCATAACACTGAGTTACATACTGAATTACTTTTGTCATATATAACTTGATTACAATAACAGCAGAGTTATATAACTAGAATATCATAACATCTGTATTATTCTTATCATATATATAACTTGATAACAGCAAAATGACATGCTGGTGAATTAAATAACTGGAGTGGCATGATGTCTGTTGTCATATATAACCAGAGTAGCATGACTGTTGACTTATAATACTGCTATCTTGTCAGTTGAGGTCTCTACAACAGTGGCTGTCAGAATGAGGCAAACAAAGCAGCTGGCAGACTATAGGTGGCGGGGAATGGACATTGTTGAAGCACCATTGGATCCCTCATCCCAAAGTTGGAGTGTCTCTGTGAAACTGTCTCAAAGCCGTTGGACAGCTCGGTGTTGCACTTGGGACATGATCTTAGCTTCTCACTAGAAAGGTCTCCTGGGTATGAAAGAAAGACTTAGGACAAAAACCCCAATATGAAAATGTCAGAAACAAAAAGCCCAGACGTAACCTCGTAAAAGGTCAGCATCAGGTGATTCGCCCCCCAGCTACCCTGAGCGAAAAATCGGGGGGGGGGGGAATGACACTAAATATTCTTCAAATCAACATTTCTGGACTTAGGCCAAAAGCCTCAGAATTAAGCAGGCAGCTGAAAAAAAAAGTCAACACCCATATTGCGATCATACAAGAAACCTTTCTATATGGAAACGATCACTCAGGGCCTGGATACACCATGTACAAATGTAAATGTGGTAAATCCAGGGGTATTGCCACACTCTTGAGAAATGACATCCAAGGAAAGTTAAAAACAGAAATTGCAATGAGAATGATATCCAAGAGATAACAGTATGGCATGGTGGACTATGGTACACTCTGTATAATGTTTATTGTCCCCCAAATTCTAAAAGTCAGATCTACATACACAGCACAGACATGCAGAAAACTATCATTGCAAGAGATTTTAATGCACATCTACCATCACTAGGATACAAAGACCAAAACCCTATGGGAAACAACATTGAAGAGCTGTGCAACACCAACAACACGATAATATTGCAAGACTCCTCCTCCCCACCAACACTCCTCCACAGAGCCACAGGATGCACATACAGACCTGACCTCACCATTGTCTCAGCAGACACACAACGATTGTACTCTGAAAGTGCTTGATGACATAGGAAGTGACCATTGCCCCATCCTTCTACAAATTTCTCACACACAAAACCAAAGACCACACAAACCCCCTCACTGGAATTATAGAAAAGCAGATTGGGAAGAATTCAGAACACAAACGGATAAAAACCTATCAAAATTTAATGACAACACAAACATTGACACACTCTACACAAACATAATCCAAGCCATAATTTGAGTAGCCTACAAAACAATCCCCCGAGGACGCAGAAAGAAATATAGCCCCTTCTGGACAAAATTTCTGGAAGACTTAGTCAAAAAAAAGAAGAGCAGTCAGGAAGAATGCAGAGAAAAACTCTACGTTTCATTATCTGGTACGAGGGAAAAAGAGTGAAAACTCGTAAAACCGGGGATCGGAAAAGTCAAAAGTCAAGTGTAAGTTGAGTAGCATGACGGTTGACTTATAATACTGCTGTCTTGTAAGTTGAGTAGCATGACTGTTAATACTGCTGTCTTGTAAGTAGAGTAGCATGACTGTTGACTTATAATAATGCTGTATTAATACTGTTATAATACTGAGTTAAATAATTGTAATGTAACTGTTGCATTTGTCATATATACTGTACAAAATATGAGGAACATTAGTATGTCCTGTTGTTTGGGGAAAAAAAATTACTTCAGAATGAAGGAAGAGAAACTCCATTGTAAGTCAATTCTGTGAAGTATGTACTTTATGGTTACATTTTTAGTAGCTAAAGGAGAAGTTTGAATGTTTTGTTGTATTATCTGCCTTCAGCTATGGATTAGTGTTCTGTGCAGTTGATGATGTAATGATCTTGAAATACTGCCATCAGGTTGAGAGGGGAATAGATGCTTAAATTACCAGAGTCGGCCCAAGAAATTGTCATCTTCTCAGACACTACCTCTGTGAAACATATTGAGCTGTGGCTCACCAACCAGGCTGCAAGAAGCACTGTGTCAAAATGGCATAGGGCCTTGGCCAGCTCAGGTTTACAGACCCTGCTCTATCTCTATATTCCAGTCATCTTTTCTCCCAGAAATTTACCAGAAATTAAATGCAAAGAAGTTTAAACAGTTTCTCTAATGTTTCAGTCTATGATCTCTTAACTGGCAAGGTGGTTCGCAGGTTGGAGGGTCATAGTTCATGTGTTCGTGATGTGTCTTGGCATCCTTATAAGAACATCATAATCAGTACCTCAGTAAGTGGGATCAGCTCTTAGGCATGCAGTGCCAGGCATTTTATATAATATCATTAAATAGATATGGAAATTTTGAAATTAAGTTTCTTTATGTTAAATTCATAAATATGAGATGAAGGTAGGAAATGGCAAGAAACATTCAAGTGGCTTTCAAAAGTTTGCAGTGTAAATCTGAATATCTTTTTTTGTTTTTGTTTAAAATGCTCTGAACCCTAATTCTTTACTCTCTTCCCAGTGATGATGAAAGCAAACTCTGATGACTTCTCATTTCCAGGAACATAAACTAAAAGATTATGTGTTCATGTCCCCCTCCCCAGAAGAGCTGTAGTGCCAGACTTCTCAGTAAACTGCACCATATCTTGGACCATATCAGTCCCTACCTGTTTCACCAGACTGTTGCAACACAAATTGGTTCCAAGAGTAACTGCAAAGTCATAGCCCATTCTGGTTTTCCTAGGCCAGGCTGTCCCATAAAGTGCCCTGAAAATATGTGTAAATCATTCTGAAAGCTGAAGTGTGTCAACTTTCAAATTTTAAGATCATGAACTATGCTAGTTGCCTTAGTTAGCTTGTCATAAAAAGATTCATTCAGTCTTCTGTATATCAAATGGAGCATAAGGCATCAACAAAGCTTCTCCAAGCAATCCTGTCTTGAGTAAGTCAGGATACCTCAAAGCTTGTCTTTCCTATTTCCTTTAATTCTTCCTGCATTGTGTATCTCCATGTTCCTAAGGACCTGCCCCTTTTTCTTTTTCCACGAGGTGTCCAAGTCAGGGTGCTATAGGGGTAGTCATAAAGAGATAGATCTTCATAATTAATTGCATATTATTTTTTTCTGTGCTATTTATATAGATGTAAGAGCATATAGAGGTGCAGATGTCAATATTGACCACAACTTGTGTAGAGGGAAAATAAGACTAACATTAAGCTAACACAAGAAATCAGTACTCAGAAAGATAAACAGGCATAGCCTACTGGAAGAAAATACTAACAGGAATTTCAATCTAGAACGTACCAGTCATTTCACAGCTCTCAGTTCTCTCTGGAACAACTGTGTTAAGAACACATTTATCTTAGCATAGTCTTTGTGAGACAGGGAACATAGATCTGTTTGCTTAGAAACTCTGACCTACTTCTGTAGCCCAGAAACATGTAGCAATCAGCACTAATTGTAATTGTTATTTTTGTAAAATGTAATGTCAGGTTGGTGGATGGGTGGGAACATGGAGATCACCGGCAGGGATGAGGAAAATCTGGTGTGAAACCAATGAATCCAGGACGTGACAAGCCTATGGGTCTTTACAGCAACGGCTATCAGAATGATGTAAACAAAACAGCTAACAGACTATAGGTGGCAGGGAATGGATATTGCTGAAGCTTTCATCAGCACTGCATGCTGGATCTGACAGAGGCTGGAAAACAAAGTTTTGGCCAGGCCAGCCACACTGTCTTCATGGCAGTCCAAACAAGACCACAGTCTGCCCTAGCAAGGAAAGGTGCTGAAGTCGGAGTTATCCAGCCAAGAAGCGCATCGCAGAAATCAGGGTAAAATGCATCATCACCATTGTGAGTACAAAGAAGAAGAAGTAGCACTCGGTGAGGTAGAGGAGATATAGATGAATTATGGAATTCTTACAGCACAACCATAATCACAGCAGCAAAAGTAGACACTGAACTGCAAAAAAAAAAAACAAATAGAAAGGCATGGATATTGAAAAACACATGAAATTGCAAACATGAAAGACAAGCAGTCAAATTAGCCATGTTGAACATAAAGACAGATCTTGGAAAAGATTTGGCAAAAGCAACATACAGAGAACTAGACAGTAAAGTAAAAAGTTCAGCTGGAAGAGATAAAAGAGAATACTTAGACATATGGTGAAAGAAGCAGAGAAAGCAGCAAAGACAGAAACAGCAAAACTCTTTAAAACACAAAAAAGAGGCTAACAGGTACTATTATATCCAAAGAAAGATCAATCTTTAGCAAAACTGGCACCCAATTAAAGTAAAGGCCAAAAACAAAGATGGATCGAACAATTCCAAGAAATACTTAATCGACTACATCCAAAAGAATTGATAGACCTCGAAACTGATTTGCCAATCTCAGAACTAAATATCAACCTAGATGAAATTACATTGAACAATATTGAAACAGCGTGAACCTAGTGGCTAAAAACAAAGCTGCAGGTGAAGATGAAATAACAGCCGAAATGTTAAAAGCTATTAACAGTGACAAGTGACAGCCAACTACAAAGAATGTTTAATAAAGTTTGGAAAGGAGAAAAGGTCCTTTCTAAATGGAAAAAAAGGAATCATTGTTAAAATACCAAAATAAAAAAAACAACCAAAAAATCAAGCCATAATTGGAAAGGAGTACCTTACTGTCACTTGTGTCAAAAGTATTTTGCAAAGTCATTCAAAATAGAATTAAAGGTATTGTGTACACTGCAGTGAGAGAACAACAACCAGGATTTTGAAAAGGGAGAATCTGTCTCGACCAGATCTTTACTCTAAAAATAATATTTGAAGACCATTGAAAAGCAAGAACCATTAATCCTAAATTTCATAGACTTTAAAAAGGCATTTGATAACATACACAGAAATTCATTGTGGAGAATCTTAAGACTGTATGTGTGTCCAGGAAACTCTCTACTGTAGAGAGCGGAACAACAACACAACTCCTTCAGATCATCTTTTTTGGAATTGCCATAAACTTCATAATGAAAAAATGTTGCCCAGGTAAAATGGACATCGATATGGAATCCATCTAGAAAATCTTGATTTATGCATGATAACATAACTCTTATCAGTGACAGTGTGAAATCAAATGAAGAAAAAACATACTTTGTCTTCACTGGCTAGTAAAATAGGACTTGAAATTAACAAGTAAAAAAGGAAAAAATATTGGAACTTCTCATTAATCAAAAAGGAAAAATATACCTAGAAGAAACAGCTGTTGATGCAGTATTTTTTTTTTAGAAAAAATAGGCACCGCTGGCTAGTACTAGATCTTGTGCTTTGTTTCTGTTATCTACAGTGGGATGGCAAGCTGTTTCAGTGGAGTTACAGTGATCTTAGTGTAAAGCAGCCAGAGCAAAGAAAGGTAATATATTTTTAAAAAACATTGAAAGCAGAAGGGGAAATTATATATATAATTTTAACACATTTGAAAATAGTCTCTCTGTCTCTCTCTCTCAAGAAAATAAGAGTCTCTATTTGGTATGGGAATATTTTAAAATTTGAAATGGTACATTGCTGTTATAATTGGTGTCATGTTAGTATTTTTTCATAGTCTAAATAACAGACAAAAGCCCAGGGAAATGTGCCGGACATGTGTTTTGTGTTTTTTTTTTTTATATGCAGAAAGTTGGTTAATTTGTTGTGGTGAAAATAGTACAGACTGCTCCCAACTTATTTTGCCTCTGAAGTATATACAGTCTGTAAATTATTCATGTGATTATATATCAAAATATTAAAAATAAAAAGAAATGTTTCAGAAAGTCATATCATTAAATTCACAGACTGTGAAAGTTTATGGTGCACATTGTTATTTTTATCAATAAACCTCTACATGAGCACTGTGGGTAGCTTTCACAATTTCATTTGACAGATTCATTTCATGTCAGCTGTGATTGATGTCACAGCCTCCCTGATCCTGTGCTGCACTTTCACTAAGTCCTTCACTTTGTAACCTGTAGACAGTGTCCTTGATATAACTCCCCCCCCCTTGCCATGATGTCCAGGGTCAGGGTGACCATGATATTGGACCATCACTGCCAGTCCACTTACCAGAGAACAGCACATTAAGATCATCTCTCACATTAATGCCCTAGTGAGTGGGTGCACCATCCAACTGGAAAGTCACAGAAAATTTCTGATGTCAGTGTTACTACAAAGTAAATCCATTACATTTGTTTGCAGTTTTTTTTTAAATGGACAACAGTTATTGGATGAATAATTTATGGACAACCTGTACATATAGATTCAAATTTACATAAAGATTTAAATACATGTAGTCTATGGAATTTTAAGCAACAAACTGGTAACATAAAACACCACCAGTTGGTATGTAGTAAAACATTGCTTTGAGTTAAGTAAAACTTGGCTTATGCATTAGGTTGAGGGAGGATCCACTTACGAAAGTTGAGGACATGTTTGTGCATCTATTACTTTAGAAGTTGAATGTTATCATAGAGTTTTCATGTTTTTTGTTTTTTTTTTTGCAGGTCAAGGGAAGTCGAATTATGCAGTGTGACAGGGAAGTTCCTGTTCTTGGATTGAGTGATTTATTTGTAGAAAATGATTAAAAACATGATATGGAATTTTTATGTAGCATTTTATTAATTTATTTTAATACAAGAATGAACTTGTTATGTCGGAGACATGGAGAATCAGATGCGGGTGTGTTGTTGTTGCATATTAACCTCTAACATGAATAGATATTCTGATTTAGACAGAGCAGGCAGTGCTAGACTGTAAACTGAATGAATATGGGTATATTCTAGAAACATTTTTCACAGACATATAGCACATGCAAAAGTCCAGTTAGATGTTTGCAGTATCTATCTAGTTTTGTAAATTAGATAGAATGATACTGATCGAAAACACAAACTTCAGGGACACGTTGCATACAGACCCAGGTGGAGATACACCTTGAGATATCAACTCCGAGAGTATTGAAACACTCCAATAGGTAGTGGAGTACAAAGTCATAAGAAAAGGAATGCCGGGGTAATATGTGAGAAGGATTGTTGCAGAGGCTCATTACCACATTGTCAGAATAGAAGGCTGCTACTGTATCACTGAAATTAGTGTATTGTGATCATTGCAGTTAGAGCTGGATATAATACCATGTAGGTTCTTCCTGTACTTAGGATTCTGTGAAGATCATGTAACATAGACACAGATTCAGAGTTGCTGTGGCCTGCTTGAATTCTTGGAGCAATCCTCAAGACAGATTCTGCTATCAGGGTGAAAGAATGCAACATCGTGTTTCTATTTGCAACAAACAGGACTGGGTCTCGACCAGTTCTAGTTAACCAACCCTGGTAACAGCCATCACTATATCACTGTCATCATTACACAAGCTGTGCCTGCAATCTTTTTAATTTGAAATCAGTACCACTCTCAGTTACACTACTACAAACAGAATGTAAGGACTGTGCTGTTTATTGGAGCCACCTGTACTGCATGTTCATATACCCTAGGTAGTTGTTTGTTATCAAATAATGTGCAGTCTTTTATTGTCTTTACAGGCGATTGTGAAGCAGGTGGTGGATACTAAAGGTGACTGCCAAGTTCATCATATTCAGCTGCATCATTTGTGGCTAATTATACAAGGATGTGAAAAAGAAACTATAGAGATGTGAAATAATCTCGAGAGAACTGTTTGTTAAAAAAGAAATTGACATGGCTTTCTTAGCGCAAATGATCATGTAAAAGAATACATTAAAAATTTGTTTATTATTAACACTTTTATTTTGTGGTTATTGAGGTTGTACTATGCCCATATGTATTGCTTTGAAATACAAGGTGCGACAATTAAGTAATGAGACTGATTTTATTTTGGCCAAGACAAAAAATACCATCTGTGAAGCAAAGCATGGAATCCAAAGAGGCAACCTTCATCTATGATCTGGCAACTTTTCATCACTGCCCGATATGCAGACAAACAAGCTGTCATTTTGTTAACCTAGTCAGAGGTGCATTGTTTGATAATTAGTATGGAGCTGAAAGCTAACATTAAATTCTATTTAAAACTCAGTTGAATTGATGCAACACGTTTATGGGTATAATTGTTCATCTTGTGCACAGATATTCAGGTGGTATTCACGATTCAAAAGTGGTGTGGAAACGATTAAAATTGCAACTAGACATGGACATCCAATTTCTGTTCATAATGAGGAACTCATTTGCAAAAGTTAGAGAACGGATACAAGAAGATCATTGTTTGAGGATGATGGCAGATGAATTTGGTGTTAACTGAGAGACCATTCATAAAATTTCACTGGAAGATTTGGGCAAGAAAAAAGTTACTTGCCGGTTTGTGCCACATTCATTGTCTGATGACCAAAAACATCACTGTATTAAGTATGCAAAAGACATCATCAAAACATGTCACAGAAATAAACATTTCTTAAATTTGATTGTTGCAGAGGATGAAACATAGATTTTCCGCTATGATCTCACAACTAAACGTCAAAGTGCTCAGTGGAAGTCATCATCACCAAAAGGCAAAAAATTCGTCTTCAGAAGTCGAAAGTGAAGACAGTGTTGGTGTGCTTCTACAACAGCATGGGAATTGCTCACAAAGAATTTATTCCAGAGGGACAGACTGCCACTGCCAAAAGTTTAAGTATTTTGAAACGCCTAATGAAAAGGATTCTTCGAGTCTGACCCAAGTATTCAACAACCGGCAGTTTTTTCCTTCTTTGCGATAATGCACCGGCTCACCTGGCGGTAGTTGTACAGGAATTTTTGGCCCAAAAATCAGTGTGTTCTCAACCATCCACCCTATTCCCCAGATTTGTTTCCCTGCAATTATTTTCTATTCCCAAAATTAAAGTTACCATTGAATGGACACTTCTTTGATGATACTGATGACATCAAAAGGGCTGTAACATCAAGTTACCATACAACCAGAACTGCAGAGGTCGTTACAGTGTTTGTTAGATCATGCCACTCGCTGTATCAATGCACAAGGGGCTAACTTTTAATAAAATACAGGTTATATCTTCAACTGTTTATTTTATTTTTTAATGGAATTAGTCTAATTACTTAATTGTCGGAACTTGTACAAGCTTTGAAACATTTATATATTCACTTCTTACATCCTTCCCGTGCTGTTAAACGTCACATAGTTGTATAGTTGTTTGCCATGTTTTCTTGTTTTTGGCGAGTTTTTCAACTTCATTGAGGAGAGATCTCTTTAATTGGAAGATTTCAAACTTTTAACTCTTCCCATGCCCCAGAAAAAAATGCGGATGTTCCCGTTCATGCCACACAAAAAGCACAGGTCTTGATCTGTATAGGGGGTATAGTTGTAAAATGGAATGGAAAACAGTATTTACATGTACTTCTGTGTACTTATTATGTTTCAAAGTATAACTAAATGTATGAAAATTTCATAAATGCAGAGTTTTTTAGGAAAAAAGAAGTAATGTGATGTTTTTAGACAATGATTGTGCCCAGCTCACCATCGGCTAGGTCTAGATCTGCACTACTTACCATCTGAGATGTCTAGATCTACTTGTCAATCTCGTATTGTGATTCTGTGTTGCATTGTTTGATAATTAGTATGGAGCTGAAAGCTAACATTAAATTCTATTTAAAACTCAGTTGAATTGATGCAACACGTTTATGGGTATAATTGTTCATCTTGTGCACAGATATTCAGGTGGTATTCACGATTCAAAAGTGGTGTGGAAACGATTAAAATTGCAACTAGACATGGACATCCAATTTCTGTTCATAATGAGGAACTCATTTGCAAAAGTTAGAGAACGGATACAAGAAGATCATTGTTTGAGGATGATGGCAGATGAATTTGGTGTTAACTGAGAGACCATTCATAAAATTTCACTGGAAGATTTGGGCAAGAAAAAAGTTACTTGCCGGTTTGTGCCACATTCATTGTCTGATGACCAAAAACATCACTGTATTAAGTATGCAAAAGACATCATCAAAACATGTCACAGAAATAAACATTTCTTAAATTTGATTGTTGCAGAGGATGAAACATAGATTTTCCGCTATGATCTCACAACTAAACGTCAAAGTGCTCAGTGGAAGTCATCATCACCAAAAGGCAAAAAATTCGTCTTCAGAAGTCGAAAGTGAAGACAGTGTTGGTGTGCTTCTACAACAGCATAGGAATTGCTCACAAAGAATTTATTCCAGAGGGACAGACTGCCACTGCCAAAGTTTAAGTATTTTGAAACGCCTAATGAAAAGGATTCTTCGAGTCTGACCCAAGTATTCAACAACCGGCAGTTTTTTCCTTCTTTGCGATAATGCACCGGCTCACCTGGCGGTAGTTGTACAGGAATTTTTGGCCCAAAAAACAAGTGTGTGTTCTCAACCATCCACCCTATTCCCCAGATTTGTCTCCCTGCAATTATTTTCTATTCCCAAAATTAAAGTTACTATTGAATGGACACTTCTTTGATGATACTGATGACATCAAAAGGGCTGTAACATCAAGTTTAAGGGCCATACAACTAGAACTGCAGAGGTCATTACAGTGTTTGTTAGATCGTGCCACTCACTGTATCAATGCACAAGGGGCTAACTTTTAATAAAATACAGGTTATATCTTCAACTGTTTATTTTATTTTTTATGGAATTAGTCTCATTACTTAATTGTCGGAACTTGTACAAGCTTTGAAATATTTATATATTCACTTCTTACATCCTTCATGTGCTGTTAAACGTCACATAGTTGCATAGTAGAATAGTTGTTTGCCATGTTTTCCTGTCTTTGGTGAGTTTTTCAACTTCATTGAGGAGAGATCTCTTTACTTGGAAGATTTCAAACTTTTAACTCTTCCCGTGCCCCAGAAAAAAATGCGGATGTTCCCGTTCATGCCACACAAAAAACGCGGGTCTTGATCTGCATAGGAGGTATAGTTGTAAAATGGAATGGAAAACAGTATTTACATGTACTTCTGTGTACTTATTATGTTTCAAAGTATAACTAAATGTATGAAAATTTTAAAAATGCAGAATTTTTAGGAAAAAAGAAGTAATGTGATGTTTTTAGACAATGACTGTGCCCAGCTCACCATCGGCTAGGTCTAGATCTGCACTACTTACCATCTGAGATGTCTAGATCTACTTGTCGATCTCGTATTGTGATTCTGTGTTGCATTCTCGCTAAATTAATGTCTGAAATAACCTACTAACTACTTCTCCAGTCATCTAATATGTCTAAATCTACTTAGGATACATTCAAGAGCAGCAGGGTGGTCACAAGCCATGTCCATACCCCTATCTACATCATCAAAAATTGAAAATTTTCGATGTTTCTCTTACTTTTTCTTGCTCGGCATCGCTCGTAACTAAGGACTCTTCCATCATTTTGAAAAGTGTCGCCAGAAACACGGACAAAATATGTATAATCTAAATATTACACCAGTTGTTTTATTGAAACAAATGAATTGTCACTATAACGACTTTGGCACGCTACTCAGTAACCAGAAATTGTTACTATAGCAACAATGGCAGGGGAGGAGTTAAAGCTTATTGTGGCTAGGAGGACTTCTCATTTTAGTTCTTTTTTTTCTTTTTAACAATAAATATGAGTTGCAGATGTTGTATAGAGAAAGACTTCTTGATTTAATAATAAATATGAGTTACATGTGTTGTGTAGAGAGAGACTTTTTTTATTTAACAATAAAAATGAGTTGCAGGTGTTGTGTATTGTGTAGAGAGAGACTTCTTGATTTAACAATAAATATGAGTTGCAGGTGTTGTGTAGAGAGAAAATTATTGATTTAACAATAAATATGAGTTGCAGGTGTTGTGTAGAGAGAGGCTTGTTGATTTAACAGTAAATATGAGTTGCAGGTGTTGTGTAGAGAGAGGCTTGTTGATTTAACAGTAAATATGAGTTGCAGGTGTTGTGTAGAGAGAGGCTTGTTGATTTAACAGTAAATATGAATTGCAGGTGTTGTGTAGAGAGAGGCTTGTTGATTTAACAGTAAATATGAGTTGCAGGTGTTGTGTAGAGAGAGGCTTGTTTATTTAACAATAAATGTGAATTGCAGGTGTTGTGTAGAGAGAGACTTCTTAATTTAACAATAAATGTGAGTTGCAGGTGTTGTGTAGAGAGAGACGTCTTGATTTAACAATAAATATGAGCTGCAGGTGTTGTGTAGAGAGAGGCTTGTTGATTTAACAATAAATGTGAGTTGCAGGTGTTGTGTAGAGAGAGCCTTCTTGATTTACCAATAAATGTGAGTTGCAGGTGTTGTGTAGAGAGAGACTTCTTGATTTAACAATAAATGTGCAGTAAGTGACTCTGTTGTTAGTTTGCAAGTGCCACACCTATGAGATCACTTTCTTTATGCTTTATAGATGATCTAATGAAAGTCTCTATGTTCCAGTTTGTTCTGTTCTTCAAAGTTGATTGTATCCTGTTCTGTTCTTCAAAGTTGATTATATGCCTCACATTTCTAATGTCCTAACATCTTTCTTTCTCTCTTCTCCCTTCCTTCTTTTCACTCTCTCTCTCTGTCTCTCTTTCTCTCTCTCTCCAACTTATTTTTAAATCTTTTATTGCTATTTTAGCATTTTCTTCATAAGTTACTCCTTTTTTATGTTTTCCAGTCTGTAGCTTCTGAAATCCTGTGTTGTAGCAGTACTACCAAATCACAGTGTCTACTAAGATGTGAGACTGCTTTCTGAGTTTTCTGATTAGGTCTTTCATATCTTTGTTCTTTCATAACAGAGTGTGTGAGTTGTGGTAATCTTCTCTTTCATTATTCCCATGTTAACAGCTATTCTATAACATTCTTGTTTTCTTGTGAAATCATTTCCTATATTTTGTGTGGTGGCTGTAACATTAGCTCTTTTGCTCTCTTGGTTAAACTGTTCTCTTCAGTCAGCATGTCCTCTTTTGTATTCTTTTCATGGATAGTTATTTTATAACTATCATAACTGTGATAATGTGAAATCGATGCAGGAAAAAACAGAATCCCTGTCTTCCTTGGCTAGCAAAATAGGTCTTGAAATTAACAAAGACAAAACAAAAATAATGAAACTTCTCATTAATCAAGAAGGAAAAATATACGTAGAATGAACAGTTGTTGATAAAGTAAACCAATTTGCATATTTTGGCAGCTACATAGACCAGGATGGTGACACAAGAAAGGAAGTTAGAATTGCAAGAGAAGCATTTCCTTCAAAAGTCTTGAGAACATATGAAATTCAAAAGTTATAAGTACAAAAACCAAGTTAAGATTATTCAATTCAAATGTGATATCCACCCTCATTTATGCATGCGAAAACTGGAAATCAACTAAAGAAATAGACAAGAAATTAGACTTAAAAACAAATGCCTAAGGAAAATACTTGGTATAAAGTGGAATGAATTCAAGAACAACACAGAGATAAGACAGATAAGCAAACAACCTGTCTCATGGGTGATCAGAAAAAGAAGATGGACATATGTAGGCCATGTGATGAGAAGAAACAATTAGAGATGGACATAAGTAGGCCATGTGATGAGAAGAAACAATTAGAAATGGACATATGTAGGTCACAAGTGGAAACGGTCACTACAAGATGTGCGAGCAAGGAAAGGAGCAGATATAGGAAGTGATCACAACCTTCTGGTAGCAAAAGTAAAACTAAAATTAAGGAAAGCCAGAATCGGAGAACACAGAAAGATACATTTTGATACAAGAAAACTGATAGACCAGCAAACAAGAAATGAATTCTCAATAATACTTAAGAACCGCTTCAGTGTCCTACAAGACGAAGCAGAGATGTCCATATTAGAGTTCAATAAAACGGAAAAGGAGAAAAGAGGAATGGATAAGTGAGACCACATGGGAAAAGATAGAGCAAAGAAAAGAAATCAAGAAAAAATTACTGAACACCAAATCACAACGGCTTAAAGAACGAGTTTTAAGTAATTATGCACAAAAAGACAAAGAAGTGAAGGAATCATGCCGTCAAGATAAACGTCAATACTATGACAACTTAGCAGAAACAGCAGAGAAAGCAGCATATACAAATGACATGAAAACCATATATAAAATCACAAAGCAGATGACAGGTAACTTCAATACAAGATGTGAAAGTGCAGTAAGAACACAAAATGGACAACTGGTCAGTGGAGAAAGAGAAAAAATTGAAAGATGGAGGGAACACTTTAACACCCTACTAAACAGAACACAAGCAGCACAAACAATAGATATACCTGAAGCAAAAACGGAACTAAACATCAATACAGGACCAATAACAATAAATGAAGTAAAAGAGGCGATAAAGATGCTAAAATCAGACAGGGCACCAGGTGAAGATGAAGTGACTGCTGAGATGTTGAAAGCAGAAGAAACAGAAACACCAAAACAACTTTGCCAGATATTACAACAAATTTGGGATTTAGAAAAAGCCCCAGAGGAGTGGAAAACTGGTCTTATAGTAAAACTACCAAAGAAGGGTGACCTCAGAGATTGCGGGAACTGGAGAGGCATTACCCTACTGCCACTCACTAGTAAAGTATTTTGCAGAATAATCATCAACAGAATTGTACCAACACTTGAGGAAAAACTTCGGAAAGAGCAGGCAGGATTTAGGAAAGGAAGATCATGCATAGACCACATATTTGTACTTAGACAAATATTAGAACAGGCAAATGAGTGGCATAGCACAACATATGCATTATTCAAAGATTTTGAGAAAGCCTTTGACAGTGTCAACAGACATGCACTGTGGAAAATCCTAAGATGGCATGGCCTCCCCCATAAAATAGTTAATGTAATCAAAGCCCTATACGAGGGTTTTCAGTGCAAAGTTATCTGTGGAGAACATACCTCCAGCAGCTTTAGGGTACAAACAGGAGTGAAACAGGGATGTGTACTATCACCAACATTATTTATCTTGGCAGTAGACTGGTTAATGAAGGAGGCAACATCAGACAAACGCAGAGGATTACAATGGACCCTTGACACAGTGCTGGAGGACCTTGACTTTGCGGACGACATTTGTCTATTATCAAGCAGTCACAAAGATATGCAAGATAAAATAAACAAGTTAACCCAGAATGCAAACAACATAGGACTAAAGATCAACGTAGGAAAGACAAAGTTAATGAAGCAAAATGTGAACAACAGAAATGTACTCAGAGTAGATAACAAGTTAGTGGAGGAGGTAAACGAATTTGTATACCTTGGCAGCAGAGTAGTAAAAAATGGAGACAGCACAGAGGACATCAACAGCAGACTTACTAGAGCAAACCAGGCTTTTGCAATGCTACAGAATATATGGAAATCAAATAAACTAAGCATAAATATGAAAATCAGGATATTTAAGAGTAATGTTCTAAGTGTACTACTCTATGGAAGTGAATGCTGGAAAATCACCAAAACCATAGAAAACAAGTTGAATTCTTTTCAGACTAAATGTTTACGTAGAATTAAAAAAATATTTTGGCCAAACACCATAAGAAATAACATCTTATTGGCAGAAATGCAGATGAAACCACTGACAACAATTATTGAGGAAAGACGCTGGCGATGGTTGGGACATGTGCTCCGAATGACTGACAACTCACTACCAAAAATAGCACTAAGATGGACACCACAGGGGAGCAGAAGTAAGGGTAGACCAAAAGAGACATGGAGAAGAACAACAGAAAGGATGTTGAGCAATAGAGGGCTCACCTGGGCAAGAGCAGAAAAAAAGGCGAAAGACAGGCATTTGTGGAAAACCCTTGCGGAAGCCCCATGTGCCCTGGGCACTTAAGGTTCAGAGAGAGAGATATGTAGGCCATGTGATGAGAAGAAACAATCAGAGAATACCAAAACAAGCTATCAAGTGGAGCACAACAGATGAAAAAGAGGTCGACTACGTGAAACTCTAAAGAGAAGCCAGTTTAGTGGAAATAACATCCCTTGATGAAGTTTACAGACTTGTTGAGAACAGGAAAACTTAGCAAACAACTATGCGAGTCCTATGTGAAGTTTAACGGCAGGGGAAGGATGTAAGATGACATTTTTTTTTCCTATAACATGATATTTCTGTTCGTTACTGATTATTGTGACTATGAGAATTTCTCACTGTCATTCTTTTCTTTAGCAATAAAACTTTGTTACAGATATTTTTGGGGAGAATTTTTCTTCAGTTTTCCAGTTTTTTTAGTTACTTTAAAAAAAAATCTAGAGCTGAAGTATGTAGTTAGACTTTTCTGTATCACTGTGGAGCATGCTGGTGATGTTTCTGTATATGTTTCATTTGATAATGTTTCATCTTACTATGCTATACATAACATGGCATGAAAGGATAACAATTTTAATATCCCTACATTCCTATTGGTTGAGCTTTTTTTGACAGCTTGTGCCTCTTTTCAGTTAGTATTTTGTGTTTCTGGTTGAACAGCTTGACTCAGTTTTTTTTAATTTTTCTTAGAAATGAAACTCCAGCTGAAAGATGGCTTGTTATGTCTGCTTTTACTTTCATCTAACACTGGTTCTATGCTTCTCTTGACAACACACAAGAGATATAAGTATCTTTATTTACTCCAATGTTTGTTGCTGATACCAAAATTTTAGCTTTGTTGAATGTGTTTAACTTTTGGCTGACTTTAAGATCTTCACATTGAGTGTCTATGTTTAACTTTTGGCTGACTTTAAGATCTTCATACTGAATGTCTATATTTAACTTTTGGCTGACTTTAATATCTACAAACAGTGTGTCTGTGTTTGGGCTGAGTTTAAATTCCTCACCCTGAGCATTTATATTTAACTTTTGGGTGACTTTAAGATCTACAAACAGTGTGTCTGTGTTTGGGCTGAATTTAAATTCCTCACTCTGAGCATTTATATTTAGGCTTACTTAAGTTCTTCACACTTTGTGTTTAACTGATGTCAAGATCCTCACACTATCTTTAACTTCAGGTTGATGTCAAGATCTTCACACTTTCTATGTTTAACTTCAAGTTGATGTCAAGATCATCAAAATGTGTCTATGTTTAACTTCAGGTTGATGTCAAGATCTTCACACTTTCTATGTTTAACTTCAAGTTGATGTCAAGATCATCAAAATGTGTTTATGTTTAACTTCAGGTTGATTGTAAGATAATCAAAATGAGTATCTATGTTTAACTTTATTTTGATGTTAAGGTCCCCACATTGACTATGTCTAACTTCAGGCTGATGTTAAGGTCCATATGTTCAGGATTTTTGTTTGTTTGTTTAATATTTTTTTCACTTTGGATATTTGAATGAAATATCATATCATATGAGGAATATTTATTTCTGAATTGAAAGTCTTTTCCTTGTAATCATCACAAGAATCATCTGACATGGTGCATTTTCTAGTGTGGCTATTTTGTTTCTGTAAATCCAACCACTTTGTGTTAAAGATGAAAATGTATACATATTTATGACATACTAATGAACACTTTTCATGATTTCAGATATTTTGTACCTTTCATGTGTTTTTGTAACTTCTCCATATTTTGTTGCTGTTCACAAAATAAAAGTTTTAAAGATTTATATATATATATATATATATATATATGTTTTTTTTTCTGTCCTGTTCATGTTAGGAGATCAATGACTTCATGAGATCAGTGTGGAGATCTTGTCTGGTGATGGTGACATGTTGAGAGATTAGTGACTGAGCTGTGTGGAGATCTTGTCTGGTGATGGTAACATGTTGAAAGATTAGTGACTGAGCTGTGTGGAGATCTTGTCTGGTGATGGTAACATGTTGAAAGATAAGTGACTGAGCTGTGTGGAGATCTTGTCTGGTGATGGTGACATGTTGAGAGATTAGTGACTGAGCTGTGTGAAGATCTTGTCTGGTGATGGTAACATGTTGAAAGATTAGTGACTGAGCTGTGTGGAGATCTTGTCTGGTGATGGTAACATGTTGAGAGATTAGTGACTGAGCTATGTGGAAATCTTGTCTGGTGATGGTGACATATTGAGAGATTAGTGACTGAGCTGTGTGGAGATCTTGTCTGGTGATAGTGACATGTTGAGAGATTAGTGACTGAGCTGCATGAAGATCTTGTCTGGTGATGGTGACATGTTGAAAGATTAGTGACTGAGCTGTGTGAAGATCTTGTCTGGTGATGGTAACATGTTGAGAGATTAGTGACTGAGCTGTGTGGAGATATTGTCTGGTGATGGTGACATGTTGAGAGATTAGTGACTGAGCTGCATGGAGATCTTGTCTGGTGATGGTGACATGTTGAGAGATTAGTGACTGAGCTGCATGGAGATCTTGTCTGGTGATGGTGACATGTTGAGAGATTAGTGACTGAGCAGTGTGAAGATCTTGTCTGGTGATGGTGACATGTTGAGAGATTAGTGACTGAGCTGTGTGGAGATATTGTCTGGTGATGGTGACATGTTGAGAGATTAGTGACTGAGCTGCATGGAGATCTTGTCTGGTGATGGTGACATGTTGAGAGATTAGTGACTGAGCTGCATGGAGATCTTGTCTGGTGATGGTGACATGTTGAGAGATTAGTGACTGAGCTGCATGGAGATCTTGTCTGGTGATGGTGACATGTTGAGAGATTAGTGACTGAGCTGCATGGAGATCTTGTCTGGTGATAGTGACATGTTGAGAGATTAGTGACTGAGCAGTGTGAAGATCTTGTCTGGTGATGGTGACATGTTGAAAGATTAGTGACTGAGATGCGTCAAGATCTCGTCTCATTATGGTGACATGTTGAGAGATAAGTGACTGAGAAGTGTGGAGGTCTTGTCTGGTGATGGTGACATGCAAATGCAGATCATTGTTTTAGGAATTTTATGCCAGGAGATTGACTGTATAGGTGGGGGGGGGGGAATGGGTTGTGAGCGGGAGGGTTCAGTTAGCATGGCATGGCCTATCCACGAGAACTGAAACACGTGGTTCGCTGACAAAGTCCCACCTTACAACTAATTATGCTAATGAGGTGCTCACAGAGTTATACGAGGAGACGCGGCACATTTTTGGCAATTCAATCAGCGGTTCTCGTTCAAGCGAAACATGGCTCGGGCGGAAATGTATATCTGAGGAAGTTTGTCTTTGCTGTATATTGAAGTGTGTATTTCCATTTTATTAAGAGGTCGTGAGTATACTATTATCTCTGACTGCCGCCTTGTTCGTGAGTCATAATTGTCAGTTATTGTAAATGTCCGGTAAATCTTTGGTGTCCGCAGTCATAAGTATAATAGGGTAGTTGCAGTACAAGAAATATTCGTGGATAGAAATGGTAGTAGATATAAGAACCTATATTACTGAGAGTTATGAACATTTATCATGTTGAAGTTTGTATATATAAGCTTCAACATGATAAATGTTATATATATATATATATATCATAAAATGTATAACATGCTTATGTATGATCTGTGTCGGCACAGTTATCGAGTACTTATAATTCTATTTCATAATAAATAGTTTATGTTGGAATTTATATACATCTTATCTTATCTTATATCCTTCCCGTGCCGTTAGACGTCACATAGGGCTCGCAAAGTAGTTCGCCAATTTTTCCTGTCTTAACAATGTCCTCTTCAGAGTTTCACGTGGTCTGCCTCTTTTTCTTCGGCCTGTTGTGTTCCACTTGATAGCTTGTTTTGGGATTCTCTGATCATTTCTTCTCATCAAGTGACCAACATTTATATACATATTGTTGGTTTTTTAATGATTTGTCTGTTAGAGAAGAATGACAGGATAGTATTTACACAAGACATTTATCATATACTATACGATAACAGGGTAGTGGACCCAGTCAAGAGGAACATGCATGAAGGAAAAGATCCTGGGTTGGGATGTAAGTGGGGGCAACAGTGGGGAAGTGGGATGCTACCCATGCTGCAGGCTAAAGATTGGCCGTGCTCCCGACACAAAAGTAAAAGAAGGTTGAAGGGTTGGGATGTGAATAAAAAGGGGAAGATAGTGATTTTCACCTGGCCCACGGTTGTCACATACCAATATCCATAATGATAACTTTTAAGACCCCTGGGACAATGTTAAATTTTAAATAAGGTTAAGGTCGGGGGCAAAGTATAAAGAAATACATGCATAATAAAGAACCAACTTATTATAAATATTTCTTACAAGGCCCTTAGTAAGTTTAGCTTAGATTGGTCACAGCACCTTCGTAAATCGGAGGTCGTCTGTAAATAACTGTGCTGGCTTGGCTATGTACACTATATGAAAGGAAAATGTGCGCATTTATAAATATACGAATATTTGTGACGTACAACCAGTAGTTGGTAAAATAACAGTTGGACACCTGTAGTCGCAGTTGGAAAATGTGGCCAAATAAATGAGGCCACAACAAACTATCATGGACACAAAAAAAGAACTTAATGTTGAAGAAGGCTGGCTAGTAAAAAGGATTAAACGTCATGAGAATTTAGAGAAGACCGTCTTGGAAGGCTGTATAATGGGGGAAAGAGGAAGATCAATGCGAAGATGCATTCAAGACACCGTTGATAATCTGCAAATAGATGCATCAGCAGCAGGGCATCTTGCTTACGACCGATAGGCCTACTGGAGAGCTGTTAGGGAGGCAAAGTTCCGCAATGGACATGCAAATGACTGACTGACTGACTGATAACAGGCTAAACATATTTGGAAGACTTGGCTGACGACAGTCTCGAGTGAAAACGCAACAGTAAGAAACAGTCGGAGCGAACAAACGAGCTTTATATTCAGTGAGTGAGGAACGGGGCACACAAATTCGTCCAACATCCTGCCCCTTTATCTTTAACTAACAAACAACAGGTTTTATTCTCCGAAGGTGAAGGCCATCAACACAGTATGAGCTGGCAAGACAACAATAGCTTCAAGGAGATCCTTCCCTCACCCACTATGGCCGCTAGTGTAACTCGCGCGTTAGTACATTGCATTCACGTGAAATAAGTGAGCTAGAGAATCACGTGTTGTCGTCTTGTTTACCCAGTAGTTATAAGTATTCATTTTGCCGGATACATTTATATCTGGGGAAATGTCTCTAAAATATGTCTGCAAGACGAGATACACCTGAGTACACTGTGCACATGGCAACGTAGTCACGTGCCGAATAATGTCCATTCAGACAACGTCCCACCGCGTATTTGTCCACCCAGAATGTTATAACAGACTTATCCCAATCAGAAGACACAACGTACGAACTCCACAGCACCCCGCACGCAACAAGTGTGTCTCATAATGATATAATGGTACAAAACAAAGGGCAGCTACACTACATTACTCGTGGTAATAATAAAGTGAGAGCTAGGGGTGTCCTAGCAGCATCGGCATACGACCTATGTAAGCTATTAGACATAAAGGGACAAGCAAGAGCAAGGCCGTTGAAAAGCCTTTCAGAAACAGAAAAAGCCTCACTCTGGGTGAAGCATGCGAAACAGCCAATGAGAACTTAAACAATTAAATTATCAGAGGTACTTCCTCAGATGATCTGAAGGAGTTGTGTTGTTGTTCTGCTCTTACGACACCGAATACAATTAATTGTTTTCTGAATAGTCCCGAAAATTTTGTTTAGTAGATAGTCATTTATAATGTATGTAGTTACTTCTGTACTGAGTGAATGTTTAAGAGCGAAACGTAAATGTTATATTTTATTTTATGTCTCTCAGCTTCAATGTTAGTTATGTTTGTTATATGAACAGCATATTTGTAGAATGTCTGGAATAGAGTGAAAGATGTATGATAAAGGGCAGAATGTCAGACGGGCCTACGTGCCCAACTCTTAACCCTTTTGAAATAAAGATCAATCAATCTACAGTAGAGAGCTTCCTGTCTACTCCATATAGTACTGTGTGTGTACAACGTCCAAATCACATAACGTCCTATTTCGCTGAAGCAGGACGTCATGCGGCGCAGGATTGTATATCCAAGGGCAAAACAAAAATATTGACGTGATCCTGTATAGAGGCAGGGCTGGAACTAGGAGTTTTTATCTTGCAGCCGCTATAGCAGTATATTGGATGTTAGGATGTAAGATAGATAACTCATCTGAGAATTGGAATATTTGTATAAAATGAGTTATCTTCTAAAGTAATCAGCTGTTTGTGAGTAGAGTCCATCTGCTTTGTCTCGGAGTGCACGAGGGTCACGGTTGGGGGAATGATAGGAAAAAGGTCAGGTGAGAGAGAAATCATGTGACTGAGAGACAGTTGTGTTTTGTGTATCGTCGGAGATTGACGTAGATTAGGCTGTTAGAATGTTGTTTAGTGAAATAGATGTAGAATAGAGTGTATTAGGTTGTTCTGGTGGCAACAGTAGTGTGCCGGAAACATAACATTTATCGTGGAGATGTCCAGTCTTGTGTCCATGGATTTTGTTGATGCCTTTTGTCGTTCTCGTCATATTGCTCATCGACTCATCGTCACTCCGTGCATCATTAAAGTCATTTCAACTGTAAAGTTGCTGCTTCTGTATTACTATTTCCACTGAGAGAGAATGAACCTGGGAGCAAGTAAGTCTGTGAAGTAAATAGCAAAACAGACGCAAACAACGTAGAATAGTAATGTAAGAAATAACTAATTGCGGACAGTAGTGTAATATACACAGAAATGAATAGCAATACATCTTCAGTTTACATAGAAGAGCAGGAGATATAATCACCCGAGAATCCTGCTTTACCGCACCCAGTTCTCAAATTAACACTGAATAATTTAAAATCGATTATATTGATGAAAGCATCAACATATCCGACCAATAAATTTATACAGCATTAATAACAATTTCTACATTAATTAAAAAAAATCACAAGTCAGTCAGTCAGTCGGTCATTTGCATGTTCCTTACAGAACTTTGCCTCCCTAACAGCTCTCCTGTATGCCTTCTTGGTTGTAAAATCATAAGATAAACTACAAATTTATTACCAAATGAGAAATAATTAAAAGAAATGAATATTCAATATAACTTACATTATCGTATAATATGTATTTATAAAGGGTTGCCCAAAACAGTGTTTACGCCGAGGAAAACACAATTTCTGAACTGTTTAAAAAAAACTTCTTCTCTAGATGAGACTGTGGCTTCATTGACAACTACGTTGAAAAAATGATAACAAGGGATTTAAAGTAAACCAATAGACACAGCCTTAAAACAAACAAACTCACGGGTTGAAGTCTGTAATGCATTCTTGAACTTCTGAATGGTTTCCTTTCATATTTGATCTGTTGTTGTACCATGGCTACACATGCTTGAGACTGAAATATTCATGTCTGACAACTTTCCAAGAATACATTCAGTTAGCATTGAGCCTGTAGTGGCTTCTACATGATCATTCATTCATTCATTTGCATGTCCCTTGCAGAACTTTGCCTCCCAAACAGCACTCCTGTAGGCCTCTCGGTTGTGAGCAAGATGGCCTGCTGCTGATGCATCCATTTGCAGATCATCAAAAATGTTTTGCAGCCATCTTCGCTTTGATCTTCCTCTCTTTCTTTTTCCCATAATGTACCCTTCCAAGACGGTCTTCTATAGATTATCATGACGTTTGATGTGTCTAAAATATTTAAGTTTACTTTGTTTAATCCCCTCTACTAGCCAGCCTTCTTCAATATTAAGTTCCTGTAGTATGGATATATTTGTTCTTTTTTGTGTCCATGATATTTGAAGAACTCTTCTGTAGCATTTACATTCAAAGGCATTTATGTGTTTCTCAGCTGTTCTGTTAAGTGTTCAGGTCTCTCAAGCATATGTTGCAATGGAAAGATGCATGCCCTTAAAAATCTTATTTTTTTGTAGTTTTGTCTGTTCCTCTCCACAGATTCTTTAGTTGTTTTATTTTATTAATTTCCCTCATTGTATCTGCATTATTAGTTAGCTGTGATCCAAGATATTCAAAACTCTCCACTTCTTCCAGTTTTTCCTCATTGATACATATATCAGCTGCCTTGTTTGTTTTGTCATCAATTTAGTTTTATTCGCATTAAGACAGAGGTTTTGCTCTTCACTGTTCTTATGGACTGGCATAATTAGTTTTTCCATTCCTTTTTGTGTTGTGGATAGTAATACTGTGTCATCAGCATATCTAATCTCTGGTATTTCATAACCTCCAATTGTTATGGCACCGTAATATTCTGTATCTACATCTTCTCTAACATTCCTCTTTATATTTTCAGCATACGAGTTAAATAAGTAGGGTGACAATATGCACCCCTGACGGACCCCCTGTTTTATGTCAAGCCAAGTTGTTGTTTCACCATTTATTTTTACTGTTTCTTGCTGGTCTAGATACAGCAGTGATGTTAATTGTATCAAATGTGTTGGAAATCCTATTTTTTCCATTATTTTCCAAAGTTTCTGGTGTTGTACACAATCAAATGCCTTTGAGTAGTCTATAAAAGATAAGTATAGATTAATATTAAACTCTCTGCATTTCTGTGTCATTAATCTTATATTGAATGTATGATCTCTTGCCTGAAACCAGCTTGGACCATAATGACTTCTTCTATTTTCTTACGAAGTCTACACATTATGATTTTTAACAGAATTTTACTGGCATGACTAATCAGGGCATGAATGAAACAAAAAAAAAATGCCCAAGAATACTGATATCACTTGAATCTATATTAACAGTTCTTGCAAACAGTGTTAAATGCTCAATATGATTTACATCTGGAGTACAATCTGTAACTAATCAATTCATTTTGAAGTTAATGTTGGACTGATCCCAAGTAAACTTGGTCAGTAAACAATGAAAAAAAGTATTTATTAAAAATAATTTATTTTCATATTATTTTAATTTCTCTTCTGCTTTTCATCCTGCTTTTCCCATTTTTACTGCCTCCAAAACTTGTCACCTTGTGCAAATGCCCGCGTTGTACTATCTGCATAGCCGGTTTAAAAAAAACAACAAAACTTTGTACGTTAAAATATTCTGGGTGATAAAAAAACTCTATCACCGTAAAACTATATACACATTTTGAGCACAGGAAAGCCTGGGAGGTTCCGGTGTGCCAACGTTTCAATCGTAGAAGGATATGGACCACTAGTACAGAGAGATTACTGTGTTGTGGAGGAAATAACAACAGATACACATATTCAGTATAGAGATTTACTCAACGTAGACAGTCAGGAATTAAAAACGTTTTGCAAGAAGAGTTTAGTGGGAAAGAGGTACGTTTATTAAGCTCTTGGTCGTATTGATGTACATAGATGAATGGCGCTCTTGTTTGTCTCACTTCTCCCACATCTATTTTTCATTAATAGCGGGTGTTGGATGTGGATATTTCATGGATTAAAAAAAAAGGCTTGAACGTTTGTGCAGCATGTGCCTTAAACATTTAGGGAATATGAAGAATACACATAAATTGTTACATGCTACTCAATTTATTCTGCTATAAGATAAGTGTATTAATATTTATCGTGCTATAAGATAAGGTAAAAAGAACAAATATATCCATACTACAGGAACTTAATATTGAAGAAGGCTGGCTAGTAAAGAGGATTAAACAAAGTAAACTTAAATATTTTGGATGCATTAAACATCATGATAATTTACAGAAGACCATCTTGGAAGGGTCCGTTATAGGAAAAAGAAAGAGAGGAAGACCAAGGCAAATATGGCTGCAAAACATCTTTGATGATCTGCAAATGGATGCATCAGCAGCAGGCCATCTTGCTCACAACTGAGAGGCCTACAGGAGTGCTGCTAAGGAGGCAAAGTTCTGCAAAGGACAAGCAAATGAATGAATGACAAGATAAGGTTACTTTGAATGAAATTGAAACAACAGTGAACCTAATGGCTAACAAAGCTGCAGGTGAAGATGAAATGTTAAAAGCTACTAACAGTGACAACATGAGCCAACTATAGAGAATGTTTAATAATAAAATTTAGAAAGAAGAAAAGGTCCGTTCAAAACAGAAAAAAGGAATGATTGTTAAAAAAAAAAAAAAAGCAACCTTTCCAACTGCAATAATTGGAGAGGAGTAACCTTGCTATCAGTTGTGTCAAAAGGATTTTGCAAAGTCATTCTGAATAGAATTAAAGATATAGTGGATGCTGCAATGAGAGAAGAACAAGCAGGATTTTGAAAAGGGAGAAGCTGTCTTGACCAGGTCTTTACTCTAAGAATAATACTTGAAGAACATATTGAAAAGCAAAAATCATTAATTCTGAACTTCATTGACTTTAAAAAGGCATTTGATAGCATACACAGAGATTCATTGTGGAGAATTCTAAGACTATATGGAATATCATCTAAAATTGTCAACATCATTAAGGATCTCTACAATGGATATGTTTGTACAGTCAACAAAGAAGAAAGAATGAGTGAACAGTTCCAGATTGAAACAGACATGAAACAGGGATGTATACTATTTCCCTTGCTTTTTGTAAATGTCATAGATTTCATAATGAAAAAATGTTGCACGGATAAAATGGGCATTGATTGGGTACATGGGACCCAACTAGAAAATCTTGATTTTGCTGATTGTAACAGAGCTACAGAAGAGTGCTCCAAATATCGTGGACACAAAAAAGAACAAATATATCTATACTACAAGAGCTTAATATTGAAGAAGGCTGGCTAGTAAAGAGGATTAAAGAGAGAAAACTTAAATATTTTGGACACATTAAACGTCATGATAATTTAGAGAAGACCATATTGGAAGTATACATATTGGGAAAAAGAAAAAGAGGAAGACCAAAACGAAGATGGCTGCAAGACATCGTTGACGATCTGCAAATGGATGCCATCTTGCTCACAACTGAGAGGCCTACAGGAGTGCTGTTTTGGAGGCAAAATTCTGCAAGGGACATGCAAATGAATGAATGAATGCCTTGTCAAAAATTGGCTTACAACATGGAGTCACTTTGCAATGGATTCCCTCCCACTGTGGGATACCAGGCAATGAGAAAGCTGACCATCTGGCCAAAGAGGGCACTGAAATGGAGCAACCAGACATACCAATCACCTATAATCAGAAGAAAAGCATGATAAAAACCTACAGGAAGCCACAAACACCACCACATGATGACTATCACATGCTAAACAGAAAGGAACAAGTCACCATCTTTCGTCTCCGAACAGGACACAGCCGACTCCGAAGTCATATGTATACAAAGTTTAAGGTTGGTACTACTAATCTATGTACATGTGCCCAGGTGCCCCAAACTGTGGAACATATCCTCCAGAACTGCACCAACTATGAGACACTGAGAAATAATTACTGGCCCAGTGAAACCACTAAAGAAGATAAGCTCTACGGTTCCATACATGAATTACAAAAAACAGTGAAATTTATCCAAGAGACAGGACTGCAGATATAGACAGACAATGCAAATGAAGAAGAAGAAGAATGAATGAATGAACAGAATAACAATGTTATTCTGTTACATGATGGCATAACTCTTATCAGTGACAATGGGAATTCAGTGCAAGAAAAAACAGATAGCCTGTCTTCAATGACTAGTAAAATATGACTTGAAATTAACAAGGGAAAAAACAAAAATAATAAATTTCCTATGAATCAAGAAGGAAAAATATACATAGAAGGAACAGCTGTTGAAGAAGTACTCCAATTTGCATACCTCAGCAGCTACATAGACCAGGATGGTGATGCCAGAAAGGAAGTTAGAATTAGAATTGCAGAAGCAGCATTGACCTTCAAGAATCTTGAGAACATATGGCACTCAAAAGTTATAAGCACAAAAACCAAGTTAAGATTATTCAGTTCAGATGTAATATCCACCCTCATTTATGCATGCAAAATCTGGAAAACAGCTAAAGAAGAAAACAAATTAGACTTATTTGAAAACAAAAGCCTAAGGAAAATACTTGATATAAAGTGTAATGAATTCAAGAACAATACAGAGATCAGACAGATGAGCAAACAACAACCTGTCTCATGGTTGATCAGAAAGAGAAGATGGACATATGTCGGTCATGTGATGAGAAGAATCAGAGAATCCCAAAACAAGTTATCAAGTGGAACACAACAGGTCAAAGAAAAAGAGGTCAACCACAGGAAACTCAAAAGAGGACATTGTTAAGAGAGGTCAAATTAGTAGGCATAAAATCCTTTGATGAGGTTAAAAAGCTCAACGAAACAGGAAAACTTGGCGAACTACCATGCGAGCCCTATGTGACGTTAAATGGCACGGGAAGGATATAAGATATAAATTTATTATCTTGCTATAAGATAAGGTTATTAATATTTATCATTCTGTCAGAGAAGTTTATTAATATTTAACCTATCAGATAAGTTTATTAATGTATGTCCTTCTGTGAGGTAAGTTATTGATATATATCCTACTATAAGATAAGTTTATAAATATATACTACTATAAGATAAGTTTATAAATATATATCATGCTGTAAGATAAGTTTATTAATTTTTACCTTGCTATAAGATAAGTCATATCTTATCTCGTTTTGTCACATTCCTCATATACTTTTCGGTGTTGAGGGGACAAATAGATGTCTTGACAGGGCTCGATGATTTGCTTCACATAATGGGATATTTAATGCTTCTGTAATTTCCTCTCTCCATCTCCTGCATTGGCGGCCTCTTCCTCTGTTACCTACAAATCTTAATGTGAGTGTTTTATGTGATATACTGTCTGGTAGTAACCGTGTAACACAGGAAGAATAGACAGACTGATATAAAATGAGTCTGTTTTGGTGCTGGAGTCTGCGGTGGAGGCTGTTTCTTGACTTAAGAGTTCTAACCTAGTTCCCCCGTCTGTCCATGCTTGTGCTTCAGGACTTTCTCAGCTTTGACAGCAGATACCTCAGACTCACAATTACGGGCAGGGCCTACAACAATAAACAGATAAAGGGGTTTTGTTTTTTTTTTGTGTGTGTTTTTTTTAATAGTTATTTTATTGGCTGAGAAGAAAACTAATTAGTTTAGTGTGTAACAGTCTCAAGATAACAATTAACAGTTGTAGATTAAATGAAGGGATGAGTTGTTGTGAGTTGTTCATTATTCAGCAGGAGGTTATGGACACACATTTTAACCCTTTGAACTTGATGTCAGTTTGTTGCCCCGTAACCCCATTCTGACAAAATACAAGCATGTGCTCAAAAAGGCACATAAATATCTGGTATCGCTCCTTTTATTTTAGCTGTTCTTTTACATGAGAGTGGACTGAAGCGAGGTAGGATTCTACAAAATCACATTAATCACTGTAATATTAAAAAAAATAGGAACATCTTTATTCAGTAGTAGCTCTGTTATTGAGTAAAGCTGTTCTTGTCCTTTTTAAAAAAAAATAGTATAATTATTTGTTATCTCAGCTTTACCGCAGTGACCTTGTGTTTATTTATGTATTTACACAAAGAAAATTTATATATATTTATACCAAGAACTGTGTACTACATAGTAGTTATTATTACAGCTTTACTCCATTTGCTTTTGTGTGTATTTATGTATTTAGCTTTATATACTTCTACTCAAAATCTGTTTGTGTAATTCTTTAATTAATTCTTATTATTTATCAGATATTTACTAGAAAAATAGTTTTTGATGTTCTGTCTCTGTTGCAGAATTTTCTTAGACAAATGGCTCATTTAAAAGAAATATACTTATTATTATTTATAAAAAGAAAATGACTGCTATATTTAGTTCAGATTCATTATCAGTTCCTTTATCTTTCATAAATTTCACTGAACTTTCAGAAAGAAAGGAAAGGGTTAAAAAAAAAAATCATCACATCATCATCAGTGCCGTGCCGACTGGCGTTGGCTATTATGCTTCTCCAGAGTACACGATCCTTCATGCAGGCCATCAGCTCAGTTGGTGATCTCCACTCACACCATCCCGTCAGACTGCCCAGTAGCATTTCTCTTGGTCTTCCTCTTGATCTTCTTCCTTCTATTTTTCCCTGTTGTTATTTTCAATGTCCCCTCTTCTCATTGCATGTCCTATGAAAGTACATTGTCTCTCTTATTTTTTTTACAAGATTTTTTTGTCTCTCCAGCTCTTCTCATACATTCTTCATTAGTTATTTTTGCTGTCCAGGGGATTCGCAACTTTCTTCTAATAAACCACATTTATGCTGCTTCCAATGATTTTTGTGCAGACCTGCCTATTGTCCATGATTCACTTCTATATAACAAGATAGGTTCAGTATAGCATTTTAGGGCTCATTTTCTAACATTCATTGATAAGGATGTGTTGGATAATATGTTTCTCATTCTCTGAAATGCAGTCTTTTGCTTGGCCTATTCTGTTCCTAATTTCTGTTCTGCATTTCCCTTCTGAAGTTATTACTGCTCCAAGGTATTTGAATTTCTGCACCTCCTTTAGAGTATTTCCATTTAATTTTATAATGCATGTTGGTGGATTCTGTTTCTTAGATATAACCATAGTCTGTTTTTTTTTTTTATGTTCTAAGTAAGGCCTTTCTGTTCACTTTCTTTGGTGACTTTATCCAAGAGATTTTGCAGGTCTTTTTGGTTCTCAGCTATCAGTACTGTGTCATCAGCATACCAAAGGTTGTTAATATTGTATCCTCCAATTTTTATGCCTGGTTCTGTGATGATCATTCTTAGAATATTCTCACTGTACAGAGAAAAAAGGTCTGGAGATAGTACACATCCTTGTCGCACCCCTTGTTTTATAGGTTGATATTTTCCAGTTCTATTTTCAACTCGAATTGCTACGTCTTGCTGCCAGTATAGATGTTTGTCAATCCTCAGGTCTTTGCTGTCTAAACTGGTGTCTTCAAGCATTTTAATAATTTCATTATGTTTCACCTTGTCGAATGCCTTGGTGTAATCAATGAAGCATGAATAGACATCTTTCTGTACTTCTAAAGCTCTTTCTGTTAGTGTTCATAAAGCATAAATGGCATTGTATGTTCCCTTTCCTTCAATAAAATCCAGACTATTCATCTGCTATTTCCATTTTTATCTTTTTCCTTGTTCTTCTCGTAATAATTTTCAGAAATAGCTTTGTTATGTGACACGAGAGGCTAATAGTCTGGTGGTCATCACATTCCTTTGCACCTGGTTTCTTTGGTAGTGCTATAAACGTGGATTTAAGCAGGTCCCTGGGCATATAACCACTGTTGTAAATGTCATTCTGTAACTTGGTTATTATTTTTGTTCCTATCTCCTCTAGCGCCTCTATTTCTTCTATTGTTATATTATCAGGCCCACCCATTCGCTTTTCCTTTCTTAATGTGTTTGATGGCATCTATGATTTCATCTTCAAGTATTGGTGGTCCATCACAGTTTTCAGTATCTGGTGTTAATTCTGGTCTTTCTCCTCCATATAGCTCACTGATGTCCTCTGTCCATCTGTCCACAATGTCTTCTTTTCCCGTTAACATTTTACCTTCTTTTGATTCCATGTGTCTTGTGGTATATTTTTTTTTCCTGCCTGTGAGTTCACTAATTCGTTTGTGCATATTTTGGCTGTCTTTATTATTGGAGTCCTTTATTTGTCTGCACTGTTCATTTAACCACACTTCCTTTGCTTCTCTGCATTTGCGTCTTATTTCAACTTGCTATATTTTTCTTGGTTATTTTTACTCCTCCTCCTCCTCTTGTCCATCAGTCCTAAGATGTTGTCTGTCATCTGTTTATTTTTAGGGGGTTCTTTTTTCTGTGGTATTATCTCCTTAACAGTTTGGTGGATAGAATCTCTTTACATTTCCCATTGTTCATCTATGCTATTTATCATTGCTATTGCATTGTATCTATTTGTTATAATAACTTTGTATTGTTCTTGCAGTTCTTGGTCATTTTTAAGTTGTTCTGTATTCAGTCTGATGTTTCTCATTTTTCTGCATGCTTTATTTAGCTTTATTCTAATTTTCTCACAGAGTGGGTCATGGTCACTATTGCAGTCGGCTCCTGGCATGGTTTTTATTGTCAGTAATGTATTCCGGAATCGTTTGTTGATTAATTCATAGTCTATCTGGTTAAAAGTCTTTTTTGTCTGGGCTGCATCATGTTGCCAGTCTTCGGGGATGTTTAAACCAGGTGTTTCCTACAACCATGCTATGTATTCTTGCCCATTCTATTAATTTATAACCTCTGTCATTCCTCTCCCCCAGTCCATAGCCACCAACGATGTCTGAAGTTCTTCCTTTACCAACTTTGGCATTAAAATCTCTCATGACTAAAATAACTTCATGTGACCTTGTGTGTTTTAGGGCTGTCTCTATGTCATTATAAAATAGCTGTACATCTTCTTCAGAACTTTCAGATGTTGGAGCGTACACTTGTATATTTATTTATTTTTGTTGGTCGTCCTTTCAGTTGGGCTAGCAGGACTTGGTCCGAGATGTTCAAATATCCTACAATTGTCCTTGCTGTTTGTTCCTCAAATATTATTCCTACTCCTCGTTCATGTTTCTCACTTCCTGAATATATTGTATATTTATCAGAGTTTATCTTCCCTGCACTTGTCCATCTAACTTCACTCATTCCTGATATGTTGATCTTCATCCTTTTCGTTTCTCTCTTTACATTTTCTAATTTTCCAGCCTCGAATATAGTTCTAACATTCCATGTTGTTATTTTGAATTTGTTAGTTTTGCCACTAGTAGCTTGATGATGATGTGGCCTCACCTGTGGCTCGTGAGCTGCCCAACTGGATGTGGCTGTTCCAGAGGAACATCCATTAACATCGTTCATGACAAATCTATTACTCTGAATAAGCATAATTGTTCTTGGGAGCTACAACAGTGGTTTCCCATTGCCTTCTGTCGGTTTGTGTATGGATTTTCCGCTAGCCTTTGGACTCCTTGTCCTAAATATAAGACAGCGAGAATGAGATGCTTTAAGGCACCTCTTACCCGCCTGGTATTCCCTTCACTGAGCACCTAAGGCACTTTATAGGAGTAGTAGAGCCACCTACTACCCCACCTCGCTCTCCGAGTCTACCGGTTAAAAAAAACTTAATAAACCAAAATTAGCAAAATGAAACTACAAATAATTTAGATTCTATGATAGATTTTCACTTTTCAAAAATGTAATTGAAGCGGTTAATGAATTGGGTTAGTAACCTGTTTAAAACATTGAAGTCATAAATTTTGTCTTTATTAGCTCTACATGTCACAGATGTGATCAGCACTGGTTTCATGTAGCATGTAGTACAATGTGGGTAATTAGTAGTCTGAGGAATGAGGACTGTGTTGGGAGAATGTGAGAGTTAGGTAAAGGGAATGCTTCGTGATCAAATGGTTGTTGTGTTATACTTGTGTTGCTAAATAGTTGCTCATTTTGCCCAAGTCTGGTCATTGATTCTTAATCATTTTCTTTTGACTTTTCTCTTCCTTATATCTGTATGCTTTGTCTTCAGTTTTGACTTTTCCCTTCCTTATATCTGTATGCTTTGTCTTCAATTTTGACTTTTCCCTTCCTTATATCTGTATGCTTTGTCTTCAGTTTTGACTTTTTCCCTTCCTTATATCTGTATGCTTTGTCTTCAATTTTGACTTTTCCCTTCCTTATATCTGTATGCTTTGTCTTCAGTTTTGACTTTTCCCTTCCTTATATCTGTATGCTTTGTCTTCAGTGTTTCGGTAGTAGTCATACTTTAGAGAGATGTTGTTACTACCTCATCATATGCTATGGCTTGCTATATATTTTGTTTTTTTTTTCACCTGAAAGTGGTTTGTTAACTGAAATCATTCCCTTGTCATGTGGCTTGTTCTGTAGTGAGTGTTAGAAAAGTGCATGTATTTAAAGTAGAACTCCAAATGGCATACATAAGGAATCGAGATATGATATTTCAAATGCCTTTTTTTTTTTTACCTTATTTTCTTTTATTTCTCTCTATGTTAGTGTTTTACATGTTGCTGTAAATCTAGAATATAGGATGACCTAAAAAAAAGTGTGTCTAATGTATTGTTGTATGCTTGTATCTGTAACATAATTTGAAACTTTTTTTTTTTTTTTAAAACTTGAAGGGACTTGTAATAATGAATGTTTTGAGCACTCTTCTTCTTCTTCTCCTCCTCCTCCTCTGCCTTCTTCTTCTTCTCCTCCTCCTCCTTCTCCTCTTCCTTCTTCTTATCCTCCTTCTTCTTCTTCTTCTCCTCCTCCTTCTTCTCCATCTCCTCCTCATCCTCATTATCCTCATCCTCCTCCTTCTTCTTCTCCTTCTCCTTCTTCTTCTCCTCCTTCTCCTCCTCATCCTCCTCATCCTCCTTCTCCTCCTCCTCCTCCTTCTTCTCCTCCTCCTCCTCCTTCTTCTCCTCCTCCTCCTCCTCCTTCTTCTTTTTCTTCTTCTTCTTCTTCTTCTTCTCCTCCTCCTCCTCCCTGTTGAGGCACAGCATCATGTCAGATTAAGAGCAAGTTACTATGGCTTTTTTTTTTCAGTTCTTAAGTGGAGATAAAAAGCAGAGGGTGTAAGTGCTTCTTTGGGAGACTCCACCACCATGGTGACCCTGGTGATCCCTGCCCTGTTAGCCAGACTAGGCCTATTGCTGGGAGTACCAACAGGGAGGTAGGACAGGGTCTTGGCCAGCTGTGGTTCACCAAATTTGATGCAAGCATGTCAGCTGTGGGTTGCTGACTGTCAGATCAAACTGCATTTTCAAAACCTATCACTGTATGAAACGAGATTGCACTCAAATGGGTGTACTCTAGAAGTGTGTAATGTGTGGTTTATGCAGAGAGTTTGATCTAAGACTAGAAACTGAAAGGATGCCACCAGATAGTAGGGAAAAGTCAGTTTTATCCTGGGGACAGGGATTCTGATTTAGCAGGTCCTAGCACAGGGGTGTCCGGCCTTGATGTCTTTTTTTCTTTTGTGGCTCACAAGGCTATTATGAAATTATAATTTGTTTGATTAAAATTAACAAAAACATTTTCAAAAGACCTAAAAAAGCTGATTAAATACAATCAGTTAACTTTAGTTCTTAACTGTCACTTCTTCTCATTTTTATGTAAGCTGACAAAATCTAGTTGATGTAGGTGCAGCCCAACTCTTGACTTCCACATACATTTGTTGCTCTTGGGGCCACTGAAGTTGCATGAAGGCTGAGGTTTTATTTGAGATATACTGTATTGAAATACCTTGTATAATATCATGCCCATGTTTCAGTTATCTTGTATATTATCAAGCCTATGTTGAAGTATCTTGTATACTGTCAAGGCTGTGTTGAAGTATATTATATACTAGCAGACCTGTGTTGAAGTATCATGCCCATTTATAACTTGTATATCATGATGCTTCTTGTGAAGATAAGAGTATGACAAGCCAGAGCAGTTTTCAGACAAATAAGAAACATCTTGTGTAATGTATGCATGCAGGAAACACTACTGTAGATTGCGGAACAACAACACAACTCCTTCAGATCATCAGACAAGTGTTTCGGCCTTATTAAACTCCTGACACTCTAAGGGGGATGGGCCCCCTCTGGGTCATGACAAATAAGAAACTTCTTGTGTAATGCATCACTATCACTGAATATCAGAAAGAATTAAAATATGCTACATTCAGCCTTTCTTATGCTATAGAAGTGAATGATGGGTATGAACAGATCAGTTAAAGATCACTAGAGGCAGCAGAGATGTGATTTCTTAGAACAGCATTAAGAAAACCATGGGCAGCTAGGATGACAAACAGAATGTCTAACAAAAGAAAATGTAGAAAGGAACCTAATTAAATTATAAGGAAATAACAGTCATCATTCATTGGATGTATAATGAGAAGAAGGCTTGAAAACATCATAGCAGGAAAGATAAATGGGAACGAGGCAGGGGAAGACCAAGAGATAAAAAAATCATGAACAGTATAATGCAGTGGCACAATAAAAGTCACCAACTGAACTGATGGCAGATATGAAGGTACTGTCCAGCACCTGCTGGCAGGGCACTTGATGATGATGCCTGAGTTGAAGTATCTTGTGTACATTGTAAAATATGTGGTGTAACATCCCATCCATGCCTTCTTTACCCCTATCTGTAGCATAGGCCACAACAAGGGCTCTCCATTTATTTCTGTCCTGGGCTGTTTCTTCTATCTGTCTCCAGGTGTAGTCGATCCTTTTGATCTCTATTTCAAGACTCCTTCGTCCGAGTGTTTCTAGGTCTTCCTTGTTTCCTCTTACCCTGGGGTTACAGATGAGAGCCTGTCTGGATATGTTAGCGGCAGACTTTTGAAGTGTATGTCCTTATCTGTCTCCAGCATCTTTTCATTATCATTTTTCTCACTGTGGGTTAGTTCATTTTCTGCTGTAGCTCTTAATTGCTGATGTTATCTAGCCATCTCATCTGTAGGTCTTAAACTGGTGTTAACAAAGGTTTGCAGTCTCTTGGTACTTTTGGCTGATGCATACAACAGGACTGATTTGTTGTTGAAAATAAATTTTGTTGTTAAAGATATTCCTTGTCTTTCCATATGTTTCTCAGCCGTAGAAATGCTGCTTTAGCTTTCCCAATTCATGCTGTAATATCTGCTTCTGTACCACTCTATCTGTCTATAATGCTGTCAAGATATGTGAATGATTACAGGGAATTTAGTAGAAACAGCGTTTAAAAAAAAAGACATTTACAAATGTAGAAATATTTATCTTTATTTGCAGCCTCCAAACAACTCTCATTCTTTGGCCATGATGTCACAGCTCAATTCTTGCCAAGCTGCATCAATGACAGTAAGAGATGTCAAAGACATGTTGCACACCGATCCAGTTAATGGTCTTACCAGTGATGAAGTGCGTCGGCGTCTTCTTGTACATGGGCCAAATAATTTTGACATAACAACAGAGGATCCGTTGTGGAAAAAATACATTGGTCAGGTAACACTTCACTTAGAGTGTGTGGGTGTTCACTGTGTTAATCCAATTACATTTTGCACTTGCCCAGTATGAATGCAGGAATAGTCCGGTACACAAAGAACTAATTATACGTTAATTAAAGGAAACACATGAAAGGAAACATAAATGAAAGAAATAAAACAGTACTAAAACAAAATAGATAAAAGATGGCTGTGACAGAAAATTTAAGCCAGTAGAATGGAGATGACTAGTTTGAATAATGAGACAGTTCTCTAGAGCATCACACATCATGCATGTGTATATAGGTGCTCATATGTACATTAATATTCATTAAAGATAAAGATAGTCCCATAGCATTTCAAATGCCGTAGGGGGTGAAGCGTTAGAGACCTCATTATGCTGGGTCATCAGCGTATGAGGTAGGGTGACCAGTTTCTTTCCTCGCTGCCTTTACTTCCCAGATTTTCTCTGGTACCCATTTTGCGAGGCTGGGTCGACCTCAGGGCCGTATTGGTCGGAAAAAAAAATCCCGCTCAGCTGGGGATTCGAACCCTCGACCATTTGGTTGCTAGACGAGTGCTAATATTCATTAGGTACTTATTTATACATAACCTTTTTTTTTTTTCCCCCTACATCCTGTACTTTGCTACTCTGTTTGGGTTAAACCTTGTTTGAAATCTCATCTTGGTCCCTGCTGTGAGCTTGTAATTTTGGTTAGATTCTTCCACAGCTGGTTTGTTTATATTGGTTTCCATGCACCATGTAATTTATGCCAGGGGATTTAACACTGAGGATGCTTCAGCTATTATCTTCTGTTACTAACTGTTGTCATGGGAAGGAAAAGTTTGCCGCATTACAGCACCATCTGATTGGCTGCTGCGTCCTATCACTTGGCACACACTTTTGTGGAGACAAGTCTGATCCTGGCTTTAACTCTTTCCGTGCCGGGCGTCAACTTTTTTACGCTTCCTGTACCCCCCGTTGCTTACCAGGCGTCAGTTTTTTGACGCTTGGTTTGTTTCAATAAAACAACCGGTGTAACATTTAGATTGCACATATTTCATCTGCGTCATCTTTTCAAAATGGTGAAAGAGTCCTTAGATACGAGCGATGCCGAGCGAGAAAAAGGACGAGAAACATGGAAATTTTTCCATTTTTGACGACGTAGATAGGGATATGGACATGGCCTGTGACCACCCTGCTGTTCTTGAATGTATCCCAAGTAGATCTAGACATATTTAGATGACTGGAGAAGTAGGAGGTTATTTCAGACATTAATTTAGCGAGAATGCAACGCATAATCATAATATGAGATTGACAAGTAGATCTACACATCTCAGATGGTAAGTAGTGCATATCTAGACCTAGCCGATGGTGAGCTGGGCACAATAATTGTCTAAAAACATCACATTACTTCTTTTTTCCTAAAAAAACTCTGCATTTATGAAATTTTCATTCATTTAGTTATACTTTGAAACATAATAAGTATACGGAAGTACATGGAAATACTGTTTTCCATTCCATTTTATAACTGTACTCGCTCACAGACCAAGACCCACGCTTTTATTCTGGCACTCCACTACACGGTCGTGTTGCATCCTCCAGCACAGAAAGAGTTAATGACATGGAACCTATTTCTGCTTCAGAATGGACTCAATAACTTGTTGTCGGAAACTCCTCAATATATATAGAGAGAAACAACCACATAACTCCCTCATTCATTAGAGTCTTTTTCTTTCTTCCTCTCCCTTCCTGGAAATGAACCACAGTCTTCTGTATCTCACTGAATCTTAAAATGAATTTTAACTATGTTGCCACACACAGTCAGTGATGGAAGTGACATATTTTGCTGTTTAAGTTTTCCGCTTCGTATTATGCTTGGTACGCTTGGATTGAAGTATTTTTTACTGTTTCTTGAAGCTTTTCAGTGTTCTTGCTTATTTTATACTGAATTAAATATCACTAAAAGTGGCAGAAAAGATGTAGACAGGAAGAAGGAGCATCCAATGTTAATTTGTATGTCATCAGTGCAAGAGAAAATGGGCAGAGACCCACCATAATAAGTTTTGATAAGAAATAAAGGTGTAAGGTTGATGGCAGAATATATTAAATGCTAGAGAACTGGTTAAAGTTACCCCATCTCTTGATGGCAGAATATATTCAGTGTTGGAGAACTGGTTAAAGTTACCCCATCTCTTGATGATACAGGCTAGTGCCCTCATTTTGTCTGGTCAGTATAGTAGGGTTTCCCATAGTGATGGCGCCTGTTAAGAAACCTACTGTTTAGATTTACTGGGTCCTTAAGCAAGCTTTTGTAATCCACGGCATGGTGGAGATAGTGCCTGTACTTCAAGATCACCATGAAATTAGCTGTGAAGAATCAAAGTTCAGAGATTTCAAACTCAACAACCAGTAGATCAGTCAACAAGAAAATCCTGTCACGGAGAGTGCTGCTAGACCTGCTCCTTGTTCCATGTAATTTTTGAACATTCAGTATTTGAGGACGTTCATAAACAGGCCTTTTTCAAATATCTTTGCTTTAAGAAAATCTTTTGAAAGTGTTGGGTATTTCAGATGTACGCTTCGTAAACTGCTGTTAAGAGCTCAAGTTGCAGAAGAAGTAGGTTAGTTCTTCAAATGCCTGCGATGGTGGGTGGTGGAGATAATTTTCTTATTTTGTTTTTGTTGTGTTTCAGTTCAACAACCCTCTCATTTTGCTGCTCTTGGCGTCAGCAGCCATCAGTCTTTTCATGAGACAGTTTGATGATGCTATTAGTATTACAACGGTAATGTAAAATTTTTATCCGTTTTCTTTCTTTTTTTTTTTTTTTTAAAAATTTGTGTACTAAGATACAGCAAGTCAAATGTTGCATGGTTACCACCAGACTGTATATCACAGACAACATTCACGCTAAGATTTGTAGGTAACAGAGGAAGAGGCGGCCCATGCAGGAGATGGAGAGAGGAAATTACAGAGGTATTAAATATCCATTTATATGAAGCAAATTGTCGAGCCCTACAAGACGTCTGTTTCCTCAACACCTAAAAATATACGAGGAAGGAGACAAGACAAGACAAAAGATACGACTGTTTTTTATAATAACAGTGCTAATGTATTGCATCAGCTGATGTTAATTTGATACATGTTATGTTGGGAAAGTTCAGCTTTACCTCCTTCACATAAAGCAGTGAAGATAAAGATGGTTATGTTAGAGAGAGAGAGAGGACACAGATGCTAAGACAAGTGAAACAGAGCTGGACAAGATCTTGCCACAGATCTTTATGATGGTTCTTGTGACAGAATGTTTAACATCCAGCATGCCTGATAGGGTAAAGATCAGATGTACTTCACATGGCAAAGTCTGCCAAGAAGTCTGTTTCAGAATTCAGCTAAATTGTTGTAATCTGTTCCTCATCAGCCCTACTGCCAGTACTTACAAGATCTTGGAAGTTCAAAATTCATACTTGTGCTTCACTGCATTTGTGACAACCCTGTATATGCTCCGCCACATGCCGCAGCATCCATCCAAGAGTTTGTTTGCTAATAGTTCCTGTCAAATATTGGTTGTTTACGATGTGTTTTCTGCCACACAGTTCGGATTTCCTGGCAGCACCTTTAATTTATCCTAGCTCCAGCAGTCTCCTCACAGCTACATTGTTCATCCATTCCCGCTCTTCATTTTCCCGCAGTCTGTCCAGTACAGCCCTAGCAATGTCCCCCTTGTACACTGACAGTCTGCCATTTATTTTAGCCTGTCCAGCAAATCTGTTGGCCACGTCATTGCCATGTACTCCCGCATACCCTGGACAGTAAGGTTAGGCTTGTTACAACTGACAGCTGACTGGCTTAACAGTTGAACCCATTCTTTGCAAAGCAGATTCTTCTAAATCTTACAGAGCATACTCTGTGAATCCGTCACAATGACACCATTAACCACATCATGAGCAACTAACCAGTCCATTGCTGCTGATGCAGCCTCAGTTTCCTTGTGCATGCTTGAAGTGCTGACTTCAAAGGCTCCCAAACCCTGTGCCACGACTCTTCCATTTCTGTAGGCAACAAAACCCCAACCACTTCCGAGTCACTGAGCCATCTGTATATATTACTGTGTCAGAAGACCCACAGTGATGCTGAATGAGATCTTGAACCCAAAGTTCAACTGCTCCATGCACCCAGTCTCGACATTTACGACCCTTCCTTATAATAACCTTTTTTTTAACTAAGGTTGGTCCTGTACCCATAACTAGTTGTCAACTTTATGATGACTTGATGGTGTATGAAGAGAATTCAGGATTGCTCTACAAGGGAGTTCCTCTCTCTCTCCCTCTCTCTCTCTCCCCCCCCCCCACCACCACCACCACCACCACCACCACACACGCACGCACGCACGCACACACACAGAGAGAGAGAGAGAGTTAAAAGTAATTAAGGGCTATCATCATTGCACAGTTTCATGAATTCTGTGAACCCCTGCAAAGGAAGACCTCAACATGATGCACATGCTCCATAACATTGACAAGAACCAAGATGATTGGCATCAGTGGGATGATGCTCTACCCCCAGCCTGCAGTTCAAGAGGCTTGTTCATGTTGATTTTGCCCATTCTTGTCCCCAACAAAGACAACATCTTTTTTTTAAAATAAAATTTGTTCCATAAATTCTCAGTCATTTAGAAGTGACATTTCTGTAAGCATTGCAATAGGGCGAATGTAACTCCTTGGTTATTTACAGGTGAAGTTTATTTTGGCATTGCAACAGACTAAAAGGGGGGAAAATAAGTAGAATGTATTATGTAATCTGTAATCAGAGACTGGCATGCCCACACTCCGGGCATTCCCATATATGCTCTGCCTTCCGTGCATACGCCTGCTGATGTAGTCAATTATACACTGGTGGTGACATGTATTAGATAAACATGTAATATTTCATCCTGAATTACTTGTTCATAATTCCTCCTGTTTTCTCTCACTTTTCAGGCAATTATAATTGTAGTCACAGTCGCTTTTGTGCAGGTAGGTCTGGTTGTGGCAAGTTTAGTCTTGTGTGTGAGGCCTGTACTATACAGGTCCTTGACAGCTAGTTGTAGATATCCTCAAGGGACAGTGAAAGCTCTCACACTTTACACAAAGATTAAGTTTTTCTCTGATATGATATCATATTTTGTTAGTTTTTTTTTTTTAAATTAAATTTTATTTGAGGCTCACATTTTGTTGTATGCACATTACATTACATTTTGTTGTATGAACTTTTGACTTATGTGCTCCATCTTTTTACATAGAGGAACAGGATGTGAATTGTTATGAAGTCCATTTAAAACAACAACTTAGTTGTATTCATTCTCAGATCAAAATAATATTGTGAACTTTTAAGTCCATTTTTTTTCCAGGCCATTATTAAAGTTACAGAAATAAAAGCAATATTAAAGAATATTCAGGATTTGTTGAAAGTCATACTCCATAGGTGGTTTATCATCTGGAATATAAATTAAATGTTCAAATTATCTGTCATATTCTTCCGAACACTTTCTCACTTGCATGATTCATGCATGGCTTTGGAACATTCATAAGTAAATTAACATTTTCTCAGATATTCGCAAATTTTCCCTGTTTCTGTGAAACAGTTGAACAATGTACCAATAGTTCTGTGATCAAGGGAGGCCAGTGAGAGTGCTTGCATTAAACTAGTTAAAAGTTCATGGTAGTGTTGGGCTATACTTGAAGGCAATGTTATTCTTTCTTTACATAGGAGTGAAGCTGCAGCAAAAAAAAACAAAACGAAGAGAGATAACAATGAAAAATGTAATAAATTGTTGCCAGAGTGGCATATCAGTTAGTTTTATCATCTCTCATGTGAGGTTGGTAATTCAAGTGTAAGCTGGCAGCATTCTGGTCATCCAGCTGTAGAAATGGGGACCTGAAATCTTCTGGAGCTGGGAAAGGAAAGGTGACCGAATGTGATACTGACCGCAGCAGTTGAAAAAAAAAAAAAAAGAAGTGAAACATCAGATAGATTTGCTGGACAGGCTAAAATAAAAGGCAGGCTGAGAATGGACGAAAGTGACGGTGCCAAAACTGTTTTGGACAGGCTGCGGGAAAACAAATAGTAGACGTGGATGTACATTGTAGTTATATGGAGATTGTTGGAGCTTGGACAAGTTAATGGTGCTGGCTGTAAATCAGAATTGTGTTGCAGAAAACACATCATAAATAACCAACATTTGACAGGAACTATTAGTAAACAAACTTTTGCATGGATGCTACAGCATGTGGTGGAGCATATACAGGGCTGTCCTGAATGCAGTGACGCAGGAGTCTTAATTTTGAACCTTGAACCAGTTGCACGTCAACAGGCCAAGGAAAATATGGCTGCTGACAGCGTATATGTAGGTGCTGTATGGCGTGATAGAGCTATGGTTTTTGTATATTTTTTTAAATAATAAATTTCCCGCGGGATTTAACACTTTGACACACCCAGTTTTTATTCCTCCAGATAAATTTTGTCTTGTTGTGTCTGTGTTTGTAAAATCTTGACAGGCAGCAGATTTCACTGGATGCCTTTGTTATGTCTCTTCTGTTTCAGGAGTACAGATCTGAGAAATCATTAGAAGCTCTGACAAAACTGGTGCCTCCAAAATGTCACTGGTAAGTGACTGCGACTGTGTGTGCAAAATGTCACTGGTAAGTGACTGCGACTGTGTGTGCAAAATGTCACTGGTAAGTGACTGCGACTGTGCGTGTAAGGGTTGGTCAAGATCTCCACTTTGTATAGTTTTGTGATAATTTTGTTTTTTTCTTTAATGTCATATTTTATTGATGTTTGTTCTGTGTATATTATTGCTGTACTAAAGTGAAGTTGAATATTTGTAACAGACTGAGAGATGAAGGGCAGGTTGTTAGATAGTGCTCAAATTATTCAACATCTGAAAACAGCAAGTTTATTGGTTTGTTTGATGTTCACCTTGAAAACATGCCAGTTCACCTGTCACTGAAAACCCTGACATTGCTAGTCTCTAGGAGGCTGACATCTTTTTTTTTTTTTTTCTGTGAGACCTAGGAAGACTGTTATATCTTGACATCATCATCATGCGCCATTAAGATCACCATGATAATTATTACTGGTCACTACTAAAGGATGTGGAGCAAGTACAGTCTTGTCTGAGAAATGGAAATGGCATGATAAGGAAGCTCCGAATATCTTAATGAATATCTTTCAGGTCAAGCAGATCAGATATTTAACAGACAATCAAAATCAGATCAGTGTTGTAAGTGGACTTTGAAATCACCCAGACTGAATAATAAATCTAAATATATATATATATATATATATATATATAAAAATGAACGTGTATATATGTATATATGTATGTTAGAGCATCATGCTGCAATGCCTGGAGCAATTTTAACCAAACTTGGCACACATATGACTTACACTTTGAACAATGCACCATGGGGGTTAGATAATCCCTAGAACCCCTGGGTGGGCCTGGGTGGTGGGGGCTTTGATCGATGCAAACAATACCCCACGGAATGATGGGAAGTAACTCCATTATATTTATGCCTGCTTTGGATTGTCGGTCGTGATGGACAAAGGTCAGCCCACACAAATTGATGACGTTATATCTGCTGAGATGCCAAACCTTTGGCATTGATAATGAGATGCATTATACACAGCACAGATTTCTGATTCACGAAAGACACCCTACTGTTGTTCACCTCAGCGTCCATTTAGAAAATGGTCAGAGTGTTTATTTCATAATAGAGAGTGCCCATACAGTGGATGATCAGCCACCAACCACATAGTGGTGGGGCCTAGCAGTGGGGGATGGGGGTGACATTTACAAATCATCAAAAATGATCGATATTAGTGTTGAATCCATAGTTTTTGGGGTCCCTGAGATGAATAGTTACATTCCCGATGCCGTTTAAGTCCAAGGTCAGGCCCCATTGGCATGGGGGGGGGGGGGGGTAAGGGTGAGAAATAAAATGTCCAAATTGGCCGAGATTAGTGTCAGATCCATAGTGTTGGGGTTGCTAAGCTGATTGATGACAGTTCTGATGACAATTAAGCCCAAGTTTAATAGAATAGAACAGAACGAATAGAATTCTGTAGAACAGTCTAGACTCTGTAGAACCTTCTAGAAGGTTGTGGAAATGAATAGAACTTTGTAGAACTGTCTAGAAGGTTGTAGAAATGAACAGATCTTTCGTGATTGGGATAAATAAATACCCAGACACCGTTGGGTACTTAGCTAGTTGATTATAAAATCAACTTTCTTATCTTATATATCTTATATCCTTCCCATGCCATTAAACGTCACATAGGGCTTGCAAAGTAGTTCGCCAATTTTTCCTGTCTTCGGCGAGTCTTTCAACCTCATCAAAGGATTTTATGCCTGTTAATTTGGCCTCTCTTAACAGTGTCCTCTTCAGAGTTTCACGCAGTCTGCCTCTTTTTCTTTGGGCTGTTGTGTTCCACTTGATAGCTTGTTTTGGGATTCTCTGATCATTTCTTCTCATCAAGTGACCAACGTATATCCATCTCCTTTTCCTGATCACCCATGAGACTGGTTGTTGTTCAGTCATCTGCCTTATCTCTGCATTGTTCTTGAATTCGTTACATTTGATGCCGAGTATTTTCCTTAGGCATTTGTTTTCAAAAGAGACCAAACCACACAAAAAGTTGGAGCGTTAAGATTTGTCAAATCACGTAAAAAGTTAAAAGTTGGAATTTTAAGATTTATCAAACCACACAAAAATGTTGAAATGTGAAGATTTATCAGATCACACAAAAAAAAGTTTAAATATGAAGATTTATCAGACCACACAAAAAGTTGAAATGCGAAGATTTACAGACCACACAGAAAGCTGAAATGCGAAGATTTACAGACCACACAGGAAGTTGAAATGTGAAGATTTATCAAACTACACAAAAAGTTGAAATGTGAAGATTTATCAAACCACACAAAAATTTGGAATGTTCAGATTTATCACATCAGTCAAAAAGTTGGAATGTTAAGATTTATCACATTAGACAAAAAGTTGGAATGTTCAGATTTATCACATCAGTCAAAAAGTTGGAATGTTAAGATTTATCACATTAGACAAAAAGTTGGAATGTTCAGATTTATCATATCAGACAAAAAGTTGGAAGGTTCAGATTCATCACATCAGAGAAAAAGTTGGGATGTTCAGATTTATCAGTCGATACAAAATAAATTTGTTTATTAGTTGGTGATATAAACATTTTAAAGATGCAAACCCGGGCCCCAGGAAATAACATGGATGGAAAGCTGAGCTGCTTGCATAAATAACTCCTGCAGATGAAGGGATTCATGTTGATGACCCATCGTCTTGTCTAGATGGCTGAGCACACTTAACTGAACACAAAACAAGAAGAACGTGTCAAAAAATAAAAATGATACGAGACAAATTCAGAAATGACGTACAGAATACAAGGATGATACAAGACAAATTCAGAAATGACGTACAAAATGCAAGGACAGAAATTAATATGAGTAATTGTTTTAGTTTTACATAAAACAGTGGTTTAGGCATTAGATAAAATTTGATCAGAATGTAAATAAATTATAAATAATATAAATAAATAAAATATAATAATTTTTAAAAAAATTAAATATAAAATGCAATTTTTGATTTTTTAAAAATTTTTATCTTTCATTTTTATTTTGGTTGGTAAGTGTGAGAGACTGTGAACTGACGACCTTTCTGGCCCAAGATCTAGTTCCCGGAGATGTCATTCACATTAGTATTGGAGACAGAGTGCCAGCAGACATACGATTGTTTGAGGTTGGTTGTTTTTTCATTTCGGTTAGCGGAGGCATTAGATGCGATTTCAGGGCATTGGTCACAGCCATTTGGGGTCAGGTGTCACTTTTTGACAATGTCTTGTGATGGGCCAAATCTGTAAGTCTGGTAAGTGAGGTTAGGAGTGGTGTAGTCCTTTTTTGTTGAGGAACCCGGCTGCGGCTTGTTGGGAAGACATCTTTCCTTATAATATGCTAAGGAAATGAGAGAAGGTAGTGACAGAGACCTTTCATTATCGTCGTCGTCATCTGTCATCATTATCAGTGAAGCAAAAAACCATCTACTTGGTTCCACAGAACTGATAACATCTTTCTGTAACCGTAGCCTGGAGGACTGTCGGAAAGATGATGCTATCGTTAGGTCTAGTGAACATTATCCAGTTTTTAATGTACGCCCAATGGTGGAGGAGCTTGCTAAGAAGAATTCTTCATAAATTCATTCCAGCATTTAGTCCTGCTACTGCTTATTCTCCTTTGAACATGCCCATGCTGAAAGATCTTTTCTATGACACGACTTCCTAAGACTCAAAGTTTGCAGATGCAGGGAGATAACTAACTGATAAGACTTGTTATCTTACATTTGAATTTTAGGAGTTGTTAACACCTGTGTATGTTATCTTTATTTTAATAAGCAATGCAACTTATATATTGTTATTTTTTGCCTGAGGGAGTAACCTTCACTTTTGGAAAATGGAAATGAGCAGAACATTGAGTAAATAGAGAGGAACAATGACATATTAAGGAAGATTCTGGAAGGTTCTTTGTCTCCACTCAGTGATTGTAAGAAATGAGGAGAGTCCTTGCTGTGAGGGTGGTTGTCATATAGGCCTCAGATGTAGTTATGGTCAGTAGTGCACTGTCTTACCATGCAGTGGTTGTGAAAGTTCAAGACTTAACTCTTACTGACCAGATTTATTCTCCACTCTGTGCCAGAAATATATTTTTTTTCTGAATTTTTTCAGCATGGAATGAGTGAACTTTATGTGAAATATTTCATGTGCCCAATAATGAAACATAAACAAATCATATCAAATTAAAGATAGTTGAATACAGAAACAAACTATGACAATTTTGTGTAAGTAGCATGCCAAACAAAAATATTATAAATAAAAAACTCAAACATTGAAACAAAAAACGTTTCGACTTACTCAAGTTTTGTACGAAAATCACTGGTAGAAACTGACTTTAATTGCTTGGAATTCCTTTGTAATCCAGTTTTCAAGAAATATTGCACAAATTTTCCAGAAAATATTTCACATTTACTGATTTGACACCACTTTTATAAATGACCATTTTTACACAAGAGAAACTTTGTAGCTGTCTTTGTAAACTTCCAGCAGACATATGACAGGGTCTGGTGAAAAGGCCTACTGTTAAAGATGCAAAACATGGGCATACGTGGAAAAATGTGTCAATGGGTATGAGTAACAGGACCATACAAACTCAGGTCAAATAAATGCATCTTGCAGGAAGCTTCTACCACAGGGTTCTGCTCTTAACTGCACCTTGTTCCTAATCTTTTTAAATGACCTACATGACCTGATGAACACCCACAAAGCCATGTTTACCGATGACTTTGTCATATGGCCTAGTGGAACAGACCTGCAGCTGGCTGCTGAGAGACTTAATAGAGCCCTCCTCACCATATCAGCCTATTGCAATTTCTGGAAGTTGAAGATCAATGTTAGTAAAACTATATATACAGTCTTCACTCTTAGCAACAAACTAGGAAAAACTGAACTCTTAATGGTGCTCAAATCATGAAAGAAAAAAATCAACATACCTTGGTGTGAAACTAGGCAGAAAATTGAACTTTAAAGAGTTCATGGATGGACTAGCAGAAAAAGCATCCAAAAGACTAAACTTACTCAAATGACTTGCAAGTACATCCTGGGGTGCTGACAAAGCAACACTCAGACAACTGTACCCAGGATATGTTAGACCTATAACAGATTACAACCTCCCGCTGCAGGTCGCAGCATCAAAGAGGTCTCGTACACAAGTAGACAAAATTCAGAACCAGCCATCAATTTCATTTGTGGGACAATGAGATCAGCACCCGCAGCTTCATGTGAAATTGATGATAACATAGAGCCATTAGATATAAGATGTGAAAAGTCAACCACTGAAGCAGTAGACATAAACACATCCCCAAACCATCCTAACAGAACAGTGGTTGATAAATGGAAGCATAATAATAGACTGAAACTGAAAACTCCAGTGCACTTAGCAGAACAGTTAAACACAAGACACAAACTCCTTGAAGACAGAGAAGAACTTACAAAAGTACCAAACATCCCACCAAACACAAACTACACACTTCCTCAAACTAACACCAGACTCAACAACAAATTAGTGAACAAATCATCAGATCCCAACACCCTAAAGCTGTGTGCACTGGAGACCATAGAATCCTACCCCCAGAACTGGATCCATGCATACACTGGTGGGTCAGCATCCAAGGAAACAGACAATGCAGGATATGGGGTGCTCATAATGTCTCCAGACAAGACAACAAGCCACATTTCTATTCCTTGTGGATCTCGCTGCTCCAGTTATGATGCAGAAATGCAGGCAATATTAGCAGCCCTGGCAGCCACCGAATACAAAAACAGTGCCTCCCACCCAAAAAACCCTGTTATTTTCTCAGACTCCAGGCCCTTGAAAATTGGATACCAACAGCTGATCACATTACAACTGACATACTCAGTGCAATAAATCAACTCTCCTTCTGTGACAATAAGACCACTGTACAGTGGATACCAGGGCACATAGATATCAGAGGAAATGAACATGCTGACAGACTGGCAAAGAATGGAGCCACCATGTCACAGCCCCACATCTCCACCAACATGAGAAGAGCTAAACACATTATACACAACAACTGCAAGCAGCAGTGGATGGACAGCTGGGCCAGTAATCCAACTGGAAGATCCCTATATACACACCTGCCAAAGCCTAACCCCGGAGACCACATCAACAGCTTATGTCGTAGAGACCAGTGCACAATTTTCAGGTTGAGAACAGAACACATTACCCTCAATAAGCACTTACACAGAGTGACTGCACACCACATACCATACTGCATGCACTGCAACAGACAAGAAAAAGAAACTGTTAAACACCATCTGCTGGACTGCAGTGCAATGATGGACCTTCAGAAGATCCTGATACCACCAAACTCCTCAGTCACCAACATTCTGTATGGAGATGTAGAACGGCTGAAGAGGACCTGTACATTTCATTATCTGGCACAAGGGAAAAAGAGTGAAAACTCATAAACCCGGGGATCAGAAAAGACAAAAAGTCAAGATAAATGACCATGGACACAAACATTTTTTAATAAATATCTACAATGATTTCTGAATAAATATCCACAATGAGGTGCATAATCTTTTGGACACTGAGCCATTGTATAGTACAAACAAAATATGCAACCAGTTTATGTACATTCTGTTTACATACTTTATCTAATTTTATAAGTGAACTTTGAAACACTGGAGATGAAGTTGAGGTTTACCTTCACAACTTTTGCAAACATAGATAGTTCTTTTTATTTGCTGTGAGGTGCTGAATACCTTATACCTCCCAGAATGTTTTGTCTTAAGAACAGCAATCTTAGAACCATTAAGCCTTGCAGTAGCATTTGATTTGGAGGGCAGGCAAACACCAGAAGATGGCAAATGTCTTTATTGGTCACCGCTTTGGCTGCCATTGCTGTCAACTGATCAGTCAACATTAACTTAAATTTTATTTTATTTTTTTCCTGGAATCTTCTGATCCAAACGAGAAGATATAAAACATATGAATTAGTTATACAAATTTCCTTCATACAATAGTAGACTTTTTCCCATCATTTCTTGCTTTTCCTAGTCATGCCGTCCATAATATTCAATCATCTGATCCGCTTTATCACATCCATTCATGTTCAAATTGTAGTTATGAAAGATGGATGATTTTATTTTCTGATTGTTTATTACACCCTCAACATTCCCATTTGTCGTTACTATAAAAAAGGCTTCATTTTTTTCCCTTTTTTTGTCCTTTCAAGTAGTACACAGAATGTTGTCTTTACCGAGCCAGTGGCAGCTTTCATCAGAGTTAAAAAAAATAATCAAGGGGTTTCATCTACAAGATCATTGTTTACACCTGGTGTTGATTGGCCACCCTTACTCATGGTAGTAGATCTGAAATTGCCGGATGTTTTAACATTATTTACAACTATATTTTCTACCTGAGGTTGATCAGTGGATGCAATGTTAGATCTAGATTTTTTTATGTGCTGTTGACGAAAAAGGAAACACCCACTTGTCACTGCACTTAATTCAACTAAATCTTCCTCTGATTTACCGTTATTCTCAGAACTGTCGCTAGAATCAAACATGTCATATTCTCTGTCAACAATACTTTCTAATATATTTAATGCACTGGACACATTCATTCGTCTAGTTTGCTTAGAATCAGAGGAAATAATGCTTGCCATTTTACATAAAGCAAAACACAGAAGTACACACACAAAATATTAGCTAAAAATTAGAAAATTCCTTTCAGATCACTTTTTATCAACAGAAATGGTTTCAAAAATTAAAAACATGGATTTGATTAAAAATCTGAATTTATACATTTACTGTGGATTTTAACAAAATGTCACAAATAGTGCTGTTTCATGTCTGCGAGTGTAAAAAATCACAGAGAGTGTCGTTTTGGACAGTAAGAGTTAATGATGTAGACTGAACTCCAGCCCACCTGGCTGTAAAAATTGGTACATGACACACTTGTGTTGAGAATACCACCTTTAAAAGTAGAAAATACTTGCCACTCTGTTCCAGGTGCCCTGCATGCCTGAAAGTAGATTTGAGATTTTAGGAAAGTCCATACTTCTGCTTACTTTTTTCTATTAATCCCATAATCTTGGCTGTGAGATTTTAGAGTATTCTATTCATTTTATTCATTACTGGCAAGAATATTTGAGGTTTTATTATTCCATTCACATAAATTTTCTGTTGCTTTATTATTTGTCTTCCCATAGTCCTTGAAATTTCATCATCTGCCTTGTCATGTTTGTGAACTCTAGGCAACTGCTCTGAGCATTGATGAGTCTAGCTTTACTGGGGAGATTGAACCAGTGAACAAGACCAATGAGGTTCAGCCATTACATCAGGTCGCTAACCTGAGCGGACGATCTAACATTGCTTTCATGGGTACTCTAGTTCGTACTGGCCATGGCAAGGTAAGTGTCGTCGGTGGTTTATTTTAAAACATTTTCCCTTGTCTGCATTGTGAAGTTCTGCTGTGGTGATGTTGCATTGTGGCACACCTAGACATCATCATCATGTTACCATCATTATTATCGTCAGTGTCAGACATGATTGAGATAGATAGGCTAAGGCAAAAAACTCTCACTGCAACCCAGTCTCATGTCTTTTTTTCATTAGTAAGATTAGGTGAGAAATATGCGGAAGCTTTCCTGTACAGTGCAGTTCTGTCTACGAGATTTGTCTCCTTTTACCTCCGGAAGCAACAAAGATAGGGTTTGGAGAGAGATGCATTATATATCCTGAATATCCAGAAAAACAAATTAGGAAGCTCAAAGATAAGTTTCAGATTGTTAAAAATTACTTATAGTAATAAGGAGACAATAGTGAATATTCTTGGAACGTGTCATGAGAAGACATATTAGAAAACATAATAATCAGTGGAGAAAACTCAAGGGCAAAAGGAAGGAGAAAATTATCCTAATGGGCTAACCAGACAGCAAAAGAAAGGAGACAGCTGAACTTCTGGAAAAGCTGGAGAATGTGCAGAATGAAGATGCATGAATGTCACTGCCAACCTATTTATCACCTCTGGGCTTGTAAGCCTGAGCAGTGAAGTGGTTAGTGCACTAGTCTTTCTTGGTGTGGTTGGTAGTTCAAGTCCAGCAGGAGGTCCCCCATTCACACAGGTGTAGATGTGGGTACCTGTATTCTTCTGTAGCTAAGGAAGTAAAGGTGTCCAGACATAATATCACTCTCTAGTGTGCTGACAGTTCAAGAAAAAATAGGTACTAACACCTAACTCCTAGGTGCCCATATGCATGCATGATAGGACTACATTTACCTGTTATCTTTAGCCCTGCACTTTACTCTGCACCCTACATTCATGAAAAGTCCAATCTGTCGCTTGTCATGGTCTTTTTTTTTTAGAGAGGTTCTGTAGAAAAGTTTTAAACTGGTCTGTTAACAAGAACAATGAATGTAGAGGAACATTGAAATTACAGCTGACTGCATGATCTATCCTCAGGGAATCGTTATTGGCACTGGACAAGACTCAGAGTTTGGTGAAATATTCAAAATGATGCAAGCAGAGGAAGTATGTAGACTTTTTTGTTCTTGTTGACTGTCAGAGTTTTTCTTAACTGTATTTTGTGATGCTAGTAAAATAAGAGAGCAGGATCAGACTAAAAAATATTACCCTTTATTTTATTGTACGCAAGCTTTTTTTGTTTCCACGCAGCTGCAAAATATTTTATGACGGTCATCCTAAAAGTAAGTTTACAAAGGTTATTACTTCAAGGGCAAAATTTATTTAGACATAACACACTGTACACTGTAATTCATGATGGACACTGTTTTTATTTTTTTCCCATGTAGCCACTCTGATGATTGAGCTATTTCTCTAAGCATAAGACAAATTTTTCAATGCCCATCTCTTAAAATGTGATGCTCTATGTCACCGCTGTTTCAACATGCTCGTCACTCTGAAATCCGTTGCCACTAAAATGTTCTTTGAGAGCTTGGAAGGGATAAAAATCCTCCCACCAAAAATGTTGCAAGAGTTTCTGTGTGTGAGCGAGCATTATCATGGAGGAGCAACATGCCATTTGTCCACCGTCCAAGATGATGACGCATGATACACATTCCATTGTTACACCATATGTCACCTTGTCAGCAGATGCACAACCTTGAATCTCCTGGTTCATGGAGAGTCTAGATACTTCCATTCCATACTTGCACATTTTGATTCTGAGGTACAGTGGTGACCCGTGTCTTATCACCAGTGACAGCGTGTTCTGGAAATTCTTGGTCATGAATGGCATATTGTTGCGGAAATGACATGGCATATGCTTTTCTCTTTGCCTTGTGGTCCTCGGAAAGGGTTTGTGGGACCAATTGTGCTCACACCTTATGAAATTCCAGCTGCATAATCACTCTGGACACTGTTCCACATGACAGACTCAAGTGATGTATCAGTTCATTCACAGTCACTCATCTGTTCTCCAGTAGTTCGTGTTTGACACTCATTTTGTTCACTGCTGTACCTGCTGTTGTGGGTGTGCCATTCTGCGCTGCATCAATGGTTGTCACTTGCCCTGTTTGAAATTCTGCACAACATGTTGTCACACACTGTCAACTCATAGCACTATCTCCATAGACTTCCACCAGGTGGTGATGCATTTCTGAGTTGGCGTCTGCTTTGCATACAGAAATTGCATCACAGCATGAACCTCCTGTTTGGGCCAGTACTCTAGTTGACCCTCCATCTTTAAATGATAGATGTCTCCTAGATGGTGCTGCACAGGCCAGCTATCTGGCATGGCATTGCCAAATGACAAATGAAAGTTTTCCAACTATATGATGTTCAGCATCACTTTTATGAATGTTATATGTTTTTGTAAGCTCACTTTTGGAACACCCCATTTTTAATGCTATGAAAAGTATTAGTTCTTGTAAACGAGTATCTGGAATTGGATGCTCAAACAAGATTTTGAAGCAGTTTCATGTGGTGCATCTTGGAAACAGATATATTTTTTGTTGGTGCCTAAATTTCTAGTGTTTTGACAAAACAATGTAATTTCTACTGTTGTGGAGCTTTGCATGAGCAAAGTAGTGGATAAGAAATTTGTCAAATGTGAGGTTACTAGAATTGATTAAAATAGAAACCCATGGCCTCACCTGAACAGATTCCAGAGGCTTAAAAGCCATAAATGGCACTATTTTTGTGCATAACAAATTGTCATGGCATCTTTGCATTGGCTGCATAATAGCAGTTATCTTGCCACTGTACTTTGGTACATGCACTCCTCCACAAATCTTGATCCTTGATGTTTCCATCATCGTTGTTGACGATTTAAAAAAAAAAAATCATTTCATAGTGTCCAACTGTCATTTAACATTTCTTTCCGTCTTCCTCTGCCTCTATGTGTTTTTCTGTTGCTGCACTGTTTTTTATATCATCCCCAGCACACTACACATCTAGTAAATGCTGCTTGTCTTCTTTTTCTTTCTGTAGACAGATTCATTTATTTCTGTAAACTTTGCTCTCCTGTATAGATTCAAAATCTTTAACTTTATTTAAATAGTTCTGTTTTTAACTCTGAGACTGATCATCATCAGTTCTCTGTCCTCCCAGTGGAGCATAAGGAATCAATAAAGATTCTCCAGCCTATCCTGTCTTGAGCAAGTCAGGGTACCTCAAACCTTGTCTTCCCCGCTTCCTTTAGTTCTTCCTGTGTCTCCATGTCCCCAATGGCCTGCCCTTCTTTCTTTTCCCTTGAGTTGTTCAGGTCAAGGCCAGTATAGGTGTGACTTGTTTTTTCCATTCGTAGTATATGGGCCCAACCATTTCCATTTTCGTCTTTTGACCTCCTTAGTATTATTCTCAATGCCTGTTCATTTGGTTATTTTCTTATTTGTCACACGTTCTTCCTGGTGTATTCTTAAAATTTTCCTAAGGCATCTTCCTTCAGATCTGCTTTCAATTCCCCAATTGGTTCTCCATTTATCGGTCACATATAATAGAATGGAGCATATACGCTGGATTCTAAGTTTGAGGTTCGTTTGGAGAATGGGAGATTTCCATGTTTGCTAATTGTTAACTCTGAGAGTGCCTTACAAAAAGCTTCAAACTGAACACATTTGCTCATTGTGACATGGTTCTCACTGTTATTTTTATGGTAGTTTAAAATTATAGATCCCAGACAACAAAAGAAACTTTCTAGATGGAAATTTTTTTTTGTTATAAGCTGAGGAAATGGACACTTAACAAAACAGCTGAGAAACACATAAACTCCTTTGAATGTAAATGCTACAGAAGAGTTCTTCAAATATCATGGGCACAAAAAAGAACAAATATATCCAAACTAAAGGAATTTAATATTGAAGAAGGCTGGCTAGTAAAGAGGATTAAACACAGAAAACTTAAATATTTTGGACACATTAAATGTCATGATAATCTAGAGAAGACCATCTTGGAAGGGTACATAATGGGAAAAAGAAAGAGAGGAAGACCAAGACGAAGATGGCTGCAAGACATCATTGATGATCTGCAAATGGATACATCAGCAGCAGGCCATCTTGCTCACAACTGAGAGGCCTACAAGAGTGCTGTTTGGGAGGCAAAGTTCCACAAGGGACATGCAAATGAATGAATGAATGAGCAAATGGTTGACAGCAGCTTAATAGTTTGTCTTCAGTAGATATATATTTTTCACAGCTAAACTTTCCTGTAATATATATTTTTCACAGCTAAACTTTCCTGTAAGTTTTCTTTCATGCTTTGACTAGAGATTAACAGCAGCGTTCTTATTGTATTTTATGGCAGCTAGATGATTTTGTGTAAGGTTCTATGTTAAAAAATTCACCAAACAGTGGAGTCATATTTTTTCAAGGCACCAAAAACACCCCTACAGAAGAGCATGGACACCCTGGGCAAGCAGCTGTCTTTCTATTCTTTCCTTGTGATAGGCATCATTGTCATTGTGGGCTGGATCCAAGGGAGAAAAATTCTGGATATGTTTACTATTGGAGTCAGGTAAACATTTCTCATTATTTCCCTTGCATAGTATTTAATCTTCCTTTGTGTGGTGTTATTCTTCCATTTAACATCTCCAGTGTGACATCTTCATGCTAATTGATTTCTCATAAATTCTTTGTCTTTGCATGCACTACTTTCCATTTTGTTCTCTTATGGTCTTTTGTATGTGTGTGTGTATAAGTTGGAAAACTAGATAACATATCCCTCATTTTTCCTTTTTTCGTCTGTTTTGACTTCCTTCTTCCATTCATTTCTCCCAATTTTTTTTTTTTTGGCCTTTTATTTTTGGAAATGTTTTTCTGTAACTCAGAATTTAAATGTTGATATACATAACTTGATAGTTAATAATGTACTAGATTATGTAACTCTTGATACAATGTTGAAATCGAGTAGTTATTTGCCAAAGCTCAATGGCTGTATGTTAAAACTTCCAGGTTAAATTGAATGTCTTATTGTGCTTTCTAACTTCCTCAGCTTGGCTGTGGCTGCTATACCAGAGGGCCTGCCAATTGTAGTGACTGTCACGTTAGCTATTGGGGTGATGAGGATGGCCAAGAGAAAGGCCATTATCAAAAAACTTCCAGTTGTAGAAACTTTAGGTACGTCTTTCAGTAGATTTACTTAGGCCAGTTAGGCTATACAGCAGTTATTGAAGTTGTTTATATTTAAACCTTCAGTATTAGTTGAGGCTCATTAGATTTTGCCTGTATCAGTCAGTGAGACTCGCTCTCTCTCTGTGAACCTTAAGTGTCCAAGTCACATGGGGCTTCCACAAGGGTTTTCCACAAACGCCTGTCCTTTGCCTTTTTTTTCCGCTCTTGCCCAGGTGAGCCCTCTATTGCTCAACATCCTCTCCGTTGTTCTTCATATTTCCTTTGGTCTACCCTTACTTCTGTTCCCCTGTGGTGTCCATCTTAGTGCTATTTTTGGTAGTGCGTCATCAGTCATCCGAAGCACATATCCCAACCATCGCCAGTGTCTTTCTTCAGTAATTGCTGTCAGTGACTTCATCTGCATTTCTGCCAGCAAGATGTTATTTCTTACCTTGTTTGGCCAAAATATTATTCTAATTCTTCATAAACATTTAGTCTGGAAAAAAAGACTGTTTAGAAAAATATTTTAACCAGATTTAAATAAAACAATCTCAAGTGTGTAATTGTTTTTAAGGGGATAATGCTAAGGAAGTTAACAGAAAGAAATATCGGTTATACTTACAGTAATACAATCTTTGCATGTATTGATCTCATTCTTCCTTTGTGAGATGATCAGCAGAGCTAAAAGATGGGTTATTACAGCATAGGCAGATAACTTTCTTTATATGAACTGCCTGGGTGAAGCATTCATCTTCTTCAGAAGCATCTTCCAAGATGAAAAAATGCACTGCAGTCATCATCATTATTCTGATAGTCTCAGGAGAATGCTGGGTATTTCTTTGATAAAAGTTAATTACAGAAAATCTTTCATAGGCCCAAAATAAAATTTCTGTCATTAACTGAGATTTTAAAAAAACCTGGGTAAAATGCATTAGTTGTTTCAGAAATAAGTGTTGTAGAATTTTCCCACAGGAGCTCAGAAATAGGTTATTTGTATTGAGCCCAGTTTTCGTCCATTTTTTCCTCTTTTAATCAAGACACAAAGGTCCAGTTCTATTTTTTTGTTTTTTGAACCAAAGTCCAATATGTGGGAAGCATAAATGACTACCTCTGTATCAAAAGGATGGCCAAAGCTGCTAGGGGCAAGAAGTCACAGCTGTTAAGGATCTTATTATAATTTTTTGTTTCCCCTAGTAACAAGCTGTTATGCTTCTTTCAGCCAGGCTAAAAGGAGATGATTTGTGTGATTTTCACAGTGGTGGAGTTTGCTAAAAAGCCTGATTCCTGAAACTTCAGACAAGCTTCTGTAAACAACTTACTATCTGACTTCATGTCTGTGTTTCCAGATTGTTCATGGTATCATCTGCTAAGAGCCTAATATTGGTAGTTGTGGGAAAATCAGTGAAGAGTCCAGACCATGAACATCACTCAGGGATGTTAAAGGTTCAAAGGTTCAGAATCAGGCTCCAGCATCATTGCATTCAGGACAGTCCTATATATGCTCCACCACATGCTGCAGCATCCGTCCAAGAGTATGTTTGCTAATAGTTCCCATCAAGTGTTGGTTCTTTACAATCCGTTTTCTACCACACTGTTCAGATTTCCTACCAGCACCCTTAATTTGTCTCAGCTCCAGCAGTTGCTTCACAGTAACATTGTTCTTCCATTCCTGCTCTTCATTTTCCCCAAGTCTTTCCATTACAGCTTTAGCAATGTCGCCCTTGTCCATTCTCAGCCTACCATTTATTTTAGCCTGTCCAGCAAGTCTGTCTGCCACTTCATTGCCATGTACTCTCACATGCCCTGGGCAGTAAAGCCACCTTAGACTCATCACAGTTGTCTGGCTTAACAGATGAACCCATTCTTTTCACAGCAATTTTTTCACAATCTTATGAAGCATACTCTGTGAATCCGTGAACTACATCATGGCCAGTTGTCCATTCCATTGCCGCAGACACAGCTTCAGTTTCCATTCGCATGCTTAATGTGGTGACTTCAAATGCCCCCGAACCCTGTTAAGATGGTGTAGACATTATTATGAATTCCTTACTGTTTTATTTCTCAGGATGTGTGGATGTGATATGCTGTGATAAAACTGGCACGTTGACCAAGAACGAGATGACAGTTACACACATCATTACATCAGATCATCATCGAGCAGAGGTAGGGTAGTAAATGTGACATCTCAACCTTGACCTCATCATTTGACGATTTTAAAGTTATTTTATTCTCGAGAATGAAAGTAGATGGAGGTGTATGGTTTAGTTTTATAAAAAAGATAGAAAGAGTGAGGAAATTGGGCAGAAAGCAAGATGAGCACATACAAATTAAGGCATGCAACAATCCAGTATTTCAGCAAAAGCCTTTTTCAAGGATTACATATAAAAAGAACACAACAAATAAAAATGTGAAAAATATAGATTTAGCTTTTTTGTTTGCTCTTAGTAAGAAAGACGGGCAAAAAAGTCTAAATTTTTTATCTATTTTTCATGTTATCTGTTGTGTTATTTTTGTATGTGATCCTTGAAGAAGGATTTTGCTGAAATATTGTATTGGATTGTTGTACGTCTTTACTTGTTTATGTATTCATCTTACTTTCTGCCATTCTCATTTCTTCCAGCTTTCTTCACTCTTTCTTTCTTTTTGTAAAATTGAATCATACTCCTCCATTTACTCTCATTACTAGAATAGTTTTACCAGTCATTTCCTTTATTTCTGTTCAAGAACACTTTCCTTAAATTTTATCTGTTCTCTTTCTTAACTTTTTTTTTTTACCCTTTTTTTTCTAATTTTAGGCATTTTCATAACATTTCGCCTCAAATCTGTCTTTTCATATCTATGACAAGGCATCAAGCACACTTATAACTATAGACTTATATATCAGCCTGTTTAGTTTTAAATTGCCAGGAACTGGAAAATATAAACAGTTTATTGTTACAGTCATCATAACTGAAGCATTATTCTTCCCTACAGCATTATTTTCTACAAGGTTGTAGTTTACAGGAAAATTCATCATCATCATCATTGAAAAATGTTAGTAAAATTAGTTTTTCATTGAAATGTGTATGTCACTTGGTCATCTTGTAAGTAAATCTCTTATAATTCAGTTAATTAAGTTGTTAGACATATATCCTTTTTAATATATATATATATCCTTACACATTACTGATCTTGTTATCTTGTTTAAGCTACCTCTAGACTTATTGTGGTTGGGCATGCATCTACGTACATGAATAGGTACTTATACATATACACACACACGCCCACACATGGTTACCTAACTATGGGAGGGCAGTGCACAGTCAACTTGGTCACCTTGCATGTTAAATAACAAAAAAAAATGCTTCATATGCCAAGTCTTCAATGCTTGCCTGAATTCATGACACCCAGACATGGCCGGAGGACACAAGCTTGGGGCAAAAGCTTTGGGGCTGCTGTCAGGATCTGGAGATGACTGTGGGCTTTGCCATGTCGACAGGGATCAGGATCTGATGTGACCAACAACCTCGAACACAGAAGAAGACGAAGAAGATGATGATGCCCAGAATGGAAACACGGCCACAGTGTAGAAACTCCATCACTGAAAAATCAATTCCTCACAGATACCCAATTTGAGACACAAGCTTACACAGGTGGTTTATACAGATGCTACAATTGTACCTGAAACTACACTCTCTGAAACTACATTCATGTAAAATTGTTTAATGACTGTTATTGTTGTTCAGGTATGCATCAGACATTTGTAGTGTGACTGTTCACTGACATTTGTAGTGTGACTGTTCACTGACATTTGTAGTGTGACTGTTCACTGACATTTGTAGTGTGACTGTTCACTGACCATTGTAGTGTGACTATTCACTGACCTTTGTAGTGTGACTGTTCACTGACATTTGTAGTGTGACTTGTAGAATTAAAATGACCAGACAAGCTTTTGTCTTACAGCTGACGGGTGTTGGGTACAACAGCCCCGGGGATGTGAGGATTGTTCATACCCATGCCCTGGTGGATCCTGATGAGTCTTTGAGATCTTTTAGGAAGGTCATCGAGGTGAGAATGAGTGAGTGATTAATATATGTGACATAACAAGAATGATTGAGTGATTAATATATGCAATGTAACCGAATGATTGAGTGATTAATATATGCAGCATAGCAGTAATGATTGAGTGATTAATATATGTGACGTAACCTGTGAATGAGTGAGTGATTAATATATGCAACATAACAAGAATGATTGAGTGATTAATATATGCAATGTAACAGAATGATTGAGTGATTAATATATGCAAATTAGCAGTAATGATTGAGTGATTAATATATGTGACATAACATGAAAATGGTTGAGTGATTAATAAATGCAACATAACATGAGAATGATTGAGTAATTAATATATGCGACATAAAAATAACCCGGATAAAATATAAAGGAGTAAGTTTAAGCTTTTTTTTCTGCCCAGGTTTTTGAGAATGTCGAGAAAGTTCAAGGTTTAGAACTTTATATTAATAAGAATTTTTTTTTTTCACCATCTTTTGTTGTCAGGTTGGCTGTGTATGTAATAATGCTGAAATGAGCCATAACGCACTGCTTGGTTCACCAACAGAAGGGGCTTTGCTAGGAGCTGCCATGAAGGTTTGTGTGACTGCTTTCATCAGTGTTATGTGAGGTCATTACTTGTTGTAGGTTCTCTCCCTGTAACTGGTTTCATCAGTGTTATGTGAGGTCATTACTTGTTGTAGGTTCTCTCCCAGTGACTGCTTTCATCAGTGTTATGTGAGGTCATTACTTGTTGTAGGTTCTCTCCCTGTGACTGGTTTCATCAGTGTTATGTGAGGTCATTACTTGTTGTAGGTTCTCTCCCTGTAACTGGTTTCATCAGTGTTATTTGAGGTCATTACTTGTTGTAGGTTCTCTCCCTGTGACTGGTTTCATCAGTGTTATGTGAGGTCATTACTTGTTGTAGGTTCTCTCCCTGTGACTGGTTTCATCAGTGTTATTTGAGGTCATTACTTGTTGTAGGTTCTCTCCCTGTAACTGGTTTCATCAGTGTTATGTGAGGTCATTACATGTTGTAGGTTCTCTCACTGTGACTGGTTTCATCAGTGTCATGTGAGGTCATTACTTGTTGTAGGTTCTCTCCCTGTGACTGGTTTCACCAGTGTCATGTGAGGTCATTACTTGTTGTAGGTTCTCTCCCTGTGACTGGTTTCATCAGTGTTATGTGAGGAGCTACATGTGAGGTCATTACTTGTTGTAGGTTCTCTCCTTGTAACTGGTTTCATCAGTGTTATGTGAGGAGCTACATGTGAGGTCATTACTTGTTGTAGGTTCTCTCCCTGTGACTGGTTTCATCAGTGTTATGTGAGGTCATTACTTATTGTAGGTTCTCTCCCTGTGACTGGTTTCATCAGTGTTATGTGAGGTCATTACTTATTGTAGGTTCTCTCCCTGTGACTGGTTTCATCAGTGTTATGTGAGGTCATTACTTGTTGTAGGTTCTCTCACTGTGACTGGTTTCATCAGTGTTATGTGAGGTCATTACTTGTTGTAGGTTCTCTCCCTGTGACTGGTTTCATCAGTGTTATGTGAGGTCATTACTTGTTGTAGGTTCTCTCCCTGTGACTGGTTTCATCAGTGTTATGTGAGGTCATTACTTATTGTAGGTTCTCTCCCTGTGACTGGTTTCATCAGTGTTATGTGAGGTCATTACTTATTGTAGGTTCTCTCCCTGTGACTGGTTTCATCAGTGTTATGTGAGGTCATTACTTGTTGTAGGTTCTCTCCCTGTGACTGGTTTCATCAGTGTTATGTGAGGTCATTACTTATTGTAGGTTCTCTCCCTGTGACTGGTTTCATCAGTGTCATGTGAGGTCATTACTTGTTGTAGGTTCTCTCCTTGTAACTGGTTTCATCAGTGTTATGTGAGGAGCTACATGTGAGGTCATTACTTGTTGTAGGTTCTCTTCCTGTAACTGGTTTCATCAGTGTCATGTGAGGTCATTACTTGTTGTAGGTTCTCTCCCTGTGACTGGTTTCATCAGTGTCATGTGAGGTCATTACTTGTTGTAGGTTCTCTCCCTGTGACTGGTTTCATCAGTGTCATGTGAGGTCATTACTTGTTGTAGGTTCTCTCCCTGTGACTGGTTTCATCAGTGTCATGTGAGGTCATTACTTGTTGTAGGTTCTCTCCCTGTGACTGGTTTCATCAGTGTCATGTGAGGTCATTACTTGTTGTAGGTTCTCTCCCTGTGACTGGTTTCATCAGTGTCATGTGAGGTCATTACTTGTTGTAGGTTCTCTCCTTGTAACTGGTTTCATCAGTGTCATGTGAGGTCATTACTTGTTGTAGGTTCTCTCCTTGTAACTGGTTTCATCAGTGTCATGTGAGGTCATTACTTGTTGTAGGTTCTCTCCTTGTAACTGCAAAACAGAAGCTCTTGGGAGCTGACAGTGTTGTGAAGATCTTGGTTTTAAAGGCATCATAGAAAGTAATGGAGAACAGTGTTATGAAGATCTTGGTTTTAGAGGCATCATAATATAGAAAGTAGTGGAGAACAGTGTTGTGAAGATCTTGGTTTTAAAGGCATCATAATATAGAAAGTAATGGAGAACAGTGTTATGAAGATCTTGGTTTTAAAGGCATCATAATATAGAAAGTAATGGAGAACAGTGTTATGAAGATCTTGGTTTTAAAGGCATCATAATATAGAAAGTAATGGAGAACAGTGTTGTGAAGATCTTGGTTTTAAAGGCATCATAGAAAGTAATGGAGAACAGTGTTATGAAGATCTTGGTTTTAAAGGCATCATAATATAGAAAGTAATGGAGAACAGTGTTATGAAGATCTTGGTTTTAAAGGCATCATAATATAGAAAGTAATGGAGAACAGTGTTGTGAAGATCTTGGTTTTAAAGGCATCATAGAAAGTAATGGAGAACAGTGTTGCTTGGTTAACATACATCACTATGCTCTCTATCACTTTATTGTTGGGTATGTATGAAGTAAGTTATGATGGCTTTTCTTACCCTCAAGAGCAGATCCAAGAGAAAGGCCTCTCAGCAGGCTCAGCCTCCATGGAGAACTTGTCAGTCTCTGCTCTCTTGTAGTATCACAATAGCGCTCATGTAAATGACTAGCCATGAGTGACATTCGGGGTGCCAGGTTGGGTGGTTGGGTGCCTCTGAAGATGGAGCATATCTGCGTGCTGGGCGAGGCACGGGCCAGACAGCGCTACATACGAGGTTGTCTGTGAGTGAAGGTTAGGAAGGATACCTTGTGAAGTCAAGCATCACAAATAAGAAGCTTTGCCAGAGTCCAGATTGGCTGAATGCCAATATTTTGTTAAAAAATGTAATACGTGGGAACCATTCTAGATCTAATTATTCAAAATTCTCAATCTTAAAATATATTTACATTTTAATGAAGACTTAGAATACATCTTCATGAGTCTTTACTGACACTTACATGCATGTTCACGAATTTTGCTTACACTTATACACATTTTTTTTTTTTAAGCTTCCTTACACTTGCACAGTGGGATGAATCTTGCTTGCACTTAGACTGGACATGTCTTTATTCATCTTGCAACAGTTACTCACATCTTCATGAATATTGCTTGCATTTAGACTGGACATGTCTTTATTCATCTTGCAACAGTTACATCTTCATGAATCTTGCTTGCACTTAGACTGCACATGTCTTCATTCATCTTCATGAATCTTGCTTGCACTTAGACTGCACATGTCTTCATTCATCTTCATGAATCTTGCTTGCACTTAGACTGGACTTGTCTTCATTCATCTTGCATACAGTTGCTCACATCTTGATAAATCTTGCTTACACACATCTTTACAAATCTTGCTGACAGCTGAACTTGCCAGATTTGAGACGTCTGTATGTTAGAGTCCAGGAGTGGCCTTTCTCCAGTGACACGAAAACAATGATGGTCAAATGTCACCCTGAACTTGATGAGGTAACATCTTTTTTTTTTTCCTCTTAGTTGATAATGGTGATGAAAGCTGATAATTCAGAGATAATGTGAACCTAAACGACACTAATTATGGTCTCACTGTCTTTGACACTCTTTAATTCTTGTCTAGGCATACTTACCAAATCCTATCCTCTCTTTTTGTGTTTGATAAAGGCATTTTTGCCAAAATATTAGGTTTTTTTTTTTAATAACCATTTCACTGTTCTTATCTCTTATTGCTAATTTTCCCTCTTTCTTTCAGTTTTTGTTTTTGTAAAACTGCATCTTTGTCTAGCTCTCTCAGAACCAGCTTTACTGCAATAGTCAAAAATTGAAAACCAGGTGATGCATCCCAAGTGGTTGACCAAATTAAGAGCCACAAATCTCCTTCTTAATATGGATTTATCGCCCAGGACGTGCTGGTATAAAAATGTAATGAAATGGCAGATCATCTGGCAAACAAAGCAACAACCGTGGGTAAATTACAAATGGACAAAGCAGACAATTTAACAGCCACTCTCTCAAAATTACAGGGAGATAAAAACTTCTGAATGCAGTACCTATCACCAGAGATTATGAGAAAGGGGAATAATCAAGGGGAGTGGCAGATATTCAGAACTCTGTGGGGAAAAGCAAGCTGAATTCAGTCAACGTTCCATTGACATTGTCACCCAAACACACACTACAAGCAACACTGAGGTTAAAGGTTGAGCACATATGGGAGTGTCCTGAGTGCAAGGAGGGCCCATCTCTAGGTCAGCAGCAGAGCATAGCCATTCTTAAAGTTTGAGAACAGTGTTGTGAAGATCTTGGTTTTAAAGGCATCATAGAAAGTAATGGAGAACAGTGTTGCTTGGTTAACATACATCACTATGCTCTCTATCACTTTATTGTTGGGTATGTATGAAGTAAGTTATGATGGCTTTTCTTACCCTCAAGAGCAGATCCAAGAAAAAGGCCTCTCAGCAGGCTCAGCCTCCATGAGTGACATTCGGGGTGCCAGGTTGGGTGGTTGGGTGCCTCTGAAGATGGAGCATATCTGCGTGCTGGGCAAGGCACGGGCCAGACAGTGCTACATACGAGGTTGTCTGTGAGTGAAGGTTAGGAAGGATACCTTGTGAAGTCAAGCATCACAAATAAGAAGCTTTGCCAGAGTCCAGATTGGCTGAATGCCAATATTTTATTAAAAAATGTAATACGTGGGAACCATTCTAGATCTAATTATTCAAAATTCTCAATCTTAAAATATATTTACATTTTAATGAAGACTTAGAATACATCTTCATGAGTCTTTACTGACACTTACATGCATGTTCACGAATTTTTGCTTACACTTATACACATTTTTTTTTAAGCTTCCTTACACTTGCACAGTGTGATGAATCTTGCTTGCATTTAGACTGGACATGTCTTTATTCATCTTGCAACAGTTACATCTTCATGAATCTTGCTTGCACTTAGACTGCACATGTCTTCATTCATCTTCATGAATCTTGCTTGCACTTAGACTGCACATGTCTTCATTCATCTTCATGAATCTTGCTTGCACTTAGACTGGACTTGTCTTCATTCATCTTGCATACAGTTGCTCACATCTTGATAAATCTTGCTTACACACATCTTTACAAATCTTGCTGACAGCTGAACTTGCCAGATTTGAGACGTCTGTATGTTAGAGTCCAGGAGTGGCCTTTCTCCAGTGACACGAAAACAATGATGGTCAAATGTCACCCTGAACTTGATGAGGTAACATCTTTTTTTTTTCCCTCTTAGTTGATAATGGTGATGAAAGCTGATAATTCAGAGATAATGTGAACCTAAACGACACTAATTATGGTCTCACTGTCTTTGACACTCTTTAATTCTTGTCTAGGCATACTTACCAAATCCTATCCTCTCTTTTTGTGTTTGATAAAGGCATTTTTGCCAAAATATTAGGTTTTTTTTTTTAATAACCATTTCACTGTTCTTATCTCTTATTGCTAATTTTCCCTCTTTCTTTCAGTTTTTGTTTTTGTAAAACTGCATCTTTGTCTAACTTTCTCAGAACCAGCTTTACTGCAATAGTCAAAAATTGAAAACGAGGTGATGCATCACAAGTGGTTGGCCAAATTAAGAGCCACAAATCTTCTTAATATGGATTTATTGCCCAGGACGTGCTGGTGTAAAAATATAATGAAATGGCAGATCATCTGGCAAACAAAGCAACAACCCTGGGTAACCTACAGATGGACAAAGCAGACAGTTTAACAGCCACTCTCTCAAAATTACAGGGAGATAAAAACTTCTGAATGCAGCACCTAGCACCAGAGATTATGAGAAAGGGGAATAACAAAGGGCAGTGGCAGACATTCAGAACTCTGCGGGGAAAAGCAAGCTGAATTCAGTCAACGTTCCATTGGCACTGTCACCCAAACACACACTATGAGCAACAGTGAGGTTAAAGGTTGAGCACATATGGGAGTGTCCTGAGTGCAAGGAGGGCCCATCTCTAGGTCAGCAGCAGAGCATAGCCATTCTTAAAGTTTGAGATTTTAAATGATTTGATCCACCAGTGACCATTTTTTATAAGTGAGGCTGACTTTAGTGTTGTTGGATCCACAGGGTCACACTGTGTATTTCTTGAAGGGAGCTCTGGAAAGAGTACTGGCTCAGTGCAACTTCTATTATAACAATGGTACAGCTTTTCCATTCAAAGACAAGCAGAAGGAGCTCCATCTAGAGGAAGGTCATGTGCTGGGACAAACAGGGCTTAGGGGTCAGTGTTTATTTAAATGTCTCATTGTTTCTATATCATTGCCACTGTTGTAGGTATCCAGGCGTTTTTTTTTGCCACATGCTGATTTTCCATAAAGAATCTCTGTAGGGATGTGTCTATTTTTTGGACATGTCCATGTTGATGTAAACCGCACTGCTCTAAGCAGAGTGTGTAAATTTACACTTGCAAGTAATTTTGCATTTAACATTCCTACCTTTCCTTGAAATGCTAGCAATGCATTGTGGGTAGCTAAAGTGAAAGGTTCATATTTCTAATATTGGAGGTTTTTCAGCCCAGCAGGCGAGTATAGGAAGAGAAAGGAGAAGAGATGTGGGGTGGATTGACCCTGTACACCAGGGACCAGGGACTGAGTTAAAGTTAATTCCACCAAGTGTACAAGGGATACTGAGCATGGCATGAAAGGCCAGGGAGAACTCAGCACCTGGCATCGGTGTTGTTCCATACATAGTATACAAAAATGCCTTGGAATGCTAAACAATCTCCACAAGCTACCGGGATCTGTATAGAATAAAGGATGTATTAGCAAGAAATGAAAGAAAGTTAACAGAGTATTTTTTTTTTTTTTAAGGATCAAGATTTTACTGAAATAGCCAGTTCAGACCAGTCTGATAAGTGATATGTGATTCTGTTTTCAGTTCTTGGTATGGCATATGGAAAAGATCTGAGTTCATTAGTTTATGTGGGGCTAGTGGGCATCATGGATCCACCGCGGGAAGGGGTGCGTGCCTCTATACAGACTTTGACAGGCATGAATGTTGGGGTTAAGATGCTGACTGGAGATGGAGAAGACACAGCGAAAGCTGTTGGTGAGTAAAGTTTGCTGTTTGTTTATCTCATCAATCTAGATAAGTGATCTGCTTGCATTTAAATTATCATTATTATATCTTATAAAAGGCTTTTATGGAAAATGAAGAGCGGGAATGGAAGAACAATTTAATTGTGAAGCAACTGTTGGAGCTAGGACAAGTTAAGGATGCTGGTAGGAAATATGAAATGTGGCAGAAAACATATGGTAAAGAACCAACTTGATGGAAACTGTTAGCAAACATACTTTTGGATGGATGCTGTGGCATAGCATTTATGGAGCTGTCCTGAATACAGTGACACTAGAGTCTGATTTTGAACCTTTGAAAGTCTTTTAAAAAACTGATTATATTATTTATATAGTTAAGTCTTGAGTGAATGGTTCCAGATTGAAACAGGTGTGAAACAAGGATGTATACTGTCTCCTTTACTTTTTGGGATTACAATAGACTTCATAATGAAAAAATGCTGCACAGGCAACACAGGTATTGACTGGGTACATGGGATCCAACTAGAAGATCTTGATTTTGCTGATGACATAACTCTTATCAGTAACAATGTGAATTTCATGCAAGAAAAAAACAGATAGCCTGTCTTCACTGGCTAGCAAAATAGGACTTGAAATTAACTAGGACAAAACAAAAATAATGAAAATTCCCCTTAATCGAAATGGAAAAATACACATAGAAGGGACAGATATTGAAGAAGTCAATCAATTTGCATACCTTGGCATACATAGACCAGGATGGTGACACTAGAAAGGAAGTTAGAATCAGAATTGCAAAAGCAGCATCGATCTTCAAGAACCTTGAGAACATATGGAATTCAAAACTTATATGCACAAAAACCAAGTTAAGACTATTCAATTCAAATGCACCCTCATTTATGCATGCGAAAGCTGGAAAACAACTAAAGAAATAGACAAGAAATTAGACTCTTTTGAAAACAAATGCCTAAGGAAAATACTCGGCATCAAGTGGAACGACTTTAAGAATAATGCAGAGATAAGACAGATGACTGAACAACAACCAGTCTCATGGGTGATCAGGAAAAGGAGATGGACATATGTTGGTCACTTGATGAGAAGAAATGATCAGAAAATCCCAAAACAAGCTATTAAGTGGAACACAACAGGCCAAAGAAGAAGAGGCAGACCACGTGAAACTCTGAAGAGGACGTTGTTAAGAGAGGCCAAATTAACAGGCATAAAATCCCTTATATGAGGTTGAAAGACTCGCCGAAGACAGGAAGAATTGGCGAACTACTTTACGAGCCCTATGTGACGTTTAACGGCACGGGAAGGATATAAGATAAGATAGTTAAGTCTTATCTGCCTTTTTTTCATAACAAAGAAACACATGATTGCATCCGTTCTTGTATTTCTGCATGGGGCAGCTAGGATAAAGTGTAAAGGAGAACCCTCAGTGATGAACCAAAAGATGGTGCTGGTAGTGTCTTGTGTAAGTTTGTAAATCCTGTTGTGAGTTTTGGATTCCAAGTTCACTAACTCAGCATTTATGTTGTTTTGTTTTATGCACTTATTATGTGCTCAAGTTCACATTTCACATGTACTTAATATACCACTTCTCACATTGATATATACATTATTCACATATAATTCCATTCCACATGTACCTTCACATGTAATTGTCTATACACTTCATTGCACTTTACTTATCTTCAATTTTACATGTACTTAAGTACTTATTTTCACGTTTCATATTACTGTATTTATTTATCTTTACATTTCACATGTACTATGTATGTTCACATGTACTTAAAGAGCTTTATGGTTCACTGCCTTATGTCCCTTCCCAGCTGCTAGACTAGGGCTGTATGCAGAGGGCGTGAGCACAATGTCAGGAGATGATTTAGAGGTCTTGGACATTGGCCAGTTGTCAAAAGTTATAGAGGGCACTGGAATCTTCTACAGGGTCACGCCTAGGCACAAGCTTAAAATTGTCAAGGTGAAAACATTTTTCTTTCTTAAGGCCATGTCAGTTTTTTTTCTTCTAAGGAGCTGTTATTTTTTCTCAGTTCGGAGGCTGTTACTGTGGTCAAGTTGTGTTTCAACCAGATCAGAATATCCTGGCAGATAGATGAAGAATGTTTGGCAGGATCTAGAAATTGTACAGTAACTTTTTTCAAGTCAAATAATAATGTCAGTTTCAAAGTTCTTGGTCAAGGACTGTAGTCTTCTAACTCAGTGGTTCCCAGACTGGGGGGGGGGGGTCAGTGAAGGAAAAAAGTTTGATTGATTGATTGATGACAGATGGGAAGATATAAAAACCACTATAAAGAACACAGCGGAAGAATGCCTGGGAGTCAAGACCATAACTAAAAGACAGAACTGGTTCAGTGAAGTCTGCAGAGAGGCAGGCATGAAGAAAAGAACAGCGAGACAGATATGGTTGCATGATGAGCAATAATAAAGCAATGGGAAGAAATACTACACACAGTGTAAAGAAACTCTTTATTTGCCAACAAAAACAACATGTGAAAGACATGGTAAGCGAAATGCAGACATGCCATCAGAATAAGAAAAGTAGGTATTTCTATAAACAACTGCAAACAGTAAAGCAGACCTTGAAGAATAGTAATGGAAACATGATAAATAATGAAGAGAGAATCTGTATCAGATGGAAAGAATATTTTGAAAACCTACTTCTGCAAAGAGCCTATAAGCACATTACCATGCGAAGAAATACAGACTTGTGAATGAATGAATGAATAATCTTTATTTTTCAAGGGTAAAGAATTGGGCATGCAGGCGAACCTGAAATAGAAGAACCAGACTTAGAATAAGTCATCTACAGTATCATGCTTCTATGAAACAACAAAGCAACGGGTTCAGATGAAATTGCTGCAGAACTGATTAAGGAAGGTCTAAATCCACATGAACAGATATGTGCACTAATACAACAAATATGGAGAGAAGAGAAACTCCCTAGTGAATGGAGAGAATCATTACTGATCCCAGTATTAAAAAAAATGGGTGATAAAAGCAAGTATGAAAACTACAGAGGAATATCCTTATTACAAACAAGCAACAAAATACTATCTATTATACTTTCAAATAGATTTTAAAAAGCAGGTTTTAGGAAGAATAGATCAACCGTAGACCAAATATTTATCTATGTGAAAGAGCAGAAAAGAACTGGGAATATGGAAAAGAAGTACATATCTTCATTGACTTCAAGAAAGCTTATGACAGCATAGATAGGAACAGCTTATGGAAAATTATGAAAGAATTTGAGATACATAATAAATTAATCTATTTAACCAGACATAATAAATTAATTAATTTAACCAGAATATGCATGGAGGATGCACAAAATATAGTAATATACTCGTATAAAGGAAGAAAGTCAGAACCCTTCTCTATAAGAACTGGTTTAAAACAAGGTGATACATTATCTCCATTACTATTCAACTTAGTACTAGAAAAGGTAATCAGAAAAGTGAAAGAAGAAAGTAGTACAGAAGAACAAGCTAAAATACTAGGATATGCTGATGACACTGACCCAGTAGGGGGAAACTATGCAATAAGTCATCAGTACCTCCATAGAGAGATGTGGCACTAAAAGTGGGCTTGACCATTAACCGTGATAAGACAGAGTATATGAAGATATCAAGAGACCAGAGGCAGAATGATCCAAATTATATAAATGTTGGAGATATTATCATTAGGAATCAGAAACATACAAACATCTAGCCACAACCATCAACAGAAGCAGCATGGTAAGCAAGGAAATTAAAAGCAGAGTACAGATAGGGCATAAAATATACCTCACCTTGCAACACCTGTTAAAATCCAAAATCCTGTCCCAAAACACCAAAATAACAATCTACAAAACTATAACAACACCAACCATCATGTATGGATCAGAAACAGGTAGTACAACAAAGAAAGATGAACAATTGCAGATCTTTGAGAACAAGATCCTGAGAAGAATCTTTAGACCCAGAAAGGATACCAACAGCAGAGAGTGTAGAGCTAGAAAGAACACTGAACTAAACAGCTAATTTAAATCCCAACGAATTATAAATGTCTTAAAATGAAACAGACTATGCCATGTAGAAAGAATGGAAGAGAACAGACAGATGAAAATTATGTATGCACAAGAGATGGAGGAAACAAGACTAAAGAGTAGACCAAGACAGAGATGGAAAGACAACATAAAAGAGGATATAAAAAAAAATTGGTGTCGCCAACTGGAGAGAGAAGATTAGGAATGGAGAAGAATGGAGGCGAACTTTATCTGCAGCAATGAGCCTTAATGGCTTGGAAAGAAAAAGATGGGATTTGGTCTCAGAGACAAGGGGGCACCAGCCTAAAAAAGTTTGGGAACCACTGTTCTAACTGAAAGTAACAATGATGTCCACATGTAAGTCACACAAATCAGACACATTTGAAAACTTGGGAAAATAAGGAAAATACTCTGTATACAATGGAACAAATTTAAGACCAATACAGAGAGATAATAAAGATGAGCACACAGCAACATGTCTCATCAGTGACCAAACAAAAGGGAGATAGACATATATTGACCATGTGATGAGAAGAAACAGTTGGAGAATCCCAAAATAAGCTATCAAATGGGGGACAACAGGACAAAGAAAAGAAGTCAAGTACGTGAAGCTAAGGAGAACATTGTTGAGAGAGGTTAATTTGTGGACATAGGATCCTGTGGCAAGCTTGAAATACTCACTGAACGCAGAAAAAAAACATAACAAGCTACAATGCAAACCCTGTGTGATGTTTTACAGCATGGGGAGGATGTAAGATGTAAGTATTATTACTAATGCTCTCAACACAGATATCTTAAAACTGTTAGTTTGAATTTTGTAATCATTTTTTTTTTAACTTTTTTTTTTTTTTTAGGCTTTACAGTTGTCCAAACATGTGGTTGGTATGACAGGTGATGGGGTCAATGATGCTGTTGCTCTAAAGACTGCAGATATTGGTATTTCCATGGGAAAAACTGGCACAGATGTTTCTAAGGAAGCTGCTGATATGATCCTGGTTGATGATGATCTCAGCACTATACTGTGAGTAGCATTACTTTTTTCTGCCTTATCCTCAGGGAGGGTTGTCTGTACCGGATCTTCAGCCTGTCCTATCTCTTGCTTTCACAGTATCCCCAGCTAAGATTAACCCTGTCCATATCTTGATACATTTATCTACCTCATCGTACCCTTTGTTCAGGTTTTTTTCACAGGTATGGCTGTAGGTATGAATGAAATAAATATTCCAGTTTCAGTGCAGTTGCATGAAAATAAGTGATTGAGCATTTTATGTAGTAAATTTTACCTTATTTGGTTAATGGTATAGTTACAGTCAGTCAGTCATTTGCATGTCCCTTGTGGAACTTTGCCTATCCTAACAGCTCTTCTGTAGGCTTCTTGGTTGTAAGCACGATGCCCTGTCTTGCAGCCATCTTTGCCTTCTTCCTCTCTTTTTTTCCATTATATACCCTTCCAAGACGGTCTTCTCTAAATTCTCATGACATTTAATATGTCTAAAATATTTCAGTTTTCTTTATTTAATCTTCTTTACTAGCCAACCTTCTTCATTAGTAAGTTCTTGTAGTATGAATTTATTTGTTCTTTTTTGTGTCCATGATATCTGAAGGAATCTTCTGTAGTATTTACATTCAGAGGCATTCATGTGTTTCTCAGCTGATTTGTTTAGTGAATTATTTTAAAGTATATATATATCTAATTTGATTATATTTTGTTATTGGTAAAATTATACATGAATTATTTTGCACAGTAAATTTGATCTTATTTTGTTATTGGTATGTATGGTTAATTAAGAATTAATTTTAATTGCAAGAAATGAAAGGAGAAAATTGCAGAAATCTTAACCATTCCATTATATGAAGCAGATTGTTGAGCCCTGCCAAGATGTCCTCCGTCAACACTGAAAGATGCATGAAGAAGATGTGACAAGACAAAACAAGCAAACATTACCTCATTGTGTCGTTATTGTGCAGTTACAAGCTTCTTCTTCTTCTTTCGCATTGTCTGTCTATATCTGCAGTCCTGTCTCTTGGATAAATTTCACTGTTTTTTGTAACTCATGTATGGAACCGTAGAGCTTATCTTCTTTAGTGGTTTCACTGGGCCAGTAATTATTTCTCAGTGTTTCATAGTTGGTGCAGTTCTGGAGGATATGTTCCACAGTTTGGGGCACCTGGGCACATGTACATAGATTAGTAGTACCAACCTTAAACTTTGTATACATATGACTTCGGAGTCAGCTGTGTCCTGTTCGGAGACGGAAGATGGTGACTTGTTCCTTTCTGTTTAGCATGTGATAGTCATCATGTGGTGGTGTTTGTGGCTTCATGTAGGTTTTTATCATGCTTTTCTTCTGATTATAGGTGACTGGTATGTCTGGTTGCTCCATTTCAGTGCCCTCTTTGGCCAGATGGTCAGCTTTCTCATTGCCTGGTATCCCACAGTGGGAGGGAATCCATTGCAAAGTGACTCCATGTTGTAAGCCAATTTTTGACAAGGCATCTTTAAGGTCTGGTAGTTTGTTGCACTGAAGAGCTTCCAGTACTGATCTTGCATCTGTGAGAATTACTACAGGACATGTATCAATTTTGGAGTCTGATAGTTTTTCAACTGCAGCAATAATTGCCCTAACTTCTGCATCAAAGTTGTTGCAGTATTTACCAGTGGGTATGGAAATCTTGTCAATGGTGTTGTTTGGATATTCAATATATGCTCCTGCCCCTCCATTCTTTATGGCATTATGTGCAGATCCATCTGTATACACACGTATCCAGGTGTCACATGGATATTTGTCATCTAGAACACTAAGTGTGGCTGTTGATCTTACAAGACTGCTCTGCATTTCACCATTCTGCACACCTTTCACTTCAGTCTGAATAGTTATTTGTGTATAATCTGCTTCTTTCCATGGTGTATGCTCTGGTACAGATGATAATGGAGCGACTACAGTTGGAAGATCAGGTATCAGCTTACGCATACGCTTGGCCTGATGAATGAAGCTGCTTCTTTTAATCCGTCCTAATGCCAAGTTATTGAATCTCTCCTTCAGGGGATGGCTTACAGAGCTAAGGAATTTTTCTCCCATGGTCATGACCTTTGTGTCTCTACGTTCCTTTAGTGGTTGAACTATTTTCTGGATTTCTGCTATTGGTGTGGACCTCATGGCACCTGTGATAATCCGTAGCGACTGATTTTGAACCTTGTCTAGATTATGCAGCGTAGTGTTTGATGCTGTGCACCAAGATGTTGAGCCATATTCTAAATGTGATAGAATACTTTGCTGATATACATTCTTGAGGATTCTTTCACTAGCTCCCCATGTGGTTCCACTCAATTTTCTTAATATGGCTAGTTTTCTTCTGGCTTTTGCTTCTGCACTGTTGATGTGTTGCTTCCACGTCAGTTTTGAGTCAAGAGTCGCTCCTAAGTAAGTGGGTTGGTTGTCCATCTTTAAGAGTATTTCATTTACAAAGATCTTACCTGCTTTCTGTTTAGATGAGAGGGTGAACAGAGTGGTACTTGATTTCTCTGTGTTGATACTTACACACCATTTGTTTGTCCATGATGTCAAGATGTCTGCTGCTCTTTGGAGTTTCTGTGTAACAACTGTCGCATATTCATCTGTACACCATATGACCAGATCATCTGCATACAGTGCCGCTTTGATTCCATAGGGAAGTTCCTTGACCAGGTCATTAATGAATACAAGGAATAGTGTAGGCGAAAGGACTCCTCCTTGTGGTACACCGTGTCGCAGAAGTACTTTCTGGCTTTTGTGTCCATCCATTACTACTCTAGCTCTTCTATTGTGTAAATAGGACTTTATCCAGTTGTACAGTCTTCCATTCACATTGCAGTTTCTTAGTTTCCACAGCAGACCTTTTTTCCATACTTTATCAAAGGCTTTCTTCAGGTCTATCCACGCTGCTAGTACAAGGTTTTTCTCTTGGAATGCATCCTCAGTCTCTTGAGAGAGATAGGTCACTTGATCTTCCATACTGTAGTACTGCCTAAATCCTGCTTGTTGTGGAACAAGGAGGTTTTCACTTTCTAGGTACCATTTTAGCCTCAGGTCAATGATGCGTTCCATCGTTTTGCATAGGCAGCTAGTGAGACTGATTGGCCTGTAGCTGGAGGCAGTATCACTGTTTTTCCATGGATTTAGCAGTGGTACCATGCTTGCTTCCTTCCAGATTTGAGGTAACTTACCTGTGCTCCAGCACATATTGAAAATATCCAACAGCTTTCCCATTGCTGCCATTCCCAGGTTCTTGATCATTTCATTGGACACTCCATCTGGTCCTGGTGATTTCCTTGGTTTCAGTTTACTAACTGCTAGGTCTAACTCACTGCGTGTGATTGGTGCATCCATGACCTCCACTTTTCTGACTTGTTCCTCCTCTTTCTGTGGCTCGATGCGCACTGTACGCTGCTTCTCTGGATGGATATCAATGTTGCAGTCCTGCGCAAACATGCGAGCAAAGTGATCTGCTACCTGCTTACCTGTAAGAGTTTTCCCATTCTCTATTAGTGTAACCTTTGTACTTCTTCCAGTACTCTCATCATTTAACTGTTTGATTAGTTTCCACAGTTTCATTCCATCCTTTTCAAAGTTTAGGGACTCTGTTTTCTCTCTCCAACTTTCCTGTCTGGCTTGCAGCTTTGCTGTCTGAAATTTGGCCTTAGAATGTTGGTAATTATTGTGGTGTTCTTGGCATGGTCTATTTTCTGCTTGCTTTCGAGCTGCTTCCACGTCGTCATGGAGTTTTCCCAGCTCACTAGACCAGTATGGTTTATAGTCCCTGCGAGCTCCTCTGGGAATGGTTTCACGAGCGGCCTGAAGGATACAAGCATTGAATTCCTTCACTATGCTGTTAATATCCTTACCTTCTATGGACAGCTGTCCAACCAGGATACCTGTACGATGTCTGTACATTGTCCAGTTTGCTTTTTTATAGTTCCATCTGGGGAGAGGGCTACTGGTGTTAAGGAGTTCATTTTCTGTTGTCAGGAAGACTGGTCGATGGTCACTACCTCCAAGTTATTTTCCAACTTCATGTGTAATGTTCCACTTCAGATCTGGAGAGTGGAATGCCAGATCTGGCGTTGATTTTGTATGCCAAGCCCTTGAGTAAAATATTGGGGGATCCATTGGCTGGTTTATCAGGAGAAGTCCATTATCATCCTGCCAGCTCTCAACTTCCTCTCCTCTCTTGTCTATGTGGTCATAGCCCCAGCTCTGGGAATGGCTGTTAAAATCACCACAGATTATCAGTCTCTCTTTGTGTGGGATTGTTCCTAAAGCAAGTGGGCGGTCATTAGGACAGTAATAGTTAAGGAGGTGGAAATCTGTATTACTATTTTTTAGATGGATCATCTGATATTCGGCTCCTTCCATGAACACTCCCACCTGACATGCGCTGATGTTATTCTTAACAAGTGTGAGTACTCCTCCTTTTCTTCTGTCCTTTCGGTCTGATCTAAAACACTGGTAGCCTCTGATTTTAAAGGCGGCATCTTTGGTTAGGTGTGTCTCCTGTATGCAGCATATACTTACCTGCTCTGCAAAAAGTATGTTCTCTAGTTCCATCTTTTTGCTATAGCCATCTCTAACACTGCTGACACCCTCAGCATTCCACTGCATTATTTTAAGTTCTTGCTTTTTGGCTGTTTTCTTCTGTTGTATTTTTTAGCCAGTAGCTCTACTCTCATGTCTCCTGACTCCACAAGACGAACTGAGAGGATCTCCAGTAGCATTGGGTGGACCCTTTCGAGGCAGGGGGCCCGGCACTGCACCTGCCTGGTTAGTCTTCACAGGGCGAGCACCATGTTTGAAAACTGCAGATAGAGACATTTCATTAGCGATAATGCGTGTTACCCTGATTTTTGCGATGCGCCTTTTGGCTGGGTAACTCCGACTTCAGCACCTTTCCTTGCTAGGGCAGACTGTGGTCTTGCTCGGACTGCCATGAAGACAGTGTGGCTGGCCTGGCCAAAACTTTGTTTTCCAGCCTCTGGTGGCTGTACTTAAGCCCCTTCTCCATGTCAGATGGTTTTGAGACAGTTCCACAAAGACACTCTGACTTTGAGATGAGGAATCTGATGAGTGCTTCAACAATATCCATTCCCCGCCACCCATAGTCTACTGGCTCCGTTTTGTTTACATCATTCTGATAGCCATTGTTGTAAAGACCTATAGGCTTGTCACGTCCTGGATTCATTGGTTTCACACCAGACTTCCCTCATCCCCGCCAGAGATCTCCATGTCCCCATCCGTCCACCAACCTGACATTACATTTTACAAAAATAACAGTTGCAATTAGTGTTGATTGCTACAAGTTTCTGGGCTACAGAGGTAGGTCAGAGTTTTTAAGCAAACAGATCTATGTTCCCTGTCTCACAAACACTATGTTAAGATAAGTGTGCTCTTAACACAGTTGTTCCCAGGGGGTGCAGTTACAAGCAAATTATTTTACAGAAAAACTTGTACCTTATTATTTTTAGTGATGCAATAAATACAGATCAATTACACATTTTTTTTCTGTAAATGATTTTGATGGCGTGTTTGCGGGACTTTCTCGTACTGAAAATTCATAGCCCACTTGTCCACCGTTTTAAACCATTATAATTATTAAGCACTCCAGCATGAGGATGGAGATTGAAGCAACCACTCGAGCCATAAAATGGCTAGCAAACCAACAAGCATCACGAGTCATAATATTATCAGACTCACAATGCATGTTAAAAAAATTGAAAACCAGGTGATGCATCACAAGTGGTTGGCCAAATTAAGAGCCACAAATCTCCTCCTTAATATGGATTTATTTCCCAGGATGTGCTGGTATAAAAAATGTAATGAAATGGCAGATCATCTGGCAAACAAAGCAACAACCCTGGGTAACCTACAGATGGACAAAGCAGACATTTTAACAGCCACTCTCTCAAAATTACAGGGAGATAAACAAAAAACTTCTGAATGCAGCACCTAGCACCAGAGATTATGAGAAAGGGGATTAACGAAGGGCAGTGGCAGACATTCAGAACTTTGCAACACTGAGGTTAAAGGTTGAGCACGTATGGGAGTGTCCTGAGTGCAAGGAGGGCCCATCTCTAGGCCAGCAGCAGGGCATGGCTGTTCTTCAAGTTCAAGTACAAATCTTTGGCTTTATTTATTGATTTAGTTACATACGAATTAGTTATATGTAATTGTACTTTATTTTCTTTGCCTTCAGTAGCTAATGAGACATTATGGACCAGTTTTTATTGAGTTTGTTCTGCTTGACAGGGCAGCCATTGAGGAAGGGAAAGGCATTTTCTACAACATTAAGAACTTTGTCAGATTCCAGCTTAGTACGTAAGTATCAAGTTTTTACTGGATAAATTCTTTTGTTTGTTAATTTCATCCATTCACTTTTACTCACTGCTAAAGATTTAAAAAAAAAACTAAAACATTATTTTGGATCAGTTCTCATATCTGAGCTCTGCGTCAAGTTATTTAATGACTGATTTTTAAATTGCCAGGATTATAGTTTTGTTTTGTTTCTGACTTCTTCATGAATATGGTTGTTTTATATCTTTGTTGTTTGTTAAGCATGAGTATAGTTATTTCATATTCATGAAAAGTATAGATGTTTTATATATATATTTTTTTATTCACTGAAGGCTGTTATTATTGCATGTCATGCTGAATAGCTTTGGGGATCATGCTTTTACATCTTGGCGTTTCCCGTTAATTTAGATGCTTTTCTTCTCCATGCCACTTAGTCCATTGAAATATTTTTCTCTTGGTCTTCCTCTTATCTTCTCCCCCCCCCATGGAATTGTCCAATCGTTGCTAGGTTCTCTAACTTCTGTCATCTCATGACATGTCCAAGAAATTTTGATTGTCTTTTTTCTTATCATTTTAAAATAGTTTTCATTGTTCTGGAACTTCTTTGAGGACTTGTTCATTTATTTTTCTGTCTGTCCAGGTATTTGTTGCATCTTTTGCCAAAACCTCATCTTTGTTGCTTCCAGTTTCTTCATCAGCTTTTTGTTGCTTGTCCAAGTTTCGCAACCATGTGTCTGTAAAGGTTCTCTGCTGTAATACTCTTTTCCTCACTTTTAGGGACATCTTTACATTTGTTAATATCTTCTTATGTCATGAAAAGCTGCCTTTGCCTTGCCTGTTCATGATTTTATTTCATTTGTGCAGTTGTTAGCATTGTTCCAAGGTAATTGAGTTTATTTACTTGTATCAAAGTCTTTCCATTTGAAAGGATGTTGCTCTTTGGTGTGTTTATTCGTTTCAGTACCGCAGTTGTTTATGTCTTGTTGCTGTTTAGCTGTAGGCTTCTTTTACTGCTCTCTTCAACAACCTGGCTCACTAGTTTTTGCAGACTGCTTTCACTTTCTGCTGTTAGAACAGTGTTGTCTGTTAGAACAGTGTTGTCTGTTAGAACAGTGTTGTGTGTTAGAACAGTGTTGTCTGTTAGAACAGTGTTGTCTGTTAGAACAGTGTTGTGTGTTAGAACAGTGTTGTCTGTTAGAACAGTGTTGTGTGTTAGAACAGTGTTGTCTGTTAGAACAGTGTTGTCTGTTAGAACAGTGTTGTGTGTTAGAACAGTGTTGTGTGTTAGAACAGTGTTGTGTGTTAGAACAGTGTTGTCTGTTAGAACAGTGTTGTCTGTTAGAACAGTGTTGTCTGTTAGAACAGTGTTGTGTGTTAGAACAGTGTTGTGTGTTAGAACAGTGTTGCAGCATATCTCAGGTTATTGATATTATGTCCTTATTTTAATTCTTTTCACATTTTTAATGCCCTTAATGATTTTCTTTGTAAAATGATAATAGATCAGGGAACAATACACACCCTTACCTGTGGGGAGGAGCCTTTCCTTCTGTAGGTGCATCTTCTGGGTAGTGGATGGTGAAGTGGCCTATATATATATAATCAGTCTTGGAAGAGTACGTATGGATAAAAGAAAGAGAGGAAGACCAAGGCGAAGATGGCTGCAAGACATCGTTAATGATCTGCGAATGGATGCATCATCACCAGGGTATCTTGCTTACAACCGAGAGGCCTACAGTTAGAGCTGTTAGGGAGGCAAAGTTCCGCAAGGGACATGCAGATGACTGACTGACCAACTCATATATATATATATATATATATATCAGTTGTGAATATCTGAATAAACAGCAGCGGACCAAAACATGTACCCTGCTGTCTTGTGGGTCAGTCTCTTTAGACAACAACTAGTGGAGAAAACTAGAGAAACTGAGTGGAAGGCAAAAGGAAAACCACTGCTGTACTGTCATTCCCTTGTCAAATCATGCATCATTGAGAGTATACTTATATTGTATCTTTCTTGTTTTATTTGTGGTGTTTTATTCACTTTTTATATATTTACTTATTTTAATTAGTGAAAAGGAATATGTTTTTTTTTCACCAAAAGTATAATTGTTTCAAATCTGTGTTATTTTTTATCACTGAGACCAGATTTGTTTTGCGTATCTTTGTAGGAGTATAGCAGCTTTATCTCTGGTGGCCATTGCCATGATCATGAGATTGCCTAATCCACTGAATGCAATGCAGATCTTGTGGATTAACATCATCATGGATGGCCCTCCAGCTCAGAGGTTAGTTTTAACATTGAAAATGGGACACACTCTCTTTCTCTCTCTCTCTCTCTCTCTCTCTCTCTCTCTCTCATGTAAATCTTTCAGCAGATGACTGTGTTGTTTACAGTAGTGACTATGACATCAATGACCTACAGGAAACACTACAAAATGATATAATCAGTTTGATTAAATGGAGCAGTAATAATGGTGTGTTTTTAAACACCAACAAAGCAAAATCTATGCTCATCACTACAAGACAGAAACTACAGAATGGAATAAAAACTTCACCACAGCTTTGTGCTGGGACCACTGAAATAGAAAACGTTCATGAACATAAGACTCTAGGACTCATAATTGATCAACATTTAACTTGGAATTCTCACATACATAACCCAACAAACTTGATAGCACAGAAAGTTTACCAACTAGCCAAAACTGAACACTTTATTGACCAGGACACAAGAAAGATATACTACATATGACACATACAAACACACTTAGATTACTGTTCCACAGTCTGGGATGGATGCTCAGTCTGAAAAACAAAAAGGCTCCACTCACTTCACACACGAGCACTAAGTCTGATTTGTGACAAACAGCCAGTACAGACTAGATGAGCACAGACAGCTCAAAATTCTACATCTCAAATATAGAGTCATTTTTAACAAAGTTAAGTTTGTTCACAGAATTCTGCTGTACAATGCTCCACCTTACTTGTGATCACTGTTTTCGTATAACACTAAACATAGTCAACATTTAAAAAAACTGTCTCCTTCCTAAGCCCAGGCATGATATGTACAAGAAAAGCCTTGTATATTCTGCAGTATGGCTCTGGAACACCCTCCCCTACCATTTAAAATCCATTAGTAATACTTCATCCTTTAACTCAAACCTTTTTCATCATTTACTTGCTTGTAACTATATGCCTCCATAGAATAACCAGTAGTCTCTCAGCCCATGGCTCACCAGCCTTCAAGTTCCATACTTCTAAATGTGACTTGTTAGAAATTATTTTAATGAATGTTAAAGAATATGTGTTAGAAAAACTATACTGAAAATATATTTTTTGTATATGTATATGCTTGTGCGTGTGCACATGCTTTCTTGTTAGGTTAATACTTCTTCACCGATATTGCATATGCAATAGTTTAGTTTTGCACTCTTTTGATATGCTTTTTCCTCATGTAATTTGTATACTTGTATTAAATCGAGTGTGTGGGAAGAATGAAAGATGGAGTGATGAAGGGCAGAATGTGAGACAGGCCTTTTGTGGTCTTTACCCTTTAAAAATAAAGATCATTCATTCATTCATTTTCTCTCTTTCACTCTCTCTCTCTCTTTCTGTTTGTCTGTCTGTGTGTGTGTGTGCAAGAGAGAGAGAGAAAAAAAATTATAGTTACATACATCTTTCAGAGTTAATGATTGTATAAAACTGTAATTACATTCAACTTCAGGAGTTAATGGTTGTGTTGAAACTAATTACATCCATAGCACTAACGGCAAAATTGCCAACATTTTCTGCTTCTTCTGTGTGATGGAACAACAAAACTAAACAACAATCAAGTATCAAGATGTGATTGTTCACTGACATTAAAGGTAAAGGTCAAAGGTAAAATTCCCGTTTCCATGCCATTAAGACATATCGGGGAATACGGTGTTGGGCCCGTATTTTCCATGACCTTCGGCACATGAAAGTGTGATGTGGTCAGTATCACGCCTGGCCGCTTTACCTTCTCAGATTTCTCTGGTACCCATTTTTAGAGGCCTGGGTGAACCCTGGGGCCTTTTTGGTGTGTACCAGAAAAAAAATCCCGCTGCTGGAATCTTCTCCCACTTGATAGTGGAGCTTACAAGGAAGCTTATTTTCCTTGGTCTGGGAATTAAAGTGGGATGCTATGACCTGCTCTGTATCGCATATAGTGTCGGTTTTTTGTTTAATGACATTAAGCAGCTTAAAATTTCTTATTTTAGCTTAGGTGTGGAGCCGGTGGATCATGATGTGTTAAGACAGCCGCCCCGCAAGGTCAGCGAGAACATTATTACCCGCTCTCTGATCATTAGTACACTGTCCTCAGCGGTCATCATCATCTGTGGAACAATGTGGATCTTCCATGAAGAGGTAGATTTATATCTCTTTTATAATGACATTAATAGGCAGATTTATATCTCTTTTATAATGACATTAAGAGGTAGATTTATATCTCTTATAATGACATTAAGAGGTAGATTTATATATCTTTTATAATGACATTAAGAGGTAGATTTATATCTCTTATAATGACATTAAGAGGTAGATTTATATTTCTTTTATAATGGCATTAATAGGTAGATTTATATCTCTTTTGTAATGACATTAAGAGGTAGATTTATATCTCTTTTATAATGACATTAATAGGTAGATTTATATCTCTTTTATAATGACATTAAGGTTCTAAGGACTGTTATTGCCGGAGGTGGGGTGGGGTTTATGCTCTCTACTCCAATCACGCTGAGGTTTTCCAGTGAGAAAGTCCAGCTCTAGCCTGGATGGGCAACCACCTCTCACCCAGCGAGGATACACTGATATCTAAAACACATTGAGATTTATCCGGTGAGAAAGTCCAACTCTAGATTAAACCGGTGCAATGAAAACCATGGTGTCACGCAATCCCACTTCTGAGACCTACCAAGAATACAGGCTCAATCCCTGCGATACTCTGAACCTGTGGTCCTCTTGTGGATCTCGTTGGTCCTTTCAGGGACCACGGAACCTATCGAGGACCACAGGAGTAAATTCAGGAGGATTACGGGGCAGTCTTGGTGGTGAAACAAATGAAGAAGAAGAAGATAATGACATTAAGAGGTAGATTTATATATCTTTTTTATAATGACATTAAGAGGTAGATTTATATCTTTTTATAATGACATTAAGAGGTAGATTTACATCTCTTTTATATTGACATTAAGAGGTAGATTTATATCTGTTTTCAGTAACTGACATGAAGAGGTAGATTTATATTTGTTTTCTAACTGACATAAAGATTTAGATGCATACCCATTTTCTATAAGTGATATAGGTAGATTTATTTCTGTTTTCTGTAAATGACATGAAGAGGTACATTTATAACTGTTTTCTGTGACTTACAGAGAGATTTACATATGTTTTCTATAACTGACAGAGATGTAGATTTATGTGTTTTCTATAAGAGAGGTAGATTTATATCTGTTTTCTGTAACTGGCAGAGAAAAATAGATTTATATCTGTTTTCTATAAATGACATAAAGATGATTAGGCTTAAGGGATTCAAAAGGAAATTAGACTTTCATATTCAGCATATGTAGCAGGTTGCTTGGAGTAAGTAATGATTCTGCAAGAGCAATGGTTCTTGACATTTTTTTTTACTGTGATGCACCCCTCATTAAAAATAAAGCAGTATATAGAACCAAGATATTGGACTTTTTTTTTAATAGAGCATCCAATTCATTTTCCATAAACCCAGTTTAAGAACCATTGTACTAGAGAGATTTTGCAGTTATATGTCCTAACAAAACAGAACTGGTCAAATCTCTCATTTACCCATGATGCATCTGAAAATAGGATGTGACCTTCAAGCCTGGCAAACTGAACATGCATCGATCTTCTCCCACTTGGTAGTGGAGCTTACAAGGAAGCTCACTTACTTTGCTTGGTCTGAGAATTCAAGTGGGATGCTGTGACCTGCTCTGCATTGCATATAGTGTCAGTTTTGTTTAGATGTTGATAGTAGTAACAAAGAATTTATGCATAGGATAAGTCATCAGACATATTTTCTCCACAGTAGTCTTGAAGGTCATTTTCAGTTCTGTCTTTTCAATCCATTCAAGTTTTTAGATGTTTTTAATAATTTTTTTTTTCTAATTATTTTTTTTCTAATCCTCAGATGGAAGATGGGAAAATCACACCTCGAGACACCACAATGACTTTCACATGTTTTGTGTTTTTTGACATGTTCAATGCCCTCAGCTGCAGATCTTACGTGAGTTGTCAACCTGGTAGTGTTCAACTGTCAGAATCATGTACACATATGCTTTTGTTCATGCCCTGTATCACTGTTGTCATTTTCAGAGATACAGTCGAACCCACTTAATATCACATTGCTTAATGTCATCACCTGGATATTGTCACATAAATTTCTATCCCTGGCCAACTCCCATAAGTAATTAATGAGCTTTACTCCCGTTAAATATTTTGGACACATTAAACGTCATGATAATCTAGAGAAGACCCTCTTGGAAGGGTACCTAATGGGAAAAAGAAAGAGAAGAAGACCAAGGCAAAGATGGCTGCAAGACATCGTTGATGATCTGCAAATGGATGCATCAGTAGCGGGCCTACTTGCTTACAACCGAGAGGCCTACAGGAATGCTGTTAGGGAGGCAGAGTTCCGCAAGGGATATGCAAATGAATGAATGAATGAACTCCCGTTAATATCACCCCGCTTATTGCCACAGATTGGTTAATGGCACTGTATTTTTGCACCCGGAGGAGCTAAAGACCCCGCTTTGTAACATACACTGAGCGAGTACAAGCTACAAACATCTCACAAAGTGTTATCAGCTTCACAGTTCATCAAAGAAGGGGCCGGTTGTTTGATCACCGAGTAATTGCCACATCAACCTTTTGAACATGTGGGCATTGAAACTCGCGTGGTGTGAATGAAAGGCTTGCCATGGCCACCCTTTCGTGATTAAAATTTGGCTTTTTTTCTGTCATTGGCTTCTTTATCAAGACGTGGGCGGTGTTAAATTGGCAACGTGAGGTGATAGTTAGTCAGACTTGAATAGTGTACTGTGAATCATAGAGCTGGGAACTTCTCTCTGGTTCTCGTTCTGATAGATAATAGCTACTAAATGCAAATTTGTTGATCTGGATTTGAACAGTAAAATGGATATTCTGAAACAAGTTGATGAAAAAGTTAGAAGAAAGATTGTACCTGATAAATTTGAAATTGACGTTTCATCTGTATCAAAACTTGTTAAAAACCAAGACAAAATTGAACAAGACTTTCATTCATCTTTAGTTAGGAATACTGCAAACGAAGGTGTGCGAGTTCCTACATGGGTATTGAGTGTGCTCTGCTGAAATGGTTCAGACAGACACATATGCTGTCAGTTCAGACAGACACGTATGCTGTCAGAAATTGCAGAACATTTTGTGAAAGAAATGGAAATGCCTGACTGGGAGTGTTTGAATGGCTTTCTTGAGTGCTTTAAGAAATGCAACAACATAACATCTAAGGTCGCTTCAGATGAAGCGGCCCAAGTTAACACCGATGTCGTTAATGGATTTATCGCTTGCCAAAATTTCTGGATGCGTACAGCCCAGATGACATTTTTAACATGGATGAAACATGCATGTTTTATAAACTGCTACCGAACAGGACTTTGTGCTTTTGTGATGAGAAGTGCCATGGTGGCAAACATTCTAAAGACCACTTAACTCTTCCCCTGCCAGCTTATTTATATTAACACTTCCGGTTTGTCAAGTTTCTGCCAATGTACTTATATGTACACTAGCGTTGTTTCATTAAAAACCCGGTGTAACTTTTGATTGTAAATGGTTGAGTGCGCATGTCTTGTGACTCGCCGTTGCCATTTTGAATGTGTTATTAATAATGAGGGTCAAATGTTTCGATCGAACGAAAAAATATCCATTTTTTTGGGTGTGACTTCGTAGGTAAAGCATTGCCGATGGACAGTAGTACACAAATATCAGCTAAAATCATCACACTACATATTTTTGTGGCATGGAATAGTAGCATCAGTCAGTCAACGATTGTGAACTGGTTTTGTAAATCACAGTTTACTTTCTTACCTGAGCCAGTGATCAATACAAATGCCGGCGATATTTGTGATGTTCCCCTGAACTTGATCACAGATGAAGAGCGGGCAGCAATTTCTGATGAAAATGTCACATTTGACCAGTTCATTTTAGCTGACGACGGCTTGCTATCAACGGAAGTGTATTCAGTCAAAGAGGTCATCGCTGGTTGCAGTGAAAGCAAGGTAGACATTGATACCGAGGATAGTGCAGATGATGTCAGTGAGCCCACCAAAACTGTTTATTACGCTCTGTCTGTAAGCATGTTTGAGACTGTGCACTCGTTCATTTACAGTATGCTTGATGTGACGCAGTATGTTTTTAGTGCTCTATCGTGTTTAAATGACTTTTTTTTATTAATAGATCAGTTATCACTACACAACGCAAAATCACGTATTTTTTAGTATTACTGCTGACAAGTCAGATACTGCTTCATTATAGTGTTTTCTATATTGTAAGACTAAGACTTACTGTATTTTGTGATTAATATATTTTGTGACTAATATATTTTGTGATTAGTACATATTGTGTCCAATGATGATAGCTTTGGTTGTTTTGTGTTTAATGTAGCAAATGTGGGATGGACGGACACACACTGGCCCAATTAAATCCTTTTTAATGGACTCCTTGTTTATGTCAACTCCGCTTATTGTCATCACATTTTGATGGTCCCAACAATGTGACATTAAACGGTTTCGACTGCAGTTAATCAGTTATTTAATCAAATTGTTATGTTATTTAACAAATAGCATTGTGTTGACTTTCCTAGAGCAACTAACTTTTCAAAGAGTAATGGTTTCTCACAGCCTGATGTCTATACATCATCTTTTAATATGATATAGCAGGGGTTCTCAACCAGTAGGGAAAGGGGCCACAGAATTAACAGACTAAGACTGTTGGAATATTGATCTTTCTATAAGGGATCAGTTCAGCGATTGGAATTCCCCTACTGGTTGAGCCCTTGTGATACAGTTCAGTAAGCAGCTGCTAGAAACAGTGAGGTTTATGAGGAATGAAACCAAACTGTTTGTGCACTGTCTTGTTGTTGCAAGTCCGTTGCTGACATCACTGAAGTCTTGAGCTTCGATTCTCGGCCATTCTCTCGTGACTTTTCCTTCTCATGAGTCTGTGAACTTTCTCTGTAGTTTGTCAAGTAGTTTGCCTACTAACTTAGCCCCTCTCGACAACGTGTTTTAGATAAGCAGCAATTAATCCCTCATCTTCAAAGTGGACACTGGGAAATGGTACACAACACTAATTGACAGTTTTTAACCTTACAGTTGTTTTGCTGTATCTTTTTGTTTTTCATTTACATACTTAAACAGCCATAGAGATGTAGCTTTGATTTTTTTTTATGAAGCTTTTTATCCATGTCAGTGGTGCATTTTGATATGACCATGACTCACATTCATTTGGTTGTCTTCTTTCATTAAAGTTCCGTATCTACAGTTCATTTTGGTAAATGTTGGTGTGTAAATCTGAGGAGAGAGTAAAGATGATTTGTGGTTAAGATGGCAGGAAAAGCAAAATAGAGCTAGTTGAGATATGCATCGCTGTTGGCGAGATCTTCAGCTGCCGTGCGTGGAGCGGTGCTCCTCCCGGCCAATGAAGAAATTTGCAAATGAGGTTGCCACGCAGCATCACTGCGGAAAAGGTGGTAGAAAGGATAAAGCGAAACAAACAGTCAAATCACGGCACCTCTGGTCTGGAGGTCGGCCACGTCCTGAGTGCAGTCATATCGGGTGAAATGCATGAACCGGCTTGTCCCAGAGGTTAAGACACTGCTGGCTTGACTCTTCAAATGCCGCGCGTGGAGTGAAGCTCCTCCCTGTTAAGGAAGTAAATGCGGAAAAGAAATAAAGGTTGCTGTGCGGCGCCGATGGGAAAAGGTGGTGGAAAGTGAAGTTTAACCGGTATGTCCAGTAGTATCGCTACGAGAGCTATACCACGGCACCTCTGCTCTAGAGGCCGCCCACGTCCGAAATACACCTACACTGGTGAAATATGCCTAAACCGGCACACACCAGGGGTGGAACTCGATGGCTAGACATGTCATGCCACCTCCGCTCTAGAGGTCGGTAACGCCTGATAAACACCCATACTGGTGAATTTTGCCTAAACCGGCTCATACCAGGGGTGAATCTTGAAGGCTATGCATGTCACAGTACCTCTGCCCTAGAGGTCGGTCCCGTCCCAAACACGCCCATACTGGGAAATGCCTAAACCGGCTCAACCCAGGGGTAGAAGTCACTAGTGGCGAGGATTCGTCCTCCTGGACAAAAGCTCCATCCTGGTCACAACTAGGAAGGGTAGCGGCCACGACCGCAAAATGCTGAAGTCGGAGACACTGGACCAGGGAAGTCTAGATAGGCAACCACCTCTCACCCGGCGGGGATGTCTGCGTATCCTAATCACGCTGAGGTTTTCCAGTGAGAAAGTCCAACCCTGGACTGGATGGGCAACCACCTCTCACCCGGCGGTGATACACGGTATCTCAAAACACGTCGAGGTTTTCCGGTGAGAAAGTCCAACTCTGGCCTGGGTGGGCTACCGCCTCTCACCCAGCGGGGATGCACTGATATCCTAAACACGTCAAGGTCTTCCGGTGAGAAAGTCCAACCCTAGACTAAACTGGTGCAATGAAAACCACGGTGTCACGCAATCCCGCTTCCGAGACCCACCAAGAATACAGGCTAAAGCACTGTGATACTCTGAACCCCTTGTGGTCCTTTCGTGGATCTCGTGTGGTCTATTTTGGACCACACAGGGGACCACAGGACCTAACGAGGACCACAGGCGTGAATTCAGTAGGTTCACAGTGCGGTTTTTGGTGGTAGAAGTGAACGAAGAAGAAGAAGAAGAGATATGCATGCTCACAGCAAACAGGCAGCAATAATGCCACAGGCCAGTTGAGTAGGGATGAACATGCTCCTTTTAGAGGTGGAGCTTCATTGAAAGTCTGCATATAGGTCTACTCTGGAAGATGAAGAAAGCCACTCTTAAAACATTCCATCTAACATGATTTATGTTCAGGAAATCACAACAGAAATGAAGTGCCTTACAGTATCAACAATTATGGCCCTGTATTGGGTACTTTCCCAGTGTGGAATAGCTGGCGGTGAAATAGCTGACATTCTATTCAAAGCTGGCAGCAGTCAAGAACAAACAAATCACCCAGTAAACTACCAAGAGGCAAAAGCTATAATACATAACCAGTGTAGATTTGAATAGAAGCAACAACTAAAATCCAACAACAAACCAGATCCAGTACACCAACTATACAGACATCAGCAAACCATCCTCTTTCACCTAAGGACAGGCCACTGCAGACCACTGAGCCACCTACATTGACTCAAAAATGTCTCACACAGACAAATGTCCATGCGGCAGTGGAGTGCAGACTCCGGAACATACCCTTCAAGAGTGCTCAAACTATGCAGATCTGAGGTGAAACAAAAGCTTTAGGGCTTCTGTCAGGATCTGAGAGGACTGCAGGCTTTTTCTTGTTGAAAGGGATCTGGATCTGGGAGAACTACGAGCTTTTCCCTATTAAAAGGGATCTGGATCTGGGAGGATTGCAAGCTTTTCCCTGTTGAAAAGGATCAGGATCTAAGTGACCAACAACCTGGAACGCAGAAGAAGATGATGATTTATGTTACAAAATCTCTACTTTGATGTCAGATCCAAACAGGCTCAGGTTAATTCATAGATATTTTCAGATAGATCATCAAAAACAGCATGCAGGAGGAGCAGAAATAAAATACAAAGCAGAATAAATAGTAAACATCAAAACTGTAAGGAAGGATCTAAGTCCATGAAACCAGAGCTTGCTCACTCTAGTACATCATCCTTACATATTGTTTTCTTTTCTCTCAAATCTAGAGCAAGTCCATCTTTCAGATTGGCTTGACCTCCAACAAGATGTTCTTGTATGCAGTTGGTGGGTCAGTCATTGGGCAGTTGTTGGTTATTTACTTTCCTCCTTTGCAGAAGATCTTTCAGACAGAGGCCTTGCATATTTCAGGTAAGCATTCTTGTTGTATGTTGTATCCAGCATTAGTTAGCTGTTAGCTTTGTGTTATAGCCAGCAAAAGTTAACCATTAACTTTATGTTACCTCTGACAAAATTTTATGATTAACTTTATGCCATACCCAGGAGAAAGTTAACTTTATGTCATGCCCAGCAAAATTTAACTGTTAACTTTGTTATAGCCAGCAAAAGTTGACAGTAAACTTTGTGTTATACCCAGCAAAAGTTTACCATTAACTTTATGTTATACCCAGCAATAATTAACTGTTAAATATATTTTATACCCAGCAAAAATTAACTGTTAACTTTTTCTGTTATTATATTGTCCAAAAAAAGAAAAGCATAGCTTATATAAGCTTCATTTTTTTATATGTTATGACAAAAATTTTTTTTCCCGGGGTATCTCAAACCAAACCAAAAATTGTCACCAAGATATCAGGTCTATGATTTAGTGTGAATTTTGCTATTCTCCTGTATAGTCAGAACACAGTAGCTGCCCTTGCTAGTCACGCATTTTTTTACCATAACTCATGTTGCATTTATGGAAAAATCGTGATTTTTGTGGTGAGCACAACTCACTTCCCGTGCAAATGAAACCCTATAAAAGGATGAGGTTACATAAACAAATTCAGTTAATTTTCAACCAGACAATTATGGCGCGTCTATCGCAAAATTTACGAAACATTGCTATTGGTCGCCTGCAAGCAGGCGAAAGTCAAAGTCAGGTTGCAAGGCATTTAAACGTGCAGCAGAGTACCATCAGTCAACTTTCACACATTTCCAAGCCACTGGCTCAGCTGAAGACTGGCACCGCAGTGGACGACCCAGGGTGATAACAGCAGCTGATGATTGTTTTATTCTGGTTCATCACCTCAGAAACAGGTTTACAACAGCTTAATCAAAGTGCACCACATCATAGATCTTTGGCTTCTAGATATTTGTGTCTTTCATCACACCACATCATAGATCTTTGGCTTCCAGACATTTCTGTCTTTCATCACACCACATCATAGATCTTTGGCTTCCAGACATTTCTGTCTTTCATCACACCACATCATAGATCTTTGGCTTCCAGACATTTCTGTCTTTCATCTCACCACATCATAGATCTTTGGCTTAGACATTTCTGTCTTTCATCTCACCACATCATAGATCTTTGGCTTCCAGACATTTCTGTCTTTCATCTCACCACATCATAGATCTTTGGCTTAGACATTTCTGTCTTTCATCTCACCACATCATAGATCTTTGGCTTCCAGACATTTCTATCTTTCATCACACCACATCATAGATCTTTGGCTTCCAGACATTTCTGTCTTTCATCTCACCACATCATAGATCTTTGGCTTCCAGACATTTCTGTCTTTCATCTCACCACATCATAGATCTTTGGCTTCCAGACATTTCTGTCTTTCATCTCACCACATCATAGATCTTTGGCTTCCAGACATCTCTGTCTTTCATCACACCACATCATAGATCTTTGGCTTCCAGACATCTCTGTCTATCATCTCACCACATCATAGATCTTTGGCTTCCAGACATCTCTGTCTATCATCTCACCACATCATAGATCTTTGGCTTCCAGACATTTCTGTCTTTCATCTCACCACATCATAGATCTTTGGCTTCCAGACATTTCTGTCTTTCATCTCACCACATCATAGATCTTCATGAAGAAGCTCCTTCCTCCCCCAATATTAATTTTTCCTCTGGCTGAGCCCTTGTTGACATTTTCATAGCTGAGGTATATTTACAGAACTGGATTGTTGGCCCTATGTCCAACCCTCCTCCTTTCTTTTCCGGGCTAGGTGGCAGCCATGACGGAGTTGAAAAGTGAATGAATGAATGAATAATCTTTATTTTTCAAGGGTAAAGAATTTGGCACGCAGGCCTGTCTTACATTCTGCCCTTCATCACTCCATCTTTCCTTCTTCCCACACACTCGATTTAATACAAATATACAAATTAAATTAGGAAAAAACATATGAAAAGAGTGTAAGATTTAACTACTACATTCAGAGTAAAAGAGAAGAAGTAATTAACCTAGTAAAATAGCTCTCACGCACACATACACACACAGACATATACATAAACAAAAATACATTGTAAATACAGATCTTCTAACATATGTTTTTAACAAACATTAAAATAATTTCTAACAATATCTAACAAGTTACTTTTCGAACTATAAGATATTTGTAGCAAAAAATATTGTTTTAAAAAAAAAAAGTGGTAACTAGATTTGTAATTAGTTTCGGAGAGAAATTGGTGATAGGATCTTTCAGTTGTTTTAGAGGAAATAATGTAAGGAATCTTCCATCTGGCCATGTCAGATATGGAAAGTGTTATGTTTTGTCAGTAGTTTATGACAAACTAGAAACTGTGAGCTGATTGGACACGTGTTTGAGGGGGAAAAAAATTATAGAACTGCTAGTTCATTTACCAGTTGTTGAGTTAAACAGCGTAAGCATGAACTGAATCTTGTTATGTTTCAGTGTTGTGAGCATGAACTGAATCTTGTTATGTTTCAGTGTTGTGAGCATGAACTGAATCTTGTTATGTTTCAGTGTTGTGAGCATGAACTGAATCTTGTTATGTTTCAGTGTTGTGAGCATGAACTGAATCTTGTTATGTTTCAATGTTGTGAGCATGAACTGAATCTTGTTATGTTTCAATGTTGCGAGCATGAACTGAATCTTGTTATGTTTCAGTGTTGTGAGCATGAACTGAATCTTGTTATGTTTAAATGTTGTAAGCATGAACTGAATCTGTAAGTAATGAGTTTAGAGAGAAGAAAAGGGACTTATGATGACAGTGTGAGTCTGAACAATGTGAGTTTGAGTAGTTAAACACTGTACATAAAATATCTTTAATTCATTTTTACCATCCTTACAAGAAAATGCAACGAAAGCAAGTGATAAAGTAGTTGGTAGCATGTAATTGTCAATTTAAAAAAAAAATGTTTGTTAACTCTAGTTTATCTCATTTGAAATGATCATACCCCGAAAAAAGTGAAGCTAAAATACTGCAGATGTACAGTTTTATACGGTGGCATCGTTTTTACTTTTTAAAAAAAAAATCATTTCTTAATTTTTGGCACTTGATCTACTAATCTGTGATCCAGGCCTAACACTGTATCTCAAATATGCCTTAATGGCATGGATACAGGGAATCTGCATTTACCTTACCTTCTTATTTTAGTGTGAAGAATTCACTCAGTTTTTAATTCTTGATTTTTTTTTCCCCCTTTTCCAGATTTCATCCTTCTGTTTTCACTCACGTCCACTGTGTTTGTAGTAGCAGAAGTGAGAAAGTTTTTCATTCGTCAACAAGAACAGAAACAAATGCATCTACAAGAGAGCTTATTCTATCCAGAAAATTTAGTATAACATTTGAAAAGAAAAAAACATTTTGCTGTGCTCAGTGATTCCATGTGATGGGTTTTTTGTTTGTTTTTTTAAAAATTATTCATTTTTAGATAACTTGAAGGTTACTTAGAAGTCAGACACAGGATGGAATTGTCCAGAATACTCATTCTGAACTTTTATTACTGCTGGTAATATTGTTAGCATTAGGAGATTTGGATGTCGGATTATTTTACAAACAGAACTTAGTTCTTACTGATGAATTGATTGCGTGTTTTATTAAAAGAAAGTTTATATTGTTAACATTTTGTGCTCAGTTGAATGTCTTCTTGTTGATTGGTGCATTTTTTTTTTCTGTAATTAGTTTTGTTTTGTATTCAGAGGTCGTTGAAGATTCTGATTTTCATGACTTTTATCGAGAGCCCTGTGTACATGGAGGCAGTTTTAAAATAATATATAGACCCACTGAAATCAAGGATCTTATTTCAGTCTACAAACCAATCAAAACCATATTGGGATACGCATGTTGAGGGTGTGGCAGCACTTCGAGATGGGCCCGTGACAATGAATTCACGATCAAAGCTGACCATGTTTTATATACAATAGTGGTCCTATTTCGAACAGAATATAATAGATTATACAAAAGTTTTTATCAAAGTTTTATGATACACAGAATTTATCTAGCTAAAACAGTTAAAGAAAGGAGTTTATAAAACCATGAGAAAAAGACGAATCAACTTTCATTGGATGAGTGATGAGAAGGGGAAGGCATAATGGTGAAGGGAAGATAAAAGGGAATAGAGGCTGAGGAAACCCAAGAGAGAAGATTGAGTACAGAGAAATGCAAGAGTATGATAAAAAGTCTCACCCATTGAGCTGCTGGAAAATATCAAGATCCACAGGGGAAGCATGACCGCTAAAGCTTGTTGATGCAGCTCCTGAAGTTAATGATACAGCTCCAGAAGTTAATGATGCAGCTCCTGAAGTTAATGATGCTGCTCCTGAAGTTAATGATGCAGCTCCTGAAGTTAATGATGCTGCTCCTGAAGTTAATGATGCTGCTCCTGAATTTAATGATGCTGCTCCTGAATTTAATGATGCTGCTCCTGAAGTTAATGATGCTGCTCCTGAAGTTAATGATGCAGCTCCTGAAGTTAATGATGCACCTCCTGAAGTTAATGATGCTGCTCCTGAAGTTAATGATGCAGCTCCTGAAGTTAATGATGCTGCTCCTGAAGTTAATGATGCAGCTCCTGAAGTTAATGATGCACCTCCTGAAGTTAATGATGCACCTCCTGAAGTTAATGATGCAGGTGATCTGCAGTGTAGAAACAACCTGCAGAAGTGGAATCTTGAAAATAAGTTAGTGTGTTCTGGTTTTATGGGAATTCAGATTCAGTGGATTAATGAAATAATTGTTATACATTAACATACATTAAATATTAATTAGGCTGGCTTGTAAAGAAGATTAAACAGAGAAAAATTAAATATTTGGACATATTAAACGTCATAAGAATTTAGAGAAGACAGTCTTGGAAGAGTATATAATGGGAAAAAGAGAGGAAGACCAAAGTGAAGATAGCTACATGACATCTTTGGTGATCTGTGAATGGATGCATCAGCAGCAGGGCATTTTGCTTACAACCGAGAGGCCAGCAGGAGAGCTGTTAGGGAGGCAAAGTTCCACAAGGGACATGCAAATGACTGACTTATTGACTGTTATATATTATTAGATTGTGAATGTTTTTTAACACTGTAGCAAATGTGATATAAATTATGAATTTTTTAAAATGTCGTAAACCATTATAATTATATATATTTTGTGCACAGCAGGGTTTTTGTTCATAATCGCTATTTTTCTTTCTTTGTCCTTCATAATACAATAATTGCAACCTTGAACTTTAGTTTTTGCAGTCGTAACAGCAGAGCAGTTTTTGGGGCAAGTACTAAGCAGAATGGGGACAATGTGACCTCCCGTTTTTCTGGCTTGTGCACAAAGTTTTCAACACGTGTGTAAAGATATTCTCAGAAAAAGTTGTATGCACTTATATTTAACACCTGTTAAAATCTAAAATCCTGTCCCAAAACACCAAAATAACGATCTACAAAGCTATAAGACCAGCTGTTGTGTATGGATCAGAAATGTGGAGTACAACAAAGAAACATGAACAACAGTTGCAGATCTTTGAGAACAAGATCCTAAGAAGAATCTTTGGACCCTTAAAGGAAACCAGCAATAGAGAATGGAGAGCTATAAAGAACACTTAACTCAACAGCTTATTTAAATCAAATGAATCATAAATGTCTTAGAAGAAACAGACTACGCTGATTGGGCCATGTAGAAAAAATGGAAGAGAACAGACAAATGAAAATGATGTATGTACAAGAGATGAAGAAACAAGACCAGGATGGAGATGGAAAGGCAATATAGAAGAGGATATAAAAGAAATTGGTATCGACAACTGGAGAGAGAAGGTTAGGAACAGAGAGGAATGGAGGTGAACTTTATCTGCAGCAATGAGCCTTAGTGGCTCGGAAAGCTGAAGAAGAAGAAGATGTGTGATGTAATATGAAATCACAGTGTATAAGCCCTCATGGAAAAAATACTAAAATCCAAAGAAGTCAGGAAAAACAAGCTCATGCAGCGCTATTATATTTTCTTCAGCGCTGTTATAACATTCAGGAGCATCAGAAAACTGAAGAATAAGAGTAGCAGTCTTATTTTTTTTTTTATGCTGTAGAAAATTTTGTGGCCGGCATTAATCAATGTGTGTGCATGGCTGCGGTGCCACAGACTTAGAGAGAACACTGATGGGGAGTAGGTTACAGGAATCAATGCTACAGGTCTCATGCTACAGTATATAACTAACTTGCAAAGTCATACCACATGCAGGATGTACTAGCACACACTTATGTAAGGGAAAACAGTGAACAGGATAATGAAGATTTTATTGCCATGGTATTAGTGCTGAGATAGTATTCTGAATCTAAAGAGTGGTCATTAACTTCACAGAGTGAACATTGGGTTCACAAGATGAACCTTGAATTTTCAGAATAGACCATGAATTCTCAGAGAGGACCTTGAATTCACAAACTGTACTATGTAGATCCTGAATTCACAAAATATCTTAAATTTCCAAGGTGCACCTTCACAGAGTGGACCAGGTTTCCTTGGCAGAGTCCGGCAGTGTAGGAAAGACATAGGGCTTTATCCTGCTACCCATGCTAAAGCTACACAGTAGCCTGTTTTTATAAGAATTTCCTCTGCATTCTCCATTTGTGTCATTGCCATTTTTATCCTTTCAAAGTTTCATTTGTTTTCTGCAGTTAAGATGTTTCATTTGTTTTCTGCAGTCAAGATGTTTCATTTGTTTTCTGCAGTCAAGATGTTTCATTTGTTTTCTGCAGTCAAGATGTTTCATTTGGAGGATTATTCTCAGTTACTGCCCTTCAGTTTTAAGAGTAATTCAGAGCTTGTAGAAAGTTCAGGCTGGATGCTTAAGTTGTAGATGTGGAGTTCCAGCCGTTGTCTGTGCTTTTTTGATGGTCTCAGTGTCCTGAGTGATTGAATGTTGTGTCTGCCTGTCATGTTCTTGTGGTGGCTTTCCTCAGTTCTGCAGCAGTGTAAAAGTTGAGCACAAAAAAGTAGGGGGAGAAAATGGTTCTTGTTTGTAGGACATCACAGAAGCATAAAGTCTTGGTTTTGTTGTTTGTTCTGATGATGAAAACAAATGTGAATTATGATTTGTTAACGTTTTTCCAGCATATTCTTCTGTTTGCAGATGTTTTTGTTAATTTTTTTTTTGTTTCATGTTTTTTTCTATTTGAGTTTTTTTTAGTTACCTGTTTTGTGGTTGAAAGTAAGATTAGTGTGTTTAGGAATGTTAGAGCTTTGTAGACAAAAGAGGAAATGAAATGATGTATCAGTGTTTGGGATTTATTGTGTTTGCACTCTGAGACAAAATGGCAGCCAGTAAAGATTGTGAGAGCAGATGAGTAATAGAATCATGAGCATGTGGTTGTCTGAACAGCATCATTTCCTACATGTCTAAGCTGTGAGGCCACATTTCAGGCCGAGACAAATGAAGACAAAAGTCTCATGGCATTTAATGATCACACAAGAAGTGGAAATCTCAAAGGTGCCCAAGTCTGCAGCAGGATTCCTTCAGAATCAATTTACAGAAGTGGAATGTGGGGTCAGGTTATAGAACTGTGTAATCAGTGTGAGACAGAATATTCTAGAGATTCTTATAGCCATTCTGTGATACAGAGAGACTGGAGACTTGAGACATTTACCAAATTCTGTGGATGATCACTTGAGGCATTTACTGCAGTGCTGTACACTGTATTGATTATGTGAAGCTTTTCTTTGGTGATAGATTTGAGAGCAAACTGTTTAGTTCATCTGAGGTTTCATCAGCTGGACTCGTGATTGCTTTTCTTGTTGTGGACAGAGAAAAATGTGAAAAGCTGTTAACAGTTGCTTATGTGAATACGTTGATATTACTGATGTGTTGTTTGATAATTTTACATGAACTGAACAATTTATTTTGTATATTTCTGTGGGAAATTAATTTGGTTTTGGTTGCTGGACAAACTTAAATTGTAAGAATTTGAAAGTAATGTTGTAGCACTGGATTTTATGCACTATTAAAAATGCCAAATGAGAAATAATATAATTTTTTTGAATAGATAAGTATATGCTTTGATAATTTATTTCACACATGAATTTCATATGCACCCACTGTAAATATATCGAGCAATCATGAACCATGTTCATACTCAGTTTCTTAAAATACTGCAAGTTTTTAAAAAAATTTTGTTTCCAAATTTTCATTGTGTAAAGATATATTTGCATAACTTGTGGGTGATCTGGGTTTGTTAAAATTGTGAGAATGAAACAGATTGTAAATAGTTTGTTAAAGTTCTGACAGTTGAACAGATCATGATTGATTTGTTAAAATTCTGACAGTTGAACAGATCATGATTGATTTGTTAAAATTCTGACATTTGAACAGATCATGATTGATTTGTTAAAATTCTGACAGTTGAAGGATCATAATTGGTATGTTGAAATTTAATTTTGGAACAAATTGTTAATATTGATGTAAAATTCATTGGAGCAGATTGGTAAGCCGAATTGTAAAAGAATGGTTATGTATTAGTTACCTGTACATTTAATTGGTTTTTCTCTTTGTGGGTGGTCATTATTTCATAACCCATCTGTTGTAATAACTTGCACTGAAATAGACTACTACTCTGTTGTAGTAATATACTATTTTGTTTGTAATAATATACTTATTGGTTAAGCTTGCATGCAAAACAATTCATGACAAACTGGCTACACAGAATAACTGAGGTGCATCAGCAGACATCTTGGCATATACTAAATCAACAAAATACTGATATCATTAAAATGTGCTCAGTATTAAAGGCCACAGTACATTTGAAGCCCTGATGCCAGGTATGTTCTCTCCACATTCTGTCCCAAATCAAAATCTTTGTTCTTGTTGATCAGCATCAAATGGGCACCTTTGGATTATGGATTTTTGCAATAATATGCTAGCGTTTTTTGTTTTTTTTTTGGGTGGGGGGAGGGGGGGGGGGGACAAGTTTTTGTGACATTCAGTCAAAGTAAAACTGGTCCCTGGTACTGTATATACATTATCTGTCCATTTTATTCTTTTCTTTATTATTTACAATGAAAACTAACACCAGATTCTATATAATGTGTGTCATTTTTTAGATCTGATGCAGATTTTGAGCAGCAGATTTGGTGAATATTCGATAACTCAGGACACTGGTATCCAGCCTTATTCATGCCATGGGCTCATGAAACCATTGTTAGTTTGCTGTGGCCTTCCCACACTTTAACTGAACTTATAATCTTGGCCTTCCCACACTTTAACTGAGCTTATAATCTTGGCCTTCCCACACTTTAACTGAGCTTATAATCTTGGCCTTCCCACACTTTAACTGAACTTATAATCTTGGCCTTCCCACACTTTAACTGAGCTTATAATCTTGGCCTTCCCACACTTTAACTGAGCTTATAATCTTGGCCTTCCCACACTTTAACTGAGCTTATAATCTTGGCCTTCCCACACTTTAACTGAGCTTATAATCTTGGCCTTCCCACACTTTAACTGAGCTTATAATCTTGGCCTTCCCACACTTTAACTGAGCTTATAATCTTGGCCTTCCCACACTTTAACTGAGCTTATAATCTTGGCCTTCCCACACTTTAACTGAGCTTATAATCTTGGCCTTCCCACACTTTAACTGAGCTTATAATCTTGGCCTTCCCACACTTTAACTGAGCTTATAATCTTGGCCTTCCCACACTTTAACTGAACTTATAATCTTGGCCTTCCCACACTTTAACTGAACTTATAATCTTGGCCTTCCCACACTTTAACTGAACTTATAATCTTGGCCTTCCCACACTTTAACTGAGCTTATAATCTTGGCCTTCCCACACTTTAACTGAGCTTATAATCTTGGCCTTCCCACACTTTAACTGAACTTATAATCTTGGCCTTCCCACACTTTAACTGAACTTATAATCTTGGTCTTCCCACACTTTAACTGAACTTATAATCTTTGCTTGTGTGCAGTGCATAAGCATCAAAATAAATAAAAAATTTCGAGTTGCTGTGCACAGACCCCACATGACCCTTTCTTAGGACACAAATTTTGGAAAAAAAATTCCTCATCTTGGTTTTATTGTTTGTATCAAAGGACAGATCTAATTCTTAGGACACAAATTTTGGAAAAAGGAATTCCTCATCTTGGTTTTATTGTTTGTATCAAAGGACAGATCTAATTCTTAGGACACAAATTTTGGAAAAAGGAATTCCTCATATTGGTTTTATTGTTTGTATCATAGGTTAGGCTAGTTCATATTCTCGGTGTGAAAGTTGTGGGTTTGTCACCTGCTACTAGGGCCCTCCATTCAACTTGCCAGTAAGAATGGATAAAGGAAGTGCTAGTGCTGGGAAAATCAGCCATTAAAATGGAGAATGTCTGCATGCACGATGAGGCATACTGGATTGTGCTACACATTATAGCTCTAGAGTATGTGCTTTCAGAGCAGAGTGGTTAAAGTCTGACCAGACTGCTGGGATTGTTTTCATGAGCCCATGGTTATCTGAAAGCTCTCACATGTTTTTTTGTGTTGTAGTGACTAGTCTAGCAGCCAGCTCTGTCTATACCAAGCTTCTGTCTACTCAGAGAGAGGAGGCCAGGTTCTAGTCTAGCAGCCAGCTCTGTCTATACCAAGCTTATACCTACTAAGGCCAGGTTCTAGTCTAACAGCCAGCTCTGTCTATATCAAGCTTATGTCTACTCAGAGTGAGGTGACTAGGTTCTAGTCTAGCAGCCTGCTCTGTCTATATCAAGCTTATACCTACTAAGGCCAGGTTCTAGTCTAGCAGCCTGCTCTGTCTATATCAAGCTTATACCTACTAAGGCCAGGTTCTAGTCTAACAGCCAGCTCTGTCTATATCAAGCTTATACCTACTAAGGCCAGGTTCTAGTCTAACAGCCAGCTCTGTCTATATCAAGCTTCTGTCTACTCAGAGTGAGGTGACTAGGTTCTAGTCTAGCAGCCTGCTCTGTCTATATCAAGCTTATACCTACTAAGGCCAGGTTCTAGTCTAGCAGCCTGCTCTGTCTATATCAAGCTTATACCTACTAAGGCCAGGTTCTAGTCTAGCAGCCTGCTCTGTCTATATCAAGCTTATACCTACTAAGGCCAGGTTCTAGTCTAGCAGCCTGCTCTGTCTATATCAAGCTTATACCTACTAAGGCCAGGTTCTAGTCTAACAGCCAGCTCTGTCTATATCAAGCTTATACCTACTAAGGCCAGGTTCTAGTCTAGCAGCCTGCTCTGTCTATATCAAGCTTCTGTCTACTCAGAGTGAGGAGGCCAGGTTCTAGTCTAGCAGCCAGCTCTGTCTATATCAAGCTTCTGTCTACTCAGAGTGAGGAGGCCAGGTTCTAGTCTAGCAGCCAGCTCTGTCTATACCAAGCTTCTGTCTACTCAGAGTGAGGTGACCAAGTTCTAGTCTAGCAGCCAGCTCTGTCTATACCAAGCTTCTGTCTACACTGAGTGAGGAGACTAGGTTCTAGTCTAGCAGCCAGCTCTGTCTATACCAAGCTTCTGTCTACTCAGAGTGAGGTGACCAAGTTCTAGTCTAGCAGCCAGCTCTGTCTATACCAAGCTTCTGTCTACACTGAGTGAGGTGACTAGGTTCTAGTCTAGCAGCCAGCTCTGTCTATACCAAGCTTCTGTCTACACTGAGTGAGGTGACTAGGTTCTAGTCTAGCAGCCAGCTCTGTCTATACCAAGCTTCTGTCTACACTGAGTGAGGTGACTAGGTTCTAGTCTAGCAGCCAGCTCTGTCTATACCAAGCTTCTGTCTACACTGAGTGAGGTGACTAGGTTCTAGTCTAGCAGCCAGCTCTGTCTATACCAAGCTTCTGTCTACACTGAGTGAGGTGACTAGGTTCTAGTCTAGCAGCCAGCTCTGTCTATACCAAGCTTCTGTCTACTCAGAGTGAGGAGATCAGGTTCTAGTCTAGCAGCCAGCTCTGTCTATACCAAGCTTCTGTCTACACAGAGTGAGGAGGCCAGGTTCTAGTCTAACAGCCTGTTCTGTCTATACCAAGCTTCTGTCTACTCAGAGTGAGGAGGCCAGGTTCTAGTCTAACAGCCTGCTCTGTCTATATCAAGCTTCTGTCTACTCAGAGAGGAGGCCAGGTTCTAGTCTAGCAGCCATCTCTGTCTATACCAAGCTTCTGTCTACTCAGAGTGAGGAGACAAGGTTCTAGTCTAGCAGCCAGCTCTGTCTATACCAAGCTTCTGTCTACACTGAGTGAGGTGACTAGGTTCTAGTCTAGCAGCCAGCTCTGTCTATACCAAGCTTCTGTCTACACTGAGTGAGGTGACTAGGTTCTAGTCTAGCAGCCAGCTCTGTCTATACTAAGCTTCTGTCTACACTGAGTGAGGTGACTAGGTTCTAGTCTAGCAGCCAGCTCTGTCTATACCAAGCTTCTGTCTACACTGAGTGAGGTGACTAGGTTCTAGTCTAGCAGCCAGCTCTGTCTATACCAAGCTTCTGTCTACACTGAGTGAGGTGACTAGGTTCTAGTCTAGCAGCCAGCTCTGTCTATACCAAGCTTCTGTCTACACTGAGTGAGGTGACTAGGTTCTAGTCTAGCAGCCAGCTCTGTCTATACCAAGCTTCTGTCTACACTGAGTGAGGTGACTAGGTTCTAGTCTAGCAGCCAGCTCTGTCTATACCAAGCTTCTGTCTACTCAGAGAGAGGAGGCCAGGTTCTAGTCTAGCAGCCAGCTCTGTCTATACCAAGCTTCTGTCTACTCAGAGAGAGGAGGCCAGGTTCTAGTCTAGCAGCCAGCTCTGTCTATACCAAGCTTCTGTCTACTCAGAGTGAGGTGACCAAGTTCTAGTCTAACAGCCTGCTCTGTCTATATCAAGCTTCTGTCTACTCAGAGAGAGGAGGCCAGGTTCTAGTCTAGCAGCCATCTCTGTCTATACCAAGCTTCTGTCTACTCAGAGTGAGGAGACAAGGTTCTAGTCTAGCAGCCAGCTCTGTCTATACCAAGCTTCTGTCTACACTGAGTGAGGTGACTAGGTTCTAGTCTAGCAGCCAGCTCTGTCTATACCAAGCTTCTGTCTACACTGAGTGAGGTGACTAGGTTCTAGTCTAGCAGCCAGCTCTGTCTATACTAAGCTTCTGTCTACACTGAGTGAGGTGACTAGGTTCTAGTCTAGCAGCCAGCTCTGTCTATACCAAGCTTCTGTCTACACTGAGTGAGGTGACTAGGTTCTAGTCTAGCAGCCAGCTCTGTCTATACCAAGCTTCTGTCTACACTGAGTGAGGTGACTAGGTTCTAGTCTAGCAGCCAGCTCTGTCTATACCAAGCTTCTGTCTACACTGAGTGAGGTGACTAGGTTCTAGTCTAGCAGCCAGCTCTGTCTATACCAAGCTTCTGTCTACACTGAGTGAGGTGACTAGGTTCTAGTCTAGCAGCCAGCTCTGTCTATACCAAGCTTCTGTCTACTCAGAGTCAGGAGGCCAGGTTCTAGTCTAGCAGCCAGCTCTGTCTATACCAAGCTTCTGTCTACTCAGAGAGAGGAGACAAGGTTCTAGTCTAGCAGCCAGCTCTGTCTATACCAAGCTTCTGTCTACACTGAGTGAGGTGACTAGGTTCTGATCTGGCTTCTGTGTTTCAATCATCCTGGCTGAAGAAAAAAAACAGGGCCTCAACACTTATGGTAGGGAACACAAACAGTGAGAGCTGACTCCTCACAGCTGAAAGTGGAACCCTACACTTCAGTACTCACTCAAACTGCTGTAGTACAGACTTATATATACCATGTCTCAAATTATTCCTGTAGTCTTTCTTGCATTAATATCATGACAAATAAACTGGAGTTTTATCACATCTAAATAATCATTCCAGTATTTATAAATGGAATAAAGGTAATGTAAATTATGTCCCAAAAAAACTATTATCCTACATCATGTTACCTTTATATCCAATATTTTGTATATAACAATGCATGTTTTATGCACTGCAAGATGCCTCTCTTACATTGTAAATTCAGGAAAAGCAACAAATTTCACTTTACTGCTCAAATGTAAACACAATGTCATGTATAATCACATAGGACCATGATTTGTTTCACAGCTGATACTGATGCTAAGAAAAGTTTAGCCAATGTGCATCTCATTGAACTTAATACACTGAAGTAATGTTTGAAAATAGGACATGGTACTAAGCTGAGCCATGTTTGTTGTTTACAGACCAGCGGCTTTCAGTGGTGTGGCTTGTAGTATACTCACGGAAAAAAGTAAGTGTGCAATGCTTTAAAAAGCACCATGAACATGCTCAGGTGATGATTGAAGTAAAATTTGGTACACATTATGTTTGATTTTCCAATAACAGATAAAATGATAACTTTCAGCCCAGTCACATGTCACAAAAAAAATGAAAAAATCTCACCTAATGTGGCTCATCACCCCAAGAAAATAAAATCAGGGTTTCAATATCGTGTGTGTCCTCCATGGGCAGTTATCACTGCTTGACACCGTCTTCTCAACAAACCAATGACACGTTGTATCAGTTGTTGAGGCATGTTATTCCATTCTTCTTGCAACACTTGGTCTAATTCTTGGCGGTTTCCAAGACGATTGTGTCGTCTTCGCAACCTGCAGTCCAGTTCATCCCAAATGTGCTGGATAGGTGACAGGTCCTGTGAAACTGCTGGCCATGGCAAGACAGTAATCTGATGCTGTTGAAAGTGGTCCCTGACCACACGTGCAACATGTGGACGAGCGTTATCCTGCTGCAGTATCACGCCTTGTCCATTAGCATCCAGAAAAGCCATTACGTGGCGTGTAATGATTTCGTCCCTTTATCGGAAGGTTGCCATTTTGAGGAAGACTAGGTTTGTTCGGCCAGCATAGGAAATTCCCCCCCCCCCCCAAACCATTACATTGCCTCTTCTCCTCCTATCCACCTCTAGCACACAGTTATTCGCAAAGCATTCTCCTCTTCACCTGTACACTAAAGCACACCCATCATGGCCTTGCAGACAAAATCTGGAATCATCAGTGAATAGGATCCATCTCCATTGATGATAGGGCCATGCCACGTGGTGCCTAGCCCAGGTCAAGCGGGTTTTTCTGTGGCGAACTGTCAGTACTGGTCTAACTGCAGGCCTTTGAGGTAAGAGATTTACCTCTCTGAGTCTGTTCCACACTGTCTTGCCCGACACAAGTCTTAAACCTGGAACGTTGCTGGCAGTCCATGTTGCCTGGAGAAACCTGTTACGAAGGTGCATGAAGTGGATGTAGCGACACTGTGGAAGGTTGGTAGCTCGTGGTCTGCAGCTTCTATGGCAGTCAGCAACGAAACCATTTTGGTTAAAACGACTTTGAAGGTGTGATATTGTGTTTCTGTGAACATTAAAATGTTGAGATACTGCTGCTACAGTTAATCCAGTAATTAACATCACAATAGATATTCCTCGCTGATGTTCATTCAATCATGGCATGATGAAAAAAGATGTTTATGTTGGAATTCCGTTACTCCTTTCTTCAACAATTACGTGAAGAGATCTCTGAGAAGAGAATTACACACTTACCCTCATTTTATCCGTGGTCCGTAACCAATCATGGATCACTGCACGTGATTTCACTGGAGCTGTGGTTATCTCCCCATGAATAGTGCACTCAACTCCGTGCAGTACGTGGAAGTGGACAACACTCGGACAAAACATCATGCCAAATTTGATTTCATTTCACTCATGACGTGATTTGTGCGATTGACACCACTGCACACTTACTTTTTCCGTGAGTATAGATTGCGTTTATAAAGACTGACACATTCATTATCTCTGAAGACTGTCTGCCTGTGTTTATTAGGATTATAAATGAAATTTATGAATGTCAGAATATCAGATTCTGAAACATGAAATTGAGAAGATGAAGAAAAAAAATGTGAAGTCTGGATGAAAGTAAGAACAATATAAGCAAGTAGAAAAAGTTGGTACATTTGACCATCACAAATCCAGCAGTCGGTTATCCAGCATTAATTACCATGAGAGACATTTCAGGTTTCCCCGAGTCGCAGCACTGACCTGCCACTGCTATTTGGTGGTGCTAGAGTTGCATCCGCTGGCTTAGAGTGTTTTCAAACATTTCTAATTTGTTTTTTTTTGTGCATTTTTATTACAACCTGCTGACATTTAACCCCGGTCACGGCTCTGATTTTGTCTTTTCCCTTATAAACCCACATGTGCTGACTTACAGGGTATTTTAAAGGTATGACAAAGTGGTCAGCTGTTAGGTTAAGTGTATTTTAATGTAACCATCAGTAATCCGGCAAAAAACACTTAATCGGCGTCCAACAGGTCCCAGTAATGCCGGGTTTGTGATGGTCAAGTGTGTTAACAAAATGACAGGCAGATGTGATATATAAAACAGTGAATCTGTTCTAGGACATGAAAACATTCAAGAGCATTGTCCTGTCAGTTTCTGAATGGTGAGCCATGTTACAGACGTGCTGATACAAGTTATTAAAGAAAATTCAGGACATGAGAAAGCCTGGAATGAGGAGAAGAGTTTAAAAAAACCAAGCAGCCATTTTTAAATGATTATTTCTTGATGAAAATGTGTAAAAGCTGAACCAAAGAAAGAAATGAAACAAATTTGCTCTCATAGGTTTTTTTAAAAAATAAACTGTTATAAATTTTTTGGTTTAAAAAGAAAAGGAAAAACTGTCCTCAAGCAATGCTAGTTTGACTTAGATAATAAGATCTTACATGTTTGTTTGATATTCCTTTTCTTTTACCTTTAAACAAGTTTGATTGTCACATGAAACTATAATTACACTGTGTTTTTAAATACAAACATCCTGTGTGTTTGTTCAGTGATTCATCTTCATGTTACAAGCTAATATAGATATTCAAATTTACTTCATTTTTTTTTTCTCTCAACTAAGTACCAGAAGATAGTTGCAAGACGAGGAGAGTCTGCTATTAGAAAATTTGTGATGTGAATTCTGAAATTTAACTGAGTTATGGTCTTGGTTATGAGTAGATATTTGTTTAACATGCCTAGTTTTGTGTGATGGACAGAGAAGTGTTATATCTGCACACATGAATTTCACATTCTGTGGTGTGAAAAAAAAAATCAGTACAAGAAAATAAACCTGGCTGAAGTGAATAAATTATTAGATTTTGACACATTTAAATTTAAGGAAGATAGAAAAGTCCCAGGACGTGAGACAGATGTTCATGAAAGAAATTTATTTGCTGACTGAGGTCAACATGAGATTTGGTGGTGTTATTGAGATGTGTTGATTATCATGATTACTTAACTAAGAGATCTCAGCTATTGTAAATGTTGTATATAATAAAGTAACCAGTTGGCAGGTGTTCATGCATGTTAAGAGTTCTAAACACAGTTACCATTAGTTGTTTTTTTGTGTGTCTGTTTTCCCATTTTTTTTTTGGTCTGTCCGTGTTTTCCCAGAGAGAGAGAGAGTGTGAGTGTGTGTGTGTGTGGGGGGGGAACAAAGAGAAGGGGAGCTGGCTTGTTGCTACTACATTTAATAAGTGAAGCCCTTACACTTCATTACTCACTTTTTCTTCTTTTTTTGTTGCTGTTTTCATTTCTACAGGCTCTTATTATATTTCCTGTGATTATTCTGCTGCCCCTGATATCTGTCATGACTTGTACCAAACACTTCTACTTTTTTTATGTGGATTTTCTCTGTCTTCTTTCAGTGAAAAACAAAACAAAACCTAAATCCAGTTTACATTCAGTTAATGCAGCACAGGATATGAGCAACCTAATACATGTCTGTCAGTGCTCTGTGTATATATAAACACACACACACACACAAAATGTGCAGTAGAAAAGCTGAAAATTAAAGCTTTTTTCTTCAATAATAGAACTAAAAACTGTCCATGTAAAAAAAAAAAAAAAGATAGATATGTTAGGAGTGACATAAAAAAAAAACAGACAAGGTAGGAGAGACATTAGAAAATAGAAAGACAAGTTAGGAGTGACATAAAAAAAACAAAGACAAGTTAGGAGAGACACTAGAAAATAGACAAGTTAGGAGAGATATTAAAAAAAATACAAAGACATGTTAGGAGAGACATAAAAAAACAGAAAGACAAGTTAGAAGAGACATTAAAAAATAGAAAGACAAGTTAGGAGAGACATTAAAATTTAAAAAAAACAGAAAGACATGGTAGGAGAGACATAAAAAACAGATAGACAAGTTAGGAGAGACATTTTAAAAAAAAAGAAAGACAAGTTAGGAGAGACATTAAAATAAAACAAAAAAAACCTGAAAAACAAGTTAGAAGAGACGTTAAAAAAAAAAAAAAGAAACAGAAAGACAAGTTAGGAGAGACATTAAAATTAAAAAAAACAGAAAGACAAGTTAGGAGAGACATTAAAATAAAAAAAAAAACAGAAAGACAAGTCAGAAGAGACATTAAAAAAAAAAAAAGAAAGACAAGTTAGGAGAGACATTAAAATAAAAAAAAGACAAGTTAGAAGAGACATTAAAATAAAAAAAAACAGAAAGACACATTAGGAGAGACATTAAAATAAAACAAAAAAAATAGACAAGTTAGGAGAGACATTAAGACAAGTTAGGAGAGACATTAAAATAAAAAAAGACAAGTTAGAAGAGACATTAAAATAAAAAAAAAACAGAAAGACAAGTTAGAAGAGACATTAAAATAAAAAAAAACAGAAAGACACGTTAGGAGAGACATTAAAAAAAAAAGAAAGACAAGTTAGGAGAGACATTAAAATAAAAAAAAAACAGAAAGACAAGTTAGAAGAGACATTAAAAAAAAAAGAAAGACAAGTTAGGAGAGACATTAAAATAAAAAAAGACAAGAGACATTAAAATTAAAAAAAACAGAAAGACAAGTTAGGAGAGACATTAAAATAAAAAAAAAAAACAGAAAGACAAGTTAAGAGAGAAATTACAAAAAAAAACAACAGAAAGACAAGTTAGGAGAGACATTACAAAAAAAAACAACAGAAAGACAAGCTACGAGAGACATTACAAAAAAAAACAACAGAAAGACAAGCTAGGAGAGACAAAAAAAAAAGAGAAAGACAGGAGACAAAAAAAAAAAAACCAAGAGAAAGACAAGTTAGCAGATTTAAAAAAAAAAAATAACAGAAAGACAAGTTAGGAGAGACATTTAAAAAAAAAACAACAACAGAAAAAATTAGGAGAGACATGACAAGTTAGGAGATACATTTAAAAAAAAAACAGCAACTGAAAGACAAGTTAGGAAACAAAGTTTATATCATGAACAAATTCAACAGAATACAAATCTGTACATTCCATATCAATTCTCATAAATATTACAATCAAAATGCTCATCTCTCAGCCATTCAAAACTCATGGTTGTAGGAGCACAAGCAACCTCATGAATACTGAACAAAAATTATGTACATGTCATTCTAGGTTCACAGCCAGCATATAAAACAAAGGATAAGGGTAGTCTGAATGGCACAGTGGTTAGCGTGCTCATCTTCTGGAGGTGCCTCAGTTGAAGAGATGGGGTACCCAGCAACTTTTGAAGCTGGGAAAGGAAAAGCAGCCAGGCATGAAGCTAACACATCACTCCCAAGTGTGTCAACATATCAAGGCAAACATGAGCACTAACACATCACTCCCAAGTGTGTCAACATATCAAGGCAAACATGAGCACTAACACATCACTCCCAAGTGTGTCAACATATCAAGGCAAACATTAGCACTAACACATCACTCCCAAGTGTGTCAACATATCAAGGCAAACATGAGCACTAACACATCACTCCCAGGTGTGTCAACATATCAAGGCAAACATGAGCACTAACACATCACTCCCAAGTGTGTCAACATATCAAGGCAAACATGAGCACTAACACATCACTCCCAAGTGTGTCAACATATCAAGGCAAACATGAGCACTAACACATCACTCCCAGGTGTGTCAACATATCAAGGCAAACATGAGCACTAACACATCACTCCAAGTGTGTCAACATATCAAGGCAAACATGAGCACTAACACATCACTCCAAGTGTGTCAACATATCAAGGCAAACATGAGCACTAACACATCACTCCCAAGTGTGTCAACATATCAAGGCAAACATGAGCACTAACACATCACTCCCAAGTGTGTCGATATATCAAGGCAAACATGAGCACTAACACATCACTCCCAAGTGTGTCGACATATCAAGGCAAACATTAGCACTAACATCTATAGCTGCTTCTACATAATCATGGGAATATGTCCACCCACATAATATTGATACTGCCATGATGGGAATATGTCCACACATAATACTGATACTGCCATGATGAATGCCACACTCTTGTATAACAACTATTTGTGACCTGGTGGAAAGATTTTCAGCCAGCATACTTCAGCTATTTTTGGAAATAGAGCAATATTTTTTCTTAATTCAAAGTGTTTCTAACTTCAAACTGATCTAGAGGAAGTTGTCTATCCATGCACAAACCCTCTCCTGATTTTGTTGAAGAGAATGTCAAAATATATACATTTAATAACAAGTAACTTTTTTTTAACAAACTGATCTCAGAAATTTTACATCACATTAAACTAGGACAGCCACTTATAACAAACACAAGACTCTATCTGAGCTCCCAGTCTGGGACAGCCATTTATAACAAACACACGACTCTATCTGAGCTCCTAGTCTGGGACAGCCACTTATAACAAACACAAGACTCTATCTGAGCTCCTAGTCTGGGACAGCCACTTATAACAAACACAAGACTCTATCTGAGCTCCTAGTCTGGGACAGCCACTTATAACAAACACAAGACTATCTGAGCCCCTAGTCTGGGACAGCCACTTATAACAAACACAAAACTCTATCTGAGCTCCTAGTCTGGGACAGCCACTTATAACAAACACAAGACTATCTGAGCTCCTAGTCTGGGACAGCCACTTATAACAAACACAAGACTCTATCTGAGCCCCTAGTCTGGGACAGCCATTTATAACAAACACAAGACTCTATCTGAGCTCCTAGTCTGGGACAGCCACTTATAACAAACACAAGACTCTATCTGAGCTCCTAGTCTGGGACAGCCACTTATAACAAACACAAGACTCTATCTGAGCTCCTAGTCTGGGACAGCCACTTATAACAAACACAAGACTCGGAGCTTCTAGTCTGGGACAGCCACTTATAACAAACACAAGACTATCTGAGCTCCTAGTCTCGGACAGCCACTTATAACAAACACAAGACTATCTGAGCTCCTAGTCTGGGACAACCATTTATAACAAGCACAAGACTATCTGAGCTCCTAGTCTGGGACAGCCACTTATAACAAACACAAGACTATCTGAGCTCCTAGTCTCGGACAGCACTGATTATAGCTGCCAGATTCTCACAACTGCTAACCGTCATCTGCGACCTTTTTTCTGATGACTGCAGTTTATGTAGAGAGTCGGCCAACAAGGGGGCAACATTTGCATTCTTGACCTGAACTCTTGCCTGAAAGAAAACACAGACAGTCAGATGGTCATGCTCTTAGAGTATTCCAGGGGTAAAATTTTGATCAGTTCATCTTCTTCGGTATTCAAGAATCACATTATGCTAACCTTTGAGTCCTGTAATCTGGTCAATGTCTGTATGGGTTTCTATGGGTTAATGTGGCTGCCCATAGCATCTGCACCAGGTCAACCCTTTTGGACAGGCTTTCTATATTCATGGTCTTAGCATTTTAAGGTACATGTTCTAGAGTTTGTAGCACATGACAGACATGTACTGTTCCGATGCATAAACCAAGTTTATGATATAAAAGACTAGTTTGCTAGCTGATGGATTGGGTTACACTCACTGTTAGTACCCAGTCTGTTTTCTGTTCAACTCTATGCTTATTTTGAAAAAATCCTCAACTGTCATAATTAAACACATGCTTATCATACATTAAAAATGAAAGCTCATATGTATTTAAAAACTAAAGCCCACCATACATTAAAAACTAAAGCCTACCCTGTCACAGATCGAAAGATTAAAGACCACCTTATCACATACTGAAAAATTAAGGCCAACCTTGTGACTGCTGAAAATTAAAGCCCACCTTGTGACTGCTGAAAACTAAAGCCTACCCTGTGATTGTTGAAAACTAAAGCCTACCCTGTGGTTGCTGAAAACTAAAGCCCACCCTATGATTGCTGAAAACTAAAGCCTACCCTGTGATTGTTGAAAACTAAAGCCTACCCTGTGATTGCTGAAAACTAAAGCCCACCCTGTGATTGCTGAAAACTAAAGCCCACCCTATGATTGCTGAAAACTAAAGCCCATCCTGTGATTGTTGAAAACTAAAGCCCACCCTGTGATTGTTAAAAACTAAAGCCCACCCTGTGATTGTTAAAAACTAAAGCCCACCCTGTGATTGTTAAAAACTAAAGCCCACCCTGTGATTGTTGAAAACTAAAGCCCACCCTGTGATTGTTGAAAGCCATTTATAACAAACACAAGACTCTATCTGAGCCCCTAGTCTGGGACAGCCATTTATAACAAACACAAGACTCTATCTGAGCTCCTAGTCTGGGACAGCCATTTATAACAAGCACAAGACTCTATCTGAGCTCCTAGTCTGGGACAGCCACTTATAACAAACACAAGACTCGGAGCTTCTAGTCTGGGACAGCCACTTATAACAAACACAAGACTATCTGAGCTCCTAGTCTCGGACAGCCACTTATAACAAACACAAGACTCTATCTGAGCTCCTAGTCTGGGACAGCCATTTATAACAAGCACAAGACTCTATCTGAGCTCCTAGTCTGGGACAGCCACTTATAACAAAAACAAGACTATCTGAGCTCCTAGTCTGGGACAGCCACTTATAACAAGCACAAGACTCTATCTGAGCTCCTAGTCTGGGACAGCCACTTATAACAAACACAAGACTCTATCTGAGCTCCTAGTCTAGGACAGCCACTTATAACAAACACAAGGCTCTATCTGAGCTCCTAGTCTAGGACAGCCACTTATAACAAACACAAGGCTCTATCTGAGCTCCTAGTCTGGACAGCCACTTATAACAAACACAAGACTCTATCTGAGCTCCTAGTCTAGGACAGCCACTTATAACAAACACAAGACTCTATCTGAGCTCCTAGTCTAGGACAGCCACTTATAACAAACACAAGACTCTATCTGAGCTCCTAGTCTAGGACAGCCACTTATAACAAACACAAGGCTCTATCTGAGCTCCTAGTCTAGGACAGCCACTTATAACAAACACAAGGCTCTATCTGAGCTCCTAGTCTGGGACAGCCACTTATAACAAGCACAAGACTCTGAGCTCCTAGTCTGGGACAGCCACTTATAACAAACACAAGACTATCTGAGCTCCTAGTCTGGGACAGCCACTTATAACAAGCACAAGACTATCTGAGCTCCTAGTCTGGGACAGCCACTTATAACAAGCACAAGACTATCTGAGCTCCTAGTCTGGGACAGCCACTTATAACAAGCACAAGACTATCTGAGCTCCTAGTCTGGGACAGCCACTTATAACAAGCACAAGACTCTATCTGAGCTCCTAGTCTGGGACAGCCACTTATAACAAACACAAGACTATATCTGAGCTCCTAGTCTAGGACAGCCACTTATAACAAACACAAGACTCTATCTGAGCTCCTAGTCTAGGACAGCCACTTATAACAAACACAAGGCTCTATCTGAGCTCCTAGTCTGGGACAGCCACTTATAACAAGCACAAGACTCTGAGCTCCTAGTCTGGGACAGCCACTTATAACAAACACAAGACTATCTGAGCTCCTAGTCTGGGACAGCCACTTATAACAAGCACAAGACTATCTGAGCTCCTAGTCTGGGACAGCCACTTATAACAAGCACAAGACTCTATCTGAGCTCCTAGTCTGGGACAGCCACTTATAACAAACACAAGACTCTGAGCTCCTAGTCTGGGACAGCCACTTATTACAAGCACAAGACTCTATCTGAGCTCCTAGTCTCGGACAGCACTGATTATAGCTGCCAGATTCTCACAACTGCTAACCGTCATCTGCGACCTTTTTTCTGATGACTGCAGTTTATGTAGAGAGTCGGCCAACAAGGGGGCAACATTTGCATTCTTGACCTGAACTCTTGCCTGAAAGAAAACACAGACAGTCAGATGGTCATGCTCTTAGAGTATTCCAGGGGTAAAATTTTGATCAGTTCATCTTCTTCGGTATTCAAGAATCACATTATGCTAACCTTTGAGTCCTGTAATCTGGTCAATGTCTGTATGGGTTTCTATGGGTTAATGTGGCTGCCCATAGCATCTGCACCAGGTCAACCCTTTTGGACAGGCTTTCTATATTCATGGTCTTAGCATTTTAAGGTACATGTTCTAGAGTTTGTAGCACATGACAGACATGTACTGTTCCGATGCATAAACCAAGTTTATGATATAAAAGACTAGTTTGCTAGCTGATGGATTGGGTTACACTCACTGTTAGTACCCAGTCTGTTTTCTGTTCAACTCTATGCTTATTTTGAAAAAATCCTCAACTGTCATAATTAAACACATGCTTATCATACATTAAAAATGAAAGCTCATATGTATTTAAAAACTAAAGCCCACCATACATTAAAAACTAAAGCCTACCCTGTCACAGATCGAAAGATTAAAGACCACCTTATCACATACTGAAAAATTAAGGCCAACCTTGTGACTGCTGAAAATTAAAGCCCACCTTGTGACTGCTGAAAACTAAAGCCTACCCTGTGATTGTTGAAAACTAAAGCCTACCCTGTGGTTGCTGAAAACTAAAGCCCACCCTATGATTGCTGAAAACTAAAGCCTACCCTGTGATTGTTGAAAACTAAAGCCTACCCTGTGATTGCTGAAAACTAAAGCCCACCCTGTGATTGCTGAAAACTAAAGCCCACCCTATGATTGCTGAAAACTAAAGCCCATCCTGTGATTGTTGAAAACTAAAGCCCACCCTGTGATTGTTAAAAACTAAAGCCCACCCTGTGATTGTTAAAAACTAAAGCCCACCCTGTGATTGTTAAAATCTAAAGCCCACCCTGTGATTGTTGAAAACTAAAGCCCACCCTGTGATTGTTGAAAACTAAAGCCCACCCTGTCACTGCTGAAAACTAAAGCCCAGTCTACAACTGTTAAGAGCTAAATCTCACCTTGTGATTGTTAAGACCTAAATCCCACTTTGTGATTGCTAAAAACTAAATCCTGCTTTGTGATTGTTAAAAACTAAATCTCACCTTGTGAATGTTATAGAACTAAAGCCCACCTTGTCACATATTAAAGACTAAAGCCCACCTTGTGATTGTTGAAAACCAAAGCCCAAAGAGCAGAAGTAGCCACCAGCTGTGTCTGTTCATCAGTTCTGTTCCTAATCTGACTTAGCAACAGAGATATCAGCTTCTCTGTAAATCACAAAAATATGAGGTTTCAAGTGAAAGAACCAACACAAAGAACTAACGGTTCTCAATATTTTCTTCAGGTTGTGGACCCTGAAGCTGTAAAGTGCTGCCCCCACCCTAAACATCTCCTCATCTCCTGGCATTACATTCCTCTTCTTCTTCTTACGCATTTTTTGCGATAATATATGGTACTCTGATTTTGTGATGCACTTTCTGGCTGGGTACCTCTAACTTCAGCACCTTTCCTTGCTAGGGCAGACTGTGGTCTTGCTCGGACTGCCATGAAGACAGCGGTGTGGGCTGGCCTGGCCAAAACTTTGTTTTCCAGCCTTTGGTGGCTGTACTTAAGCCCCTTCTCCACATCAGGCCCAACGGTCTGAGACAGTTCCACAGAGATACTCTAATTTTGGGATGAGAAACCCGATGAATGCTTCAGTGATATCCATTCCCGCCACCTATAGTCTGCTGGCTCTGTTTTGTTTACATCATTCTGGCAGCCGCTGTTTCTTGAGACCCTATCTGAGCTCCTAGTCTCGGACAGCACTGATTATAGCTGCCAGATTCTCACAACTGCTAACCGTCATCTGCGACCTTTTTTCTGATGACTGCAGTTTATGTAGAGAGTCGGCCAACAAGGGGGCAACATTTGCATTCTTGACCTGAACTCTTGCCTGAAAGAAAACACAGACAGTCAGATGGTCATGCTCTTAGAGTATTACTGGGGTAAAATTTTGATCAGTTCATCTTCTTCTTCGGTATTCAAGAATCACATTATGCTAACCCTTGAGTCCTGTAATCTGGTCAATGTCTGTATGGGTTTCTATGGGTTAATGTGGCTGCCCATGGCATCTGCACCAGGTCAACCCTTTTGGACAGGCTTTCTATATTCATGGTCTTAGCATTTTAAGGTACATGTTCTAGAGTTTGTAGCACATGACAGACATGTACTGTTCCGACACATAAACCAAGTTTATGATATAAAAGACTAGTTTGCTGGAATCTTTGCTAGCTGATGGATTGGGTTACACTCACTGTTAGTACCCAGTCTGTTTTCTGTTCAACTCTATGCTTATTTTGAAAAAATCCTCAACTGTCATAATTAAACAAATGCTTATCATACATTAAAAATGAAAGCTCATATGTATTTAAAAACTAAAGCCCACCATACATTAAAAACTAAAGCCTACCCTGTCACAGATCAAAAGATTAAAGACCACCTTATCACATACTGAAAAATTAAGGCCAACCTTGTGACTGCTGAAAATTAAAGCCCACCTTGTGACTGCTGAAAACTAAAGCCCACCCTGTGATTGTTGAAAACTAAAGCCCATTCTGTGGTTGCTGAAAACTAAAGCCCACCCTGTGGTTGCTGAAAACTAAAGCCCACCTTGTGACTGCTGAAAACTAAAGCCCACCCTGTGATTGTTGAAAACTAAAGCCTACCCTGTGATTGCTGAAAACTAAAGCCCACCCTGTGATTGCTGAAAACTAAAGCCCACCCTATGATTGCTGAAAACTAAAGCCCATCCTGTGATTGTTGAAAACTAAAGCCCACCCTGTGATTGTTAAAAACTAAAGCCCACCCCGTGATTGTTAAAAACTAAAGCCCACCCTGTGATTGTTAAAATCTAAAGCCCACCCTGTGATTGTTGAAAACTAAAGCCCACCCTGTGATTGTTGAAAACTAAAGCCCACCCTGTGACTGCTGAAAACTAAAGCCCAGTCTACAACTGTTAAGAGCTAAATCTCACCTTGTGATTGTTAAGACCTAAATCCCACTTTGTGATTGCTAAAAACTAAATCCTGCTTTGTGATTGTTAAAAACTAAATCTCACCTTGTGAATGTTATAGAACTAAATACCACCTTGTGAATGTTATAGAACTAAAGCCCACCTTGTCACATATTAAAGACTAAAGCCCACCTTGTGATTGTTGAAAACCAAAGCCTACCCTGTGATTGCTGAAAACTAAAGCCCACCCTGTGATTGCTGAAAACTAAAGCCCACCCTATGATTGCTGAAAACTAAAGCCCATCCTGTGATTGTTGAAAACTAAAGCCCACCCTGTGATTGTTAAAAACTAAAGCCCACCCCGTGATTGTTAAAAACTAAAGCCCACCCTGTGATTGTTAAAATCTAAAGCCCACCCTGTGATTGTTGAAAACTAAAGCCCACCCTGTGATTGTTGAAAACTAAAGCCCACCCTGTGACTGCTGAAAACTAAAGCCCAGTCTACAACTGTTAAGAGCTAAATCTCACCTTGTGATTGTTAAGACCTAAATCCCACTTTGTGATTGCTAAAAACTAAATCCTGCTTTGTGATTGTTAAAAACTAAATCTCACCTTGTGAATGTTATAGAACTAAATACCACCTTGTGAATGTTATAGAACTAAAGCCCACCTTGTCACATATTAAAGACTAAAGCCCACCTTGTGATTGTTGAAAACCAAAGCCCAAAGAGCAGAAGTAGCCACCAGCTGTGTCTGTTCATCAGTTCTGTTCCTAATCTGACTTAGCAACAGAGATATCAGCTTCTCTGTAAATCACAAAAATATGAGGTTTCAAGTGAAAGAACCAACACAAAGAACTAGCGGTTCTCAATATTTTCTTCAGGTTGTGGACCCTGAAGCTGTAAAGTGCTGCCCCCACCCTAAACATCTCCTCATCTCCTGGCATTACATTCCTCTTCTTCTTCTTACGCATTTTTAGCGATAATATATGGTACTCTGATTTTTGTGATGCACTTTCTGGCTGGGTACCTCTAACTTCAGCACCTTTCCTTGCTAGGGCAGACTGTGGTCTTGCTCGGACTGCCATGAAGACAGCGGTGTGGGCTGGCCTGGCCAAAACTTTGTTTTCCAGCCTTTGGTGGCTGTACTTAAGCCCCTTCTCCACATCAGGCCCAACGGTCTGAGACAGTTCCACAGAGATACTCTAATTTTGGGATGAGAAACCCGATGAATGCTTCAGTGATATCCATTCCCGCCACCTATAGTCTGCTGGCTCTGTTTTGTTTACATCATTCTGGCAGCCGCTGTTTCTTGAGACCCTATGGCTTGTCACATTCTGGATTCACTGGTTTCACATCAGACTTTTCTCATCCCTGCCGGTGATCTCCATGTTCCCATCCATCCACCAACCTGACATTGCTTTTTACAAAAATAATTACAATTAGTGTTGACTGCTACAGGTTTCTGGGCTACAGAAGTAGGTCAGATTTTTTAAGCAATCAGATCTGTGTTCCCTGTCTCACAAAGACTATGTTAAGATAAATGTGTTCTTAACACAGGTGTTCCGGGGGGGGGGGGGGGGGGGGGTGTATTACATTAAAAACTCCAAATATTCATGTTGTGAAAACTTATGGAGTTGGGCTTTTGTGACGATTAAAAAAAAAATAATTTTCAAATGTAGACTTGCTACTTGGAGCCCTGTGTTGGCTTCAAATTTGGAACTGATGCTCTAAGGCCACAGTTGATGTAAATGTAGATTTATAATATACATAAGGAAGGGAGTGGCCAAATCAACAGTGACATTTCCAGAATGAAGGGGGTACAATAAATCTCTGCTGCCATCACCCTCTAGCTGGGTAATCAGCACAATGTACTGAGGACAACTACCTCCAGAAATGGAGAATATTTGCTTGTACTGCCAGGCATACTGGATTACACTGCCTACATGGCTGTCTGAAGATGAAAAAAATGTGTGCAACTCAGTTCCATGAATATCTGGCTCAGGTCAAGTCGCTGTCTGTGAATGGTTTAAAAAAAAAAAAAAATTAGACTGTTATCTTGATGAGAACAAAGCCAAGTGTTAACTCCTTTAGTTTCCATCCCAGTATAACTCACATGAATGTAACCAATAGCATAACACTCATTCCAAACTTCACATCAGAGACACAGTTTACCCAAGTTCACTTGTTTTTCAGGACCTGACGTAAGTGTCATTGGACAGACATAAATGTTGGTGATTCTTTAGAAGTAGTGTACTGATCAAAAACTGAAGTCTGTATAAAGCTGAAATCAAATCAAGAACTGGGAAAGTAAAATAGATGTTCACAAAATGATAAAGACACTAAGAGAATTTCTATCATGGGGAGAAGAGAGGGCTACGGTGTCACAACAGCCCAATATTACTCTCTGCTTGTGAAATGAAACAGAAATCAGAAAGAAGGGAAAAATATAACATATGAGGAAAATATATGATGAAGTTCTCTGAGACACTGAAAGATTCATGTAACCTCTCATACCCTTTGTATTATCAGTACACAAGGTGTAACCAATCAAAAAATTGGCGGGAAAAGAAATGAAAATACGGTCCAAACTGTTAAACTGTACTCTCCTTTGAGAGCAATAATGGCGGCCTGACTATAAAAACATGCCATGTAATGATAATTATGACTGAAAATCCTGTGACATGCCGAGCTCTGCGGTTTGTTCTCAGCTCACGCATGGAAAATATAGCAAAACAGCCTACAAACCTTCCCAGCAACCCTCACTCTGTGATATAGTACAGACTACAGATGGACAACCAACAAACACACAAACCCAACTTAGAATGTGATAATCCAAATATTACATCCAGTACCTGCAGCAAGAAGCTTTGGTTTGTTGGCTGCATGACAGCAGAGGTTTCTGACGATGAGCATGGCACAGTGCTGACACCTGGTGCTCCCTGCTTCAATCATATCCATAAGAACTGTCAGCGAGTCTGCCTCATCATTGAAGAAGGTAAGGAAAACCATTAACAAACATTTCAAAACAAATCACTAAAAGAGCATGGCAAGACTGTCAATGAAAACTAATATTATGCTCCATCTTATAGAAAAAAATTAAAAAACATAACCGTTTACCTTCTTTTTTCCTCTGATGTTTTATAGTAATCTTAATGAAGCTGCACTGAGGTACAGGTCTTAATTAGCTTAACTCATCCCGTGCCACTGTCACTACAGTGCGAACTTCCAGTTACTGAGTTGTGTGCCATGGTCGTTATAGTGACAATTCGTTTCAATAAAACAACCGGTGTAATATTTAGATTATACATATTTCGTCCACGTTTCTGGTGACACTTTTCAAAATGGAGAGTCCTTAGTTATGAGTGATGCCAAGTGAGAAAAAAGAAGAGAAACATCAAAATTTTTCAATTTTTGATGATGCAGATAGGGGTATGGACATGGCCTGTGACCACCCCATTGCTCTTGAATGTATCCCAAGTAGATCTAGACATATTAGATGACGGGAGATAGTTAGAAGGTTATTTCAGACATTAATTTAGCAAGAATGCAACATAGAATCAGAATACGAGATTGACAAGTAGATCTAGACATCTCAGATGGTAAGTAGTGTAGATCTAGACCTAGCCGATGGTGAGCTGGGCACAGTCATTGTCTAAAAAACATCACATTACTTCTTTTTTCCTAAAAAACTCTGCATTTATGAAATTTTCATACATTTGGTTATACTCTGAAACATAATAAGTACACGGAAGTACATGGAAATACTGTTTTCCATTCCATTTTACAACTATACCCCCCATACATATCAAGACCCGCGCTTTTATTCTGGCACCCAACTGAACGTCCGCGTTTCTTCCTGCAGCACGGGAAGAGTTAAGAATATGAAGATATTAGAGGACAGCTTTTTCTTCTTGAGTCTGGAGAGTTTCACACTTTGAGGGATTAAAATTCATATTTTCAGCTCTTTTAAGAGAAGAAAATTTAAATTCATATAAATGAACATATATAAAATATAACGAGACACACAAAACCAATGCCGTATCTTGCCTGGTATTTTAAGAATGATCTGCTGACCATCAATACTGAAGGAAAGTGACAGCAATAGTTCACACCACAAAACCTCCACAGCTGCCCTCACTTTCCTACGTCGTTTGCGTGGGTTCAACACTGAAAACTGGTTCAGAAATGAGTTCTGCGGAGAAAGCAAAATATAAACGAGAGAGAAATAAACAACCCAAGCAATCAATAAACATCTGTTACTTTCTGACAAACTTCAGGTACAGATATTGAAGGAATATTTGCGAACTATGTACTTTTCTGAATTTCTCTCTCTCTCTCTGAACCTTAAGTGCCCAGGGCACATGGGGCTTCCGCAAGGGTTTTCAACAAATGCCTGTCTTTCGCCTTTTTTTCTGCTCTTGCCCAGGTGAGCCCTCTATTGCTCAACATCCTTTCTGTTGTTCTTCTCCATGTCTCTTTTGGTCTACCCTTACTTCTGCTCCCCTGTGGTGTCCATCTTAGTGCTATTTTTGGTAGTGAGTTGTCAGTCATTCGGAGCACATGTCCCAACCATCGCCAGCGTCTTTCCTCAATAATTGTTGTCAGTGGTTTCATCTGCATTTCTGCCAATAAGATGTTATTTCTTATGGTGTTTGGCCAAAATATTTTTTTAATTCTACGTAAACATTTAGTCTGGAAAGAATTCAACTTGTTTTCTATAGTTTTGGTGATTTTCCAGCATTCACTTCCATAGAGTAGTACACTTAGAACATTACTCTTAAATATCCTGATTTTCATATTTATGCTTAGTTTATTTGATTTCCATATATTCTGTAGCATTGCAAAAGCCTGGTTTGCTCTAGTAAGTCTGCTGTTGATGTCCTCTGTGCTGTCTCCATTTTCTACTACTCTGCTGCCAAGGTATACAAATTCGTTGACCTCCTCCACTAACTTGTTATCTACTCTGAGTACATTTCTGTTGTTCACATTTTGCTTCATTAACTTTGTTTTTCCTACGTTGATCTTTAGTCCTATGCTGTTTGCATTCTGGGTTAACTTGTTTATTTTATCTTGCATATCTTTGTGACTGTTTGATAATAGACAAATGTCGTCCGCAAAGTCAAGGTCCTCCAGCACTGTGTCAAGGGTCCATTGTAATCCTCTGCGTTTGTCTGATGTTGCCTCCTTCATTTGTCTGATGTTGCCTCCTTCATTAACCAGTCTACTGCCAAGATAAATAATGTTGGTGATAGTACACATCCCTGTTTCACTCCTGTTTGTACCCTAAAGCTGCTAGAGGTATGTTCTCCACAGATAACTTTGCACTGAAAACCCTCGTATAGGGCTTTGATTACATTAACTATTTTATGGGGGAGGCCATGCCATCTTAGGATTTTCCACAGTGCATCTCTGTTGACACTGTCAAAGGCTTTCTCAAAATCTATGAATAATGCATATGTTGTGCTATGCCACTCATTTGCCTGTTCTAATATTTGTCTAAGTACAAATATATGGTCTATGCATGATCTTCCTTTCCTAAATCCTGCCTGCTCTTTCCGAAGTTTTTCCTCAAGTGTTGGTACAATTCTGTTGATGATTATTCTGCAAAATACTTTACTAGTGCGTGGCAGTAGGGTAATGCCTCTCCAGTTCCCGCAATCTCTGAGGTCACCCTTCTTTGGTAGTTTTACTATAAGACCAGTTTTCCACTCCTCTGGGGCTTTTTCTAAATCCCAAATTTGTTGTAATATCCGGCAAAGTTGTTTTGGTGTTTCTGTTTCTTCTGCTTTCAACATCTCAGCAGTCACTTCATCTTCACCTGGTGCCCTGTTTGATTTTAGCATCTTTATCGCCTCTTTTACTTCATTTATTGTTATTGGTCCTGTATTGATGTTTAGTTCCGCTTTTGCTTCAGGTATATCTATTGCTTTTGCTGCTTGTGTTCTGTTTTCTGAATTTACTTGTCACAAAACATTATGGGAGGAAGATTCACTTTCCACTTCTGTCTCGGTGAGATTCCATTTCCCCCAGAATCTCACCGATCCCACAGCCTCCAAACTGAATTCTGTACGGTCACGTAAAACTATTTTCCCCACATTCATCCTAGTGACCCCCACTCTGCTTCCATCCACTAAGGACAGTGAAAGCCCCTTAACCCGCTAAAAACAATGGAAGCTCGCTGAGACACAGAGTGATGCACTGGCTGTACCCTCTCTCACTGGACCTATGAGGGAAGCCTCAGTTCTCTTCCACTGAATACTTGGCTGTGTTATTCTTGACAAGTGTTAAATGGGTTATGTCATTTTGATCACAGCACTTTATCTTCTTATGTGGCTTCTCAGACTGAAGATAATGTGTTCTAGCCCCGGCATTGTCACTTCCTGGATTCATCAAGGTTTACTATGACACTAAAGAGCATATGCAATGCACCTGAGATCTTCCTCCAAAGAAAGAGACTGGAGCATGAACTTGCCCTGATTGATGACCCATTAACATCACATATATTTACCATTTAGGGAGCAGCACTTTAAAAAAACACACATTTCAACAAGTGAGGAAATTCAGACGACTGCTCTTTCTTTACAACCAATGAATTGGAGTTAAGACCCCATTCTACTGCCATGAGATTTTGATACAAGGCATTCCTTACAAAGTTACAAGAAAATTCATAAAGTATTGCTACAGAATTAGAGTAACTAATCAGATGTTCCACAAGACATTCATACAAGACTTATAGTAAGAAATCTCACCTTCCATAAAACATTCCTACAGGACTTAGAGTAAGAAATCTCACCTTCCACAAGACATTCCTACAGGACTTACAGTAAGAAATCTCACCTTACAGAAGACATTCCTACAGGAGTTACAGTAAGAAATCTCACCTTCCACAAGACATTCCTACAGGAGTTACAGTAAGAAATCTCACCTTCCATAAGACATTCCTACAGAGTTACAGTAAGAAATCTCACCTTCCACAAGACATTCCTACAGGAGTTACAGTAAGAAATCTCACCTTCCATAAGACATTCCTACAGGAGTTACAGTAAGAAATCTCACCTTCCACAAGGCATTCCTACAGGAGTTACAGTAAGAAATCTCACCTTCCACAAGGCATTCCTACAGGAGTTACAGTAAGAAATCTCACCTTCCACAAAACATTCCTACAGTCAGAATTCATGGCTAAGTTAGTCAGCAAACCAAACACAAGTCTCAATGTAGGTGAGCACTCATCTCTGTCAAGTTCTCTCTGGGCAAGTCTCAGTATGTAGTGGAGAAGTGAACCCTGACCACCTGGCTTGGCAGCTGACAGAGCTGACATGGTCAAGGTGACCGAACTGGCAGCTGTGGATGATCAGACCAGGTTGTAAAATTTCTCTACCATTACGTGTCACATTTTGTGAATCCCTGTGGGGGTATTGTATATGCCTGTCAACCAGAATGTCCCAGACTTGATTCTTCACTATGGCAGACTTTTTTTTTTCCTGATGGACCATCACCAAGTCTGACCTACCTTCAAGAAATGGGTACCAAGGTCTTCCTGTGAAAACAAAGGCAATGTGAACAAGTGCTTGCCTCCCTACCTCACAGTATTGTTGCCTAGAAATGTGAAGGTCTCACACAACCCAGTGTGGACAAGTGATTGCTTCCCTACCTCACAGTACTGTTGCCTAGAAATGTGAAGGTCTCACACAACCCAGTGTGGACAAGTGCTTGCCTCCCTACCTCACAGTACTGTTGCCTAGAAATGTGAAGGTCTCACACAACCCAGTGTGGACAAGTGATTGCTTCCCTATCTCACAGTATTGTTGCCTAGAAATATGAAGGTCTCACACAACCCAGTGTAGACAAGTGCTTGCCTCCCTACCTCACAGTATTGTTGCCTAGAAATGTGAAGGTCTCACACAACCCAGTGTGGACAAGTGCTTGCCTCCCTACCTCACAGTATTGTTGCCTAGAAATGTGAAGGTCTCACTTGTCCATACTTGTGACATACAAATGTCATGGGACATATCTTTTTTTTTTCTTCTATGGTCCAAATGTTTTGTAATCTACAGTAAATCAACTTGTTAAAAGATCAGTCATTTCTCCCTAACATGGATTTACTGCCCAGGACATGCCGGTATCAAAGGTAATGAAATGCCAGATCAACCGGCAAACAAATCAACAACCCTGGGTAACACACAAATGTACAAAGCAGACATTATAACAGCCACCCTGTCAGAAATAAAGGGAGATAAGCACAAAATTTCTGAATGCAGCACCTACCACCAAAGACTGTGTTAAAGGGGAATAACAAAGGGCAGTGGCAGATATTCAGAACTTTGTGGAAAAGGCTGAGCTATATTTAACCAATGTGCCACTGGCATTATAACCCAACACCCACTAGGAACAACACTGAGGTTAAAGGTTGAGTACATATGGGAGTGTCCTGAGTGCAAGGAGACCTATCTCTAGGCCAGCAGCAGAGCATGGCTGTTCTTTAAATTCATTCACCCCATCCTTTATCAAAAATATTCTTTCTCCCCCATTTTACTCCCACCTCCTCTGTTTCACTGTCTTATGCTGCCACAATCTTAGACTCACGCCATCACTATCATGTGCCATCTCCCCAGAGTAGATAACCAGTTTGTTCTCTCCCTTGCTTTCACTGTCTTATGCTGGCACAATCTTAGACTCAAGCCATCACTATCATGTGCCATCTCCCCAGGGTAGATAACCAGTTTGTTCTCTCCCTTGCTTTCACTGTCTTATGCTGGCACAATCTTAGACTCAAGCCATCACTATCATGTGCCATCTCCCCAGGGTAGATAACCAGTTTGTTCTCTCCCTTGCTTTCACTGTCTTATGCTGGCACAATCTTAGACTCAAGCCATCACTATCATGTGCCATCTCCCCAGGGTAGATAACCAGTTTGTTCTCTCCCTTGCTTTCACTGTCTTATGCTGGCACAATCTTAGACTCAAGCCATCACTATCATGTGCCAACTCCCCAGAGTAGATAACCAGTTTGTTCTCTCCCTTGCTTTCACTGTCTATATGGCTAAGATTATAGTTCTGACAGCCTCTTGCTGCTGTCCACCTACATACACTATGGGTCATTTTCCTGCTATTTTCACTTCAACTTTTCCCTCAACTTTGGCTTCCTTTATTTTACTATGCCAATCTGATATAATCCAGCTAATATATTTTAGATGTCCGGTTATGACATTTTCTTCTTCATTTCTCAACAATTCAGAATTAAAAACCGCAATAATGTATTTTTCCAACTCTCAGGAAGACCACGGTCAAAACATACCAGAGCTGCAGTTAGCAGAGAAACTTGTTAGAAGCGACAGAGCACTAGACATGAGAGACAGCTCCTGCTGACACCACGCCCACAGTCCATGAACCACCAAGGTCAGTCCGCTGTGATGACAGGCAACCTGGTGAAGAAATGTAAGTCTAAGTCATATTTTGAATAGAAACTATATGTTGAAGATACATTTGAAAGTCATATTTTGATCAGAAACTATATGTTGAAGATACATTTGAAAGTCATATTTTGATTAGAAACTACAAGCGGAAGTCACTAAGTAACTCGCAAATTGAAATATGTTATCAGTGGCAGTTATCAGGTAGTATTCAAATATATCCTTAGATAGTACTATCATCCAACTTTATAACAGTTGTATGTAGGGGGTGCTGGGAGTTACGTGTGCATGCGCAAAGCAATAACAAAATGGCTACCCAACTGTTAGTGTGTACCAAAGGAGAACAGAGAAGTGTAGTGTGATTTTTGTGGGCTAAAGGACATTCAGTTGAGGACATTCATAAGGAAATGATTACAGTTTATGCTGAAAAGTGTTTATCATGTAAAGCGGTCTATAACTGGGTAAAATAATTTTCTCAGGGATGCACCAAAATTGTTGACAAAATCCAACTTGGCCATCCTGTTCAGACTGCAACAGAAGCAACTGTGCAAAGTGTGAATGAGATTATCAGAGCTGATAGACGAGTAATGATAGACAGTATAGCAAGTGCAATCGGATGTTCACATGGCTTAGCCTACAGAATAATGCATGAGCAATTGAATTTTCAGAAAGTTTGCTCATGCTGGGTACCCAGAGATCTGAATGATGAACACAAAATGAACCGATTTGGTTTGTCATTGCAGCATCTCTGTCATTACGCATATGAAGGTGAAGACATGCTCCAAAGGATCATTAATGGAGACGAACCTTGGGTGCACCTCTACCAACCTGAATCCAAACGTGCCTCAATGCAATGCAAACACCTATCATTGCCATTGCCTCAAGATTACGCTGTCTGCGGGGAAGGTTATGCTGACAGTGTTCTGGGGTTATCAAGGAGTTTAACCAAGTTCCAGAAGTATGGTGACAGTGTGAATTCTGTATCATACTGTGAAGTTCTGTCGATGCTAGGGATGCAATCTGAAGAAAACATCCTGGTCTGCTGACTAGAGGTGTGCTTCTCCTTCATGACAATGCCAGACCACATACAGCTCAGTTAACCCAATAGAAAATTAGCCAGTTGGGTTGGGAAGTTCTTGAACATCCACTCTATAGTCCTGACTTAGCTCCAAGTGGTTTGGTCCATTGAAAAACCACCTTGGCAGGAGAAGATTCTCGAGTGACAAAGAGGTGGAAACAGAAGAAATAAAAAATGGTTCAGAAATCAGACTCCTGATTTTTACGCCATGGGTATTGCATCACTGATTACACGATGGGACAAATGTATCAATGTTGGTGGCGATTACGTTGAGGAATAGGGGAATAATGTAGGTTCAAAAATTTTAATTTTCTCGCCTTTGCGAGTTACTTAGTGACTTCCCCTCATATATGTTAAAGAAACATTTGAATATCATATTTTTATTAGAAACTATACACTGAAGATACATTTGAAGGTCATATTTTGATTGGAAACTATACGTTGAAGATACATTTGAAGGTCACATTTTGATTGGAAACTATATGTTGAAGATACATTTGAAGGTGACTAAGCCAATTTTAGAAACCAAATGTTTAAATGAAGTGTAAAGGAGACTACCAGCTGGGTTTAAAAACCATTGAAATTATAGGTGATTATCAGGTGGAATGAAGATGGATTAGTGGGCTAACAGGCAAGATTTAGAAATCATATGTTGAAGATATAACAGGAGATTATTAGGCCAATTTTAGAAACCAAATGTTTGAAACATATGAAGAGATTACCATCAAGGTTTGTAAACCATATATTAAGAAAATAACAGGAGATTATCAGACACAGTTTAGCAATTATATGTTCATGATATATAAGCAGATTACATGTAGAATTCAGAACTGATATGTTGGAGATATATAGATTATTGTTTAGAAATGATATATTGAAGATATATAGACTGATCAGAGTTTAGAACTGATATGTTGAAGATATATAAATAGATTAGAGTTTAGAAATGATATGTTGAAAATATATAAGTAGATTACATTTAAGATATATTATCTTACATCCTTCCCATGCTGTTAAACATCACATAGTAACAAGCTATAGTATGATAGTTTGCCAAATTTTCCTGCTTTTGGTGAGCTTTTCAACCTCATCAAGGAATTTTATGCCCACTTTACTGGCCTCTCTTAACAATGTCCTCTTTAGAGTTTCACGTGGTAGACCTCTTTTTCTTCAGCTTTTTGTGTTCCACTTGATAGCTTGTTTTGGGATTCTCTGACTGTTTCTTCTTATCACGTGACAGACATATGTCCATCTCCTTTTTTCTGATCACCCATAAGACAGGTTGTTGTTTGCTCATCTGTTTTATGTCTGTGTTGTTCTTGAATTCATTCCACTTTATACTGAGTATTTTCCTGAGGCATTTGTTTTCAAAAGAGTCTAATTTGTTGTCTGTTCCAGCTTAAGATATATTATCAGGGAGATATAAACTTATTGGCATAGTCGATGACTTCCACAGCAGTGGTGACAACCCTGATGAAATGAAAGCAGCGGTTGTGCAGATACAACCCACATCCTTCAGTCCAAGAATGCGATGTTGATAACAATTCAGCTAAATCTACCTCCAGAATAAACCACATAAAGCACAGCATTTCAGTTATGTTCAGTCATCATCTCTTATTTCACCTTACACAAAGTAAAGAAGAAAAATAAATGTAACATCAGCATGAACATTACCTTAACATCAACATGAACATTACCTTAACATCAGCACTGCCACACATGAAGTTTCTCAAGAAATCAAATAAAATGATCAGTTCTTGAAGCAACGGTTCCTCCTAAAGCAGGTAAAAAAGAGACCAAGGACAAAAAAAAGTCTATTATAAATGACTCTCAGAACATCCCCCGACAACAAACGACATCTCACAAATGTTACATTTAATGCTTTGATAATATGTACAATGGAATTTTTGTACAGTTCTATGTGAACCACAGTTGGCCAAGAACCTACTGCAGCTTTTTTTTGTTGTATTCTTTGAAAACCAGGCTGCTATCCTCCTTGGGTCTAGTTAACTTGCTGGGGTTTGACTATCACAACAGTGAGTGGACTCTCACAAAAAAGAAGAGCAACTCTGAGACTGTGAGAAGTCGTCTTAGTTAACTCTTCATGTTATTTTGTTGTTAGGAAATAGCCTCAAGATGTTCTCATATCTGCTCAGTTGGCCATTCTGACACCTAAGTCAGGGTGTAGTAGTCAACACAGATGCTCCAAGTGCATGTGCCAGTCCTCATGGTAGATTTTTCCTACAACTTGTTCCCAGGCAGCATCCATCTTGCCTACTCTTCTCGTAATTTCCAACTGCCGAAGGATTTTTTTATGTATACAGCAATGCATACGGACTATCCGTCCCACTACCTAGAGACCAGGGGATATTTACTGCTGGAGGGTTCACAAAAAAAAATCCCTGCCACTTCTGGTGGGATCCACATCCATGACTTCCAACCCTCAAGGCAAATGTCTAACTATGAGACCACCACACAGCCATCCCCCCCCCTTTCAATGCCCAATGCCTGAAGCTTCAAGATCATCACAGCAAGTGACTCAAATTTTCAATTCCACAGAGGAGATCTGCAAGCACCTTTGCCAAAGCATGAGAAATTCAAGAAATTCTCACAATTCTATAACCAGCAGTTTGTTCTAGTCTTTCTATTTTATGTTTGTGGAAATTTTGTTCCTTCTTCAAGGCTTGGGTTATGCATAAACTTTATTAAAAAGATATATATATATATATATATATATGGAAATCTAAAAACCTAAGCATGAATATGAAAAACAGGATATTTAAGAGTAATGTTCTAAGTGTACTAGTCTATGGAAGTAATTGCTGGAAAATCACCAACACCATAGAAAACAAGTTGAATTCTTTCCAGACTAAATGTTTATGAAGAATTAGGAAAAATTTTGGCCAAACATCATAAGAAAAAACATTCTGTTGACAGAAATGCAGATGATGCCACTGACAGCAATTATTGAGGAAAGACACTGGTGATGGTTGGGACATGTGCTCCGAATGACTGACAACTCACTACCAAAAATAGCACTAAGATGGACATCACAGGGGAACAGAAGTAAGGGTAGACCAAAAGAGACATGGAGAACAACAACAGAGGATGTTGAGCAATAGAGGGCTCACCTGGGCAAGAGCAGAAAAAAAGGCAAAGGACAGGCATTTGTTGAAAACCCTTGCGGAAGCCCCATGTGCCCTGGGCACTTAAGGTTCATATATATATATATAATTCATTCATTCATTCATTTGCCTCCCAAACAGCACTCCTATAGGCCTCTCGGTTGTGAGCAAGATGGCCTGCTGCTGCTGTTGCATCCATTTCCAGATCGTCAACGATGTCTTGCAGCCATCTTCGTTTTGGTCTTCTTCTTTTTCTTTTTCCCATTATGTATCTTTCCAATACAGTCTTCTCTAAATTATCATGACGTTTAATATGTCCAAAATATTTAAGTTTTCTCTCTTTAATCCTCTTTACTAGCCAGCCTTCTTCAATATTAAGCTCTTGTAGTATAGATATATTTGTTCTTTTTTGTGTCCACGATATTTGGAGAACTCTTCTGTAGCATTTACATTCAAAGGTATTTATGTGTTTCTCAGCTGTTTTGTTAAGTGTCCAGGTCTCACAGGCATATGTTATATATATATATACTTGTGAGTGATCCATGGAGATGGTTTGCTTGTAATTTCCTATTAGCTTTCACAATATGCCCTGAGTGCTGTGCTGCATTAGTCCACAGTGGAGCTCATTAATGTCATATGATAAAAATATACAAAACATTTTGAACAATGTATTCTAAAATGTACAAGTTCATACACTCCAGCCTAGAAGTTCATACTTTGCTTTCAGTATGAGTACCCCATGAAGGCTGACCAAATGCTAATATTAAAACACAATGTTAGAGCCTTTAACATCAAACTGCAGTTCATGAGTCTTCTTTCTTCAATGAACAAGTAAAAATTTGGAGCCAGAAACCAGAGTGTCTCTCACTACAGCTCTGTCCCAGTTGGGTCTGCATGTATCTGATATATCCAGAGGAAAAATTCTGGAATCTGAGCTCTACTTCTGCAGTCATTTGTTTCAACAGGTTATCTCGAGTCCTTAAAGGTGCCTTAATTGTCTACAGTAACAAAAACATTAATAAAACTTCACAAAAGTAAATTTCCAAATAATGAATGTTGCTTACAGATCTTCACTACAATGTGAGCCATTCACAGATCTTTACTGCACAGTTCACAGTTTCACTGGGGCTATCAAGTGAATACAAGAAACTTTTAAAACCAACTCTATTTTTCTACTGTCTGGCCCTCATATATGGTACATTAATACTACTCCTACAAAAATGGGACATTTACATCAACTCCAACTCCTTTGTGGGTGTCTGAGTGGCAAAGTGGTTAGTGCACTGGTCTTTCATGGCGAAGGTTGGGGGTTCGAATCTGGACGGAGGCACCTGTAGAAATGGGTACCCGACTTCTTCTGGAGTTCGGGAGGGAAAGGCGGCCAGGCGTGATACTGACCATATCACCCTCTAGTGTGCTGACAGGTCAAGGAAAATATGGGCACTAACACCATATCCCTATGTGCCTCTAAGACATGGCAGGATTACCTTACCAACTCCTTTGTAAATGGTACATTTATATCAATTCCTTCACATATGATACATTTATACCAACTCCTTCATGAACAGTACATTTATACCAACTCCATAAATGGTACATTTATACTAACTCCAGATCCTTTATAGGCAGCAAATTTATACCAACCAACTATTTTATAGATGGTACATTTACACCAGTTTCACACAAAATTGCTCTTGACTTAAACTCCAGCCCCTGCAGTCCCAAGACTTCACTACAATATCCATGGCACACACAAAAAACTCACAGGAAATCAAAGCTGATACACCCTTCATTACTAACCTTCTTTGACCCAGATTTGACCAGGCCTAAAGTCTCCAGGTTCAGCTGTGCATGAGTCTGCTTAATATGCTCTATGATAGTTTCTACCAGACCAGCTGAGGACACAAAACATACAAGTACTCACATCTGGTATGTACTTCAGTAAGATTTATAGCCTTATAAATCTGCTACCTATGCATAAGGGACTCAAATAAGATAAAAAATAACGTCAAACCCATTATGCAGGGCCTCAATGTGGATCAAAATGGCTGTCCCGCCTACTGCTATGAATTGGTCCTGAGAAGGTCAAAACACAACAAAAGTCCCTGACAAAACAAAAGTCCCTGACAAAACAGAAAACAAAAGTCCCTGACAAAACAAAGCCCCTGACAAAATTAAAGTCCCCAACATAACTCACCTTCAAGTGCAAACTGTTTGGCTGACTGAGAAACTGCCAAAAGTGACTTGAGAGCACTGATGACCTTTAACCTCATGCCAGCACCTCGGGTCTTCTCATCCTTGCCTGGAGAAAGGACTGTATCAAACACATCCACCAGAGCTTCACACAAGCCCCTGCCAGTTGTCTTTGTAGTGTCTTGTTTGTCTGTCAGAACCAACAACAGTTATAAAATACATTCATTCATTCATTATGTGCTCTGCTGACAATCACTGACAATCATATTTCCCCATCATATTTGTGAAGCACTGATTTGATAAAGGAATGAAAGTGTGGTGGTTTGTATGTGGTTTTCTCAGCCAGCCTTTGTCTAAAGAGACTAACAATCAAGGCAGCATATCACTGTCTTGGTCTGCTGCCATTTATTCAAATATTATGACCTCTATATTTAATGGTCGTTCCACTACCTCCCATCAGAGGACACGCCTGACAGGATAACCTCATAACAGCAGGCTGTACAAAATACAACAACAGCAAATTGGAGGACCGCTGCAGCCAACCATTCATGGGGAGAGGGCACAAGATGATGATAAGAAAGAAAAAACTGTGACCCGCTTCAAGACCCAGAAATGACCCAAGGACTGAGCTACTCTGCACACTTCACACCATGAGGACCACCATTAAGCCCTATTTCCCCCATTCATCAAACTGAGCCTGTTATGTGAAGCATCATCTGAGAGATATGACAGAGTACTGACCATCTCTGATTAGCCAACCATTATAAACCATGCCATCACTCTAGCACAAACATGTTTTTGCCTGACCAACTGAGTAATACAGTAAAATCCCATTCTTGATATAGTGGACTTCGGATATAACAGAAAAGTTTGCCAAACCCTTGAAGTCCATTACAGTGAGATTTTACTATACAGATTTTTTTCATAAATATACAGCCACTCACCATCCGCCAGTGGAGCATCCAACAGCTCAGAGACTGTAGCCACATCTGAAACTCGGTCTGGATTTTTCACCAAACTGCTGCTCTCTTCACAGAAAAGTAGTGCCAGAAAATCTAAGCATGTCAAGCACTGAGTAACACGGTCCGAGTTTCTGTCTGCCAGCATCGCACACAACGACTCTGAGGTAAGTTTTTAAATAAAATACGGTTACTAATGCAAGCTAATCCACTTCCCTCATTCTACTCTCCTATAAAACATCAACTCCAACTCCTTTGTAAATGGTACATTTATATCAATTCCTTCATATATGATACATTTATACCAACTCCTTCATGAACAGTACATTTACACCAACTCTGAACTTTTACCCTAGTTCTGTCACCTTCCTTATGTTCAAACTCTGTCTAGCTTGAGCCTAAATTTTTTCAAAGTTAACTTATTTACTTTCACACTTCATCCCACTTAAACCTTGATTTACCCCAACAACTTTCTTTTCACACTTCACATAAACTTCAATGTTTCTCATGCCTTGTTTGTTCTAACACTTCACCCAGCATAAACCTCAATGTTTCTCATGCCTTGTTTGTTCTAACACTTCAACCAGCATAAACCTCAATTTATTCCAACGGTTACTAACTCTGCTATATATATAATCACTTTCCACCATTACCTTCAGCTAAAACTAAAACAAAAAATTTCTGTGTGTATATTTTCAAATATTAGAAATCTCTTTTCTGTGGTGCACTTCCTCTGGTTTTTTTTTTTTTGTGTGCCTACATTTCATGGCTTATAAACAGCTCAATCTGAATCTGTGACTGTAGTGACAGGCTGATTTTTCTGTCTCTCATGAAACACTCTGCCAGGAAGTAGATGAAACCTGCCATGTCCAGGAGTTCCAGCTTTAAAGCTGAAATAGTGAAATAAACTTCAAGAACTGAAGATAAACATGAAGGAGAATTAACAATCTGCGATATAAATCTGAAGGACGACTGAAGATAAATAAATAATTCTGAAGTACTGTCTTGTTTTCTATCTCCCTGTAGCTGTGAGCTGGTGTTCTTTGCAGCCGATGCTGTGGAGGCGTTGAGGAGCAGCATCGTATCGGCGTGGTAGCGGGTTATGGCAGCTATTTTTTCAGTCCTGGAGTACAGCTAAAAAGCAGGAGGTGTGCAATGTTTCTTTAGCAGACTCCACCACCATGGGAACTATGGCAATCCCTGCCCCATTAGCCAGGCTAGGCCTGTTACTGGGGGTACAAAGGGAGAGTTAGGATAGGGTCTTGGTCAGCTATGGTTCACTAACTCTGATGCTGGCATATCAGCTATGGGTTGCTGACTGCTTCATGAGATAGTGTCTTCACCCCCAATAATTCTGAAAGAGAATTTTTTAAAAAATAAACATACCAGTAAGTGGAGACCATATGTGCCCCAGCACTTCCGTGAGGGTCTTCAAGACTGGGGGCCCTTTACTTTGCAGCAAGCATGCCAGGAGTTGTAAAATGCTGACAGACAAGCTGGCACACACGTTCCCAATATCATCCATGTCTGCAAGTTTGGAGACATGTAGAATTATGAAAAGTCAGGCCAGAATCATCACTGTATGAAATGTGACCCATTTTTTTAACATTTACAAATTCCTTTGGCTCCTTGAGGGACATCAAGTTTCAACATTTCTCATTCACACTATACCACTATACCTCACTACAAACAATATATATATATATATATATATATCCAAAACATCTAAACTGCATTACTGTTACCAGACAATAAAGAAATCTGGCCACAATAAAAATGGCTGCCAAGAAAGCAAAAGATAACATGACCATCTTGTGACAACATGTAATATACCTTGCCACTGTAGCAGTAAGAGTGTGGTCAATGATTTCAAACCCGCTGTATTCCCCAACAGCTCTAGTCGAAAGTTAGTGTCCTGCACTGAACAAGCTGTTAACAGCTCAGCAACTGATTCATACAGGCAGAGGATATCACGGAGAACAACTGCACTAACAGATCCCATGTGGCCAGTGGCCATTTCTGCACACAAAGTTTGGACAGTGCCATGGTTTATAAGACTGTGGAGAGAATAAATTGTGAAGTGAACAGCCACTAGGAAATCACTCATTACAAAATGAATATCATTATGGTGATGTGTAAAACTGACGGAAAGCTTATGTTCTATGTGTAGGTGTAACTGAAAGCTGATGTTCTAGGTGTAGAACTAATGAAAGCTTTTGTTCTGTGTGTAGAATTAATGGAAAGCTTTTGTTCTATGTGTAGAACTGATGGAAAGTTTATGTTCTATTTGTAGAACTAATGGAAAGCTTATGTTTTATTTGTAGAACTAATAGAAAGCTTATGTTCTGTGTGTAGAGCTAATGGAAAGTGTACATTCTATGTGCAGAACTGACAGAAAGTTTATGTTCTATGTGTACAAGTGATGGAAAGTTTGTGTTCTATGTGTAAAACTTGTGGAAAGCTTATGTTCTATGTGCACAAGTGATGAAAAGGATTACAATGATAATGATACTTGCATACACAAGGCAGGTAACAGTATAAATGCAATTCTGAATTAACAAGCATAACTTTCCACCATCACAGACAATTTCTTCATGTCATCTACTTTGAGATTATTCTTCACAAGTATTTTGTTCAGGCAACATCTCAGTCCTCTTATATCATCTGCTTTGAGACTATTCTTCACAAGTATTTTATTCAGGCAACATCTCAGTCCTCTTATATCATCTGCTTTGAGACTATTCTTCACAAGTAGTTTGTTCAGGCAACATCTCAGTCCTCTTATATCATCTACTTTGAGACTATACTTCACAAGCAGTTTGTTCAGGCAACATCTCAGTCCTCTTATGTCATCTGCTTTGAGACTATACTTCACAAGTACAGAAATAACATATAAATATGCAGAACTACATATATAAAGTTATATAAAAAACTTCTAAACTGCATTACTGTTACCAGACAATAAAGAAATCTGGCCACAATAAAAATGGCTGCCAAGAAAGCAAAAGATAACATGACCATCTTGTGACAACATGTAATATACCTTGCCACTGTAGCAGTAAGAGTGTGGTCAATGATTTCAAACCCGCTGTATTCCCCAACAGCTCTAGTCGAAAGTTAGTGTCCTGCACTGAACAAGCTGTTAACAGCTCAGCAACTGATTCATACAGGCAGAGGATATCACGGAGAACAACTGCACTAACAGATCCCATGTGGCCAGTGGCCATTTCTGCACACAAAGTTTGGACAGTGCCATGGTTTATAAGACTGTGGAGAGAATAAATTGTGAAGTGAACAGCCACTAGGAAATCACTCATTACAAAATGAATATCATTATGGTGATGTGTAAAACTGACGGAAAGCTTATGTTCTATGTGTAGGTGTAACTGAAAGCTGATGTTCTAGGTGTAGAACTAATGAAAGCTTTTGTTCTGTGTGTAGAATTAATGGAAAGCTTTTGTTCTATGTGTAGAACTGATGGAAAGTTTATGTTCTATTTGTAGAACTAATGGAAAGCTTATGTTTTATTTGTAGAACTAATAGAAAGCTTATGTTCTGTGTGTAGAGCTAATGGAAAGTGTACATTCTATGTGCAGAACTGACAGAAAGTTTATGTTCTATGTGTACAAGTGATGGAAAGTTTGTGTTCTATGTGTAAAACTTGTGGAAAGCTTATGTTCTATGTGCACAAGTGATGAAAAGGATTACAATGATAATGATACTTGCATACACAAGGCAGGTAACAGTATAAATGCAATTCTGAATTAACAAGCATAACTTTCCACCATCACAGACAATTTCTTCATGTCATCTACTTTGAGATTATTCTTCACAAGTATTTTGTTCAGGCAACATCTCAGTCCTCTTATATCATCTGCTTTGAGACTATTCTTCACAAGTATTTTATTCAGGCAACATCTCAGTCCTCTTATATCATCTGCTTTGAGACTATTCTTCACAAGTAGTTTGTTCAGGCAACATCTCAGTCCTCTTATATCATCTACTTTGAGACTATACTTCACAAGCAGTTTGTTCAGGCAACATCTCAGTCCTCTTATGTCATCTGCTTTGAGACTATACTTCACAAGTACAGAAATAACATATAAATATGCAGAACTACATATATAAAGTTATATAAAAAACTTACATAAAAATGTACTTGCTTCCCAATGAAATATTAAAATTTTATATAAAACATAATCAACAGTCTTAAAATTAGATGTAGAAAACAATTAAATCTCATGGAACATGATAAGGTAAGGACTTCTGCATCTGGAAAGATAGAGAGAGAGGTATAAGAAAATCAATAAAGGAAATAAATGAAAGTCTGACACAGTGGCATGATGGGAAAATATCAACTGAGTTAATGGAAAGCATCAGAGAAAGTATCTGTGGAGCTGCAAGACTGAGCGTACCATCAGAATGGAATTCTGTGACAAAAACACATTTAAACTGGGCATTAATTTTATATATGAAAGCATAATCAACTGTGATTATTGTATACAATGGAACGAATTCAAGACTAATGCTGAGATAAGAGAAATGAGCATGTGGCAAACAGTCTCAGCCATGATCAAGAAAAAGAAGCATATGTGGGCCATGCGATGAGAAGAAACAACCAGAGAACCACAGAACAAACCATTAAATGGGAAACGTCTGGAAAAAAGGAAAAGAGGCCGACCTCGAGAGACCCTAAAGAGAACACTGACAGAGAGGCTAAAACAGTAGGCATCAAATCCTTTGATGAGGCTGAGAAGCTCACAGAGACAGAGACTCAGGGCAAGACACACTGTGAGTCCTATGTGACGCATGACAGCACAGGAAGGATGTGAGATGCAAGAAGAATTCTGATAAAAGATGAGTGGGGAGTGGTAGCAGCCTGCATCTGGTAAGTGTGTGGCCTGCATCTGGTAAGTGTGTGGCCTGCATCTGGTAAGAGTGTGGCCTGCATCTGGTAAGTGTGTGGCCTGCATCTGGTAAGTGTGTGGCCTGGATCTGGTAAGTGTGTGGCCTGGATCTGGTAAGTGTGTGGCCTGGATCTGGTAAGTGTGTGGCCTGCATCTGGTAAGAGTGTGGCCTGCATCTGGTAAGTGTGTGGCCTGCATCTGGTAAGTGTGTGGCCTGCATCTGGTAAGAGTGTGGCCTGCATCTGGTAAGTGTGTGGCCTGCATCTGGTAAGAGTGTGGCCTGCATCTGGTAAGTGTGTGGCCTGCATCTGGTAAGAGTGTGGCCTGCATCTGGTAAGTGTGTGGCCTGCATCTGGTAAGTGTGTGGCCTGCATCTGGTAAGAGTGTGGCCTGCATCTGGTAAGAGTGTGGCCTGCATCTGGTAAGTGTGTGGCCTGCATCTGGTAAGTGTGTGGCCTGCATCTGGTAAGTGTGTGGCCTGCATCTGGTAAGAGTGTGGCCTGCATCTGGTAAGTGTGTGGCCTGGATCTGGTAAGTATGTGGCCTGCATCTGGTAAGGGTGTGGCCTGCATCTGGTAAGTGTGTGGCCTGCATCTGATAAGTGTGGGGCCTGGATCTGGTAAGTGTGGGGCCTGCACCTGTTAAGTGTGTGGCCTGCATCTGGTAAGTGTGTGGCCTGGATCTAGTAAGTGTGTGGCCTGCATCTGGTAAGTGTGTGGCCTGGATCTGGTAAGTGTGTGGCCTGCATCTGGTAAGTGTGGGGCCTGCATCTTGCAAGGATGCGGCCTGCATCTGGTATGGATGCAGCCTGCATCTGGTAAGGATGTGGCCTGCATCTGGTAAGGGTGTGGCCTGCATCTGGTACGGATGTGGCTTGCATCCAAGGAGATGGCTGCCAAAAAAAGTTTGGGTCGCACTGACTGAAATATTGTATAAAAACTTAAACATGAAATCCTTTCAGAGCAGTGGCAGCATTTTCTACAAAAATGCAATTATTTTTAAACATGAAACAGATTAACTCTTTCTGTGCTGGAGGAAGAAACACGGACGTGTCGTGGCGTGCGGGAGTAAAACGCGGGTCTTGTCTGTAAGGGGGTCTAGTTGTAAAATGGGATGGAAAACAGTATTTCCATTTACTTCCGTATACATAATATGTGTCAACGTGTAGCTAAATGAATGAAAATTTCAGAAATGCAGAGTTTTTTAGGAAAAAAGAAGTAATGTGATGTTTTTAGACACTGATTGTGGCCAGCTCACCATCGGCTAGGTCTAGATTCGCGCTTCTTACCCCTACTTACCATCTGAGATGTGTAGATCTACTTGTCGATCTCGTATTCTGATTCTATGTTGCATTCTCGCTAAATAATGTCTGAAATAACTCCTAACTACTTCTCTAGTCGTCTAAATATGTCTAGATCTACGTAGAAAACATTCAAGAGCAGCGGGGTCGCCATAGGCTATGTCCATACCCCTATCTACATCGTCAAAAATTGAAAAATTTCCATGCTTCTCGTCCTTTTTCTCGCTCGGCATCGCTCGTAACTAGGCACGCATTCGCCATTTTGAAAGTGTCACCGGAATCGCGGACGAAATATGTACAATGTAAATGTTACACCGCTTGTTTTAATGAAACAAACAATTGTCAGGATCCTGACCATACGGTCGCAACGGGAAAACCGGAAGTGTCAGTATCCTGATCGCAAGCTCGGGAAGAGTTAAGACCATTATAAAAATTAGTGTTAAGAAGACAACTCTCACCTCAACAGAGAGGAAACAATAGAGTGCTTTTTCATGTTCTCTTGACAGGTCTGAGGTGTCAGGTTTGCCAGATTGGTCAACAACTTCACAATGGCTGAAATGAGGCCAGGTGTGGCCACATTCTGGTCACCTGAAGTCACATGACTAGTCCGCTGCTGTAAGAATGGAGTTTCTTTCCATATTCCTAATTTTGAAAAGAAAGAAATTTTAAGACATCAACTGCCTGAAAATGTGCGCATGAACATCCATGCAAGCAGGCACAAGCACACACACATACACACACATGTATGCATATGCACATACATATACGCATACACGCACGCTCAAAATGAAGGGTGGGACAGGACAGATATAAAGCCAGCAAATCAGATGTGATTACGACCACTCTTCTCACACCGTCCCTGGGGTACTCCTACAAATAGGATTTTACAATCTCAACCTCTGCCAGGGATTAACATCTTCAAAGTGGTGAAGCTTGAAAAGAAACATCCTGCTCATGTCTTTTCTAACAAAAATTTTAAGTCAGCCACTGTAATTTACCCCTAAAACAAGATCATCACAGCATCAACTGCTGGAAGCTGAAGTTCGTAATTGCTGAAAGACCCTATATCAATTTTTAAAAAAAAAAAAAATTAAACTTCAGTTCAGTGAACATGTTCAGAAAATATTTCCCCATCACCATCATCCTGTGCCATCTTCCCAAGCGTGAAGCACCTGATCTCAAGCTTGCTTTATCTCATCAGCCATGAAACGTCTTTGGCCATGCAACTCCTTGTTCACCTCTTGATGTTCTCCATCAATGTTACGCACTTATTTTTCCTTCTCTCTTCAGCTCTGACTTCCGGTAAAATTTTCACCACACTGACCTGCTTCTTAATTCAGTCAAAGTGTTTTCACTGATTCTTACGTAGATACTGTGGTGGTGTAGTGGTTAGTGCGCCGCCTGCCAACCAAAAAGTCCTTGGTTCGATTTCACAATCAGGCAGAACTGTTTGGGACCAGCCTGCACCAGGATCAACCCAGCCTCAAAAAAGTGAGTCCCTAGGAAAGCAGTAAAGACAGGTGCTGGCACCCCTAGCTCAAATGCTGTAGTGACTTAGAAATGTTAAAGCACCAACATTTCAAAATGCTAGAGGACAAATAATTATGTATTTCTTCTTCTTCATTCACTTCTACCACCAAGACCGCCCCGTGATCCTACTTAATTTACTCCTGTGGTCCTCAATAGGTCCTACTGTCCCCCTGTGGTCCCCGAAAGGACCACAGGGGGACAGTAGGACCTATTGAGGACCACAGGAGTAAATTAAGTAGGATCACGGGGCGGTCTTGGTGGTAGAAGTGAATGAAGAAGAAAGGACCACATGACGAGAGGACCACAAGAGGTTCAGAGTTTCGTAGGGCCTGAGTCTGTATTCTTGGTGGGTCTTGGAAGCGGTAATGTGTGATGCCATGGTTTTCGTTGCACCAGATTAATCTAGAGTTGGACTTTCTCACCGGAAAACCTCGATGTGTTTTGGGATACGTGTGTATCCCTGTCGGGTTAGAGGTGGTTGCCCATCCAATCCAGCATTGGACTTTCTCACCAGAAAACCTCAGTATGATTAGGATACGCATACATCCCTGGCGAGTGAAGTGGTTGCCTATCTAGACTGCCCTGGTCCAGTGTCTCCGACTTCAGCATTTTGTGGTCATGGCTGCTACCCTTCCTAGTTCTGACCAGGACAGAGCTTTTGTCCAGGAGGACGAATCCTCGCCACTAGTAAGTTTCACCCCTGGGTTAAGCCAGTTTAGGCATATTATCCCAGCATGGGCATGTCTGACGTGACCAACCTCTAGAGCAGAGGTACTGAGACATGAGTAGCCATCAAGTTTCACCCCTGGTTTAAGCATATTTCACCAGTATGGATGTAAATCGGACGTGGCCGGCCTCTAGAGAAGAGATGCCATGGTATGAGTAGCTCTTGCCGTGAGACCACTGGACATACCGATTAAGCTTCACTTTATCCTTTCCATCATCTTTTCACATCGGCGCCACACAGCAACCCTGATTTCTTTTTCACATTTTCTTCATTGGCTGGGAGGAGTTTCACTCCACGCATGGCATCCAAAGAGTCTCGCCAGCAGTGTCTTAACCTCTGGGTTAAGCCGGTTCAGGCATTTCGCCCGATATGAGTGTACATAGGATGTGGCCGACCTCCAGACCAGAGGTGCTGTGATTTGACTACTGTCTACTTTGCTTAATCCTTTCTTTCACCTTTTTCCATAGTAGTGCCGCTCGTCAACCCCATTCACACTTTTCTTCACTGGCCAGGAGGAGCCCCACTCCACGCACGGCAGCTGAAGAATCTTGGATGAGCTACCAAACACAACTCTCATCTACCCAAACCATCCGGTTTTCAGGTGCCAGATATTCGCCTTTGCTCCTTTTCCTGTCAGTTTGAACAGATCTACCCAAGAAGGCCAGGAGCTGGACTTGATCATCAGAGGCTATTTGAGATGCACGCCATTGGAGTGGAGAGTGTATCCCCCACCCCACCTCCGGCTATAACAGTCCTTAGAACCATTATGTATTTGATTACTTCTTTGTTTTCCTGTTTCAGTTGTTATAGCATTTCATCATTTGTCTTCTTTTCCACCCATGAAATACTTCTACATGAGGAATTTAAATGAAATATTCATGGATTCCACTAACCTTGCTTGCTTCGTGGTGTTTCGGTGTAGGCTGATGAGCTGAGACTATTGTCCCTTGAACTTGGAGCATCACCTCTGCTTCTGTCAGATGTCTACGGAGAGTAGATAATGAATTATAGCAAAATAAGTATAGATTTTACATATTTCTTAGTGAGACATAACTCCTTGATTTCCATGAATTTGACACTTTCCTGCTAGATACTCTAACGAAGAATGGATTTTTTTGTTATTGTTTCTCTGTTAAAACTAATGGGATTTTTTTTTTAATGTTATCTAGGGAAGAAGTGATTACATGCTGCACTTCACATTTCTATTATTCTTTGGTAACTCTTACTACACTGATCTATAGGACATGGAAAAATTGATGGAAGCAGATGTTGAGTAAAATTATAAGAGAAAACAACAAACATGATGGCAAAGTCTGCCATCAAAAACATAATGGAAATCATGAAGATCAATACAGAGATGTGACCAAGTAAGAAATATACGTCACCCATGCTACTGTGCAGTACAAAGTAAAGGCAGTTCTACAGGACACAGTGGGGACAGAGACACTGATCTGTTTTGGCAACAGCTGACATGCTGATGTCAGGGTTGGTGAACCACAGCTGACCAAAACCATGTCCCACCCCTCCGCTAGTACCCCTAGTAACAGGCCTAGCCTGGCTAACAGGGCAGGGATCACCATAGTCCCCATGATGGTGGAATCTGCTAAAAAAAATAATACACACCCCATGGTTTTTAGCTGCACTTAAGGACTGAAAAAATAGTTGTCATAACCCACTGGACACAATGCTATGCCTCAACACTTTCACAGCACTGGCTGCAGAGAACACCAGTTCACACTTCCAGGGAGATAGGAGACAAGACAAGACAAGACAAGACAAGACAAGTGCAGTATACTTTCAATGACCTGTCAGTAAACCAGATAGTGATGTGGTCATTATCACAAGTGACCTTTTATTCTCCAGCTCTGGGAGAGGTCTGATACCCCATCTCTGCAGAAGGGCTGACTGATACATGACAACTAAGTGTGCCCCCCCCCAAGCCCCCTTTACAATGTGTATCCCTACACACACACACAGCCAAATTTTTCATGGCATTAATGTTTAGATCTCTAGACTTAACAAACCACAAACTGACCTTAGAACCAGTGGTCAGCTTCTGGGCTGGATCAGATAGCAAACTGGACACAGTGGTCAGTACTGTCTGCCCAGTCCTTTCCAAGCTGCTGGTGTCTGTGGGCAATGATAACGAATGAAAAGATTTTAAATAACATGAAATATACAGTCAATCACTACTGTTCTGTTAACAAAACAAATACATCCCCACACGACAGATTATCTGTTAGTCTCAACGACAACTCTCCCACATGGTACTGTTCTGGGAGTGAGAATGGCCTGTAGAGAGTGCAGGCTTGCAGTTTGTCTTCTGGAGTGTCTTCCATAGATGTGCATATACAAGAAAGTTGAGTAAACAAAGACTTGGACGTGAAAGCCAAATGTTAATACTTGACGCTCACCAGCGGCTGAGAGAGTGGAGTTTGCAGAGTGTTCCATCAAAAGTGGCACTTCTGTGGTGGCCAACACTGGTCGAATTAGCGAGGATGTGTACATGGAAGACAGCAGGTCAGCAACAACAGCGTAGAAGTTTGTGTGATCTAACAGCGCCACCAAAGCATCTACTCCTCCAAGTACCACCTGTAGACAAGGGAAATAACCAAAAGAAAGATGAGTTGCTGGAATAAATCTATGTGGCTAAGTTTCTCAACTTTTCTTCCAATTTTTTTTTTTTTTAAAGCTTTTTGTCTGGTGTCCATTTTATAGGCTCCTTCTCCTCCTCTTTCAGAAATATTGCTATTATATTTTCCCTTCATTTTGTTTTAATGTATGGAGCTTCAAAGTGTGCAGATTTTAAAATAAAAGGACACTTTTTGTCTTGTAGGATGATAATGAAGCGGGTGAATGTCCTAGTGTTCTGTCTGTGTTTACTCTTTTAGAACCTAATGCTTCAGATTTTCTGTGTTTACTCTTTTAGAACCTAATGCTTCAGGTTTTCTGTCCATGTTTACCCTTTTAGAACTTAATGCTTCAGGTTTTCTGTCTGTGTTTACTCTTTTAGAACCTAACGCTTCAGGTTTTCTGTCTGTGTTTACTCTTTTAGAACCTAATTCTTCAGGTTTTATGTCTGTGTTTACTCTTTTAGAACTTAATGCTTCAGGTTTTCTGTCTGTGTTTACTCTTTTAGAACCTAATGTTTCAGGTTTTCTGTCTGTGTTTACTCTTTTAGAACCTAATTCTTCAGGTTTTCTGTCTGTGTTTACTTTTAGAACTTAATTCTTCAGGTTTTCTGTCTGTGTTTACTTTTAGAACTTAATTCTTCAGGTTTTCTGTCTGTGTTTACTCTTTTAGAACCTAATGCTTCAGGTTTTCTGTGTTTACTCCTTTAGAACCTAATTGTTCAGGTTTTCTATCTGTGTTTACTCTTTTAGAACCTAATTGTTCAGATTTTCTGTCTGTGTTTACTCTTTTAGAACCTAATGCTTCAGGTTTTCTGTCTGTGTTTACTCTTTTAGAACCTAATGCTTCAGGTTTTCTGTCTGTGTTTACTCTTTTAGAACTTAATGCTTCAGGTTTTCTGTCTGTGTTTACTCTTTTAGAACTTAATGCTTCGGGTTTATTGTCCACGTTTAACCTTTTAGAACATAATGCTTCAGGTGGAGAAAGTGGAGCAGACAAAGTCCATGATAACAATAACAGCAATAATACACTGTATCACAAAAGTCTGATAAATGAAGCAGAGGTCATTGAGGACCCCAGTATGGAGGAGCTTTTTAAGAACACTGCAGTTCACTGGAAGAATATCATCCTATCTTACTGTGTATTCCCCAGGAAATGAAAAACACTATGACAGACAGTCATCATTATCATCATCTATTGCTTCAAATCTCTGCCCCAGCACAACAACAGCATCAGACATCACAAACAACTGATCAATACCTGATATTCAGCATCAGTGACAAGAGGTCCCTGCCATGTCCCGGGTCTGGTTTCCAAGTCACCTCTAGGCATGGTCTGCGACAGAAGGTTCACTAACAACAGTGCGGCCTAGAATATCAGCACACAAGAAACAGAATATTCAGCTTCTTGTAAGCAAGCAACACATAACAATGTTTAACAGTGGTCAACAGTTTTACGAACATCAAGATTTAAACATGTGAAAAAAAGAGAATCTTGACAAAAATGAGGACAAAACTTGTAGACATGATCTGCTGTTCGCCCGTGTGGTTACTGGGCCACTGGAGAGAAAAGAAGAGAACCACTGCCACTTTCCAAGCATTTCATAAGAGGTGACTAAGGAGGTTGGGGGATGGACCAACGACCTGTTCTCTGTAAAAAAATCAGAGCGTTACAGAAACACAGAGAGGAAAACCAGGAAACTTTGTCTTGGAAAAGGATGGGACTCTGATAAAAAAGCGCATGACGTTGTGCAGTCAAAGCCGAAAGGGAGCTGCAGAACTGACATCCCAACTGAGTACCAGGACACCTTTTACCATTGCATGTTGAAATGTTAGAACAATGTATGAAAGTGGAAAGGCTGTCATGACAGTGAGAGAAATGAATAGGTATAATATAAAGATACTGGGGCTGAGTGAAACATACTGGACAGGAATAGGTAAGCTTAGACTAGCAACAGGGGAGACAATCCTATTTTCAGGTCACCAAAACCTTAGAGGGCGTGGCACTAATGATATCCAGAGAGTCCCAGAGACCACTGATGAGCTGGGAGGCAGTTAGCTCAAGGATAATTACAACCTGCTTCTCAACAAAGAGGAAGGATATTAAAGTTGAATATCATTCACGTATATGCACCAACAAATGATGCAGAAGTGGTAGTAAAAGACGAATTCTACAACACAATGCAGGAAATCCTAGACCAACAAGGAAACAAACACATAACAGTTGTAACGGGGGACATCAATGCAAAGGTAGGTAAGATCAACACAGGTTATGAGAAAGTAATGGGTCTTCTTCTTCTTCTTCTTCTTCGTTCGTACTGTCTGTCTATATCTGCAGTCCTGTCTCTTGGATCTTCTTCTTCTTCTTCTTCGTTCACTTCTACCACCAAAAACCGCACTGTGAACCTACTGAATTCACACATGTGGTCCTCGTTAGGTCCGGTGGTCCCCTGTGTGGTCCAAAATAGACCACACGAGTTCCACGAAAGGACCACAAGGGGTTCAGAGTATCACAGTGCTTTAGCCTGTATTCTTGGTGGGTCTCAGAAGCGGGATTGCGTGACACCGTGGTTTTCATTGCACCAGTTTGGTCTAGGGTTGGACTTTCTCACCGGAAGACCTCGACGTGTTTGGAATATCAGAGCATCCCCGCTGGGTGAGAGGCGTTAGCCCACCCAGGTCAGAGTTGGACTTTCTCACCGGAAAGCCTCGACGTGTTTTGAGATACCCGTGTATCACCGCCGGGTGAGAGGTGGTCGCCCATCCAGTCCAGGGTTGGACTTTCTCACCGGAAAACCTCAGCGTGATTAGGATACGCAGACATCCCCGCCGGGTGAGAGGTGGTTGCCTATCTAGACTTCCCTGGTCCAGTGTCTCCGACTTCAGCATTTTGCAGTCGTGGCCGCTACCCTTCCTAGTTGTGACCAGGATGGAGCTTTTGTCCAGGAGGATGAATCCTCGCCACTAGTGACTTCTACCCCTGGGTTGAGCCGGTTTAGGCATTATCCCAGTATGGGCGTGTTTGGGACGGGACGGACCTCTAGGGCAGAGGTACTGTGACATTCATAGCCTTCAAGATTCACCCCTGGTATGAGCCGGTTTAGGCAAAATTCACCAGTATGGGTGTTTATCAGGCGTTACCGACCTCTAGAGCGGAGGTGGCATGACATGTCTAGCCATCGAGTTCGACCCCTGGTGTGTGCCGGTTTAGGCATATTTCACCAGTGTAGGTGTATTTCGGACGTAGGCGGCCTCTAGAGCAGAGGTGCCGTGGTATAGCTCTCATAGCGATACTACTGGACATACCAGGTTAAACTTCACTTTCCACCACCTTTTCCCATCGGCGCCGCACAGCAACCTTTATTTCCGCATTTACTTCCTTAACCGGGAGGAGCTTCACTCCACGCGCGGCATTTGAAAAGTTAAGCCAGCAGTGACTTAACCTCTGGGACAAGCTGGTTCATGCATTTCACCCGATATGACTGCACTCAGGACGTGGCTGACCTCCAGACCAGAGGTGCCGTGATTTGACTGTTTGCTTCGCTTTATTCTTTCAACCACCTTTTCCGCAGTGATGCTGCGCGGCAACCTCATCTGCAAATTTCTTCATTGGCCGGGAAGAGCACCGCTCCACGCACGGCAGCTGAAGATCTCGCCAACAGCGGCAGATGAGCTACCAAACGTGACACTCATCTACCCTAAGTAACTGGTTTTCAGGCGCCAGATATTCGCCCTCGCCCCTTCTCCTGTCAGTTTAAAACAGTTCTGCCACGGGAAGGCCAGGAGCTGGACTTGACTGCCAGAGGCTGTTTGTGGCGCGTTTGCAGTCCTTAGAACCTGTCTCTTGGATAAATTTCAATGTTTTTTGTAATTCATGTATGGAACCGTAGAGCTTATCTTCTTTAGTGGTTTCACTGGGCCAGTAATTATTTCTCAGTGTCTTGTAGTTCATGCAGTTCTGGAGGATATGTTCCACAGTTTGGGGCACCTGGGCACATGTACATAGATTAGTAGTACCAACCTTAAACTTTGTATACATATGACTTCGGAGTCGGCTGTGTCCTGTTCGGAGACGGAAGATGGTGACTTGTTCCTCTCTGTTTAGCATGTGATAGTCATCATGTGGTGGTGTTTGTGGCTTCCTGTAGGTTTTTATCATGTTTTTCTTCTGATTATAAGTGATTGGTATGTTTGGTTGCTCCATTTCAGTGCCCTCTTTGGCCAGATGGTCAGCTTTCTCATTGCCTGGTATCCCACAGTGGGAGGGAATCCATTGCAAAGTGACTCCATGTTGTAAGCCAATTTTTGACAAGGCATCCTTAAGGTCTGGTAGTTTGTTGCACTGAACAGCCTCCAGTACTGATCTTGCATCTGTGAGAATTACTACAGGACATGTATCAATTCTGGAGTCTGATAGTTTTTCAACTGCAGCAATAATTGCCCTAACTTCTGCATCAAAGTTGTTGCAGTATTTACCAGTGGGTATGGAAATCTTGTCAATGGTGTTGTTTGGATATTCAATATATGCTCCTGCCCCTCCATTCTTTATGGCATTATGTGCAGATCCATCTGTATACACACGTATCCAGGTGTCACATGGATATTTGTCATCTAGAACACTAAGTGTGGCTGTTGATCTTACAAGACTGCTCTGCATCTCACCATTCTGCACACCTTTCACTTCAGTCTGAATAGTTATTTGTGTATAATCTGCTTTTTTCTATGGTGTATGCTCTGGTACAGATGATAATGGAGCGACTACAGTTGGAAGGTCAGGTATCAGCTTACGCATACGCTTGGCCTGATGAATGAAGCTGCTTCTTTTAAGCCGTCCTAATGCCAAGTTATTGAATCTCTCCTTCAGGGGATGGCTTACAGAGCTAAGGAATTTTTCTCCCATGGTCATGACCTTTGTGTCTCTACGTTCCTTTAGCGCTTGAACACCAACTATTTGCTGCATTTCTACTATTGGTGTGGACCTCATGGCACCTGTGATAATCCGTAGTGACTGATTTTGAACCTTGTCTAGATTATGCAGAGTAGTGTTTGATGCTGTGCACCAAGATGTTGAGCCATATTCTAAATGTGGTAGAATACTTTGCTGATATACATTCTTGAGGATTCTTTCACTAGCTCCCCATGTGGTTCCACTCAATTTTCTTAATATGGCTAGTTTTCTTCTGGCTTTTGCTTCTGCACTGTTGATGTGTTGCTTCCACGTCAGTTTTGAGTCAAGAGTCGCTCCTAAGTAAGTGGGTTGGTTGTCCATCCTTAAGGGTATTTCATTTACAAAGATCTTACCTGCTTTCTGTTTAGATGAGAGGGTGAACAGAGTGGTACTTGATTTCTCTGTGTTGATACTTACACACCATTTGTTTGTCCATGATGTCAAGATGTCTGCTGCTCTTTGGAGTCTCTGTGTAGCAACTGTCGCATATTCATCTGTACACCACATGACCAGATCATCTGCATACAGTGCCGCTTTGATTCCATAGGGAAGTTCCTTGACCAGGTCCTTAATGAATACAAGGAATAGTGTAGGCGAAAGGACTCCTCCTTGTGGTACACCGTGTCGCAGAAGTACTTTCTGGCTTTTGTGTCCATCCATTACTACTCTAGCTCTCCTATTGTGTAAATAGGACTTTATCCAGTTGTACAGTCTTCCATTCACATTGCAGTTTCTTAGTTTCCACAGCAGACCTTTTTTCCATACTTTATCAAAGGCTTTCTTTAGGTCTATCCATGCTGCCAGTACAAGGTTTTTCTCTTGGAATGCATCCTCAATCTCTTGAGAGAGATAAGTCACTTGATCTTCCGTACTGTAGTACTGCCTAAATCCTGCTTGTTGTGGAACGAGAAGGTTTTCACTTTCTAGGTACCATTTTAGCCTCAGGTCAATGATGCGTTCCATCGTTTTGCATAGGCAGCTAGTGAGACTGATTGGCCTGTAGCTGGAGGCAGTATCACTGTTTTTCCCTGGTTTTAGCAGTGGTACCATGCTTGCTTCCTTCCAGATTTGAGGTAACTTACCTGTGCTCCAGCACATATTGAAAATATCCAACAGCTTTCCCATTGCTGCCATTCCCAGGTTCTTGATCATTTCATTGGACACTCCATCTGGTCCTGGTGATTTCCTTGGTTTCAGTTTACTAACTGCTAGGTCTAACTCACTGCGTGTGATTGGTGCATCCATGACCTCCACTTTTCTGACTTGTTCCTCCTCTTTCTGTGGCTCGATGCGCACTGTACGCTCCTTCTCTGGATGGATATCAATGTTGCAGTCCTGTGCAAACATGCGAGCAAAGTGATCTGCTACCTGCTTACCTGTAAGAGTTTTCCCATCCTCTATTAGTGTAACCTTTGTACTTCTTCCAGTACTCTCATCATTTAACTGTTTGATTAGTTTCCACAGTTTCCTTCCATCCTTTTCAAAGTTTAGGGACTCTGTTTTCTCTCTCCAACTTTCCCGTCTGGCTTGCAGCTTTGCTCTCTGAAATTTGGCCTTAGAATGTTGGTAATTATTGTGGTGTTCTTGGCATGGTCTATTTTCTGCTTGCTTTCGAGCTGCTTCCACGTCATCATGGAGTTTTCCCAGCTCACTAGACCAGTATGGTTTATAGTCCCTGCGAGCTCCTCTGGGAATGGTTTCACGAGCGGCCTGAAGGATACAAGCATTGAATTCCTTCACTATGCTGTTAATATCCTTACCTTCTATGGACAGCTGTCCCACCAGGATACCTGTACGATGTCTGTACATTGTCCAGTTTGCTTTTTTATAGTTCCATCTGGGGAGAGGGTTACTGGTGTTAAGGAGTTCATTTTCTATTGTCAGGAAGACTGGTCGATGGTCGCTACCTCCAAGTTGTTTTCCAACTTCACGTGTAATGTTCCACTTCAGATCTGGAGAGTGGAATGCCAGATCTGGTGTTGATTTTGTATGCCACGCCCTTGAGTAAAATGTTGGGGCATCCATTGGCTGGTTGATCAGGAGAAGTCCATTATCATCCTGCCAGCTCTCAACTTCCTCTCCTCTCTTGTCTATGTGGTCATAGCCCCAGCTCTGGGAATGACTGTTAAAATCACCACAGACCATCAGTCTCTCTTTGTGTGGGATTGTTCCTAAAGCAAGAGGGCGGTCATTAGGACAGTAATAGTTAAGGAGGTGGAAATCTGTATTACTACTTTTTAGATGGATCATCTGGTATTCGGCTCCTTCCATGTACACTCCCACCTGACATGCGCTGATGTTATTCTTAACAAGTGTGAGTACTCCTCCTTTTCTTCTGTCCTGTCGGTCTGATCTAAAACACTGGTAGCCTCTGATTTTAAAGGCGGCATCTTTGGTTAGGTGTGTCTCCTGTATGCAGCATATACTTACCTGCTCTGCAAAAAGTATGTTCTCTAGTTCAACCTTTTTGCTATAGCCATCTCTAACACTGCTGACACCCTCAGCATTCCACTGCATTATTTTAAGTTCTTGCTTTTTGGCTGTTTTCTTCTGTTGTATTTTTTGGCCAGTAGCTCTACTCTCATGTCTCCTGACTCCACAAGACGAACTGAGAGGACTTCCAGTAGCATTGGGTGGACCCTTTCGAGGCAGGGGGCCCGGCACTGCACCTACCTGGTTAGTCTTCACAGGGCGAGCACCATGTTTGAAAACTGCAGATAGAGACATTTCATTAGCGATAATGCGTGTTACCCTGATTTTTGCGATGCGCCTTTTGGCTGGGTAACTCCGACTTCAGCACCTTTCCTTGCTAGGACTGCCATGAAGACAGTATGGCTGGCCTGGCCAAAACTTTGTTTTCCAGCCTCTGGTGGCTGTACTTAAGCCCCTTCTCCATGTCAGATGGTTTTGAGACAGTTCCACAAAGACACCCTGACTTTGAGATGAGGAATCTGATGAGTGCTTCAACGATATCCATTCCCCGCCACCCATAGTCTACTGGCTCTGTTTTGTTTACACTATTCTGATAGCCATTGTTGTAAAGACCCATAGGCTTGTCACGTCCTGGATTCGTTGGTTTCACACCAGACTTCCCTCATCCCCGCCAGAGATCTCCATGTCCCCATCTGTCCACCAACCTGACATTACATTTTGCAAAAATAACAATTACAATTAGTGTTGATTGCTACAAGTTTCTGGGCTACAGAGGTAGGTCAGAGTTTTTAAGCAAACAGATCTATGTTCCCTGTCTCACAAACACTATGTTAAGATAAGTGTTCTCTTAACACAGTTGTTCCCAGGGGGAGTAATGGGTCAAAATGGATTAGGAATAATGAACGAAAATGGAGCAAGTCTAGCAGATCTATGCATGCTCAACAACCTTGTCATTGGAGTAAGTATATTTCCACATAAAACCATACACAAAGTCACATGGGTATCATCAGATCATGTCACTTAGGACCAGATAGACCATATTTGTATCAGCAGAAGTTTTCGTAGAACACTGCAAGATGTCAGAGTAAAACGAGGTGCAGATGTAGCTTCTGACCACCACCTACTGATAGCTAAATGGAGAACGAAACTGAAGAAGCACCACAAAACAGACATGGCAAGGAAAAGATATAGTATGGTACTGTTGGAAGACCCAGAAATAACTGAAACTGAGCAACAGATTTCAGGTTCTGCAGGAGTTATATGAAGAAGATACACCAGATGTGAACACTGTGTGGAATAGTGCTAAAGAAATGTGGAGCAAATCATGTGAAGAGACAGGGGGATTTAAGAAACCTCAGCATAAGGAGTGGATTACACTGGAAACACTGAAGAAGATAGACAGAAGGACAGAAATGAAAGCAAAAATAAATGACAGTAAAACAAGAGCCAGCAAAGGCCTCGGCTCAGATAGAATACAATTTGGCCCATAAAGAGGTTAGGAAAAGCATAAAGAAAGAAAGACAGACAGGCCTATTTTGATAATATGGCAGGAGAGGCAGAAGAGGCAGCTGGTAAAAATAATATAAGAGCTCTGTATGAAATCACCAAGAAGTTAGCAAATAGACCATGTAGGATAGAAAAGCCCATCAAAAACAAGGAAGGTAAGGTAGTAACATCAGAAGAAGAGCAGATGCAAAGATGGGTGGAATACTTCAGCAGAATCCTAAATAGGCCAGCACCAACAGAAACAGAGGAGATACCAGCAGCAGAAAATACTCTAGACATCAAAGGAGAACCCAGCAAAGGCCGAAATTGAACAAGCTATCTCAGAGTTGAAGAGAAATAAGGCACTGGTTCCACATGGAACTGTAGCAGAAGCGCTCTTAGCGAACAAAGAAATATCAACAGAAATACTACTCTTACTATTTAGCAGGATTTGGGAAGAAGAGAAGGTCCCAGGATCGTATAGAAGTCCCTAAGAAGGGAGATCTATTAGAATGTAAGAACTACAGAGGCAGCTCCCTGCTCTCAATACCCACCAAGGTCTTCAGCAAGATTTTGGTAAATAGAATTAAAACATCAGCTGATAGTAAACTAACAGAAGAGAAAGCAGGTTTCAGGCAAGGAAGACCCTGTACTGACCACAATGCTACAATGCAAATAATAGTAGAACAGTCAATGGAGTGGAATTCTTCACTGTTAGTTACATTCATTTATTATGAGAAGGCATTTGATAGTTTAGATCGTAGAATGCTATGGAAACTACTGGAACACTATGGTATCCCAGTCAAGATAACAAAGCTTGTAAAGACCATATATAAAGGAACAACTTGCAGAATTGTGCATGGAGGAACTCTCACAGAAAGTTTTTAAAGTGGAAACAGGCATGCAGCAGGTATGTTTGCTATCCCACTTTTATTTCTTCTAGCAATTGATCGGATCATGAAAACTACCACCTAAAGAAAAAGAAATGGGATACAATGAACACTGTGGAACTAATTGAAAGATCTTGACTTTGCAGATGATGTGGCACTTCTGGCACATAGCCACACACAAATGCATGAGAAACTTCAGATCTTAAGCAAGAATTCAGCTAAACTGGGACTATATATTAATAGACAAAAAACAAAGATAATGAAAAGTAATGGTGCAAGCAATAGCCTCATGGTAAGTGAGAGAGTGCCAATTGAGGAAGTAGAGTATTTCACATATTTAGGCAGCATAGTGGATAAATACGGGAAAACAGAAAAGGATGTTAAACCCAGAATAACCAAGGCCAGGACAGCATTTATCCAACTTAACAAAATATGGTAATCTAAGAACATCAAAACAAGAACCAAACTTAGGCTTTTCAATACAAACGTAAAGACTGTCCTGCTATATGGTTCAGAGACATGGGTTATGACCAAGACAATACAACAGATGATACAAACATTCATGAACTACTACCTGAGGAGGATTTTAAACAATAAATGGCAGGACAAGATCAGGAACGAGGAAGTCTGGGAAAGGGCAGGACAAGAACCTATGAACCTACAAATCATGTCTAGGAAGTGGAGGTGGACTGGTCACACTCTGAGGAAACCAGACATCAACATAGCAAGACGCACTGACATGGAATCCTCAAGGAAACAGAAAACAAGGAAGACCTAGATTTACTTGAAGAAAAGAAATTATGACAGTGCTCCGAGACAAGGGATGCACATGGAAGAAAGCAGAAAATAATTCCAAGAACAGGGATGACTTGAGAGCCTTTATCCATGGCCTATGCTCTCAAGGGAGTGAAAGGCAATGATGATGATCTGCTGTTGTCTGTTTTCCTTTGGAATTATGAGGATATTCTCAGCAGCTGATGCAATGATGATGTTGGAATACAGGCAATGCGTCTTGTCTGAGAGAGATAAGGTGGTTTATCTGAAGCCCTTGAGTGGAATCTAAAGAACATATTACCTGCTCTGCTGGCCAGACTTGTCCTGTTATTAGGACAGTCAACTAAGAGACAGGAAAAAGAGCCATAGAGAATGTTGCTGATGGAGGAGTTTGGTGGTACCAGGTTCTTCTGAAGATCTTTTTAATACACTGCAGTCCAGCAGGTGCTGTTTCATAGTTTCTACTTCTTGTCCACTGAAGTACATACAGTATTGTGTGTGGTCAGCAGTCACTCTATGTAAGTGCTTATTGAGGATGGTGTGTTCTCTGCACAACCTGAAGACTGTGCACTGGTTTCTATGACAGTTTAAATAACTGGGTTTTGATGTGGTCTCCGGGGCTGGCCTTTGGCAGATATGCACACAGAACAAAAGCGTTTTAAAAGAACTAGACGTGAATGAAAACAGGATCCTAACTTCCATCAAGAAAACAGAGCTATCCTTTGATCCTGTTAAATGACACAATGACCTTGAGAGTGCAAAAATAGAAAGTATGGTTTCTGGCAGATGAAAGACCTGGTAGGGTGTGAGTCTAGGAACTGCTCCTGATACCCACAAAATAACCCTAGCTACAGAAACAGGCAGCTCCAAACAATGATGATACATCACCACACTCTGGGGAAACACTGCTCTAGAGATCTGAAAAATGCTACATTTCATCTGCATGCCTGCAAAGCAAGGCACACTGGTCTGGAATGTCATATGGCTGTCAATAAATGAAGAGAAAACAGGTTGTTATTTGAAGTTCTGTCCCAAGAATAATGGACTTTGTACAAGTCAAAAAAAAAAAAAAAAAGGATGATTAACCTTCTGAATATAAAGATCTTCAAAACTAATGGTTCTCCATGTGGGGACAAGTAATACAAGGGGTTATTGATAAGTTCTCAGCATAAGTTACAAATATTTGAAACACACAGTTGATATTAGGTGCATTTGTAGATCAGGTTAACATAAGATTAAACACCAAGTTTCAAGAAATTAACTGCAACCAATTTTTTTTACAGGCTACTGAAGTGGTAAGGGGTGGTAGAAATTGAGAAAATAGATAAAATTTCTCATAGAGCAGCCATTCACTACCTCTGCATCAAGGGCTTATCAGCGAAGGAGATCCATGAGGATATGGTGGAGACTCTAGGGGAGAGTGCCCCTTCTTACGGCACAGTGAAGAAATGGGCAGCTCAAATCAAACATGGAAGGGAGAATCTGGAATTTGATCCCCATCCAGGAAGATCAAGAATGGTAACCACCGTTGAAATCACCGGCAGAATCCATGACATGATAATAGAGGAACGACGACTAACTGAGCGGTACATTGCTACTGAGTTGGGCATCTCCCAGGAACGTGTTCATGCCATTACTCATAATGATCTTCAAATGACAAAGGCCTCTGCTTGATGTGTCCTGAAACTTCTTGGAGCTGATCAAAAATGACAGTGTCTCAACATGTCAAGAGACAATTTTGGCCATTTTTCTACAGATCCTGAAAAGTTTCTTCAGCAATTTTTGACTATGGATGAGACTTGGGTTCATCATTTTCAACCAGAAACCAAAGAACAGTCAAAGCAGTGGAAACATCATGGATCCCCACCTCCAAAGAAAGCAAGGGTGGGTCTGTCTGCAGCCAAAGTGATGGCTTCCATTTTTTGGGATTCAGAAGGTATGCTATTGGTAGACTGTCTTCAGAAGGCCAGAACCATCACCAGGACCTATTACACTAATCTTGTGAAGCAACTGCAGGTCAACCTGAAGGAAAAGCATCAAGGGAAATTGACGAGAGGAGTCATCTTTCATCAAGACAATGGTCCAATTCACAAGTCAGCGGTGGCAATGGCTGCAATTCATGAATGCGGCTTCCAGCTTCTTGAACATCCTCCTTATTCCCCTGATTTGGCCCCTTTGACTATTACCTGTTTACCAAACTCAAAAAGGAGCTCAGTGGTTGCAAATTTGCTTCAGATGATGATGCCATTCATGCTGTAGACCACTTTCTACTGGCACAATATGCTGACTTTTACAAAGAAGGGATCTGTATGCTCCATGATCGCTGGACTAGGTGCATAAACTTGCAAGGAGACTATGTTGAGAAATAACCCAAAACAGCTGTCCACAAATAATCCATTGTACCTTACGGCGAGAACTTATCAATCACCCCACGTAAGGGGTCATCAATTTCAAAAGATGGCACCCTAATGTCAACATCTGTTTCTTGTCCTGACATTTATTCTAATGCACATTACATTTCTCACATCATCATGACATACTCTTCTCATGCCTTGTAGTTTAGGCCATATTTGTTGTTGATGTAGTAGAAAGAAGTATATACAGTGGCATGTTGGAAATTACAGCATAAAAGATATTGCAAAAAAAAACTTGCACTTCAAGTAGAAAGAGTTCAATCGCAGAAGGCACTCACCTGTTGTCGAACCAAGCTACACTCAAATGAGTCCAGAAGAATGCTAAATGCTGCACCCCAGATTCCTCCAGAAATATGTTTACAGTTAGCCGCCACCAGCAGACGACCAGCTTCTGCTAATGTCAAGGACACAGCAATGCCCAATCCAGCAGCTCTGACCTGAACAGGCACAATGTAAACAGAATTTTAACATAAACGTTGGATAATAAACAGGAGGATTAAATTCTGACACAAATATTCTGTTGATTATTTTTTTGTATGCAGTAAACAAATTGTATCTGAAAGGAAGTTAGAATTTGAATTGCAAAAGCAGCATTGACTTTCAAGAATCTTGAGAACATATGGCATTTAAAAGTTATAAGCACAAAAACCAAGTTAAGATTATTCAATTCAAATGTAATATCCACCCTCATTTATGCAAGTGAAAGCTGGAAAACAACTAAAGAAATAGATGACAAATTAGACTCTTTCGAAAACAAATGCCTAAGGTAAATTCTCTGTATAAAATGGAACGAATTCAAGAACAACACAGAGATAAGACACATGAGCAAACAACAACCCGTCTCATGGGTTATTAGGAAAAGGAGATGGACATATGTCGGTCATGTGATGAGAAGAAACAATCAGAGGATCCCCAAACAAGCTATCAAGTAGAACACAAAAGGCCAAAAAAAAAAGAGGTCGACCACATGAAACTCTAAAGAGGACATTGTTAAGAAAGGCCAGTTCAGTGGCCATAACATCCCTTGATGAGATTGAAAAATTCACCGAAGACAGGAAATCTTGGCGAACTACCATGTGGGCCCTATGTGACGTTTAGCGACACAGGAAGAATGTAAGATGTAAGTAAACAATGTATTTTATTTAACAGAATTATGGAGTGGAATATACTGGTAAAAAATAAAACAATTTCATTTACAAAAATAAAAAAGCAGACTAAAACCATGATACTGAAAAGTCATCTGTATAATAAATGAAATATTGGAAATGGTCCAGCCACTGCAGCAAATTTGAAATGACAACGGAACATATCCTAAGTGATGATGACTGCAGTAAAACTGGTTCTAATGATAAAGGAAGATGGGTGTGTGTCTTACGAGGACACAAAAAGAGCTAAGTTTAATTTTTCATCTTTTTTTTGTTTTTTTTTATTTTCATCTACTGTAATGTTGTTTTTTTTTGTATGTGATCCTTGAAAAAAGCTTTTGCCAAAATATTAGACTGTTGTATGTTCTTCATTTATATGTGCTCATTTTTTTCTGCCACTCTTCTTTCGGCTCAGTTTCCCTACTTTTTCTAAAACTGAACCGTACACCTCTACAACATATCCTACAAGACTGCAGGTTGTATTAAAAGTCGAGGAAAAGGTTGTGTTTAATAAAGATTATTTCTTTCACCAAAAGTTTGGGGAACATAACTTCGCACTGAGAAATCTGGTTAAAAAAGTCTGACATTTAACCTTACCTCAGAGTCCCTGTATGCCCACAGGGTCAGCAACCAGTTCAGGCCTTGCTCTATGTTAGTTTTGTTATCTTGTCTTGTGTAAAGCCAGTTCTTCACCCAGTCCTGGAAAATGGAGAAGTCAAGTCAGTAAATAAGAAAATCTGGAAGTCAAGTCAGTAAATAAGAAAATCTGGAAGTCAAGGCAGTTAGTAAATAAGAAAATCTGGAAGTCAAGTCAGTAAATAAGAAAATCTGGAAGTCAAGTCGGTAAATAAGAAAATCTGGAAGTCAAGTCAGTAAATAAGAAAATCTGGAAGTCAAGGCAGTTAGTAAATAAGAAAATCTGGAAGTCAAGTCAGTAAATAAGAAAATCTGGAAGTCAAGTCAGTTTGAAAATAGAGAATCCAAGAAGTCAAGTATAAAATTTAATTAAAAAATCAGAAAGTCAATTAGAAAATAAAGAAGTCAGGAAATGAAGTCAGTTATTAAAAAAAGAAAAAAAATTAAATCTGGGAAGTCAAATCAATCAGAAAATAAAAAAATCAAGAACCAAAATTCCTTAGAAAATAAGAAAATCAAGAAGGAAAGTCAATTAGAACAGAGGGAAATCAAAACAAAACATAAGGAAATTGTCAATTAAGAAAAAAGGAAATCAGGAGATTGAGTCAGTTATAAAAAAAATAAGGCATGAGAAGAATGTAAGATATCTCTAGTCAATCCTGGTGCTGTAAAATGCTAAATCTCATCCTCCTTGCTCCCAACATTAACACTCACACACAAACCTGATCATCAGAATGCTTGATCATTTCATAAGCTACATGCAACAAGCACAGTGTAGCAGACTTGGTCACACCTTTGCCCATGAATGACTGTGACATGCCTCCTCGGCCAACATGGAAGGACCACACAACCTGAAATAATCGGAGCAGCACACGAATACTTTGAGATTTATGACTAAAATATAATACTGCTCAGAGAGCTGTTAACTCTTTATGCTCAATTTGAAAATAAAGTGGACCATGGATTAACTTTAAACCATTCTGGTGGACCAAATGGAAAAAAAAAATTTAATATAAAAATTTTCAAAATAAGCACATCATTTTCCCACAAAGTGACACAATGTCTATTTTTATTTCAAATAACACATTTTGAAAAAATGAAACAAACAATATGGATGGTAGTGATTTGATTGTTGTAAAACCACACACACATTTGGATGACTGAGAGTTAACTGAGGTATCAAGCTAGAACACACACACACACACATTCGCTAGAGTGTAAGATTTTAATGTGTTTATTATGAAATTTTTTTTTTTTTTTTAAATATGCATAAAGCAACTGGGAAGATGTCATAAAAGTTAGAAATGAAAGGAAAAGACAACCAAAGATTTACCACTGAGAGGTGAGAAACACAAAATTACATGAAACAAGATATATACACTGAATCAAAAGAAATGTCAGACAACACAAAACATTGCATCAGCAGAGATGTCAGATAACACAAAACATTGCATCAGAAGATGTGTCAGACAACACAAAACACTGCATCAGAAGATGTGTCAGACAACACAAAACATTGCATCAGAAGAGATGTCAGACAACACAAAACACTGCATCAGAAGGGATGTCAGACAACACAAAACATTGCTTCAGAAGGGATGTCAGACAACATAAACCACTGGATCAGAAGGAATGTCAGACAACACAAAACACTGCATCAGAAGAGATGTCAGACAACACAAAACATTGCATCAGAAGAGATGTCATATATAAGATAAAATAGTGGACTATAAAATGGTGTTAAAATGAAATGTCAGGTTAGACATGCTACATAAGTAACACATTACAGGAATAAACGCAATGGATTCTGAAGATGCAACATTAGACGTTGGCAATATGTAACTCCTGCAACAACTTATAACAGAGATGTAGGAAAATCAAGATTTTTTTTCTCTATAGCAAAAAGTGAATAAGTTTACCTCCAATAAGCTGTTGAGAAGCTGGCTGCAGAGACTTGATGCATCTAGATCTGAACATTCCCTGCTCCAACCCGGCCTGTATGTGAAATGTTAAAATTTTTCAGCCTTTTTTTAAGAGGATAAGATGGTGAGCATATAGTATTATTTCATTTACCTATCCCTCCATCTACTAACATATTCATGCTGAACATCTACATATATGTGTCCCAGCTTAAAGGATCAGATATAAATTTAGGAGACTAGGAAAAGAGGAAGGACAGGTAAAGGAACGAGATTTTTTGGCCTGACTGGCCAATCTAACTTTTATTAATGCTTAATGTTTTTTGGTTTTTTTTGGTTGATCATTGCCTGTTTTGGCATAAATCCAAACACATGAACAATTTCTCACCTCAATGTCCTGTTTTTGCTTTTAAAACTCTGATAGATGTGTGTACCATGTGTCACTCACCTTGCAGGCAGAGATTCGGCATTTTCTGAAGTAATTCTGTAACAAAAGCGGTCACATACTCTTTCTGTACCTGTAATAATTCTACCTGTCCCATAGCATTTGCATGCTGTAGCGGGGGCGTGAAGTGTTAGTGCCTTCACATTTCTAGGCTTCTACAGCATTTGAGATAGAAATGCCAGCACCTGTCCTCGCTGACTTTGTTTTCCTTGGGAAACCCCATGTACCCATTTTTTTAGACTGGGTTGACCCTTCCCCCCCCGTGCTGGTCAGTTCAAAACAATTCCATCCGAGCACAAAACTGAAGCAGGGACTTCTGACTGGCAGGCAAGAGCACTAACCACTACACCACCACTGGAATAAATGGAGCCACTCCTTTCACTTTGAGATGCCATCTCACCGCCGTATGATGCTTCAGAGTTGAGCTGCCAGGCGTGGTACTGTCATGCTTGTCCGACCTACTTTTCCAATCCTTTCTCAAACATTTAGCAGACAAGCAACTTAAAGAGTCAATTTACATCACTGCTGGCAGTATCAAATATTCAATTACATTCCATTACATTCTTTTCTCTTTTTTTTCACTTAAAACTGCAGGATGTGCCAGGACTGAAAGAAAATGACAATTAATAAATTTTTTTTATTCACTAAAAATCATAACTAATGCAGATTTGGCTTCTTTTTTTTTTCCTTGCTCCGTGAAGAGAAAACTGACTGATGTGAAAGAATATGGACATTTTAAAAATGCTAATCCATTCAAAGAGGTTGTCTCAATGTTAATATGTCTTGAACAGTATATTTCTGACAATGAAATTACTGAGAACCTCATCTATGAAAAGAGAACCTTATTACAGGACCCAAAGTGCACTGAAAAACTTTTATAATCTGACACAGTATAATACTTAAGCTTAAACTGAAGAAGAATATTGCAATGAAAGTAACACACAATAAATAGTGTATAAGTATACAACTATACACAAAGCACAATACAGTAAAGCTGTGACATCAAAATATATAAACTAGGAAAAAAGCAGAAACAGCTTTATTATTTTTATATTCGTTAAATAATAAAGCTGTTCCTACTTTTTTTTTCCTAGTTTATACATTTTGATGTCACAATGAAAGGGATGTTGCCTACCTTGCTGTGATATGCATGAGGCAGGCCAGAACTCCTTCCAAACAGGCCAAGTTATAGAAGTGTGGAGCATCTGTGATGTTTAGTCCATGCAGGAATTTTCTCACAAAATCTGCCCTCATCTGACCTGGCCTTGTCCTACCAAGAGGAAAGAACCTTTCGGTCAAGCAAGTTACCTCAGATAAAAGATGTTTTATAACTAAATCATTACAACGGGACATTGCGCGTAGACAAACTAATCATATTAATGAATTCCCCCTACCCCAGTGCCCCCCCCCCCAAAAAAAAAAAAGAACACAATGTCCGGTGAGTTTTTCTCCTCTCATGAAAGCCTTAGCTTAAATAACATGCTTCCTCGCTTTCAAAGTGCCCAAATTTTAACTAAACAAGAGTTCCATATTGTGAAAAAACATCAATGCCTGAAAAGCTATTATGGCCTACAAACTTTCCATGACAGATGTCTTATTGGATATTTTAAAAAAAAAAAAAAAACAAAAGCAGTGGAAACTTCAAGGTCTGTGCACAATGTAAGAACAAAGTGAGGGAGACTTGAAACATACACGTGAAAAATATAAGACAGAAAACTGCAACAAAAAAAAAGTGAGGGGCCAAGGCTTGCATTTCATTCTACCAGGATAAGTCCAAGGAGACAGTGCACTGACCCACTAGATCATGGAGCATCTCAAAACTGCCAGGCAGTTGTTTTATACGTCAGGAGTGAATGGTTTTAGTCATCCACTTGTAACAACTCCTTCTACTTCCACAAGATCTTGATATTCTTGAGGCTTTGATACTTTAATTTCACACTCTACAGCCGGGCCTGCTTCTTCAGTGTTTGCTTAATTTTGTTGTTCTTCAAGTACATTAGGTACTTGTTCCACTCAGCACTCTTTGCCCTGATGTACTCAACAGCTGAGTCAGAGATTCTACTTTATAACTGCTCTTTGAAGGCCTTTTATTACACACAACATATAAACATGTTAACTGGCTTTTTAAATAGACTTACATCTTACATCCTTCCCATGCCGTTAGACATCACATAGGGCCTGCATGGTAGTTTGCCAAGATTTTAAATGGACTGGCAAGCATAAAACAGGCTGTGCTCTACTTTTCAGCTAAAGACAGGAACTAATATGTCATGTGCTTGGAGCCCCAAATCCATATTAGGGGGTTTTGGGGAAAATATTAAAATCATTTCAGGTGTTCAATCATTTAAGAAAGTTTGAGAAACACTGGTGAAGGCTGCAAGAAGTGAATTCTGCACCAACCTCTTGCATAGTTGGTAGGGTAGACTCAAATTGATGGCTGCAACGTAGCGTATAATTTCTTTATCCAAGCTCCTGCAGATGAGATGAGAATTCCATGAGAAGATACAAAAGTCTTGAAATTCTATACATATTCTGCTTGGATGATATATTAAACAGCTTCTATAATTTTATTTTCCTATGTGGTGACATAAATTATACTTTTAAATTCTTCTGATTATAGAATGTTCTAAATCTCCATCATACAAACACATTCTGCTGTGTAGCTTTTGAGAATTTTTTTCTATCACAGCACAATGAAAGCTTTCTGTCTCTCAATCATAAACCTCTGATATAACGTCTACACTTGCAAGTTCAGGCATCATACAAAATAAGAAGACATGTGACACCGATGAGATCAGGTTACTCTTCAGGTTACTCGTGTGATAAGTTTCCTCCTTTTCTTTTCCTTTTTTTTTTTTTAAAATTCTCTTTCCACAGTTCTTACACATTTACCTGTACTTGTTCAGTTTATTCTCAAACACACAAAAGCCTACATGTACACCTGTACTTGTACATTTTACTCTAAAAAACAAAAAAAGCCTAAATGTACACCTCCACCTGTCCTGCTCAGCTTACTCTAAAAAAAAACAAAAAAGTCTAGACGTACACCTGTACTTGTCTTGCTCAGCTTACTCTAAAAAAAAAAACCCAAAAAAGTCTAGATATACAACTGTACATGTCTTGCTCAGCTTACTCTAACAAACAAAAGAAGTCTAGATGTGCAATACTGTAAATTTTAAACTTCAAGGTCAAATCGAAAGAAGTAAAAAATCTAAAACAATCTATATCATCTCCCTCACACACCTTTCAGCACTGAGATGATAAAGAGAGGTCTTGAGTGAGCTCGGCAGTCTGCTTCATATAGTGAGACATTTAAGGTTAGCGTCCTCTGTCTCTTGTGTGGACTGCCTATCCGTCTGCTTTCTACCAATCTTGGCACGAATTTTTTCTATGATATATCATCTGATCTTGGGTACTACTTGACCTGTTTCTGGATGTGGTATAAAACTGGTATTACTCCAGCTCTTGCGCTGATTCTGATTTGGTCTCTTCTTGTAACATTTAACATTCTCCTCAAACACTTCATTTCTGTCACGATGATTTTTAGCTGTTTGTGTCCATGTCCGACACTGACACAGAGCTGGGAGGAAAACTGTATTGTACTGTGATCTTTCTGTTTCAATTGTGATGTATTTGATTTTCATTAAAGGTATTTCTCCTATGGCTTGGTATTAAAGTAAAATACCTGAACATTTTTAGTATTCTACTGTCATTCTTCATTTTTTTAAAATTACAGTTTATTTTCCAGTATAATTATTAAAACTGATTTGTTTTAAAGAAGGAATCTATGAACAACAGTCAGCATTTCTCTTTGTAATGTACACACAAAAAAAACTATTAAATAATTAATATTTGGCATTTTATCTTTGCAATGCATAAAAATAAAAATAATTTTAAAATCTCAACTGGCAATCTGGACCTTCACTTTTGTGATTCAGGAAAATATTAAAATCACTTTAGGAGTTTCATCATTTCAGAATGTTTGAGAAACACTGATGCAGTCGGTGGTCTGTAGACTCCATTCTGAGAACCAATGATGTGTACAATTTGCTAGGGAATTCTGGTACCAAAAACTATTTTAAAAAATGACAAACCTCTTAACATTTACAGAGGATGCAGCAGGATCAGTTCCTGTCTCTCCAGGTGGCTTGTTCATTAAAGACACAAGTGGACCATCAGGTCTATACAGCCTGTCAGTCAGCCACATCAGTGCAGCAGTGGGGACAGGTACCCAAGGATGAGACCTGATGCAGTGCAAGACTGAGCTGATGAAATTAAGGACATGCAGGAGCAGGGATTGGTCAGAACTGGATGTTGGTTTGACCATCAGAAACCTGATCAAGAAAAGTTTGTTGTGAATGAATCAAATGTGTGCAATATTTCAGAAACACTTTAACACATTTAGAGAACCAGATAATCACTGGAAAATTCTAGAGTGATAAACAGAGAAGGAATCAGAGTGAAAAAATATCTTAATGATTCTTTTTTCCTAAAAAACTCTGCATTTATGAAATTTTCATACATTTAGTTATACTTTGAAACATAATAAGTACACAGAAGTACATGGAAATACTGTTTTCCATTCCATTTTACAACTATGCCCCCTATACAGATCAAGACCCGCGGTTTTATTCCGGCACCCAACTGAACGTCCACGTTTCTTCCTGTGGCACGGGAAGAGTTAAAGACAGGCAACATAAATGAATGAATGTTAACATATTAAACTAGAAACATTTAGTACTATATAGCATGCAGCTTCTCAAATCTTTCCGCTTATTCCAACTGATCTGAATGCCAAGACTCACCTTTCTGTCACTGAGTACCAGTCATTGTTGGAGAAGAACTCGGGCACTGCTGGAGCTCTGAGAGCACCCATGTAAGCCAGCATGTGGTCTATTGCTGTAATCACTGCTCCATGAGAAGATGCAGTCCTAATGGCCTCAACACTGGCATGCAAGTTCCATGACAAACTGGAAGCTTCCAAAATAGCATTCTCTACTGGTGTAAGAGTTAATAATGGGCTGAAACTATCCAAGAAAAAAGACAAAAAAAACTAGAAAGAACATGACGGACAGAAGAGTAAGATTTTTAAAAAAAAATTATTAATTTTTTTTTGGATTGAACCCTGGTGTCCTTTCAAATAGGACCTATTTTTACATGAGAATCTGTTTATTCCTTAATGCACTATCAGCCATCAGAAAATTTAGACAGACAAAAAAAAGGTTTTTATTAACACATTTTTCTGTTTCCTTAAAATCTTATGGTAAGTCTTAAATAAGGCTGAAATCCCCAATGTTGCAATTTGAAGGATTTGAAGGAAACAGGAAATATGTATTCAATCCTACAAGAACTCACATTCATCTTTTAAAACGATGAATTTCCAGCTGAAATCATTCCATTTCTATAGAAAAGACTTTCTATACAACTTTCTATACAAAGTTGCCCACTATGAAAATTCTGCTGCAGTTCCAGGGAGATACATCTGGTATCACATATATTCCTTTGGCAAAAATCTGAGGGTCACAAGTTCAGATCACCCACTTTCTAGAAAACAAGTTTTTTTTATGGGGGGAGGGGGGGGGGGGGGGAATACTCAGCTCTTCTGCAAGAACTCAGTATTACAGGGCAAAATAAACTGAAAACAAGAAAGATCTAATGTGATAGTACTTTTTTTTTTTTATTCAAGCTGTAAGTAAAAACTAATCTGCTATTTTTCATTAAAAAGACAGACTTGTCTTGTCTCTTTTCTCATATATCTTTCTCATATATCTTTCAGTATTGAAGAGGCAGTTTGATTTTCTGACAGGGCTCAGGTTATTTAAAGTCTCCTCCCTCTGTCTCTTGTGTAGGCCGGCCTCTCCCTTTGTTTCCTACAAATCTTAGCGCAGATGTTTTTCTGTGACAAACTATCTGGCAGTAGTCGTGTAACACGGCCAAACCATTCGACTTGTTTCTTGATTTAGTAGAGAACTGGTGTGTTACTTCAACCCTAGCACTGATGGTGTCCTTTCTGATTTGGTCTCTTTTTGCCACGTTTAATATTCTTCTTAAAAATTACATTTGTGTCATGATGATTTTCCCTTTGTTCCTGGCCGTCAGTGTTTGTGTTTGACATTGATACCATAGAGTCAGGAGGAAAACTGTTGCAAGTGCTCTTTTTTGTTTCAGTTGTGACATATCAGTTTTTCAGTAACGGTGTCATTTGTACAATAATCTGAAACAAATAACCATTAAAAGGATCTGGCTAAGACCAGAAATGTGTGCAGCTCTTGTATTTTACTGTTTGCATCAGTGCTGCCTGCAAGGAAAATTTTAACAGAGGATATAAAGGTACACTTAGCATGCACAGTCTGAAAAATCCTGGCATAAAGCCTCAGTCTGTTGGGGGTAAAAAAAAAGAGAGAGATCTCATGGGTGAGAAATTTTAAAGTTAATGGGCTTAACCTGGATCTAAGAACTCATTCTGAACGAGACAAAAAATGCTAAATGACAGACAGGCAAGAAGTATTACATGAAGTACATATGTTCATTTCACAAATTAACACCTGCAGCAAACTCACTCTTTGCTCGTGTCTGTAAAACGTCCAATCTTCGCAAAGTCCAACAGCTGATCCAGGCCTCCATGCCAGGCAATATTCCAGGCATATTTCATCATCTCTCTAGGACCACTGGTCGTCATGATGTCACTGCTGACATCTGGCAGTGACACAGCACTTGGGCTCTTCACATGGTGGCATGATGGTTTGAAGGGAAGTCGGTACCTTAGAAAGGAGATTCACATATTAAGAAATACCTGATCTGAATACGGAACTAAGGGAAGTAATCATGTCCTCCCTACCTGCTCCAAAACCATTTTTTTTCCAATCTTTATGTCTATGCTAATCACTCCACAGTCAGAGGAAAATCACTGTACTCAGTTTATTACACTTCAGTAAGTGCCCTCTATCAAACAACAGAGACTGTTTTCTTTCTAATTACTGACTGACATACTTTTCACTTGCCACTCAAATAAGAAGCACCAGCTGCAGCAGCTATAATATTCTGGCCAGGAACTAAAATGGCTGTAAATTCATTTCCATAGAGGTAATTTTTTTTTTTTATCTTGGCTAGATAAAGTGAAGTAAAACTCATATTTCCATTCTTCTTCCATCATTTTTTGTGTGTGTGTTATAGCCAGCATTGTAATAACAGTATAGTTTATCTGACAATCTGTCTTCTCCACAAAAGTGCTGATCTAGAAAGCAGTTCTCATGCATGCTCTCCTCTAGATTCTCCTATGAGAATATAAAATTACATTAATTTCAGATTAATAATGCTTTTTTTATTTTCATGCAATTTCATCTATAACAATTGCACAAACATCCATGAAAGGTCAGACACAGTGAAGAGACATGGTTGCCGGCATCTCCAGGCATAGCACATGATGATGATGATGATGATATCCTGTACACAAATATCACAAAGATGGCTATGCTAGACTGACAGCATGGACTTCCTGGACCAGTAAACCTAAGCTGACCAGGACTTACTTTCTGTCAGTCATGTCAAACTAGCTATAAGGGCAGGGCTGGAAGTAATCTTTACGGCAGCAGAGTCTCCCTAGAGGGAGAGAGTACTTCCTTCAGTCCACTTCAAATCTTCAAGCTACCTGCAGTAGCCCACTTCCTAATGGACAAGAAACTTGTACTGCACTGCTTTCACCAAGTTGACTGCTATGAACGTTCTGTAGCAGTTACAGGGAAATCAACATCTTGTATTTTACATTTAGAAAAAAAAAAAAAGGGGGGGGGGGGCGCACCACCATCCCATCTCTTGTGTACATCCTGGGACATAAAAAGAAAAAAAAACCACTCTCCTGTTCTCCCTTCACTGTACGGAACAACAACCCATTGAGTTCCAAAGTGTTTAGAAGAAAATTACATTAAATTTCTTTTTTGATGTTATATATCCACAAGTTACATACAAGCAATTCATACATGTACAATTACATACAAGCAATTCATACATGTACAATTACATACAAATAATTCTTATGTGTACAACTAATACAAACAATTCATACATGTACAATTACATACAAACAATGCATATGTGTACAATTACATACAAACCTCTGAATGACCTGGGCTGGCAGACTAAACTTTGTTCCTGGTGTGTCAGCTTGACCTGAACTACAAATATCAAGAACATTTTTTTGTTAAATGTGTATCACAAGATTTTAGTTAGACCAACAAGAAATTCTGGTCTGTTAAATAATGGAGGATTTGAGGAAGGGGAGCAATGTAAAGAATTTTGATGACTTCCATCACATTTTTGGTAGCTACCCTGGTCTATGCCACAGCGCTTCTTATTTGCTCAAACTATTTTTATCAGGATCCGTTTCCATCAATTTTTTTCATTATCAAGTGTATCAGTGAAAAAAATGGATGAAAAAAAATGAATAAAGTGATAAATGCAGCCAGATATCATCTCTGTACTAGATGAAAGCCTTAAAAAAACACATACACATAGTTGAAGCTTGCAGTTCCTGGGAGACAGAACAAGTTTTGAGAATCTGTGTTTACATGCATGAGGGAAAATGTTTCTAGTTATAGTGTAACTGTGAGGGAAAATGTTTCTAGTTATAGTGTAAATGTGAGGGAAAATGTTTCTAGTTACAGTGTAAATGTGAGGGAAAATGTTTCTAGTTATAGTGTAAATGTGAGGGAAAATGTTTCTAGTTATAGTGTAAATGTGAGGGAAAATGTTTCTAGTTACAGTGTAAATGTGAGGGGAAAATGTTTCTAGTTACAGTGTAAATGTGAGGGAAAATGTTTCTAGTTATAGTGTAAATGTGAGGGAAAATGTTTCTAGTTATAGTGTAAATGTGAGGGAAAATGTTTCTAGTTACAGCAAATGTTTCTAATTATACTGTTAATGCAAGGGAAAATGTGATTTTGACTAGATTTTTCCAATCCCCAGATTTACAAATTTTCTTTTTTTTCCCCTCTCTCCTTGTGCCAGGTAGTGAAATAAATAGATTTTCTTCATTCAATCTGTATAGTATATTGAAGATGAAAGGGTTTGATGGTAGCAAGTGCTGTTAGAGATCTCTCGATGTAGGACAAACCAGCAGGTTGTATCAACATAAGTATCCCACAGAACAAAAATAATAAGATAAAATAGAGAATCAAAACTCCTCATACTTTATCAACATTTTTTAGACAAACTTTGTCACCAATATGCCAGTTTTCTTGGGCAAGTGATTTAAACAAAGTGAAATATTTATTTTTTAAAAAATAACAGATGAAAAAAAATCCTTTGTTTTAGAAATTTCACATAATAATCATAATCAAAGTGCTGGGAAAATTAAATAAAGTAAATGGTTAAGTGAAACAAAATAAAGGTTAAATAAAATTAGATGACAAAAATTAATCTGAAGGTAAACAGGATTCTACAGCACACTTCTCTTCAAGGTCCTTGCCAACAGGTGTGGGATATCATGTCCTTCCATAACCCTCAATCCCTTGTGCATCTCAACAAGCTTGTCACTGAGCATTTCCTGTGGCTGGATGCCAAACCATCGAACATCTTATTCTCTCCGTCTACTTGACTCCTCTACCTCCGATCTTCCCTGTTGCCATTAGACGCTCTAGCCCGCCTCTCCTCCAGAAATGTCTCACAAATCTGGATTTGCCTTTATTTAGAAAAATAACGGATTGAAATGGGTTAAAAAAATATTATTCTGCCTTGTATTCTTGCCAGAAAGGACCAAAGGATCAAACTGATTTTTAAAAAATAGTTGGAAAGAAAAATATCTTACCCAACATCAAACTTGGCAACCTCATCAAATAACAAAAGTATGAGAAGAAGGGACACATCCAATTTGACTTGAGCCTCATTCTGATGTAACAGGGATACTGGCAAGGGAAAAGTTGTCAAGATCATTTATACTTTCATTTTATTCCAAACCAATGCAAATGATGCTTGAATATATCTTTAAACAAAAATGTCTTTCAAAGAAAACTCATGTATTCTACTAAACAAACAAACAGAACAAATGCTAGACTGCACCATACAACAAAACAGAAGACTCTGATGCTTAACAAATGAGAGAAAAGGAAAAAAAAAAAAAGAAACGAAAAAAAAACCATAGACGGGTAGACAAAATTGCAAAAGGGCAAATTTGGTTAAAACAATAGATATAATAAGCTGGAGATCCACTGTTGCCAAGATTTTCTTACTGGAGATGGCACATAATGATGGTGATGTAAGGACACATGATAATATGCTAGTTCATATGAAGATTCTTGACTATCAGAGCACTAATAAACACACAGACAAGTACAAACCTCTGACAAGGGAGTAATAGAGATTACTGTCTCTGGCCAAAGTGTGTCGCAGGGAATAATCATTCTGAGCCAAAGTTCTTAGTATTGACAGACAAGCTGGCAAGTATGGAGCCACATCTGTCTGGGTGAATTCGTTAAAATGGAGGATTTGTTAATAATTTCAGTGTTAAGTAGTAAATAACATTTAATAAAATTATATAAGAATGATAACAGAGTGTCACATTTAAATTTTTATCCAACAGTGTAGGGTCATATGCAGGTCAATTGTTCTTAAGAGTACTGCATCATTTGAGGAAACAGAGACTTACCACTGAAGACAGAAGAAACAAAGAGATGAAGCTTGGCAACACAAATGTGGCTTGTTATCTCTGTTGTTATTACACCATTTGAACATTAGTAGAATCAGTCATGAGAGATGCCATCTAGCAAACATTTACACTCAGCAAGATGTACGAATAGTAAACATCTACTCAATTCAGAACTGTCTTACATAACTAAAAGAATCATTATTAGTTTTCTGTGGGGGGGGGGGGGAAGAGAGAGAGAGAGAATCCAGTATGTCAATCACTTTAATCGCCTGTACAGTCACCAGGGCCCAGATCTAAATATGAGGAGAAAAGAATAGGATCACTGTCACCTTCCACCAGGTAAGAGGTGATTTACTGAATGGGGCACATGCCAATGATATGCTCCCCCAGAAGAAATTGTAGCATTACAGAAACACAGAGGAGAACATAGGGATTACTTGGAGAGACTTTAATCTGTGGCCTATAACTCCCAAGTAAACTTGGCAAATTACCATACGAGCCCTAACAGCACGGGAAGGATGTTAAGATGTAAGATGATCTCCCATGAGAATGAAGGCCAATGATGTCCTTGTTGGTCTACCTGAGGCCTCCTACACTCTGCTAAAGTCTTTTCATTCCCATATTGAAACAACAACAACAAATGTTATACTTACTTGACTCTGGGAGCTGTTGTCTTTTTTCTTCACTGATTTCTCAATAGTAGAACAAACAATCTCTAACCCACCAAGCTCTTTGAAGCTGGCATGCAGATAAGGATCTAGGAAGACAGGAGGAAGGTAAGGTTCTAGGAAAACAAAATGTAGATAAGGATCTAGGAAGACAAAATGTAGATTAGGATCTAGGAAAACAAGAGAAAGGTAAGGTTCTAAGAAAACAAAATGTAGATAAGGCCCTTGGAAGACAAAATGCAGATAAAGATCAAGGAAGATAAAATGTAGATAAGGCCCTAGGAAGGCAAAACGACATTACACAGTCAATTCTCTTTGATTTCATGACAGAACTTAAAAAAAAAAAAAAAGTGAACATGTTCTAACAATGCTTCATTTCTTGTTTGATAGAATGTTATATCATTATAACTGCATTCTGGACAAATCTATTGATGCTCCATTCTCCTCTTTAGTATATCCTTCAGTGTACAGAAACTGATAAGACTAGTTTTATGAAGATTCACAAATCTTTATACAGCCTTAACCCTCCATAAAGGGCCAGGTTTTCCATGCTAAAATTGTTAACCCTCCAAATTATACAGACTAACCTGGTTTTCATCCCATTCATAGTGTTAAACCCAAATAATATTTGGGGTAGCACTGTGCTGACATGTAGTGAATAAAATGAGGTCAAGCTCCTAAAAATAATTATGGGGAACTTCTTAATATTAATGAGTGGGCAGGGCCATAATGGCTTCTAAGCAAGGTTTCTGGCATGTTTATTTCACCAGAAATGTAATGTTAAAGAGACTGACAGGATGTCTGTGCTGGGCATCACTATGTTTTACTCATAACTCTTTCGTTAAACAGAAAATTTACCAGGACATGTTGAAATCTTCTGTCCCACCTGACTCCTAAAAACCATTTTTTCCTTGGTATTTAACATCAGATATAGTCCATTATACACGTGATCAATTTTTACATGAAAAATCTGTTTTACTTTAATGCAACCTGACAACAGGGTGTGTTGCACGCAGGCAAACAATATCCTATTTCAGTTTCCTAAATAAATGAGTGGGGGTGTGGACAGTGTCTGATCAGGCAATTAGTGACCTATACCTGGTATGCTAGCATCACGGTTAGCGAAACATAGCTGACCAAGACCCTGTCCCACCTCTCCGCTGGTACCCCTAATTACAAGCCTAGCCTGGCTAATGGGGCAGGGATCGCCATAGTCCCCATGGTGGCGGAGTCTGCTAAAGAAGCACTGCACGCCCCCTGCTTTTTAGCTGTACTCCGGGACTGAAAAAAATAGCCGCCATAAACCGCTCCTACACTGATACGATGCTGTAGCCCAACACCTCTACAGCATCAGCTGCAAAGAACACCAGCTCGCAGTTACAGGAAGACACCACAAGACAAGATAAGACAAAATAAAATAGTAAACATCTGTAGCTGGTTCGACTAGAGCATGATGAGAAGCACACTTTCTTGGCTTGAGAAGCTAGTTTCACACAAGCTACACTACTATCATACTTATAAAACAGATTAGCTTCTGAGTTAACAGCTGGATTCAAAATGGAGAAAACAAGACAGGGCACTAAAGTGGTGAAACACTGGATACCAATGGGTCATATAATTATTAGTTTCATTTCAATCATTGTTGCTTTCTTGATGGCCACTATGAAATTTCTTGTTCTCAAAGCCAGGATGCTTGGTTCAGTTAGTGATGTGTTTTGAGTATAAGTGATATCCTTGAAATATTATCTCCTTGGCTACCCCTCTTCTTCATTTCTTAGGAACAATATCTTCCTTTACTGTTCACCCTAGGCTTTTATGTAACACATTTAATGCTTTATAGTATAATCTTATTATATATATACATATATATATATATACATATATATACATATATATATATATATATATATATATATATATATGGTGGACAAGACCCTACATCAACTTGACAAAGAGCTTCATGATAACAGGTTGAGTCATAACAGGTTGAGTCATACCAGCCTGAGGAACATGGTAGGGTTCATCATGGTCTCCATTCCAGTGCAGCTTACTGAGAAGCCTAACATTACATATCTGAGTGCACAATTCTTTACTCTTTAAAAATAAAGGCCAATCATTTAATCTCATGACAGCCTAGCTGGCAAACAGTGAGGTACATGATAAGAGCTTTAACATGGAGGGGCATAAAAAAAAAGTTTCAACGAGGAGGGGAACAATAAGTTTTAACATGAAGGTGTAAGATAAAAGTTTTAACAAGGAGGGGCATGATAAAAGCTTTAACAAAGACAGCCATGATAAAAGTTTTAAAATGGAGGGCCATGACAAAAGTTTTAACACAGAGGGACATAGTAAAAGTTTTAACAAGAAGGGGCAAGATACAAGCTTAACACAGAGGAGGGGCATGAGAAAAAAAAAACTCTGACAAGGAGGGGCATGATAAAAGCTTCAACAATTGACTACCTCCACCATCTACTGTCATTGCTGTTATCACCTCACTCAAAGACAAACTGTTCAGTCCAACAGCATTATAAAAACAAATATCCACTCTTGTCATTATTTTCTTTCTTATTTCATAACTTCATGGCTCCAATCGCATTTTAATCAAAAGAAACAAAAACTTTTTAAAAACCAGCGCATATGCCAATAACACCCCTATTAAGGATGTCAAAATGAACTTGAGAAAACCTGCCTTTCATAATGATAGCCAGCTGATCTCCTGCGGACTTCTTCACTCCTGGATCAACAGGGTTTGAGGCAAAGATGTCATAAACCTGCTTCATGCCTTCTGCCTATTGATATAACAAAGGAATAAAATTGTCATCTGTTCAAATTATCACATACCAAACTGTCATATTCTTATCAACTATAAGACACAAAATTGTCATCTGTTCAAATTATCACATACCAAACTGTCATATTCTTATCAGTTATAAGATATAAAACTGTCATCTGTTCAAATTATCTTATACCAAACTGTTATATTCTTAACAATTATAAGATATAAAACTGTCATCTGTTCAAATTATCATAAACCAAACTGTCATATTCTTATCAATTATAAGATACATAATTGTCATCTACTTAAAATAATGTAAAATGCAAAGCTGCTGCCATCATATTAATGACAAATCACCAAAAAAACTTTCAAACTTTTCTCTTTTCTTTTCAGTTTCCCTTCTTTTTTTTGTTTTTTGCTGCACCTGATTTCCACAAACCTCAACCATCTAAACATAACACTACCTCCCCTCCCAATGATACCACACATGTATGAATCTATACATCCCCTCTACACTATTATCAAAATACTTTAGCTCATCCCCATCAAAATTAGCCATGTCCATGCTAGAATTTCTCAGGTAGATTATTTCCGCTTCGAAGATCTGCACAATAAATGAGTGCTACCATAAGATGCTGAACTAAAATAAAGACATAAATACTTTATCATGAAATAAAGCTCACTGTAAATACACTGCGACTGCAATCCTCATCCATAAGAATGTTGGTGACGATAAAGCAGCCAGATAAAACATTAAGGTCAAGGTCTTGAACAGATGGGAGCTTACTCTCACTGCCTTGTTCATTACACAGAAACCACCTCACATTCTTAGCAGCATCATTCCGCAGTCTATGGTGGCAAAACAAAACACAAAAAAAAAACAGAAAGAAAAGCAAAAACCTATCATTTATCAAATCTCTGCCAGCATCAGCTTGACAGACAATTACTCTGACATTTAATGAATGATTATTCAAAGAGTTATTCTATATCTAAATTTAACTGTCAGCATCTTTACTCCTTTCTTTCAGCCCGAATTTTCTGCTTCTAACTCTGCAAGTTGTAATCTCATCTGGGCATCTTTTTTTTCTTAGGTTACCATCATGACCTACTTTTTGTCAGAGAGATACAGCAGTCTTAAGCTTCCTCTGAGTTTCTCCATCAGTGGCAGATTGTGTGTTGTTGTGGTGGGGTCCAGCATGCTCCACAGACATCGGCCAAGCAGCGTGCTCTGGTCTGTGTAAGACTAGCAGGAAAAGACAAAGAGATGGACCTTAAGGTACCCAGGTCAGAAACATTCAGAGATTTTCTAAGAAAGTGGTCCCCAGCCTCAGGTTGTGACCTAAATAACCTAAGGTTACAGAGGATTCTGAGGCAAGGCCATTAGAAGACATGTTAAAAACAATTTACAAAACCTCAAGGAAACCTTACCTCTGTACTTTATGTTTTCAAATCTAAATATTAAAACAATAACCACATTCACTAGCCCCTGTTCACTGTCATTGACTGCTACACACACTAGCCAGAAATCTATATGGTTATGTCACTGACTGCTACACACACACTAGCCAGAAATCTATATGGTTATGTCACTGACTGCTACACACACTAGCCAGAAATCTATATGGTTATGTCACTGAAATAATTTTTGCTACATTTCAAATTTTTTTTCTCTTTATCTTTTTCATGGGTTGCAAGTCACATAACACTGCTGGATTAGGGTCATGCTCAGTAACAGTTGGGAACCACTGTTCTAAGAAAACAGAGAGATATAAGACAAGTGATTACTGAGGTAAAACTGGTTCTAAAGGTAGACAGAGTTGTGTATAGTTCAGTTTTACAAAAAGACAGAAAGTGTGGAGAGTGGGCAGGAACAAGAGTGGCAGAAAATAATATGAGTATGTATAAATGAAGACTACAAAACAATCCAATATTTGAGCTAATGCCTTTTTTCAAGGACATATAGAAAACAGAAATATCCAAGATGGCAATGACACCGGTTGCTAAGTATTTTGTCAAGGAGACACCAATGAAAATGGGACATTTCTATCATCACAGAAAGCTCTGGAACAGCACCTTATTTTCAAGGCCAGCTGTCTCTACCCAGCTGGAATTAACAAGTTCAGCTTTCTTTGAACTGGTTTAAATTTATACCTATTTACTACTTCTTTCCTTTCTATTTCTGTTCTTGATGTCCAACTTTTTCATCTTAGCCTTACTTATTTCGCTGCATTTTCTCATTCTTACTAAGGGCCAGTTAAGGCTAATTTTCCAGCCAGAAAACCAGACAGCCTCCTTGTCTAGGCATCCTCATAAAGCAGTCTTGTTCTTTTAGTGATCTCTATCATTCTGAACCTTCTTTCATCCACTCTGTCCTTATATTGCTTTCTCACTTTTCTTATCGGCGCCATCTGGGTGAGCTTTACTGAGCCATAGTAATCCAACAGAAGCAAGCTGGTACCATCTAGGGCATGACATCATATTGTTTCCATACTGTTCATTATTGTTACCAACACCAATCTGGGTGTACTTTGTGCCTGTCTTTCTTATGAGGAGGATACCAAAAGAGCTAAGTGATTAATTTGTCATTGATTTCTTGTGTTTTAACTCTTTGTGTTGTATTTTTTATGTAGTCTTTAAAAAATTCATTTGCTGAAATATTGGATGTTCTTCATTTATAAGCATTCATTCATTTATTTGCATGTCCCTTGCAGAACTTTGCCTCCCTAACAGCACTCCTGTAGGCCTCTTGGTTGTGAGCAAGATGGCCTGCTGCTGATGCATCCATTTGCAGATCATCAACGATGTCTTGCAGCCATCTTCACCTTGGTCTTCCTCTCTTTCTTTTTCCCATTATGTATCCTTCCAAGACGGTTTTCTCTAGATTATCATGACATTTAATGTGTCCAAAATATTTAAGTTTTCTCTCTTTAATTCTCTTTACTAGCCAGCCTTCTTCAATATTAAGTTCTTGTAGTATGGATATATTTGTTCTTTTCTGTGTCCATGATATTTGAAGAACTCTTCTGTAGCATTTACATTCAAAGGCATTTGTGAGTTTCTCAGCTGTTTTGTTAAGTGTCCAGGTCTCACAGGCATATGTCCATCATCACAATTACTAGTACTGACCTCTGCCTCACACTCTTCCCCAGTGTTAAAATTAGATCTATCTGGCCTGGGAGTCTCACCACCAGATCTTTTTCCTATCTGACTTTCCATGTTGCAGTTTGGGTTTCTTGGTATATTTTCTGAAGTTTATCATTGCTTTCCTTCCGAGCAGTGACTGTACTAGTCAGTGATCGTAGCCATTGTACCTACACTGAGATCATCTGCCTACCATCATAGAATGGTGACCATAGCCAACATTATCTATCGGGTGCTCTCCCGTTCCATCCACCATCTCATTTATAAGCACTTATCTTATTTTCTACCACTCTCAATCATGCCCACTTTCCTCACTCTTTCTTGTAAAACTCAACCATAAATCTCTGTCTACTTTTCTACTTTTAACACAATAACGACATTCTAATGAAAAATGCAACTTCACCTTACTTATCTAGTCCATTTGTTAAATGTGGAGACACTATGAACTAACTTACAACTTCGTTTGTTGATTTCATATCAAAATCCACCCACATAAACTTTCACTTTTCTAATCCATGTTTTAAAACTGGAACCCTCTATAATCTAGTTTACAACTTTACATGTCTATTCTGTTTTATACAGATATTTTGTTTCTGTTTCTTTATATTTTGACTGATATGTGAAATGTACATGAGATTATTTAATAAATAAACTAATAACAATCCAGAATGAAATTTTTTTTTATTTTATGCAATCATTAATAAACTTTGTTTTTGATAAGAGTTATGACGCAAGATCAGAATGCCAACGTGGATTTGTCTAAAATAAGGTAGAAGAAATGTCACTTCTTGGCAACTTGCCTGTAAAATTGGAAGAGACTTGAGCAATGTTTGCATAAGTTCCTGCCAACTGCCCTCAGACATCAGCAGCTGAGACTTCAGAAGATGGTGCAGCAGTTCTGTAGCACAAGTACGTACCTGGAGGTGTTTAATGTGATATCATTAAATCTCTCAATTATAAGGTGATCAGCCCTTGAGGAATACAGAAAATGTGGTGTTAGCTTCCATATTTTTATTTTAACTGTTCTATGCCATTTCAGCATATAGGGGCTATATAGTAGTGTCATTGCCCATATTTACCTTGACCTACTGAAATACAAGAGAGGGATGTGGTGCCAGTATCACGCTTGACCACTTTTCCTTCCCTAGTCAAGTACCCACTTCTTCAGTTCAGGTGGCTGGAGTACCTGGGACCAAGATCAAAAGCCTGATGTTTGCCATTAGAGGCAAGTACACTAGCCACACAGTTATCCAGTCACTTACTCTTCCACTGCCACAGCCAATTAAAGGGCCGCATCTGGTTTGCCATATTGGTGCCGGAGTCATTACAGTGGTCTTTGGTTCTTTTCAGTGTAAAACCAGTGTAACTTTTGATTGTACACGTTTTATCTGTGCATATCTTGTGACCCTTCATATTTCAATCCAAAGCATGGCTAACAACTGAGTGATATCGATGTTTTAATCGATAAATTTCAATATTTATTGTGATTTCAGAGGCATACGGATATGTCCTATGACCAGACCACTGTTCTTGAATGTGCCCCAAGTAGATCTAGATATATTAGATGACTGGAGAAGTAGTTAGAAGGCTATTTCAGACATCTTAGTGAGAATGCCACATATCATCACACGACGAGATTGACAAGTAGATTTAGACATCTCAAACGGTAGGTAGTGTACATCTAGACCTAGCCAATGGTAAGTAGAACACAATTATTGTCTAAAAACATCATATTACTTCATTTTTCCTAAAAAACTCTGCATTTATGAGATCTTCATACATTTAGTTATTCTGAAACATAATAAGTACACTTTTAACATGGAAATACTTTGTTTCACTCACTTTTACTAATATACCCCCATTTATATCAAGACTCGTGCTTTTACTCTAGCTAAAATGAAACATCTGCGTTTTTGCCTCTGGCAGAGGGAAGATTCGTGCCACAGGAAGAAACACAAACATTACATTTGGTGCCAGAGTAAAAGCACGGGTCTTGATATGTATCAGGGTATAGTTGGAAAAGTGAATGAAATACAATATTTCCATCTTATGTGTACTAATTATGTTTCAAAATAACTAAAAATGTATGAAGATTTCATAAATGCAGAGTTTTTTCTTAGGAAAAAAGAACTAATGTGATGTTTTTAGACAATAACTGTGTCCTACTTACCATTGGCTGGGTCTGGGGTACAGTACATATCGTCTGAGATGCCTAGAACAACCTGCCGACTACCTGTTGATCTCGTCTTATGATTGTATGTGCCTTTCTCACTAAAATAATATCTGAAATAACCCTCTAACTAATTCTCCAGTAGTCTAACATGTCTAGATCTATTTGGGATACAAGAATAGTGGTTTGGTCACAGGGTATGTCCATATCCCTATCTACATCACCAAAAATTGAAAATTCTTAACGATCACTTTGATTTTCTCCCTCGTTACTAGGCACTCTTCAGCCATGATGAACAGGGTCACGGGGCATGAGCACTAAATGTTTACAATCTAAAGGTTACACTGGATTTTTAATGAAACAAAGAATGTAGCAAAATACAGTCACACGGCACTACAGGCACAAACCGGAAGTGACCAGTTTTAGTCATTAGGCATGGGAAGAGTTAACAAGGACAAAACAAAAAAAAATGAAACTTCCCATTAATTAAAATGGAAAAATACACATAGAAGGGACAGCTGTTGTAGAAGTCAATCAATTTGCATACCTTGGCAGCTACATAGACCAGGATGTTGACACTAGAAAGGAAGTCAGAATTAGAATTGCAAAAGAAGCATCGATCTTCAAGAATCTTGAGAACATATGGCATTTAAAAGTTATGAGCACAAAAACTAAGTTAAGACTATTCAATTCAAATGTAATATCCACCTTCATTTATGCCTATGAAAGCTGGAAAACAACTAAAGAAATAGACAAGAAATTAGACTCTTTTTAAAACAAATGCCTAAGTAAAATACTTGGCATCAACTGGAACGAATTCAAGATCAATGTAGAGATAAGACAGGTGACTTAACAACAACCAGTCTCATGGGTGATCAGGAAAAGGAGATGGACATATATTGGTCACTTGAGAAGAAACAGTCAGAGAATCCCAAAACAAGCTATTAAGTGAACACAACAGGCCAAAGAAAAAGAGGTCGACCACATGAAACTCTAAAGAGGACAATGTTAAGAGAGGCCAAATTAATAGGCATAAAATCCCTTGATGAGGTTGAAAAGCTCGCCAAAATCAGGAAAAATTGGTGAACTGCCTTGCGAGCCCTATGTGACATTTAACAGCATGGGAAGAATATATAAGATGCTTCTTCTCTCCCCCTTCTTTTCAATTAAAATTTAAATTTGGGTGTCACATTCTTAACTGAGTACAAGGACTGGCAAGAGATTAGTTATAGAAAGATATGCATACAAATAGGGCCAACCTTCACGTTCTGATCGGCCAATCCAAAGCAAACAAGCTCATAAAGAACTTCAGAATTCATGACAAATTTACTCTTGAAACTCTCTTTAGATCTGGGATTTGTTGCATGTTGCACTTGTAAACTTCTCTGTAAATAAATAAACAAAAATCTCTTTTCTATGCTTCTAAGCTTGGTGATCTAAAAAAAAAGCTGCAAATGACAAAAGGAAAGAAAAGATAAATATTAATATCTGATTTGACTATAATATGTGATCTCCCTACTGCAGTTTTTCTCCCACTTAATATTATTCTGAAGCAAAGTCCATAATATTCTTGCCTTGTCTTGTGCTATCTCCCTGTAACTGGGAGCTGGTGTTCTTTGCAGCCAAAGCTGTAAGATTTTGAGGCACAGCATCGTATCAGCTTGGGAGTGGGTTATGGCAGCTATTTTTTTTTCAGTCCTGGAGTACAGCTAAAAAGCAGGGGGTGCTTCTTTAGCAGACTCTACCACCACAGAGACTATGGCGATCCCTGCCCTATCAGCCAGGCTAGGCTTGTTACTAGAAGTACCAACGGAGAGGTGGGACAGGGTCTTGGTCGGCTATGGTTTGCTAACTCTGACGCTAGCATATCAGCAATGGGTTGCTGATTGCCTAATTGGACAGCGTCTTCACCGCCTCCATAATATTCATTCTTTAATAATATTTATCTGTTCTAATCTTCATACTCTCTTTTTAGTAAAGGTAGTCCTGTACTTTCTATAAAGACACCAAAGGGATATGGTGTTGGTGTCCACACTGTCCTTGATCTGCTCATATACTACAGTGTGGCGCACTCCGCATCTTATCTGACTTGTGCTTTTCCTTCCTTAGTTCTTGAAGCAGCCAGGTACTAATTTCTGCAGCTGGCAGACTGAGACGCCTTCAGCCAGAACAGACCACTGCTGTGAGAGACATAGTGCACCAACCACTTTGCTATTCAGGCTCCCTTCTATTCATTCCATCTGTCTTCATATGAGCCATTCTCTGCTCTAGGAGACTCCTCCTACTCTTCTTCCTCTCCATTCTATTTCTTTTCTCCACAAGTTGCCTTCCTCCATTTATGTCCTCAACATCATCTGTCTTCTTTTACCACATTTGTCCCACTCCCACTACATCACTCTTCCACCACTTTCTTTGCATTCTTCTTCTATATTTTTCTTCCTCCACACAAACTGTCTACCTTTACTCATCCTCCTCCATAACCATTTACTTTCCTCTGTCTCACCAGTCAACCTCTGCTTCCCTCAAACTTCTGTCTCACTTCTTTTCCTCTGTCCTATTTGTCCCAACAATTTTTTGCAAAAGTACTTAAACTCTAAAACACAACAGAAGCAAAAAAATCCCTCCAATTTCCTGTATTAAAAAAAAAAAACAAAATAAATCCCAAGTCAGCAGACTGTCACAGGGCACAGCAGACTGCCACAGGGCACAGCAGACTGCCACAGGGCACAGCAGACTGCCACAGGGCACAGTAGACTGTCACAGGGCCCAGCAGACTGGCACAGGGCACAGCAGACTGTCACAGGGCACAGCAGACTGGCACAGGGCACAGCAGACTGTCACAGGGCACAGCAGACTGTCACAGGGCACAGCAGACTGTCACAGGGCACAGCAGACTGTCACAGGGCCCAGCAGACTGCCACAGGGCCCAGCAGACTGGCACAGGGCACAGCAGACTGTCACAGGGCCCAGCAGACTGTCACAGGGCCCAGCAGACTGGCACAGGGCCCAGCAGACTGTCACAGGGCCCAGCAGACTGGCACAGGGCACAGCAGACTGTCACAGGGCCCAGCAGACTGTCACAGGGCCCAGCAGACTGCCACAGGGCACAGCAGACTGTCACAGGGCCCAGCAGATTGTCATATGGCCCAACAGACTGTCAAATGACACAGCAGACTGTCACATGGCATAGCAGACTGCCACATGACACAGCAGACTGTCACAGGGCACAGCAGACTGTCACGTGACACAGCAGACTGCCACAGGGCATAGCAGACTGCCACATGACACAGCAGACTGCCACAGGGCACTGTCATATATCAAATTTTGTTTTAGTAGGATGCTTGAAATGCTAGTTCAGTCTTTCTGCCTTGAATCCCTAAACATCAAGTACAATAAACCCTTGATTTGATCCTGAAATAACAGATTTCAGATTTAAAGTACCAAACAAATCATTAAAAAAAAAAAAACAACAATTAAAAACTTAAATGCCACTATATGAGCATTTTATTTCACACTTGTTTTGGGTAGCCTGGAGTAGGAACGTTTTGTTTTAGTCTCAGTCTGCCTCAAGCTATCATGCGGTCGGTTTGACCACACTGTAAAAAAAAAAAACGTGAGTAAATATTACTCATTCTTTATTAAAGTTTAATAACTTTATATTGTACAGTACTGTATACTGTATTAAAGCCTTTTTTTTTCACATTAAAATGAAAAATGTTAAGAAATGCCACTCCCCAGCTGACAGTAGATTTAAGGACTCATGACAATAATGAACAGCCCTTCTCTCCCATTAGTCTGTTAAATCAAAGGTTTACTGTATAAGTACCCAGTTTTAGCTAGAACACAGAAGTGAATCTTTCTTATGCATCTCTCATAATTTCTTCAACTAGTTTCTTTTCTGTCCATTAAAGAAAATATTATACCTCATATATCAACCCTTTTTTTTTTCCCTTTGCCTTTCTGCTCTACTCTTCTCAAATTCTATAACCTGTAGTAAAGTCAGTCCTGTCCATCTAGGCTCCTACAACATTGTCTGACACCATTTTACTGTTTACAAGACAGAGAGAAAATACGAGTGTCCATCTCTGACATACCTTGACAATGTCCAGAATTTTTGTGTAGCAAGTCTGTCTGACACTATCAATGGGATAAGCCATCAGTTTAAGCAGAACGTTAGAGCACTGGGTTACAACGGCCATCTCTGTTCTCTTTTTGCTGCATCTAAAAACAGAAATATATATTAACCCTTTCAAGAACAAGAGAATAAACTTCAGAAGCCATAGTCTGAAGACTTTACTGTTAATAACAATTGACTCTTCCCACTTTGGAAGACAGCTTTGAAGCCAGCAGATGTAAACTGTTTATGGAATATGCTGAGCATCTTTTTCATTTAGCACAGTAGTTCTCAACATCCCAAGTCCCAACCAGGCTGCCCTGAATCAACCCCTATACATTAAATCATCACCATTATACATTCTTTTACTGTGGTAAAATTCCTCCACAGGGAGACACCTGCTGCCCCTCTGAAAATCACTGGCTCAACAGCTTCTCTCATGACTGATTCTCAGTACATGTGACTGGCACAACCAGTCACTGCACACAAGAAACCATGTTAGTGTTGCTGAGCCCATCCTCTGTATGCATTCACTTTTTGTCTATATTATGTTGCTGGTCACTGTCACTGACAACTAGCCAGAAACCTACAAGAACATGGACATGTCCTGTTCACTGTCACTGACAACTAGCCACAAACCTACAAGAACATGGACATGTCCTGTTCACTGTCACTGACAACTAGCCACAAACCTACAAGAACATGGACATGTCTCAGAACATGGACACTCTCATCCTCAATGCCAAGTCCTTTCCTTGTGTGATATTCCTGGATACAGGTTTCCATGAAAATCAAACTAAACCAAAAGCACAGTAATCAGCATATTTCACTTCTGCCTGCCAGCCTTTCTACTTTCAGTCTTTACATACCTCCTGGGAACAACTGTGTTAAGAATACACTTATCTTAACATAGTCTTTGTGAGACAGGGAACACAGATCTGATTGCTTAAAAACTCTGACCTACTTCTGTAGCCCAGAAACCTGTAGCAATCAACACTAATCATAATATCAGGATGATGGATGGATAGGGACATGAAGATCACCGGCAGGGATGAATGAGGAAAGTCTGGTGTGAAACCAATTAATCCAGGACGTGACAAGCCTATGGGTCTTTACAACAATGGCTATCAGAATGAGGTAAACAAAACAGAGCCAGCAGACTAAAGGTGGCGGGGAATGGATATCGTTGAAGCACTCGTCAGATTCCTCATCCCAAAGTTAGAGTGTCTCTGTGGAACTGTCTCAAAGCCGTTGGGCCTGATGTGGAGAAAGGGCTTAAGTACACCCACCAGAGGCTGGAAAGCAAACAGGCCAGCCTACACCACTGTCTTCACGGCAGTCCGAGCAAGACCACAGTCTGCCCTAGCAAGGAAAGGTGCTGAAGTCGGAGGTACCCAGCTAGAAGGCGCATCACAAAAATCAGGGTATCACACACTACCACTAAATGCATACGAAGAAGAAGTCTTTACATACATGTCAATTATCAACCAGTTATAAAAGCAGATTTGCCACCAAAAAGCTCTCTGGTGCAACGAAAACCACAGTGTACACAATTCCGCTTCTGTGACCCAGAATACAGACCCAAGCCCCTTGATGCTCTAAGCCTCCATTCTAAGTGAGATTTATCTCAAGGACCACAGGAGTAAATTCAGTAGTAGCACAGGGCGATCTTGGTGGTAGAAGTACGATGAAGAAGAAGAAGGCATCAAAAAGCAAACATGCTAAATGAAATGCTCACTTATAAGAATCACACATCCTGCAGGATAAATATTTGTAAGGGAAAGTTCTGCTATATGAACCAATTTATTGCTTAGGTAAAAGATGAGTAAATTTATACTAAAAAAATGACACCTTTAGTTTCCAAACAAATGGTGCTTATCAGAGAAATCTGACATAATTATTTCTGTCTCATGTTCTCTAGGGATCCAAATGTGTGGGTCTAAACAATGGCTGAAGCCCCTTCCCCATCAGCCAAGCAACTGTGTCAACAAAAATAAAACTGATATACCAAATACCTCAGACACAAATAAAAATGTTACACAACACAGGCATACATACAAAAATATCTAAAAAAAAGCCATTAAATTTTTCAGAATACAGACATATATCAAATTTCTCTGAACATGGATGCAAATCTAGTGTGATAGATCAATAGTTCCCAATCTTTTTCAGGTGATGGGGTTCCGCAAACAATGATACTTCTCTGAAGCTTCCAGACACATGTTATCAAATCAAAAACTTTCAAACTTTTTGACTAATTCTACATAATCTGGACTTATCTCTTAGACCTCCTGGTGACCTTACATGACCTCAGAGATCTAAAGACCTTAGGTTCAAAACTAATACTCTAGAAGCTGATATGCATAAAATGTCTCAGAACAGCACCATAATCATCATCATGTGCCATGCCTGGAGGCATCAGCAACCATTCCTCTCCAGTTTCAGATCTTTCATGTTTTCTATCAGTTCTGTTGCTGTGTTCCTCCCATGCCATTTTGTCCAAGCCATCAAAGATTTTCTTTCTTAGTGTACATCTCCCTTTCCTGCCTAACATTTTCCCTGTTGTCACAATATATTTGATTCCTCCTTTTTCTCATTTTATGGACAATGAACTTAGACTGTCACCCTCATAGCGTGCTCATTTAGGTTCGTATCTCACTGGCTTTTCTTAAGCATTCTTCATTTGTTATTTTAGCTGTCCATGGTATTCTTATCACTCTGTAGAAACCATATTTCAGTCACCTCTAATGCTCTCTTTGCTGTTTTTGTCAATGATCATGATTCGCTCCCATAAAGTGATACTGGCTCAAAATACCATCTCAAGACTCTTTTCCTAGTATCTACTGACAAAGACAGACTGCACAAAATATGGACATATACAAAGCACCCTGATACACAGACACATGTGAAGTACCTCAAAACATAGACATGTACTAGTTATCTCAAAATAAGACACAGATAAAATGTCTCAGAACATGGACACATTAAATGCTTCAAATCTCAGAAAGGTATCACATTTTGGACCACAGACAAGTATCACATGTTTTGGACCACAGACAAGCATCACAACATATGTGGAGCGAATGTTTCAGAACAAACATAAACATATGTACTGAGTGCCTCGTAACACTGAAATAAGACTATTTCTACTCACACTGTCGACATGAACTGAATAAAATGGGTTACAAATGGCAAATGGAGATGATAATTCAAGCTCTGCAAGGCTTCTTCAGCATGGGCAGCAAGTTCCTCTATTTTTACCATCTGAACAAGGAATATAAAAAAAATTAAGTTGCTTATATTTGTTTTGTTGCATTAGCAAGATTTTGTCCTCTTGAATTGTAAGGCCACTGCAAGGGTGGGCTGAAAAACTTTGTTTCATTTTAAAAAAAAAGGGATTAAAAAAAAAAAAGGTGTGAACTTATCAAAAGATGTAGCTTTCATCTTTTACTTATAGTTACATACATAATCATTTCTCAGTACAGTCTCTTCAACTTCAACACACTGCAGCTAACATATCTCTTGTCTATGCAGTCCATCATTAAAAAAAAAAAGGAAAAAATAATGATGCTGTTTCCCCTCAAATTTACTTTTTTCTAGTTCTTCATTATAAAAGTCATTTCTCAATGTATCACAGTACTCACATCAGTACACTGCTCCCCTTAAGCACTTGTAATCTTCGATCAACAAGAAACCTTTTCAGCTACAAGAAACTCAGTAACCAATACACTTTTTAAAATCATACAGTTTGATAGGCTGCCATTTTGACATAAGCAAGGTAGGAAACTATGAGAAATTTCATGTTCCCACAACTCCCCCAAACAGTGGACTGAACCCAAGATTTTTTTGTGTCCAGAACTATTAATAACTTCACCTAAAAACTTCTCGGACCACTGTCACACTATCTGCTGGGAAGCCATGGTGTCAGAATGAAACTAAAACTGGCACAGTTCTAGACTAGCCACCCCTGATAAAAATCTGTGCCACAAATCATCATAAATGAGATAAAAGTAGTTACATCCTTCACAGAGAGATCACTGTGAAAGCCCTGCCACTGTAGCTTTCTGCTATGACACTGTTTTATCTTTCTCTATAAAATATAAGGAATGACAATACATCATACAGTCACTGTCATGTGCTATCACTTTCATTCAGAAACACAACAGACAGCTTGGCCCTCTCACAAATTACATCTTGTGACCGTGACAATGAGCTAAAATAATAGTTTCTTAACAAATGCCACATCAATGGTTAAACAAATTCAGGAAAAACAACAGATGTTAATTATTAAAAGCAGATTAAATCAGAAAAACAGTCTGATAAGGATTAATGGTAAAGTAATTCAAAAGTAATGGCGGCCTGACTAGTTGAGTGGTTAGGAGGTCACTCTACTAATCTGGTGGTACCAGGTTCAAGTCCCAGCAGTGGGGACTTTTTCTGCTACCAAAAAAGGCCAAAGGGTTCACCCAGCCTCTAAAAATGTATAAACCAGGAAAAAAAAGTAGGAACAACTTTATTACTTAACGAGTACACAGTTGTGACGTTTCAGCCTGAGCCTGATCATACAAAAACACATTGGACGAAGAACTTGAGAGAGGAGATAAAGTACAAATTTACATGAATGCTATGTTTAAAAAAAAAATGAAATAAAATGAACAGAGCACTTAGCTGTAACTTGTAAGAAACTGTGGCTTGTCTGACATTGTGTTCAGAAATGCGCGTGGTGGAGTGTAGAAAATATTTAAATGGAGACTTGTGATGTGTGATAGGTGGGTCGTAACTGAGGGTGGTGGGTGGGGGAACTGTGGAGGGGAGAAAGAGTGACACACTGGTAACCCAGCCACGAGAAGGTGAAATAAGTGATTATAGTTGGGGTAGAGGGGTTGTAATGTGATGCTGTGAAGAGATTCTGAACTATGTGTTACAAGTGAGAAAGAAATGGAACTTAGGGGGGAGGGATTATGATTGTGGAAGAGGAGAATGTTAGATATAGTTGAATAACGACTTCAAAGCATGTGGTTCCAGGGTCCCATATTCTATATTTGGTTCTCAAGCGCTAAGCAGCTTCTGCCTCTAAAAATAGGTACCAGAGAAATCTGGGAAGGTGAATGTGGTGAGGCACTTTCATATGTCAAAGGTCTTGGAAATGCGGGCCTAACACTGTAACCCCAGTATGCCTTAATGGCATGGAAACGGGGATTTTATCTTTTACCTCTTCACTTAAAAGTGATACTGAGAATTAATAATATACGGAGTTAGATCAACGTACCAATCTCTACACAACATTCCACACACATAACTTCTTCACATCATAGTGTACCACTCTCTACACAACATTCCACGCACTAACCTTTTAACATTACAGTGTACAACTCTCTACGCAACATTCCACATACTAACCTTTTCAAATCACTGCGTACAACTCTCTACGCAAATTCCACACACTAATCTCTTCACTCTCTACGCAAATTCCACACACTAATCTCTTCACATCACAGTGTACAACTCTCTACGCAAATTCCACACACTAACCTCTTCACATCACACTGTACAACTCTATGCAACATTCTGCACTAACCTCTTCACACCGCAGACAAAAGATACATGTCTTGGCGAGAGATCGGCAAACATCCAAGGCCAGCTGAAAGTCTACAGGTACAGAGAAACCAAGACTTTTCGTCACCGCCAGAGCAACACCTCTACAACGAGGATACATGATAGCCAGAGGTTCATCATAAACAATAGTGTGTAAAGACGCCTTCAGCTTTTCTGGCAAGACGCTGTTCACCTGAGAACAAATTTTAAAAATTAGAAGATATAATAACACAACAAAAGAAGATAAATCTACACATTGTTTAACTCTCCACATATAACAGTAATTTATGAAAAACAACAGAATGAAGTGACTTGGGCATTTAGAAGGAACGAAGGAGGAATGGAGAAGCAATGGAACGGGACAGACCAAGAGGCAGACCTAGACAACAATGACAAGACAATCTAGAAGAAGATTTACGCGCTCTCGGAACTGACAAACGGCAAGAAAAGATCAAGAACAGAGAGGAACAGAGACGTGTCTTGTCTGCAGCAGTGATCTCTGTGGCTGAATTCAGCAGCTGCTCAGAGAAGAGATAGAAGAAGGCACAATCAAAGTATAAAGTGAACAATTCTACATTTTATCTTGTCCATTCATCCCTATTTGTTGTGGAGATTATTTAGAAGCCTAAACTGCTGCTCAATTCAGGGTTTTATCCCATCTTGTGAGAGCCCAGAAAAAAAAAAGAAGAAAGTAATGACAGCCAACTATCATCATCTATCATCACTGGTTAGTGACGGCAAACTTCTTGATCTTGTAGCACTTAACATACTTCTATGAGCGATAACAATAATATGAGCTGTAATCTACCAGTGAAAGCATCTCACAAGTTTTGTTAGCCACTGCCTAGTTAATGGGACAGAGCAAGGGTGCTGGAAGAAAACCTGAACTAAGTGTTTGAAAGCATCTAATAAACAACCAACATTTGACAGAAACTAGTAGTCCTCCACAGACCCTTCCGTGGGTGGTGGAGTATTTGGCAGAATATGTATAGGAATGTCCTGAATTTGACAATGCTGGATTCTGAAATCTGAAGCTAGTGATACAGTGACTGAAACAGTCCTTAAATACTGGAGCCTGCCTAGAAGATGCTTATTGGTTGAGTGGGGCGATTAAAAACCGATGACTGTGCTGTATGATCTCCACGGTAACATCAAATGTAAAAACAAAAATCACCTCCACTAATACAGATGAAACGTATAAGGAAACAATGAAACCTGTAAATGAAGACTTGGATAAAATATTAAGATTTGTTTTTCTAAACTTCTGAATGTTGGGTTTATCTAATATCAGATGACAAATCCCAACTATCTGCTCAGAATGTGGGGGCACCTATATGAGCGGGGACCCACAAGTAATCAGAAATTTAACAAGATCCAAAAGAAAAAAATATCTCACAGAAACAAGATCTCAAGGAAACAAGATCTCACAGAGACAAGATCTCACAGAAACAAAATCTCACAGAGACAAGATCTCAAGGAAACAAGATCTCACAGAAACAAGATTCACAGAGACAAGATCTCACAGAGACAAGATCTCACAGAAACAAGATTCACAGAGACAAGATCTCACAGAGACAAGATCTCACAGAAACAAAATCTCAAAGAAACAAGATCTCACTGAGACAAGATCTCATTACAGTATAATTGCAGAAAATAGAATAAATTTGATAATCCTGCTATGCATTTATAGAGTTAAAGTGGGAAAAAAAATGTACACCTAATTATTGGATAATTACATTTTCAAGTGGGATCATACAAAGGAGTTTTGTCAGCGTCATCACCAAACCCATGTACAGAATTCTATGTACAAACAGATCTTCCAAGCTGGCATCTGTGGTTGTCGCTGAATCCTGGCTGTGATGGTGGAACTCCAGCAGTTCAGCAATGCAGTCCAGGCAGTCAGTCAGTCTATTGATCTGCAGGAATGATATAACACTGACAACAGTGTGCCAACTACTTTCAAGAATATTAATATGGATTTGCTGAATTATTCATTTTGTTATTTACAGTGCTTAACCTATATGAATTACAATACGGTGGCATCTTTTGAAATTGTACCTATTTTCACCTTGCATGAAGTACTTTTCGAAATACTGGTTTTCTCAATACACCATTCAATACTTCACATTGTTTTTTTTTTCTTTTTTTTTAAATGTAAACACGCTTTACATCAGCATGTGAATTTTTTTTTTTTTAAGCTTATTTGCAGCAAGATTTAATCTTTACAAAATGCTCACATGTTGTGTCAAGGCTGAAACCAGTTCTCCTCCATGCAAAGTGAGCGTCGTCATTCTACTGACCTGATTATCCTCAAATGATTTTGCTGGTTGCTTTTTACTCACTCATTCATTCATTTGCATGTCCCTTGCAGAACTTTGCCTCCCTAACAGCACTCCTGTAGGCCTCTCAGTTGTGAGCAAGATGGCCTGCTGCTGATGTATCCATTTGCAGATCATCAATGATGTCTTGCAGTCATCTTCGCCTTGGTCTTCCTTTTTTTCTTTTTCCCATTATGCATCCTTCTAAGACGGTCTTCTCTAGATTATCATGACGTTTAATGTGTCCAAAATATTTGAGTTTTCTCTTTTTACTAGCCAGCCTTCTTCAATATTAAGTTCTTGTAGTATGGATATATTTGTTCTTTTTTGTGTCCATGATATTTGAAGAACTCTTCTGTAGCATTTACATTCAAAGGCGTTTATGTGTTTCTCAGCTGTTTTGTTAAGAGTCCAGGTCTCACAGGCATATGTTGCGATGGGAAAAGATGCATGCCCTTAAAAATCTTATTTTTGTAGTTCTGTCTGTTCCTCTCCACAGATTCTTTAGTTGTTTTACTTTCTTAAGAGTGATAGATGTTTTCCTTTTTAATTTCCCTCATTGTATCTCCATTATTAGTTAGTAGTGATCCAAGATATTCAAAACTCTCCACTTCTTCCAGTTTTTCCTCACTGATACATATATCAGCTGCCGTGTTTGTTTTGTCAGTTGTCATCAATTTAGTTTTCTAGTTTGCTTTTTACTAGTTTGTCATAATATAAACCAGTTACAGTAACTAGTTATCTCCAAAAGTTTTGGTTTTTCTTTTATCTGTAATTTACTAGTACTTGCCAGTTAACATGATCACTGTACAATACATACATTTTTTCCTCCCTTCTATTTACTTGTTGTGAAGTCAGGTACAGTTTCAGAATCATGAGATTTAATTGGACGACTCGGATGTGCACAACTGTTTTTAACTCTGTCATTAACTACCAGAGCGGGCCAAAATATAACCGCAAATCATGGGGCTTAACCACTGAAAAATATATGAAGACTTGAGGGCAGGTCAGAAAGTCATTTCATATATTTTTCATGATTTGTGGTTACTTTTTGCCTTGTCCTTGTATATACTAAGATGTGACTGGCCTATCATGGAAATTTTTTCAGGGCACGGCACCCCAGATCAGGGGGGGGGGGGGGGGGGGGGGGGAGAGAAGTGCATGAAATCATGTGATCTAACCTCAGTCTCCAGTAAGATTTGAACACATGGCATTTAGCTCTGCAGGCAGAAGCATAAAGAGCCTAGAGCTAAAAAAAAAACAAAAACAACAAAATTCTCATTCAGAAAGTTCAAACTGAACATATCTGCTATACTTTTCCTGTAAAATAATGCAGTCTGTTCTCAGTTTTTATGGCAATTGAAAATTAGAAATTTCCAAAAATGGAACAAACTATATGGATAATGGCAATTTTATTCAAATATATTTTACAAAGCTGTACAAAAAAACTGGCAAAAGCTAGGAACATAGTTTTGATCCAAGTTAATAATGCAAAAATCATAAAGAACCAAAAGAACCAGTTACAAAAGCAATGGAAAAATCTGTCAGCATACAGAACAATATCACACTTACGATTTCCCTGGCCATTTCTCTCCTGTCTGCCCACATTCCTGGACCCACAACACACGTCAACACAGTCAAAGTCTCATGTACCAGCTCAAGCACTTGAACACCAAGAGCTTCATTGGCTGTTCTAAGCCGTGGCAATGATCTCTGCAGGACTGCTATACACAACTGTGGCAAGCTCAACTGCTGGTGCTGAAGACGGGGTCCATCTTCCAGGTCAAGGTCATCATCTGTGTTCTGGAAATCTGGTTCCAGTCCAGTGCTAGAACGTCATGACAAACAAACAAAAACTACCAAGTTCACTGTTTGTTACTCCTTTCTTTCTTCTGAATGGTATTCCAAAAAAAAAAAAGATCACTGTTAACTACTCCTGTCTCTCTTCATTGCAATCAGTTAACTCAAACATCCTATGTCCTTTCCTGTTCTTTCTTCTCCTTTATTCACTCTCAAAATGACATTGGTTATGTTGTGTCAACAACTTGTATACTGAAAATATAATGAGGAATGTTAGAGAAGATGTAGACAAAGAATATTATGATGCCATAACAATTGGAGGTTATGAAATACCAGAGATTAGATATGCTGATGACACAGTATTACTGTCCACAACACAAAAAGGAATGGAAAAACTAATTATGTCAGTCCATAAGAACAGCGAAGAGCAAAACCTCTATCTTAATGCGAAGAAGACTAAATTGATGACGACTGACAAAACAAGCAAGGCAGCTGATATATGTATCAATGAGGAAAAACTGGAAGAAGTGGAGAGCTTTGAATATCTTGGATCACTACTAACTAATAATGGAGATACAATGAGGGAAATTAAAAGGAGGACATCTATCACTCTTAAAAAAGTAAAACAAATAAAGAATATGTGGAGAGGAGCAGACAGAACTACAAAAAATAAGATTTTTAAGGGCATGCATCTTTCCCATCGCAACATATGCCTGTGAGACCTGGACACTTAACAAAACAGCTGAGAAACATATAAATGCCTTTGAATGTAAATGCTACAGAAGAGTTCTCCAAATATCGTGGACACAAAAAAGAACAAATATATCTATACTACAAGAGCTTAATATTGAAGAAGGCTGGCTAGTAATGAGGATCAAAGAGAGAAAACTCAAATATTTTGGACACATTAAACGTCATGATAATTTAGAGAAGACCATATTGGAAGGATACATAATGGGAAAAAGAAAAAGAGGTAGACCAAAACGAAGATGGCTGCAAGACATCGTTGACGATTTGCAAATGGATGCAGCAGCAGCAGGCCATCTTGCTCACAACCGAGAGGCCTACAGGGGTGCTGTTAGGGAGGCAAAGTTCCACAAGGGACATGCAAATGAATGAATGAATGAATGTTGTGTCATGGTTTGCAGCTAAGTTATGATATCTGCACCTGCTGGCCTAAGACATTCATTTACAGTTCTTTCAGAACTCTGTTAACGAAGCCAACTATAAATGCTTATACATAAATCCTGGTTGGATCATGTTTGAAATGCAATGATGATGATGATCTATCTATAACATAACATAATGCAATACAACTCATATAACATGGAGAATGAAAAGAACAAATGCACAAGTTTTACAACAGCTCCAAGTGCAATGTGAACTTCTCAGAGAAATAAAAATGAAGAAAATACTCTGGCCATATAAAAAAACATAACAATATTCTGAAGACCATACTAGAAGGTCCCAAAACAAGCTATCAAGTGGAACACAACAGGCTGAATAAAAAGAGGTCGACCATGTGAACCTAAAGATGGCCAAATTCTCTCTCTCTCTCTGAACCTTAAGTGCCCAGGGCACATGGGGCTTCCGCAAGGATTTTCCACAAATGCCTGTCCTTTGCCTTTTTTCCTGCTCTTGCCCAGGTGAACCCTCTATTGCTCAACATCCTTTCTGTTGTTCTTCTCCATGCCTCTTTTAGTCTACCCTTACTTCTGTTCCCCTGTGGTGTCCATCTATTTTTGGTAGTGAGTTGTCAGTCATTTGGAGCACATGTCCCAGCCATCGCCAGCATCTTTCCTCAATAATTGTTGTCAGTGGCTTCATCTGCATCTCTGTCAACAAGATGTTATTTCTTATGGTGTTTGGCCAAAATATTTTTCTAATTCTTCGTAAACATTTAGTCTTGAAAGAATTCAACTTGTTTTCTATGGTTTTGGTGATTTTCCAGCATTCACTTCCATAGAGTAGTACACCTAGAACATTACTCTTAAATATCCTGATTTTCATATTTATGCTTGGTTTTTTAGATTTCCTTATAGTCTGCAGTACTGCAAAAGCCTGGTTTGCTCTAGTAAGTCTACTGTTGATGTCCTCTGTGCTGTCTCCATTTTCTACTACTTTACTGCCAAGGCAGAGGTGTAGATGGGAAGATAACATACAAGAAGGGACAGGACAGTCTGGGTGAGTGCACTATCAAGGCAAGGGAGCGAGGGAACTGAAGATTCATTATTGCCAACTTTTTTCTGGAGAAAGCACATGATGATGATGAACATAACATATGCCTGGACCTCTGAGAGGAATTTTGTAAGTTGTTGCAAAAAACCATTCAGTTTTCATCCACTATGGGTCCCCCCAAAAACAAGTGAAGCCCTTTTGGGGCCTCCTTTAAAACAGGTGAAACCCTTTGGGCTCCAGAGCAATACATTAGCTGGACCCCTCTCTCATTATGCCTGCAGAAGGCTTTCACAAATTAAATACTGCATATTACAGATCTTTTATTTCTTTTATAGTCCAAACAGTACCAACTTTTTAATAACTTATTATATCTGGGTCAGATTTGCATGTAAATGTGTCTTGACTTTTCTCCTTCCGAAAATACACTGTGGTGTCCTTTAATAAAACAGACTTTCCTGATCTGGATGGGTAATTCTGAGCATGACTGCCTTCTGTTGTGTACCGTTTGGCATTAAACTCTGCTCTTAACCTGAGACAGATCTAGCAAGTTATCGGTGGAGTTAGCAGCACTTGTTGAAAACAGAAATAATAAACAAACTGATCTGAGTATCTGTCTATCTGAAGACTACACATATAGCACAAGTATTCTGGTGCTGCTCACTTTGCAAGTGGATATCCTCTGTTTTCAGAAGAATTTTTTTTTCTGTAACATATTTATCCAGTATATATCTATTGTGACAGTAGTGGCTATCCAACTAGATGCCCTAGCATGAGAAGTCAGTTCACAACACTTGTGTTACTCTTATGCTCAAGAACTTGAAAAATAAAACGTTTGCAAAAGTCTTAACACTTTTTTGTGTGTCTAAGAAGACAATTTTGAAGCAGGCGAGCATCAGCTGTTGTGGGTTTTGCAAATAGATTTGCATAACTGAATACAGTAAGCAACATTTGTGTTGCAATGTCCAGATTCCTTACACTAGTATCCTGTAACTTCCAAGTCTGGTCCTCATTCACTACTTAAACAATGCTTTGCCGTTATGCTGAGCTGCTCCCCCCATGACCCTGTCTTTCATGAAAGACTACATGGCTGGCTGAAAATTCTCGTACTGATGACTTACAAATATTTTTGTATCTCATCTCAGTGTTGGTCTACTACGTGGCCTACTTTCCTCCACAAGTCTGCCATATAAAACCATTAGAGAACTATAGATATATATGTCTGTTAGAACTGCCGAAGCAGAAATGAGTAGCATGCAGCACAGCCAGGGCACAATGCAAAGGCTGGCTGCAGACTGTGAGAGATGAAGAGAATTTGTTGCTGCCCTGCAAGATGCTGCAGGGTGTACTGGGCAATCCATAACACAGATGGATGTCTACATTACAGGCAGGCTAGTGGTAGGAGCTAACCTTCATCATTTCCTCAACAACTCATAGGATTAGCCAAGAAAAACTGAAATGTGAATATGAACATCCACAACACACATACATGCTCACACACACCTGCTTGCTCACACACACATGCATGCTCACACACACCTGCTTGCTCACACACCTGCTTGCTCACATACACATGCATGTATATGCACACCTGCTTGTAGATGCTGAACTGTCCCCATCTTGCCCATCACCACGGTGACGTCTGCTGCCCCAGTCAGCCAAATTCTGAAGCTGGGCTGAAGAGGAAGTCATGTGACTACCAGAGCTTAGTGTGGACGAGACAAGGCTAGGGTTACTGGAGCTGAAATCTGAAAGATTGTAACAATCTGTGATCTTGAGCTGAAACCGTGACAGTTTGTGATTTAACTATAAATTACTCTGTGACAGTGGTTCCCAAACAGGTTGCCCCAAGACCACTTACATTTTAAGTTACACATTGCCAGCTTATATGCAGTGCCGCAATACCATAAAATCTTCATTGTTTTTTATTTCAACAGACAGCTCTTAATATCAAACTGATAATGCTACTGCAGACCGACCACCTAACAATGTGCTGAGGAGCACTTGTAGTCTGGATCACAGGTTGGGGACCTCTACCTCACTTCACATATTCACTCATCAACAAAGATAACAGAAAACTCTAGAACTCTTCCACCTCATTTGTGGATAAATGAGATCTACCTCAAGCAAAAGTGCTATATAGATTCTAGATAGAACCAACAAATACATAAAGATCAAACCAAACTGAAGGCACTATGATAGAGAGTAGGACAAAACTGTATAAAAATCCTGTGTGTTTTTATATGAGTACAGCAAAAGCTGAAACACTACAACTGTGTGCTTTGTTGATGAACATAAAAGTTACTGCTTCTACAGTACAGAAGGCCTATTAAACCATGGTGGTAGCTAGAAGATATGGCATTAATGCCTGTATTTTCCTTGCGCCTGTCTGATGTGGTTAGAACCAGGCCTGGCCACATTTCCACGCCCAGCGCTAGACGTCAGATACCCATGTTTACAAGTGGGTCCCTCCAGCCAGATTCAAACAACTGACCTCCACCCACTACAGATTAATGGCTGACACACAATAAAGACACTCAGTTTACCAATCTGGTGGTACAGAGTTCAAGTCTAAGCAGTGGGACTGTTTTCTGATACACACCAAAAAGGCCCTGGGGTCCACCCAGCCTCTAAAATTGGGTACCAGAGAAATCTTGGAAGATTAAATATGGGCAGCTGTGATACTGTTTGTAATTTTGCTGTATTTGATAATATGCCTGATTTTCCCTATTTTTAAAAAAATTAATTTCCTTCAGCTCTAAGTTTAACTTACCTGTACACAGTGACAAACCAACAAAATGAGACCAAGAATATGTTAATATGTGTATAATTAAACATTTAAAAGCCATTTCCATTTTGAGAAACTTCAAACAGTAATTACTAAAAACTTCAGTTTGGTGTTCTCGCCTGTCCGAAACAGCGCCTCATATCTGGTCCCACATTCACTGAGGAAAATACTCGGAATCAAGTGGAATGAATTCAAGAACAACGCAGAGATCAGACAGATGAGCAAACAACAACCTGTCTCATGGTTGATCAGAAAAAGAAGATGGACAATATGTTGGTCACATGATGAGAAGAAATAATCTGAGAATCCCCAAACAAGCTATCAAATGGAACACAACAGGTCGAAGAAAAAGAGGTCGACCACGTGAAACTCTAAAGAGGACATTGTTAAGAGAAGCCAATTCAGTGGGCATAACATCCCTTGATGAGATTGAAAAACTTGCTGAAGACAGGACATCTTGGCGGACTACCATGCGGGCCCTATGTGACATTTAACGGCACAGGAAGGATGTAAGATTCAATTCAATTCAAGTGCCATGCCGCATGGTGTAGGCGATCATTTCTCTCCACAATTCCCTGTCTTTAGACTTGATTATGAAATCTGCTGGTAATTTTCTTCCTAGCCACACTGACAGCCCATCCAGTAACTTCTCTCTCTGTCTCTTCTTCCTTTAATTTTTCCAGATGCCACAGTGTGTTTCAATTTTCCTCTTCTCAGGAAATGTCCTATAAATCTCGCTTGTCTGCCTCTGATCTTTGCTATAATTTGTTTTTTAACTCTAGCCTCTCTTAAAACTTCTTCATTGGTTTTCTTGGCTGTCCATGGTACCTTCAACATCCTTCTTATTAACCACATCTCCACTGCTTCCATTTCTCACTGTACTCTCTTTATTCATAGACCATGCTTCACATCCATAAAACAAAAACAGCTTGATGTAACATTTAAGTACTCGGAATCTTGTTTCCATTAATATGGATCTGTTGCACAAGATATGTCTCATCGTCTGGAATGCTGACTTGGCCTGAGCACTTCTGCTTTTTATTTCATTGTGACATTTCCCATCAGTTGTTATAATCGTTCCTAAGTACTTGAATCTATCAACTTGTTTCAGATTTGTGCCATTGGTGGTATTCTTTTCCTTGAGATGACCATCACTTCAGTCTTCTTTTTGTTCAGGCTGAGACCTTTATTTTTACTTTCACAAACGACGTCCAGAAGAGCCTGTAGCTCCCCTTCACTTTTAGCAATCAGGACTGTGTCGTCTGCATATCTTAAGTTGTTACAGTTGTACCCGCCAACTGATATTCCTGGTATTTCTCTATATTTCTCATTATGTTTTTGCTGTACAAGGAGAAGAGGTCAGGAGATAAAACACATCCTTGTCTCACTCCCAATTTTATGTCTTGGAATGCTCCTATTTGGTTCTCAACTCTCACTGCTGCTGATTGCTGCTAATATGTTTTTGATAAGTTTCAGATCTTTCCCATCTATGTTCATGTCTTCCAGCATTCTTATAATTTCTGTGTGTCTCACTTTATTAAATGCTTTACAGTAGTCTATGAAGCATAAGTATAGGTCCATCTTTACCTCTATTGATCTCTCCATCAATGTTCTTATTACATATATGGAGTTACTTGTACCTTTTCCTTTGACAAAGCCGCACTGTTCTTCAGCGATTTCTGGTTTTATTTTGCTCTTGACTCTTCTCATAACAATGCAAAGTAGGATTTTGGTTCAATGGTCTTCATATTCAACTGCACCTTGTTTCTTTGGTAGGGCAATGAAAATTGATCACAAAAGATCTGATGGGACATAGTTACTGTTAAAGATGTCATTCAACAATCTGGTAATTATTTCTATGCCAAGCTCTCCTAATGCTTCTAATTCTTCATTGGTGATTTTATCTGGTCCTGGTGCTTTGTTGTTTTTCATGGTTTGATGGTTTCTTCCACTTCTGCTTTTAATATATGAGACCCTTCATTATTATTTCGTATATCTATTTCACTTCTATTGTCCTCATAGAGTTCTCTAATGTATTCACTCCATCTTGCCATTATTTCATCTCTGCCCATTACTGTATGACTTCAGGCAACCAGTCTTGTGGTATGCCCTTTTGTTTGTTAACTCCTTATTTGTTTGTTTGTACATATCTCTTGCGTTTCCATGATGGTGTGTCTCTATTTCACTACATTTCTTATTTAGCCACTCCTCCTTAGCTTTACTGCATTTGTCTTATTTCTTTATTTTGTGATATTCATCTTTATCATCCTTAAAACTTCTTCCCCAATCCATTAGTTGCAAAATTGTGTCATCCACCCCTGTTTAGCGTGTCTTTCATCTTGAGGTAGGATTTCGATAGATGTTTGCTGAATAGAGTCTTGGAGCATATTCCACTGTTCGTCAATCGTTTCAATCTTCTCTATGGCATTATAATCTATTATGTACTATGGTCCTATACTGTTTTTGTATTGCTTCATCTTTCCGTAACAGCTCTCTATCTAGTTCTTTGTTTTTAGCTGCTACTTTTAACTTCTTTAGCCTGATTCTCACTTTTCCTACGACTGGGATGTGGTCACTGTTGCAATCTGCACTTGGTCTTGTTTTCATGGATATTAGTGAGTTCCTGAATCTTCTGTTGATCATAATGTAATCTATCTGGTTATGTAAGATTCACTGAATTGATTAAAGACAGACACACTGAAAAGTACTGAAACAGCTGAATTTGAACAAACACAGAACATAAAAACCAATAAGTAAAGTATTCCTGTCTTGTCAGAAGCCATAATACAAGTATAATACTGAAAACTGTATTGGAGAGTAGCACAGAAAGTACAACAATGAGGCAGATGGATGGACAAATATGAGATACACAAGAAGCAGCCTGGTCAGATGCAACATGAAAGCACAAGCCAACACAAGCTGGGATCAAATTTGGCCAAATATTCCCCAGTTAGATGGCGCAGGATAACAAAAATTAGGATATTTAATAGATTATTTTAAACATCAGAGTACAATCACAGTCAGATCCATCCTTTGGTCTCTATTTTAAACATCAGAGTACAATCACAGTGAGATCCATCCCTGAGTCTCACCTTGTTTTGTCATGTACATCACAGGGTCTTGAAAGTATCGGATTCGGGTCTCAAGGCACTGGATAAAGCATGTTAATGTCTTGCATGACTGTATCACAACTGGATCATCTGCAGGTTTAGGCAATGAGACCAAGGACAGCAGGCTCTATGTACACAACGATTGAACAGAAATGGTAAGATCTACAGGCAATATTTGAGGGCGAGTAAAAACAAAACATGGAATTGCAAATCAAGGGACATAACCATTGAAAATGTACAAAAGACTCAATGACAACTCAAAAAGTACTTTCATATATTTTTCAAGGGTTACATTCCTTTTAAGTGGTTACTTTTTCACTTTATTTACATATATTAAATCTTACATCCTTCCCATGCTGTTAAATGTCACATAGGGCTCACATTGTAGTTTGCCAAGTTTTCCTGTTTTTGGTGAGCTTTTCAACCTCATCAAGGGATTTTATGCCTACTAATTGGCCTCTTTTAACAATATCTTCTTTAGAGTTTCACTTGGTCAACCTCCTTAATCTCACTTGATAGTTTGTTTTGGAATTCTCTGACTGTTTCTTCTCATCACATGACCAATATATGTCCATCTCCTTTTTCTGATCACCCATGAGACAGGTTGTTGTTCAGTCATCTGCCTTATCTCTGCATTGTTCTTGAATTCGTTCCACTTTAGGCTGAGTATTTACTGCAGGCATTTCTTTTCAAAAGAGTCTAATGTACTGTCTATTTCTTTAGTTGTTTTCCAGCTTTCACAAGCATAAATGAGGGTGGATATTACATTTGAACTGAATAACCTTAATTTGGTTTTTGTGCTCATAACTTTTGAGTGCCATATGTTCTCAAGATTCTTGAAGGTCAATGCTGCTTTTGCAATTCTGACTTCCTTTCTGCCATCACCATCCTGGTCTATGTAACTGCCTAGGTATGCAAATTGGTTTACTTCTTCAACAGCTGTCAATTCTACATATATTTTTCCTGCTTGATTAATGGGAAATTTCATTATTTTTGTTTTTTCCTTGTTAATTTCAAGCCCTATTCTTTTTTCTTACATCAAATTCACATTGTCACTGATAAGAGTTATGTCATCTGCAAAATCAAGATCTTCTAGTTAAGTCCCATGTACCCAATCAATGCCCATTTTACCTTTGCAACATTTTTTCATTATGAAGCCTATGGCAATTCCAAAAAGCAAAGGAAACAGTATACATTCTTGTTTCACGCATGTTTCATTTTGGAACCATTTGCTCATTCCTTCTTCTGTTTTTACTGCACAAACATATCCATTGTAGAGATCCTTAATGATGTTGACAATCTTAGATGGTATTCTACTGACTTAAAATGCTCCACACTGAATCTCTGTGTATGCTATCAAATGCATATGTGAAGTTCAGGATTAATGGTTTTTTGCTTTTCAATAAGTCCTTCAAGTATTCTTAGGGTAAAGATCTGGTCGAGACAGTTTCTCAGTTTTCGAAATCCTGCTTGTTCTTCTCTCACTGCAGTATCCACTATATCTTGAATTCAATTCAGAATAACTTTGCAAAATACTTTTGACACAACTGATAGTAAGGTTACTCCTCTCCAATTATTGCAGTCACTAAGGTTGCCTTTTGTTTTTTTTGTTGGGGGGGGGGGGGGGGGAGTATTTCAACAATGTTTCTTCTTTTAAAATTCCAATTAGAAAGGATTTTTTTCTTTCTTCCAAATTTTATTAAACATTCCCTGTCCTATATTAATCTGCCCAAGCTGAATCCAGTCCATTTTTTAAACTGTCCACAAGTGTCATCTTCTTCTTCTACTTTCCCCCTTAATATTGTTTTTATCATTGTATTATGGCTCTTGCTATGACCAAGTATTTTAAATACTTGGCTATAATGTTATTTATTATCTCTTTTTTTTTAAATTTCAGTTCATTTAGTACTTCTGCTTGGAGTCCACTACTTTCTTTGGGTATCACATGGTTAAAAAGCCCATTACTTCCACAGGGGTCAGGCTTGTCTGATATGCTTCCCGTGTGCCACACACTTTGCTATTTCAACTCACATGAGTTACTGATCAACGCAATTCTTCTGCCTCGCTGACTGTCCCAGACTTTGCACATTAGTGATGACTATCCCTTTAACTCTTCCCGGGCCACAGAAAAAAATGCAGACATTCACATGTTTGCCACGGCACTAAGCACAGGTCTTGATATGTATAGGGGGTATAGTTGTAAAAGTGAATATACAAAGTATTTCCACTTTAAAAGTATACATATTATGCACGAAAATAGCTGTAAATGTAAGTAGATTTCATAAATGAAGAGTTTTTTTTAGGAAAAAAAGAAGTAATGTGATGATTTTAGCTGATAATTGTGTAGTGCTTACCATCGGCGATGCCTAGATGTACAATGTTTACCATCGGCGATTTCCAGATCTACTTAAATTTTCGTCTGATCTTGTCGTGTGGTGGCATTCTCATTAAAATAATGTCTAAAATAACCTTCTAACTACTTCTCCAGTCCATTTAATAGGTCTAGATGTACTTGGGGTACATTCAGGAACAGTGGTCGGGTCATAGGACATGTCCTTATGCCTCCGAAATCACAATAAATACTGAAATTTCTCCGTTAATTCATCGCTTTCGTTCAGTTGTTACCCACGCTTTTTGATTGAACTATGAAAGGTCACCAGACATGCGCAGATAAATCGTATACAATAAAAAGTTTTATAATAGTTCTACGTTGCAACGAAACAATATTGCTATAACGACAATGGCAGACACTGGACCAACAGGAAGTTCTCACTATCGTGACAATGGCAGGGAAAAAGTTAATAGGCTACTCGTACTTCGTTCATGTAGTTTTGCTAGCCAGCCAAGATCGTTGCCTGGGATGTGGCCACCACCAAAAACATGCAATGTTTGTGGAGTGATACAAGAGTTAGACAACACGATGGGAAACAAACTGAGATCCTCATTATCTTATTATTAAGATAGTCACTCACCATGAATCACTAATTTTACATAACATTTGAAGAATCTGACTACAATGTTCATTGAATAAATGGCAAAAGCAACTGATGAAATCCATAATAAAACAACAGCTATCATTTCTTACTACCTTTAGAATTTCAGGTCTTTGCAAGAAAATCTCGGCAGGAAAATCCTGAAACACCACATCTGCCAGGAACTCACAGGCTCCAATCAACATTCCAGGATCCCTTGTCTGTAGAGAGCTTAAAAAAAAAAAAAAAGTGTAATCTTACAGTTACAACAGCTTTTATCAACCTACATGACAGTACAAAAAGAAAAGGAATTCAGCTTTTTATGGACACTATCATTATTAAATGAGAAACATCTTGTGTAATGCACCCGTATCACTGAATATCAGAAAAAAAAAAAAAATCTAAAATACCATATTAAACCTATCCTACTTTATGGAAGTGCACTGTGGCCAATGAATGGATCAATCCAAAGATCACTAGAGGCAAAAGAGATGTAATTTCTTTAAAGAATGTTAAGAATACCATGGTCAGCTAAGATGACAAACAGGGAATGTCTAATAGAAACAAATGGCAAAAGAAACTAATGAAATCCATAATAAAACAACAGCTATCATTCATGTCACATACAAGTATAATAAGAAGGGGAGGTCTTCATAACAACAGGAAAGATAGATAGGAAGAAAAGCAGGGAAGACCATGAGAAAAAAAATGAATAGTCTAATACAGTTTAAAAAATCCCCCCCTCCCAATGGGCACTGGAAAAAGGTTGGGGGGGGGGGGTGGTGGTGGAGGCAGTAGACAGGGGCAGTTAATACCTTCCTCCTTAGACAGGGGCAGTAATACCTTGCTCCTTAGACATCATCATCATCATCATCAGGTGCCTTGTCTGTTTTGTCAGTTGTCATCACTTTAGTTTTCTTTGCATTAAGATAGAGGTTCTGCTCTTCGCTGTTCTTGCGGACTGACATAATTAGTTGTAAATGTAAGTAAATTTCATAAATGAAGAGTTTTTTTTAGGAAAAAAGAAGTAATGTGATGATTTTAGCTGATAACTGTGTAGTGCTTACCATCGGCGATGCCTAGATGTACAATGTTTACCATCGGCGATTTCCAGATCTGCTTAAATTTTCGTCCGATCTCGTCGTGTGGTGGCATTCTCACTAAAATAATGTTTAAAATAACCTTCTAACTACTTCTCCAGTCCATTTAATAGGTCTAGATGTACTTGGGGTACATTCAGGAACAGTGGTTGGGTCATAGGACATGTCCTTATGCCTCCGAAATCACAATACTGAAATTTCTCCGTTAATTCATCGCTTTCGTTCGGTTGTTAGCCACGCTTTTTGATTGAACTATGAAAGGTCACCAGACATGCGCAGATAAATCGTGTACAATAAAAAGTTTTACAATAGTTCTACACTGCAACAAAACAATATCGCTATAACGACAATGGTAGACACTGGACCAACAGGAAGTTCTCACTATCGTGACAATGGCAGGGAAAGAGTTAATAGGCTACTCGTACTTCGTTCATGTAGTTTTGCTAGCCAGCCAAGATCGTTGCCTGGGATGTGGCCACCACCAAAAACATGCAGTGTTTGTGGAGTGATACATGAGTTAGACAACACGATGGGAAACAAACTCATTATATTATTATAAGGATAGTCATTCACCATGAATCACTAATTTTACATAACACTTGAAGAATCTGACTACAGTGTTCACTGAACAAATGGCAAAAGCAAACTGATGAAATCCATAATAAAACAACAGATATCATTTCTTACCTACCTTTAGAATTTCAGGTCTTTGCAAGAAAATCTCGGCAGGAAAATCCTGAAACACCACATCTGCCAGGAACTCACAGGCTCCAATCAACATTCCAGGATCCCTTGTCTGTAGAGAGCTTAAAAAAAAAAAAGTGTAATCTTACAGTTACAACAGCTTTTATCAACCTACATGACAGTACAGACAGAAAAGGAATTCAGCTTTTTATGGATACTATCATTATTAAATGAGAAACATCTTGTGTAATGCACCCGTATCACTGAATATCAGAAAAAAAAAAAAAATCTAAAATACCATATTAAACCTATCCTACTTTATGGAAGTGCACTGTGGCCAATGAATGGATCAATCCAAAGATCACTAGAGGCAAAAGAGATGTAATTTCTTTAAAGAATGTTAAGAATACCATGGTCAGCTAAGATGACAAACAGGGAATGTCTAATAGAAACAAATGGCAAAAGAAACTAATGAAATCCATAATAAAACAACAGCTATCAATCATGTCACATACAAGTATAATAAGAAGGGGAGGTCTTGAAAACGTCATAACAACAGGAAAGATAGATAGGAAGAAAAGCAGGGAAGACCATGAGAAAAAAAATGAATAGTCTAATACAGTTTAAAAAATCCCCCCCCTCCCAATGGGCACTGGAAAAAAGGTTGGGGGGGGGGGGTGGTGGTGGAGGCAGTAGACAGGGGCAGTTAATACCTTCCTCCTTAGACAGGGGCAGTAATACCTTGCTCCTTAGACATCATCATCATCATCATCAGGTGCCGTGCCGACTGGCGTTGGCTATTATGCTTCTCCAGAGTACGCGATCCTTCATGCAGGCCGTCAGTTCAGTTGGTGATCTCCTCTCACACCATCCCGTCAGACTGTCCAGTATCATTTCTCTTGGTCTTCCTCTTGATCTTCTTCCTTCTATTTTTCCTGTTGTTATAATATTTTCAATGCCCCCTCTTCTCATTGCATGTCCTATGAAAGTACACTGTCTCTCTCTTATCTTTCTGACAAGGTTTTTTGTCTCTCCAGCTCTTCTCATACATTCTTCATTAGTTATTTTTGCTGTCCAGGGGATTCGCAACATTCTTCTAATAAACCACATTTCTGCTGCTTCCAATGATTTTTGTGCAGACTTGCCTATTGTCCATGATTCACTTCCATATAACAAGATAGGTTCAATTTAGCAATTTAGGACTCCTTAGACAGGGGCAGTAATACCTTCCTCCTTAGACAGGGGCAGTAATACCTTCCTCCTTAGACAGGGGCAGTAATACCTTCCTTCTTAGACAGGGGCAGTAATACCTTCCTCCTTGGACAGGGGCAGTAATACTTTCCTCCTTAGACAGGGGCAGTAATATCTTCCTTTTTAGACAGGGGCAGTAATACCTTCCTTCTTAGACAGGGGCAGTAATACTTTCCTTCTTAGACAGGGGCAGTAATACCTCCCTCCTTAGACAGGGACAGCAATACCTTCCTTCTTAGACAGGGGCAGTAATACCTTCCTCCTTAGACAGGGGCAGTAATACTTTCCTTCTTAGACAGGGGCAGTAATACCTTCCTTTTTAGACAGGGGCAGTAATACCTTCCTCCTTAGACAGGGACAGTAATACTTTCCTTCTTAGACAGGGGCAGTAATACCTTCCTCCTTAGACAGGGGCAGTAATACTTTCCTCCTTAGACAGGGGCAGTAATACCTTCCTTTTTAGACAGGGGCAGTAATACTTTCCTCCTTAGACAGGGGCAGTAATACTTTCCTTCTTAGACAGGGGCAGTAATACCTTCCTCCTTAGACAGGGGCAGTAATACCTTCTTCCTCAGACAGGGGCAGTAATACCTTCCTCCTTAGACAGGGGCAGTAATACCTTCCTCCTTAGAACTTTTCAACCTGATACTGAGAAACTTGTGTCCATACATGAAACTCATCCATCACGTTAAAAGTTGAGAAAATAATGCAGTAGGTGAGTACCCCTTCATACTGTTAAATAAACTGGTTTGCTAGCTGAAAGTTTTCACTTGTGTAATGCATATCTTAGTTTAATAGGCCATTATACAAACATTACATAATAGGGGGAGGGGGCCATTGAGGATGTGGCTTGAGAGAAAAGGGGGCGGCCGCCCGAACAAGGTTGGGAAACACTGGTCTAATGTGACGGCACAATAAAGTCACAAACTGAGCTGATGAAAAATATCAAGGACTGAAATCTGCCGAGAGACAGAATCACCAGTGCCTGCCAGCATGGCACTTGATGATGATGACTTACCATCATTTTGCTGAGTACTTTCTCTTATTATTATTTCCATCACTACATCATCATCATCATCATGTGCCATGCCGACTGGCGTTGGCTATTATGCTTCTCCAGAGTACACGATCCTTCATGCAGGCCATCATCTCAGTTGGTGATCTCCTCTCACACCATCCCGTCAGACTGTCCAGTATCATTTCTCTTGGTCTTCCTCTTGATCTTCTTCCTTCTATTCTTCCTGTTGTTATAATATTTTCAATGCCCCCTCTTCTCATTGCATGTCCTATGAAAGTACACTGTCTCTCTCTTATCTTTTTGACAAGGTTTTTTGTCTCTCCAGCTCTTCTCATACATTCTTCATTAGTTATTTTTGCTGTCCAGGGGATTCACAACATTCTTCTAATAAACCACATTTCTGCTGCTTCCAATGATTTTTGTGCAGACTTGCCTATTGTCCATGATTCTCTTCCATATAACAAGATAGGTTCAATATAGCATTTTAGGACTCGTTTTCTAACATTCATTGATAAGGATGTGTTGGTCAGTATGTTTCTCATTCTCTGAAATGCAGTCTTTGCTTGGCTTATTCTGTTCTTAATTTCTGTTCTGCATTTCCCATCTGAAGTTATTACTGCTCCAAGGTATTTGAATTTCTGCACCTGCTTTAGAATAGTTCTGTTTAATTTTATACTGCATGCTGGTGTATTCTGTTTCTTAGATATAACCATAGTCTCTGTCTTTTTGATGTTCAAAGTAAGGCCTTTCTGTTCACTTTCTTTGGCGACTTTATCCAAGAGATTTTGCATGTCTTGTTGGTTCTCAGCTATCAGTACTGTGTCGTCAGCATACCGAAGGTTGTTAATATTGTATCCTCCAATTTTTATGCCTGGTTCTGTGATGATTGTTCTTAGAATATTCTCGCTGTACAGAGAAAAAAAGGTCTGGAGATAGTACACATCCTTGTCGCACCCCTTGTTTTATAGGCTGATATTTTATAGGCTGATATTTTCCAATTCTATTTTCAACTCGAACTGCTGCTTCTTGCTGCCAGTATAGATGTTTTACAATCCTCAGGTCTTTGCTCTACAACAACAACAAAAAAAAGGGGGCTAGCATTCCTGTAGTTTCTTAATCAACTCCTCCTCCTCCACCACCTCCTCCACCCAAGAGAAGGGCAAGAACAGGTAGAAGCAGCATGCACAAACCTGTTTGTTGATGCAATGACATGTTGGTCTGTGTGAGTCAGGGGTTGCCATGGAAACATGGACAATCGGAAGAGACTTTCCGTGTTTTCTGTGCCTGAAGAAAAGGAATTTCAGAAACTTCAATGAAGAAAGCAACTTGAATCATGAATTACAAAAAAAAAAAAAAAAAGCCACATATTACGTTATATTACAGTGCTATATATAGCCAATACTGTTTAGTAAAACTTGGAGAGTCAACAACAAAAAAATGGCAAAGAAAATGGAAGCAACAGAGATGTGGTTCTAGTTAAGATGTAAGAAATACCCTGATCTGACAGAAAAACAAATGGAAAGGTAGGTCCTCAAAGAAATTTCAGAACAACGACAACTAGTTAAAATGGTAAGAAGAAGACAGACAAAGTTTCTTGGGCATGTCACGACAGAAGTTAGTAACACCTGGAAAATTCAAGGGAAAAAGGAAGAGAGGAAGGCCAAGAAAAAAATGGGCTAATCAAGTGGTGTGGAGAAAGAAAAAGCATCTGAATTAACTGTAAACAACCAAGGACTGCACAAGATGGAGAAGCAGGATCACCAATGCTATCCGGCACAGCACATAATAATAATAATAATATTATGATACTACACGTTAACTTTTCATGAAATGTAAAGATGGTTTTTCAAAACGATTTCCCAAAACACTGGGTGGATGACACGGAGAATATGCCTGCACCTTCTGGTTGCCTAGCGTAGGGGTTGGCAACCTTCCTATCAGAAGCATGAAAATTCAAAGTGACATAGCCATTTTTTTTTTACGGGAGTGACTTGGTCTGCAGCCTTTTTCTACAAAGGATCTGGCTGCCACTGTGTGAGTGCCCAGTGGGCTACATTCATGTCTACATCTAATAAATGAACAAATAATAGTAAAATAAAATAAAACTATGAACAACAGATATTTCATGTACATAGTAGCATGTGTTAATGATAGTACAGGCAGTGTGATGTGGCCAGTGGGCTGCAGGTTGCTATCTTCTGACCTAGTAAATGGTACTACCATGTGACAATGCCACACTGATGACAGAATCTCTTAGCCAATGAAAACCACTGGACTTAACTTGTGGGACTTGTAGCTACATGAGTTTAGTTCCAGTCCCCTTCTTCCCATGTATCTACTGTCTCCCTCTGATGCCACTTAGGTGTATTATTCCACAACCCCACCTTCAAATTATAGTATATCATTTTTCTTCACTTTAAGATTTATTAAAATCTCATATATTTTATATTTTAAACTTTCAATGATATGCAAACAGCTTTTTGGTATAAATATGTATAAAACTAAATACACAAATATACACAAAGCCACTGCAGTAAAGCTGCGAAAACAAGATGTTATGACTATTTAAAGCAAAAGTAGGAACAGCTTTATTAATTAATGAGCACACAGTTGTAACATTTTAGTTTACACTTCAATCATACAAAAACATAAAGGAGGAACAGCTGTTGAAGAACTAAACCAATTTGCAAACTTCGGCACCTACATAGAACAGGATGGTGACACCAAAAGGGATGTGTATATATATGCAGGAAACTCTCTACCGTAGAGAGCAGAACAACAACACAACTCCTTCAGATCATCAGAGGAAGTACCCCCCCTCAGACAAGGGAAGTTAGAATTGCAAAAGAAGCATTGACCTTCAAAAATCTTGAGAACATATGGCATTCAAAAGTTATAAGCACAAAAACCCAAGTTAAGATTATTCACTTCAAATGTAATATACACCCTCATTTACGCATGTGAAAGCTGGAAAACAACTACAGAAATAGACAATAAATTTGACTCTTTTGAAAAGAAATGCCTAAGGAAAATACTTGGTATAAAGTGGAACGAATTCAAGAACAACGCAGAGATAAAGCAGATGACTGAACCTGTTTCATGGGTGATTAGAAAGAGAAGATGGACGTACATCAGTCACGTGATAAGAAGAAACAGTAAGAGAATCCCAAAACAAGCTATGAAGTAGAACACAACAGGCCAACGAAAAATAGGTTGACCACATGAAACTCTAAAGAGGTACATTGTTAAGAGAGGCCAGTTTAGTGGGCATAACATCCCTTGATGAGGTTGAAAAGCTCGCTGAAAATAGGAAAACGTGGTGAACTGCAATGTGAGCCCTATGTGACATTTTTAACTCCGAGGCATATTTGTCCACTATCTAAAAAATCTAAATCCCATGGCACTTGCATGCCGTAGGGAGTAAAGTGTTTGTGCCTTCACATTTCTAGGCCACTACAGCATGTGAGATAGGGCCTTGTTGAAACCCCAGGTACTCATTTTTTTAGGCTGAGTTGACCAGGCACAGGCTGGTCCAAAAGAATTCCACCTGTGCTTGAAATCAAACCAGGGATCTTCTGATCAGCACCCTTGTCTAATATGTGGTCATATGTAGCTGCTGTCATCAACATGTAGTCAGAAAAATACAAACCGGACTACATGATGACAACAGCTACACACGACCACACTGCATCACAGTCAGATGAACACTAACTCACTCAGCCCAAAAATCATGCCATCATGCGACCCCAAAATCATGTGAGCATCCTCAAAATTTTCAGAGACTTGCCCCCGGAAATATAAAGATGTCTTCAAACCAAGGGCGCTGTTTGGCCCCCCAAACAATACATACATGATTATCTCCTATACTGCAACACCAACACTCTTGTAGAGAATTATTCAGAGGTTCCTAACCTGAGGTCTCCAGAAAGATTTTTGGGGGCCCTTGGATCAATAAATTGGCTCAATTAAAAAAAAAAAATCTTAGCACTGTCTGGGTACTATTTACTCCTATTTTTTAATGAGGGATCCAAGGCTGTTCTCAGGCAGGAAAAGGGGGCTCCTACCCAAAAACAAGTTAAAAAAAGCTGTGCTCTCCGAGGAGAGAAATGATGACAGGAACAGAATGCGACCACCCACACAGAAGGTTGATAGAGGAGATAAAAGAACCCTTAAATATCCCTTTATACAGAGCAAACCACAAAACCTTATCAAGAAATCTATTTTCTACCTCAGCACTGAAAATCTACATGAAGAAGGCAAGACACAATGCAAAGCAATGAATTCTTTAAGACTGAGTACAGAATGAAATGAACAATAAAAGACTGCTCATTAACTCTTTCCGTGCCGGGCGTCAAATTTTTTACGCTTCTTGTACCCCCGTTGCTTACCAGGTGTCAATTTTTTTACGCTTGGTTTGTTTCAATAAAACAACCGGTGTAACATTTAGACTGTACATATTTCGTCTGCGTTTCCAGTGACACTTTTCAAAATGGTGAAAGAGTCCTTAGATACGAGCGATGCCGAGTGAGAAAAAGGACAAGAAACATGGAAATTTTTCAATTTTTGACGACATAGATAGGGGTATGGACATGGCCTGTGACCACCCTGCTGCTCTTGAATGTATCCCAAGTAGATCTAGACATATTTAGATGACTGGAGAAGTAGATAGGAGGTTATTTCAGACATTAATTTAGCGAGAATGCAACACAGAATCACAATACGAGATCGACAAGTAGATCTAGACATCTCAGATGGTAAGTAGTGCATATCTAGACCTAGCCGATGGTGAGCTTGGCACAATCATTGTCTAAAAACATCATATTACTTCTTTTTTCCTAAAAAACTCTGCATTTATGAACTTTTCATTCATTTAGCTATACTCTGAAACATAATAAGTATACGGAAGTACATGGAAATACTGTTTTCTATTCCATTTTATAACTATGTCCCCAACCCTATCAAGACCCGCACTTTTACTCTGGTACTCCACTACACGTTCGTGTTTCTTCCTCCGGCACGGAAAGAGTTAACAAGAATCTTTCGAACAGCTATGAGTAAATTTACTCACCATGGAAAACTCTACAACTGACATCTACTAACCTACAGATTCTGGGGCCAAAAATAAAGATCTTGGTGATGTGTTATACTTTTCTGCTTCTGATGCAGGAAATTTCGGAGCATTCTGACCAAGACTTGCGGCAAAATACCCTGGCCCAGCATGGATGTGCTGGTTTAGCCTTTCCACACTTGCACAGGCCCTGGTTCCAAGCATTTCAGAAGTTTGTGATGCATGTGACCTTGACCCCTCATTGGCTGATGACATAGTAGTCCCCCACACACCTGAAAAGAAAATTTTTGGATGGTAAAAAAAAAAATGATCTAAGATTGTTGGTGTTGTTCTATTTCCCTGGAAGTGTGACCACAATGCTCTCTGCAGCCGATGCAGTGAAGATGTTGAGGAGCGGCATCTTGTCAAATAGGGAGCGGGCTATGTTGGCTATTTTTTGCAGGAGCCAGGCTGTAGTTAAAAGCAGGGACATGCTATGCTTCTTTAACAGACCGCACCACTATGAGGACTGTAACGCTCCATTACCCAGGCTGGGCCCATTTCTGGGAGACCAATGGATCTGGTCAGCTGTGGTTTGCCAAGCCTGAAGCAAGCATGTTAGCTACAGGTCACCAACTGCCAAGTCAGACAGCAGCTTCATCCCTGAGAACTAGATATAAACTGCTTGGTTGGTGATCATCCTGTACCCACAAACAAGAGATTTTGGCAATCATTCCTGCAGGTTTAATCTTGATAATCAGACTTTAGGCTTGATAAGGCAGAGCTTCACACAGTAGCATTATCAACACAATGAAATTACTGAGCGAATCTTTTATTACTGCACATTTTTAGCTTGTCAGATCAGACCTTCTTCAGCTTTATTATTTAATGTTGTCTTTCCCGTTTTATCATTTCATGCTACTAAATTCTATTTAAAATGTTAAATATCTTTATAGCTATGGTAAATCTTCTTACTGGGCAGAGCTTAAAAAACAATACAAAAAAACTAAACTTAATTCTCACAGCATTTGAGGTAGGGATGCCAGCATCTGTCTTTGCTCCCTTTGGAAACCCCAGGTACCCATATTTTTAAGCTGGGTTGACCCCGGTGCTGATCAATCCAAACAAATTTCACTAGAGTGCGAAATCAAACCAGGGACCTTCTGATCACCAGGCAAGTGCACTGAGCACTACACTACCGCGACACCCTAATCTACTTTCTTTCTAAATGACACTAGACATGGTAAATGTTCAGCTAAAGTGTGAGTGCCAAAATTAATTTTATACCTTAGGCCAGACACATGAGATCTGAAATCAAAGTTTTGTCTCGAATAAATGTGTATTTTTAGCTGTCTCAAACTCAGATTTGATCTAAAATGAGTAAGGTCTGGTAGCAATGTGAAATCAAATGGATATTCTATGACCCTGAATTCTTGATAACATGAAAGAAATTGATTCAGGCTCTCTGGATGAATCCATGGACAGTTTGACTTCCTCCTTGTGATATCCAGCAGTGAACAACAACTAATGACACCATTTCTATGTTCATTTACAATTTTACTCACTGATTTTGTCACTTCTCTGGGACCAAAGTGACTTATCTAATAAATTCATCAGAGAATAGGTTCTACTACAGCAGGATTTCAGGAAAATGTGACAAATTTGATCTAGCCTGTTTTGTCATATTTAAAGGTCAAAGGATTCATCCTATCTATTTCACATTTTGGATAAAAATTAATGCATGAGGGAGATGAACAACTGCCAAATACTGATTTTAAAAGATGGATAAAAACAGAGAATACTGTTTCACTAAACAACTCTGGAATGCTGGGTAAAAGACAAGCTGTCAGGCTTACCACTGTCAGTGGGCTTATGGTAAATGCACTCAGGCGCATGACCTTGCACATCGGCATCAGGAAGGAGCATGATGTTATCCAGTATCTGGTCTATGATGGGTCGGTGACATGGTTCTATATCACATCGCAGCTGCGACAGAAACTCCACACCTCCAATGTCCTGCAGGAGCTGAGACCCAGCTGAGTGCTGGAAATATAGAATTATCCTAGATACACTATATCAAATTAAGTGATTCTTCTGCAACTATCTTAAAACTGTGTAATATACACCGTATATATATTAAGTATATACATATATACTACATATTAATATCTGCTTTACCATGGTTATGAGAATCAGGTGATAAGGTGGCTTTTACTTATGACAATATGTGAGAGTTACAAGAATCAGGTGAGAAAGTTGCTTTTACTTATGACAGTAAGTAAGAGTTATGAGAATCAGGTGAGAAGACTACTTTTACTCATGACAATATGTGGAGTTATGAGAATCAGGTGAGAAAGTTGCTTTTTACTTATGAAACCATGTAGGTGCTATGTTGATATAATCTGGTAAGAAGGTTGCTTTTACTTATGAAACCATGTGGGGGGGGGGGGGCCTATGCTGATAGAATCAAGTGAGAAGGTTGCTTTTACTTATGAAACCATGTGGAGGTTATGTTGATAGAATCAAGTGAGAAGGTTGCTTTTACTTATGAAACCATGTGGGGGTTATGTTGATAGAATCAAGTGAGAAGGTTGCTTTTACTTATGAAACCATGTGGGGGCTATGTTGATAGAATCAAGTGAGAAGGTTACTTTTACTTATGAAACCATGTGGGGGCTATGTTGATAGAATCTGGTGAGAAGAGTTGTATATGAAGGACAGAACTAATTATGTGCTAATTTTAATGTATTTAATAGCAAATTTTACAGACACAGGACTATATATATTCTACAAAACATCACTACAATCACTCCTTCAACCTTCCTCACAAGTCATTATTTCAATCCTTCTTCACTACAATTACTCTTTCACTCATGTCAACATATATGCTGTAAAAATGTTATTTTATTGTTTCTTAATTTTAACTGTACTTTCCTTGTTCACTGTTACTTATGCTATTAGGTACATGAAAAATAATTTAATCAGTGTTTTAATAAAAACTGATACTCTTAGGGAAAAAAATTATAATTAATGGTGTAACTAATGAGTAGCATCTGCAATCAGAATTGGTGTCGTTGCATTTAGATCACTCTCAACTGTGTCTGTCCCCTGTTTCAACATCCATCAAAGCATGTGTCTACTGACTGTTCCAGTCACACGTTGGTTGTGAGTGATACATGCCCTGCTACATGGGTTGGACTGTCTGCCATTTCCTTTTTCTTTTCCCAACTCTAAAATTTGATCAGTGCAAGTGCTGCCCTCTCACTCAGTCTCCTTCTGTTTGCCCTCTCACTCAGTCTCCTTCTGCATGCCCTCTCACTCAGTCTCCTTCTGCATGCCCTCTCACTCAGTCTCCTTCTGCATGCCCTCTCACTCAGTCTCCTTCTGCATGCCCTCTCACTCAAGTCTCCTTCTGCATGCCCTCTCACTCAGTCTCCTTCTGCATGCCCTCTCACTCAGTCTCCTTCTGCGTGCCCTCTCTCTCCTGCATGCCCTCTCACTCAGTCTCCTTCTGCATGCCCTCTCACTCAGTCTCCTTCTGCATGCCCTCTCAAAGCTCTCCATATCCATTCTCAAAGCACCATGGACAGCTGCCTTTTCTGCTGGCCAGTCTGTTATTTCATGCTTTTGACCCCCACAAGAGCTGGGCAGTAAATCCATATCAAACTGACAACTTGTGAACTTTCAAGAAAGCAACCACCACCTCCAGTGTAAGAATGGAGGTTGAAGTGGCATCAGAAGCCTCCAGTGTAAGAATGGAGATTGAAGTGGCATCAGAAGCCTCCAGTGTAAGAATGGAGGCTGAAGTGGCATCAGAAGCCTCCAGTGTAAGAATGGAGGCTGAAGTGGCATCAGAAGCCTCCAGTGTAAGAATGGAGGCTGAAGTGGCATCAGAAGCTTCCTTCTTCTTCTTCATCAAACACTTTCAGACATCAACTTGGATATCTCTGAAGAATGCTGCTGCTTTTCTTAAGCTGTTAAGATCACCACACAGCTTGTCATGGATCAGTACAGGTGACAGCACCATCTCAGTTTTTTCAAATGAAGGGCAGACCTGTAACAGGTGCATCAGAAGCAGTCCTTGGCTTAAAATTAACATGTATAAAAGTAACAATATTAGTTTAGCTCTAATACAAACACCTGCATAAGCTGCTAGAAATCTACTGCTATCTTATCATTAACAACATCACCACAGGCTACCTGTGCTAATTTGTTGATCAAAGATAAAACCTCTGCCTTGTGTGTGCATTCTGGAACGTTGAACCACTCAAGCAGGCGTATGTACAGGTGCTTTTCATGAACGATGTCAGCGTCACATATCAGTCTATGCTCAAGCTTGGACAGAATGTTTTCCAATGCTCGAACTCGGATTTCTTCCAAGGAGTGGCCTTTGACATTGGAAAATATTTAAAACTGTGTTTATATTTAGAGAGGTGACATTATCACATTCATGTCATGACTAATATAATATTCCTACTGATAGCTGAACTGAGAATGAAACTGACGAATCACCAAAAAACAGACATGGCAAGGAAAAGATATAGTATAGTACTGTTAGAAGACCCAGAAATCGCAAAGAACTTTAAACTGAAACTGAGCAACAGATTTCAGGCTCTGCAGGAGTTATATGAAGAAGATACACCAGATGTGAACACTGTGTGGAATAGTGCTAAAGAAATGTGGAGCAAATCATGTGAAGAGACAGGGGGATTTAAGAAACCCCAGCACATGGAGTGGATTATATTGGAAACAATGAAGAAGATAGACAGAAGGACAGAAATGGATGCAAAAATAAATGACAGTAAAACAAGAGCAGCAAAGGCCTCGGCTCAGATAGAATACAATTTGCCCCATAAAGAGGTTAGGAAAAGCGTAAACAAAGACAGACAGACAGGCCTATTTTGATAATATGGCAGGACAGGCAGCTGGTAAAAATAATATGAGAGCTCTGTATGAAATCACAAGAAGTTAGCAAATAGACCATGCAGGATAGAAAAACCCATCAAAAACAAGGAAGGTAAGGTAGTAACATCAGAAGAAATGATGGGTGGAATACTTCAGCGGAATCCTAAATAGGCCAGCACCAACAGAAGCAGAATGAATGAATGAATAAATGAATAATCTGTATTTTTACAGGGTAAAGAATTGGGCACGCAGGCCTTTCATCACTCCATCTTTCATTCTGCCCACACATTCAATTTAATACAAGGATACAAATTACATTAAGACAAAAAACATATCAAAAGAGTGCAAGATTAAACTATTACATTCAAAAGAAAAGAGAAGAAGTAATTAACCTATTAAATAGCACTCACACACACATACACGTGCACACACAGACATATACATAAACAAAAATACATTGTCAGTACAGATCTTCTAACATATGTTTTCTAACAGACATTAAAATCTAACAATATCTAACAAGTTACTTTTCAAACTATGTCATTTTAGTATTTGATGGCTAGTGAGTCATGGGTTGTGACAGTGCTGGCTATTCTATGGAGGCATATAATTACAAGTAAGTAAATAATGAAATAGTTAAAGGATGAAGCATTACTAATGGATTTTAAATGGTAGGGGAGAGTGTTCCAGAGCTGTACTGCAGAGTATGCAAGGCTTTCCTTGCACAGATTAATCCTGGGTTTAGGAAGAACAGAGTTTTTTAAATGCTGGCTATGTCTAGTGTTATACATAAACAGTGACCACAAGTAAGGCGGAGCATTGTATGACAGAATTCTGTGAACAAACTTAACTTTGTTGAAAATGACTATATTTGTTTGTGCTGATCTACAGTCTGTACTGGGTGTTTGTCACAAATCAGATTTAATGCTCGTTTGTGAAGTGAGTGGAGCCTTTGTGTTTCACACTGAGCAGAGGAGATACCAGCAGCAGAGAATACTCTAGACATCAAAGGAGAACAACCCAGCAAGGCCAAAACTATCTCAGAGTTGATGAGAAATAAGGCACCAGGTCCAGATGGAATTGTAGCAGAAGTGCTCTTAGCAAACAAAGAAATAACAACAGAAATACTACTCTTACTATTTAACAGGATTTGGGAAGAAAAGAAGGTCCCAGAGGACTGGAAGGAGACCCATCTTATAAAACTCCCTAAGAAAGGAGATCTATTAGATTGTAAGAACTATAGAGGCATCTCCTTGCTCTCAATACTCACCAAGGTCTTCAGCAGGATTTTGCTAAATAGAATTAAAATATCAGTAGACAGTAAAATAAGAGAAGAGCAAGCAGGTTTCAAGCAAGGAAGATATTGTACAGACCACATTGCTACAATGCAAATAATAGTAGAACAGTCAATGGAGTGGAATTCCTCACTGTTAGTTACATTCATTTATTATGAGAAGGCATTTGATAGTTTAGATCGTAGAATGCTATGGAAACTACTGGAACACTATGGTATCCAAGCCAAGATAACAAAGCTTATAATGACCATATATAAAGGAACAACTTGCAGAATTGTGCATGGAGGAACTCTCACAGAAAGTTTTAAAGTGGAAACAGGTGTGCAGCAGGGATGTTTGCTATTACCATTCCTATTTCTTCTAGCAATTGATCGGAGCATGAAAACTACCACACAAAGAAAAAGAAATGGGATATAAAGGACACTGTGGAACTAATTGGAAGATCTTGAATCTGCAGATGATGTGGCACTTCTGGCACACAGCCACACACAAATGCAAGAGAAACTTCAGATCTTAAACAAGAATTCAGCTAAACTGGGACTATATATTAACAGACAAAAAACAAAAATAATGAAAAGTAATAGTGCAAGCAATAGCCTCATGGTAACTGATGGAGTGCCAATTGAGGAAGTAGAGTATTTCACATATTTAGGCAGCATAGTGGATAAATACGGGAGAACAGAAAAGGATGTTAAAGCCAGAATAACCAAGGCCAGGACAGCATTTATCCAACTTAACAAAATATGATCATCTAAGAACATCAAAACAAGAACCAAACTTAGGCTTTTCAATACAAACTGTCCTATTATATGCTTCAGAGACGTGGGTTATGACCAAGACAATACAACAGAGGATACAAACATTCATGAACTACTGCTTGAGGAGGATTTTAAACATTAAATGGCAGGACATGATCAGGAACAAGGAGGTCTGGGAAAGGGCAGGACAAGAACCTATAAACCTACAAATCATGTATAGGAAGTGGAGGTGGACTGGTCACACTCTGAGGAAACCCGACATCAACATAGCAAGACAGGCAATGACATGGAATCCTCAAGGAAACAGAAAACGAGGAAGACCTAGACTTTCTTGGAGATGAGAAATTTTGACAGTGCTCAGAGACAAAGGATGCATATGGAAGGAAGCAGAGAATAATTCCAAGAATAGGGATGACTGGAGAGCCTTTATCTGTGGCTTATGCTCTCAAGGGAGTGAAAGATGATGATGATATAATATTCATATCATAATTTATATAACATAACATAATGATATCAAGAAAAACACTGCAAATGTTCCCACTAAGCTATGTTTAGCTTGGACACAGATATGCAAAAAAGTCATGCTGCATGTGAAACTTTATATGCCACACACACACAAAATAAATAAATAAATTGCTACTTTCATTTTTAATTTCCAGATGTTACTTTGTGCTATGATAGTGCTTAATAAAAATACCATTGTTTTATTTTGTGCTATGATAGTGCTTAATAAAAATGCTATTGTTTTACTTTGTGCTATGATAGTGCTTAATAAAAATACTATTGTTTTACTTTGTGCTATGATAGTGCTTAATAAAAATGCTATTGTTTTACTTTGTGCTATGATAGTGCTTAATAAAAATGCTACTGTTACATGAGTTTGTTTTTTCCAATTTCTTTAGATTTTAGTACTCTTTTTCTATGAGAACTTAAAACTACACTCTGTAAGTCAATGTTACAGTGCACGTTTGCACACAAAATGTGTTCTTTTTTTTTTAACACAATTAAAAATTTTCCTCACAAAATGCACAAAACTTAGAGTGCATACTGGAAACTGCACTGTCGAAAAAACTCTAAAAAAGAACAATTAAAACACTTAAGTGCCTCTCACATCCTTCCCGTGCAATTAAATGTCACAAAGGGCTCACAAGGTAGTTCGTAAAGTTTTTTTTTTATTTCTGCCGAGCTTTTCAATCCCATCAAGGGATTTTATGTCTATTAATTTAGTCTCTGACTAAATGTTTACGAAGAATTAGAAAAATATTTTGGCCAAACACCATAAGAAACAACATCTTGTTGGCAAGATGAAGCCACTGACAACAATTATTGAGGAAAGACGCTGGCGATGGTTGGGACATGTGCTCCGAATGACTGACAACTCACTACCAAAAACAGCACTAAGATGGACACCACAGGGGAACAGAAGTAAAGGTAGACAAAAAGAGACATGGAGAAGAACAACAGAAAGGATGTTGAGCAACAGAGGGCTCACCTGGGCAAGAGCAGAAAAAAAGGCGAAGGACAGGAAAACCCTTGCGGAAGCTCCATGTGCCCTGGGCACTTAAGGTTCAGAGAGAGAGAGAATTTACCCTCTCTTAACAATGTCCTCTTTACAGTTTCACGTGATCAACTTCTTTTTTCCTCAGACTGTTGTGTTCCACTTGATAGCTTGTTTTGGGATTCTCTGACTGTTTCTTCTCATCATGTGACCAATATGGGACCCATGTACCTGCACAACATTTTTTTATTATGAATTCTATGACAACTCAAAAAAAAACCAAGGGAGATAGTATACTTCCTTGTTTCATGCCTGTTTCAATCTGGAAACATTCACTCATTCCTTCTTCTGTGTTGACTGCACAAACAGATCTATTGTAGAGATTCTTAATGATGCTGACACTTTTTTATTGTATTCCATACAGTCTTAAAATTCTCCACAATGAATCTCTTTGTATGCTATCAAATGCCTTTTAAAGTCTATGGTATATATAAAAGCACAGGTCATGACTGTCGCTACAATCACCAACCAGAAAAGCAAAGATCTGTCCCACATATTTTAAACAAGTACATCAATGCTGCATCAAGATCTACTTGAGTGCTTATGTGAAGTTGGTACGAGTCCCACTCTTCCATTTTTATATTTGTACTTATGATAATTTAGTATTATGTAATTTAGTATTGTATTATATAATTTAGTATTATGCAGAAAACTCTCTACCGTAGACAGCGGAACAACACAATTCCTTCAGATCATCAGAGGAAGTACCCCCCCTCAGACAGGTGTTTTGGCCCTTTAAACTCCTGACACTCCAATTTAGTATTATATAATTAGTCATGATAATTTTGAGAAGACCGTCTTGGAAGGGTACATAATGGGAAAAAGAAAGAGGAAGACCAAGGAGAAGATGGCTGCAAGACATCGTTGATAATCTGCAAATGGATGCATCAGCAGCAGGGCATCTTGCTTACAACCGATAGGCCTACTGGAGAGCTGTTAGGGATGCAAAGTTCCGCAATGGACATGCAAATGACTGACTTATGACTATCTACTATCACACTTTGCATCTCTAGTGACAAGAGGCTGTCTTACCCAGCTTCCTGAAAAGTCCGCTAAAATCTATATCTTTCCTCACAAATTCAGCCATTCTGGAGTTCGCATTCTAACTTATGCGTGCACATTACTTAGCATGGTAAAAATATATCCGGAACAGCTCACGCAGACATGCATAAGCTTGTCAAATAAGCCGCCATTGTTGTGTCACAGGAAGCAAAATAAAAATTTTAAGTCATAAATTTTTACGAAACAAATCAGGTTAGGGAATTATCGAATCCAGTGTGTGTTTTGTAAACAGCAGGAAAGGAATGTGCAACAATCTATCGTGCACACACACACACACACACATATATATATATATAATATTTATCAGTGAGAAAAATTGGAAGAGGTGGAGAATTTTGAATATCCTGGAACATTCATTTCATTCATTCCTTTGCTTGTCCCTTGCGGAACTTTGCCTCCCAAACAGCACTCCTGTAGGCCTCTCGGTTGTGAGCAAGATGGCCTGCTGCTGCTGCATCCATTTCCAGATCATCAACGATGTCTTGCAGCCATCTTCGTTTCGGTCTTCCTCTTTTTCTTTTTCCCATTATGTATCCTTCCAATACGGTCTTCTCTAAAGTATCATGACGTTTAATGTGGCCAAAATATTTAAGTTTTCTCTCTTTAATCCTCTTTACTAGCCAGCCTTCTTCAATATTAAGCTCTTGTAGTATAGATATATTTGTTCTTTTTTGTGTCCACGATATTTGGAGAACTCTTCTATAGCATTTACATTCAAAGGCATTTATGTGCTTCTCAGCTGTTTTGTTAAGTGTCCAGGTCTCACAGGCATATGTTGCGATGGGAAAGATGCATGCCCTTAAAAATCTTATTTTTGTGGTTCTGTCTGCTCCTCTCCACAGATTCTTTATTTGTTTTACTTTCTGAAGAGCAATAGATGTCCTCCTTTTAATTTCCCGCACTGTATCTCCATTATTAGTTAGTAGTGATCCAAGATATTCAAAACTCTCCACTTCTTCCAGTTTTTCCTCACTGATACATATTTCAGTTGCCTTGTCTGTTTTGTCAGTTGTCATCACTTTAGTTTTCTTTGCATTAAGATAGAGGTTCTGCTCTTCGCTGTTCTTGCGGACTGACATAATTAGTTTTTCCATTCCTTCTTGTGTTGTGGACAGCAATACTGTGTCATCAGCATATCTAATCTCTGGTATTTCATAACCTCCAACTGTTATGGCATCGTAATATTCTTTGTCTACATCTTCTCTAACATTCCTCATTATATTTTCAGTATACAAGTTAAATAAGTAGGGTGACAATATGCACCCCTGACGGACCCCTTGTTTTATGTCAAACCAAGTTGTTGTTTCACCATTTATTCTTACTGCTGCTTGTTGGTCTAAATACAGCAGTGATGTTAATTGTATCAAATGTGTTGGAAATCCCATTTTTTCCATTATTTCCCAAAGTTTCTGGTGTTGTACACAATCAAATGCCTTTGAGTAGTCTATAAAGGATAAATATAGATTCACATTAAACTCCCTGCATTTCTCTATTATTAATCTTAGATTGAATATATGATCTCTTGATCCTCTTCCTTGCCTGAAGCCAGCTTGGACCATATTGACTTCTTCTTCTATTTTCTTTCGAAGTCTACCCATTATGATTTTTAACAGAATTTTACTGGCATGACTAATCAGGGCAACAGTTCTGTAGTTGGTGCATAATTTCAGGTTACCCTTTTTTGGCAGTGGTATGAATACAGTTCTTTTCCATTCTTTTGGCCAAATACCTGAATGCCATATCTTTTTACATAGTGCATGATAGATTGTTGCACACTCCTTTCCTCCTGCTTTAATAAATTCAGCGGTTATCTCATCACATCCTGGTGATTTACCATTTTTCAGACTCTTTATTGCCCATAAAACTTCTTCCATTGTCGGCTCGGGTTCTTTCTCCTCCAATAATAATTCACACTGTTGATTTCTGCTTCCACAGTCGGTTGTTTCATACATTCTTTTGCAATATTCCTTCCATCTTTCCAAAATTTCCTCTGTCTCTGTCAGGGTATTCCCCATCTCATCACAAATTACATTTAGCTTAGGTGTGACATTTCTCGTCAATGTCTTCATTTCTTTAAACATTTCACTATCTCTTCCACACCTCTGATGTTCTTCTATTCTTTCACAACAATCTTGTATGTATTGTTTTTTGTCTTTTCTTATATTTCTTCGTACTTCTTTTGTTAAAGTTTTATATTTATCTTTGTTGTTGTTTGTCACTCTCCATTGCATCTTCATTTCTCTACATTGTTTTATCAGTTCTAGTGTACCTGCTGTGATCCATCTATTCTTTTGTGTTTTCTTTACTGGAACCATGTCTTTAGCTGTTGTTACTAAGATATCTTCCTGGAACATTACTAATTAATAATAATGGAGATATAATAATAGAAAGGGAGGACATCTATCGCTCGTCAAAAAAGTAAAACAATCAAAGAATCTGTGGAGAGGAACAGAGAACTACAAAAATAAGATTTTTAAAGGCATGCATCTTCCCCATCGCAACATGTGCCTGCGAGACCTGGACACTTAACAAAAACAGCTGAGAAACATATAGATGCCTTTGAATGCAAATGCTACAGAAGAGTTCTTCAAATATCATGGACACAAAAAATAACAAATATATCCATACTGCAAGAACTTAAGACGGAGGCTTTGCTCTTCGCTGTTCTTACGGACTGACATAATTAGTTTTTCCATTCCTTTTTCTGTGGATAGTAATACTGTGTCATCAGCATATCTAACCTCTGGTATTCGTATTCTTCTTCGTTCGCTTCTACCACCAAGACCGCCCCGTGATCCTACTGCATTTACTCCTGTGGTCCTCGATAGGTCCCGTGGTCCCCCTGTTGTCCCCGAAAGGGCCACACGAGAGTACCGCAAGAGGTTCAGAGTATCGCAGGGCTTGAGCCTGTATTCTTGGTGGGTCTCAGAAGTGGGATTGCGTGACACCGTGGTTTTCGTTGCACCAGTTTAATCTAGAGTTGGACTTTCTCACCGGAAAACCTCGACGTGTTTTGGATATCAGTATATCCCCGCTGGGTGAGAGGTGGTTGCCCATCCAGCCTAGAGTTGGACTTTCTCACCGGAAAACCCCAGCGTGAGTTAGGATAACCATACATTCCCACCGGGTGAGAGGTGGTTGCCTATCTAGACTGCCGTGGTCCAGACTTAGCATTTAGTGGTTGTGGCCGCTCCTCTTCCTAGCTGTGACCAGGACGGAGATTTTGTCCAGGAGGACGAATCCTCGCCATTAGTAAGTTATACCCCTGGGTTGAGCCGGTTTAGGCATATTATCCCAACATGGGCGTGTTTAGGACGTGACCGACTTCTAGAGCGGAGGTACCGTGACATGATTAGCCATCAAGTTTCACCCCTGGTGTAAGCCGGTTTAGGAATATTTCACCAGTATGGGTGTATATCAGACGTGGCCGAACTCTAGAGCAGAGGTGCCGTGGTATGAGTAACTCTCGCCGCGATACCACTGGACATACCGACTAAGCTTCACATTATCCTTTCCATCACCTTTTTACATCGGCCCCTACGGCAACTTTTATTTCTTGTTCGCATTTTCTTCATTGACTGGGAGGAGTTTCACTCCACGTGCGGCATCCGAAGAATCTCGCCAGCAGTGTCTTAACCGCTGGGTTAACCAGTTCAGGCAATTCACCCGATATGAGTGCACATAGGACGTGACCGACCTCCAGACCAGAGATGCCGTGATTTGAGCAATCCTGACCTCGAGACTACTGATTACTTCACTTAATCCTTTCTTTCACCTTTTCCACAGTGATGCCGCGCGGCAACCCCATTCGCATCTTTCTTCATTGGCCAGGAAGAGCTCCACTCCACACACGGCAGCTGAAGAGTCTTGCCAGCAGCAATAGATGAGCTACCAAACACGACTCTCATCTACTGAAATGTCTGGTTTTCAGGCGTCAGATATTCGCCTTTGCCCCTTCTCCTGTCAGTTTGAACAGTTGTGCCACGAGACGGCCAAGAGCTGGACTTGACTGTCAGAGGCTATTTGAGACGCATGCCTTGGAGACATTTCATTGGAGTGGAGAGCGTATTCCCCACCCCACCTCTGGCTATAACAGTCCTTAGAACCTAATCTATGGTATTTTATAACCTCCAATTGCTATGTCATCATAATATTCTTTGTCTACATCTTCTCTAACATTCCTCGTTATATTTTCAGTATACAAGTTAAATAAGTAAGGCGACAATATGCACCCCTGATGGACCTCTTGTATTATACCAAGTCATTGTTCCACCATTTATTCTTACTGATGCCTGTTGGTCTAAATATAGTAGTGATGTTAATTGTATCAAATGTGTTGAAAATCCCATTTTTTCCACTATTTCCCAAAGTTTCTGGTATTGTACACAATCAAATGCCTTTGAATAATCTATAAAAGATAATATAGATTCACATTAAATTCTCTGGATTTCCCTATTATTAATCTTATATTGAATATATGATCTCTTGATCCTCTTCCTTGCCTAAAACCAGCTTGGACCATATTGACTTCTTCTTCTATTTTCTTACGAAGTCTACCCATTATGATTTTTAACAGAATTTTACTGGCATGGCTAATCAGGGCAACAGTTCTGTAGTTTGTGCATAATTTCAGGTTACCCTTTTTTGGCAGTGGTATGAATACAGTTCTTTTCCATTCTTTTGGCCAAATACCTGAATGCCATATCTTTTTACATAGTGCATGATAGATTGTTGCACATTCCTTTCCTCCTGCTTTAATAAATTCAGCTGTTATCTCATCACATCCTGGTGATTTACCATTTTTCAGATTCTTTATTGCCCATAAAACTTCTTCCATTGTCGGCTCGGGTTCTTTCTCCTCCAATAATAATTCACACTGTTGATTTCTGCTTCCACAGTCGGTTGTTTCATACATTCTTTTGCAATATTCCTTCCATCTTTCTAGAATTTCCTCTGTCTCTGTCAGGGTATTCCCCATCTCATCACAAATTACATTTAGCTTAGGTGTGACATTTCTCGTCAATGTCTTCATTTCTTTAAACATTTCACTATCTCTTCCACACTTCTGATGTCCTTCTATTCTTTCACAACAATCTTGTATGTATTGTTTTTTGTCTTTTCTTATGTTTCTTCGTACTTCTTTTGTTAAAGATTCTCTTTGTTGTTGTTTGTCACTTTCCATTGCATCTTCATTTCTCTATGTTGTTTTATCAGTTCTAGTGTGCCTGCCGTAATCCATCCATTCTTTTGTGTTTTCTTTACTGAAACCATGTCTTTAGCTGTTGTTATTAAGATACCTCTGGCCTACGTAGCCAATTCATCTGGTGACATCTCCTCCTGTACAGCGATCAGGATTTCAAAACGATTCTTCACTTCTATACCGTATTGTTCTGGTATTTTTGTAAGATCAAAGCGGAGTGGTCTTGATTCCCTGTCTTTTTTATCTTTATCTTCATGTCTGCTATTAATAACTCATGGTCCGTGTCACAATCAGCACCTGGTAAAGTTTTTGCTGACGTTATACTTGATTTTCACATTCTTTGCACTAAAATGTAATCTATTTGATTCTTGGCTTTACCATCAGGTGATGTCCATGTGTAAAGTCTTCTTAGGTGTGTTAGCGATTATTAGCTCATTTTCCATACAAAACACCATTTGATTGTCACCTATCTCATTTCTATGTCCTATGCTAAATTTCCCCACAACATATCCTTCGTCTTCTGCTCTTTCTGTCCCAATCTTTGCTACAGAATCAAATATCTATACTATTGAGGAATGCTGGCTAGTAAAGAGGACTAAACAGAGTAAATATTTTGGACACATTAAACGTCATGATAATTTAAAGAAGACCGTCTGGGAAGGGTAAATAATAGGAAAAAGAAAGAGAGGAAGACCAAGGTGAGGATGGTTACAAGACATCGTTGATAATCTGCAAATGGATGCATCAGCAGCAAGGCATCTTGCTCACAACCGAGAGGCCTACAGGAGAGCTGTTAGGGAGGCAAAGTTCCGTAAGGGACATGCAAATGACTGACTGTGTGTTTATCTTCTTCTGTCTCCCTGAAACTGTGTTTCTTGCAGCCGATGCGATGAAGATGTTGATGCACAGCATGGAGTCTCTTTGGGAGCAGGTTACAGCAGCTACTTTTTCTCAGTGCCTGAGTGAAGCTTACAAGCGGGGCGGGTGTGTGATTGTGTGTTTATGTGTGTGTAATACTTCTTTAGCAGACATCATCGTCATAGAGACTACAGCGGTCCCTGCCATGTTAGCCAGGCGAGGCCTATATCTGGGAGTACAAACAGAGAGGTAGGACAGGTTCTTGGTCGGCTATGGTTCGCCGATTCTCACAATAACGTGTCAGTTAATTAAGGGTCGCATCCAGGCCGTCTTAACAACATCAAGGGCCCTGGGCAGGAACAGCACACCCGCCATACACATTCATATACATAGATTTCCATGGACTGGCCAGTGCTCAGGTAGGCCCATGCGTTAATTAAGACGGCACTGGGTCGCCTATTGCCAGAACAGATCTTTAACATTGTAGTCTCTAATCGGTCGACTCGGATTTTAAATGTTACTCAGAATAGTTGACCGGAGAGGTGAGAAAAATAGCCATCCCGACTTGTTTCTAGCCAACCCACTTTACAGTTCGACCATAATGAAACATTAAAGTAAATGATATATTAACAGATAAGCATGGGAGGTGTAGAGAGGAGGTAACCACGCTGGTACAAAACCGGGTGGATCAGATAACAGACTGGTGTGAGGGAAACAATGCGGTGATAAACCCTGAAAAAGCCAGCGTCTTCCAGTGCTAAAAAGTAACAGAATTGTAGAATCTAAAGTTTTGATTGTGAAAGTTCAAGGACAAGATATTAAAGGAACACATTTCAAGCGGTATTTAGGAGTCACATTTGGTCGATCCTTGTCCTTTGCACAACATTGTGAACAATATAATACAAAAGACCAGGAAAGTGTTGGGAGCAGTTAGGTTAATGGTTGCAGCAAACTTTCCAGTGCCCTCTATTCTTGATGATGCAGGCGCAGGTGATGTCACCACTGGAGCATGGTTTAGGTCTACTGACCCTGTCAAATGCACAACTGAACAAATTAGAGTGTGTACAGAACAAGGCAATGAGAATGGTCTTGGGTAGCACCAGGACCATGGGCTTTCTGCTTGATATGCTGATTGTGAGGTCAAAACACAGGTATGCTCAGGTAAAGGCATACATCAGGGTTGCTGGCAAGAAGGACCACTCTACATAAGGAGCTCGGGTTGATAAACAGCAGTAGATCCTGAATGGATGAGGATACAATAATGTCAGTGTGCGATCTAGATGAGGTGTCTAAAGGTGATGACTGGTCACGGGTACAGGACCGACCTCAGCTAACAAAGGTCATCATACAGAAGGGCCGGGAATGTAGAGACTGGGCACATGAGCTTGGGTTCAAGATCTCATCTAGCAGCACTGTAAGTCTTTCAACACGGTAATACATACAGATGACTCAGTGATTCATAACAGCAGAAGTGATTGAGGGTTTGTTGTCTAGCGGAAGAGCGAATGTGACCATTGCAGATTGTGCCTCTGTTTACCTTTCTCTGTGCGTCATATGTGCCAGTTTCGTTGTGCTGTGGGTTGAGAGTCTGGTTTGACGCCATAGCTACTGAGTTAAATGTTTGGGACGTCACTGTGTGCTGTGACTTTCAGTGGTGCATGAATTTCCCTGACAGTGATCGGTATAGTGAATAATATTGATGTCTACGGCTGATGCATTCCGCTGTGCTTTTGGAAGGTTGGTGCTGTTTAGTTGCTTGAAGATAGATGTGAGTGCCTCCCTATTGAGGACATTTGCGGATATGTACACATTCATTGTGCACAGATCACTCTTTGTTATTGTGTATGGACATGACGTGGGGTGGTTCATGCGCATTCCAGGAGATGTCAATGGCACAAGTAGCAGAGCAATTATGGGATATTCTTGATTGCTGTGGTGCCGAAATCATACTGAACATGAACATGCCTACCGCAATGGAAGAGTAGTGGCACAGGGTTCACAAGTATTTGAAGTCACCACATCAAACATGTGAATGGAAATTGAGGCTGTGTGGGCTGCCCATGATGTAATTAGTGGGGTCACTGTGACGGATTCACAGAGTATGCTTCATAAGATTGGGAAAAAAAATTGCTTCAAAAAGAATTTGTTCATCTGTTAAGCTAGTCAGCTGTGATGAGCCTAATGTGGGTTTATTGTCCAGGGCAAGTGAGAGTACATGGTAATGAAGAGTCAGACTTGCTGGACAGTCTAAAATAAATGGCAGGCTAAGAATGGACAATAGCGACATTGCTAAATCCATATTTGATAGACTATGGGAAAATGAAGAATGGAAATGTAAGAACAATGTAATTATGAAACGATTGATGGAGCTAGGACAAATTAGGGTGCTGGTAGGAAATCTGAAATGTGTGGCAGAAAACCCATTGTATAAACAACCAACACTTGATGGAAACTATTAGCAAACACACTCTTGGATGGATGCTGCAGCGGACCATATATGGAGTTGTCCTGAATGCAATGATGCCAGAGTCTGATTTTGAACCTTTGAAACATTAGTCACACATCAAAGACAACGCATTTTTCAATGACTTCATTTTGTGTTTCAACCGTTTCATGTCTGCTCTAGACAGAATTATATTTAAATTAATTATTATATTGTTTATCACTAGCGTTGTAGACATGAGTCAGACTTCGAAGATTCATCTGGACTTTCACGAGAAATGAAGTTAGTGACCTGAACATGACTGGCAACTTCAGGAAAGTGAATTGGGACTTGGCCTGATAACCAGCTCAACAGGGGTAGGGTAGGGGGAAGATCCCAGGTTGTTTAGATGGAACTGGCTCCACCCCCACCTCTTCTTTATTTATTAGAGACAAAATTCTGGAATACACTATTCCATGTTTTGACAAGGGCCCAATACCTGACCCCAGGGCCCGATCAGTCTCTGCTTGAAATTTACCAGGAAGATGTTGAATATAAAATGTACTGTGGTATCCACTTTTATGCAATCTATTTTCACTGTTTGAATAAGATGCAAACAGAAATATTACATATTTGCAACCAGATGCAAATAAAACATAATCATTAACAAACATATTTGCAACCACATGCAATTAAATATAATCATCAACAATTACATTACACAGCTGTGTGTAAATGCACAAGTTTTATTTATACAAAATATGTAAAACAAAATTTATAGAAATATGTGCTTATAAAAAGATTTTACACCAAAGGTGAATCACAGACAGACTTTATGTTGGAGCTGAATTACTACTGGATATTTGTATTTGTGCAGACAAAATACACACGATACATTATATTATTACTATATTTACATCACACATTTTCTGTACTATTCTAACAACTCTAAATACATCATATAGTACCTTTTTTTCTGTGTTGTCCTGATAACTCTAAATACATCACACATTACACTTTTCTGTGTTGTTCTGATAGCTTCAAATACATCACACAGTACACTTTTCTATGTTGTTCTGACAGTTCTAAATACTCCATATGGTATCCTGTCACAGATGTTATATTTTATCGAGAATTAACACAATACCTATTTTTAGAATCTGGCACTATAAAATTATCATGTATAAAATTGGAAAAAAGTAGGAGCAGCTTTATTACTTAACGATTACAAAGTTGTGACGTTTCGGCGTGAGCCTTAATCATACAAAAACATACAGGACGAAGAAATAGGGAGAGGAGATAAAGTATAGATTTACATGAATACTGTAAAAAAAAAAAAAAAAAAAAAAAAGAAAAAGAAAAAGAAAAAAAGTACTTAGCTGTAAATTGCAAGGTGTGGCTTGTCTGGCGGTGTGTGTCAGGAATACACACTTTTTTCCAATTTTATACATTCTAGTATCACAGCTTTACTGCAGTGTTTAGTGTATAGGTGTGTACTTATACACCAATTATTATAAAATTATCAAATCCCAAATGCTAAAAAAAAAGCTAAGTTATGGCAGTTATTTTATTTTCAATTTTTAAAAAGGCCATTTAAAAAGCTCGTGATAGTTTAAGAGCAGAAAATCTCCCAGTGAAATTTATAAAATTAATGTACAAGGCAATTAAAGATACCCCAGTCAAAGAAAAGGTAATATCCATTTCCATGCCATTTAGACATACTGGAGATATGGCTTTAGGTCATTATTTCTAAGACCTTTAGCACATAAGAGTGTGATGTCAGTCAAAGAAAACAATAATAAAACTGGCATAGTTCTAAAAATATATCAAAGGTTGTTTGTAAGTCCTTACAAGTAATAGTTTCAATTCATATTTAGTACTGATTTTATATTTTTGCAATGCTAGTACTACATAAATGTTGAATGATTGCATCTGAATGAAAGAGATGAAGGGCAGAATGTCAGACAGGCCTGCAAGTCAAACAGTTATAGTCATGTTAATGTTACCAAGGACATTTACTATGGACAAAATAAACACAGAAACTATAAAGGAGTTTCATCTTAAAAAAAAAATAAACACAAGTTTCTATTGGTTAGAATAAAATTTGTATGCTATATACTTAAAACAAAATAATAAATGATTAAATAAATATAAATAAAACAAAATAATAAATGATTGTATAAAACTATCACTAAAACCACAGAAAACAAACAGAATTCTTTCCAGACTAAATGTTTATGAAGAATTAGAAAAATATTTTGGCCAAACACCATAAGAAGTAACATCTTATTGGCAGAAATGCAGATGAAGCCACTGACAACAATTATTGAAGAAAGACGCTGGCGATGATTGGGACATGTGCTCCGAATGACTGACAACTCACTACCAAAAATAGCACTAAGATGGACACCACAGGGGAACAGAAGTAAGGGTAGACCAAAAGAGACATGTAGAAGAACAACAGAGAGGATGTTGAGCAATAGAGGGCTCACCTGGGCAAGAGCAGAAAAAAACGCAAAGGACAGGCATGTGTGGAAAACCTTGCGGAAGCCCCATGTGCCCTGGACACTTAAGGTTCAGAGAGAGAGAGAGAGATAAACTATAAATATAAAAGTTTAATTTTAAAACTAAGGAAACATTTGATGAAAAAAAAAGAAAAAAAGGAAATAAAACCTATTCCTGCATCTTTTATAAAAATTCACCCATATAACCATTATAAATAAGCAAAATTACATGTGTATAAACTGATAATACATACATAAAAGGGAGCATATCTGTAGCAGTGCCTAGTTTTAATAATGACACAAGTAGCAGTCTAGTTTTAATAATAAAAGTAATTAAAACAGTGTTCTCACAACTTTTTATCTACTTAAATTGAAGATGCTAATAAGCAGCTGATCATAGGTAATATTTATCCAGCCATCTTGATCAGTGTCTAGTGCTCGAAAACCATTTGTCAGCGCCTGCAGAGGAAAATTTACAGAAGAGTTACACTAATACTTGAATGCAGATTTATAAAAATAATCAAATTATTATTAATGATAAATCAAATAACATAAGCAAGTTGTATATTTAAAGTACATTAAATGTTACTGGTAAAGTATATACGTGAATCTGAAGTTATTGAAATTTTCATTAATAATGGAGACATAAAAGTCATCACTGATATATTAACAAAGACTGCATTTTCAAATTATTACAGAACTGATTACCAAAGAGTTTACAATTACTGGTGAATTGCTCATCAATGGGAAACTGAAAGCTAATAATGAAATATTTACTAATATTTATATTTTTTAAAAAATAGATCAGTAGCACAATATATTTAAATGTAGTTTCTATAATTCTCTCTCTCTCTCTCTCTGAGACTGAAGTGCCCAAGGCACATGGGGCTTCCTCAAGGGTTTTCCACAAATGCCTGTCCTTTGCCTTTTTTTTCTGCTCTTGCCCAGGTGAGCCCTCTATTGCTCAACATCCTTTCTGTTGTTCTTCTCCATGTCTCTTTTGGTCTCCCTTATTTCTGTTCCCCTGTGGTGTCCATCTTAGTGCTATTTTTGGTAGTGAGTTGTCAGTCATTCGGAGCACATGTCCCAACCATCGCCAGTGTCCTTCCTCAATAACTGCTGTCAGTGACTTCATCTGCATTTCTGCCAACAAGATGTTATTTCTTATGGTGTCTGGCCAAAATATTTTTCTAATTCTTAGTAAACATTTAGTCTGGAAAGAATTCAACTTGTTTTTTTATGGTTTTGGTGATTTTCCAGCATTCACTTCCATAGAGTAGTACACTTAGAACATTACTCTTAAATATCCTGATTCTCATATTTATGCTTAGTTTTTAGATTTCCATATAATATGCAGTACTGCAAAAGCCTGGTTTGCTCTAGTTAAGTCTGCTGTTGATGTCCTCTGTGCTGTCTCCATTTTCTACTACTCTACTGCCAAAGTATACAAATTCATTGACCTCTTCCACTAACTTGCTATCTACTCTGAGTACATTTCTGTTGTTCACATTTTGCTTCATTAACTTTGTCTTTCCTACACTGATCTTTAGTCCTATGTTGTTTACATTCTGAGTTAGCTTGTTTATTTTATCTTGCATATCTTTGTGGCTGCTTGATAGTAGACAAATGTCATCCGCAAAGTCAAGGTCCTCCAGCACTGTGTCAAGGGTCCATTGTAATCCTCTGTGTTTGTCTGATGTTGCCTCCTTCATTAACCAGTCTACTGCTAAGATAATGAATGTTGGTGATAGTACGCATCCCTGCTTCACTCCTGTTTGTACCCTAAAGCTGCTGGAGGTATGTTCCCCACAGATCACTTTGCACTGAAAATCCTCGTATAGGGCTTTGATTACATTCACTATCTTATGGGGGAGGCCATGCCATCTTAGGATTTTCCACAGTGCATCTCTGCTGACACTGTCAAAGGCTTTCTCAAAATCTATAAACAATGCATATGTTGTGCTATGCCACTCATTTGCCTGTTCTAATATTTGTCTAAGTACAAAAATGTGGTCTATGCATGATCTTCCTTTCCAAATTCCTGCCTGCACTTTCCGAAGTTTTCTCTCAAGTGCTGGTACAATTCTGTTGATGATTATTCTGCAAAATACTTTACTGGTGAGTGGCAGTAGGGTAATGCCTCTCCAGTTCCCGCAATCTCTGAGGTCACCCTTCTTTGGTAGTTTTACTATAAGGCCAGTTTTCCCACTCCTCTGGAGCTTTTTCTTCTGCTTTCAACATTTCACAGTCACTTCATCTTCACCTGGTGCCCTGTCTAATTTTAGCTTCTTTATCGCCTCCTTCACTTACTTTTGCATTGAAGATGTCCAAGATGAGTAGCATATCATGCTTGGGTATTGTTTCTACTGTGGCTTGGAGGCTGTTGTAAAAATCTTTTAATTCCTCTTCAGCTGCTTCTGTTGGTGCATAACAAACTATAATAGACAGCTTCGTGAGTCTTGAGTTGAACCGTGCATATAATAATCTCTCATTTATAGGGGTCCATTTCAACAATGCTCTTGATGCTTCTTTTGTTATAATCAATGCTACTCCTCTTTCATGATGATCTTCTTTACCTGACCATATTATTGTTATCTTCTGTGTGCTGTGTTGTTAATTTCCTTCTGCTTTGTCCTGTCCATCTTGATTCTTGTACTCCTAGTATGTCTAGTTTGTATCTGTGCATTTCCTTGATGGTTTGTGCTAGTTTTCCAGTCTGGTTAAGTGTTCTTACATTCCAGCTGCCTATTTGCATCTTGCGTTTAGGTTCCAGGAGGTCTGCAGTCGGGCTGGGGACTTCCAGTGGCTGGCTTTCATCCACAACCTTCATGGGCTCAGTTTCCTGATAAGCATTTCTCCTTCCACCTGCATTTGTTTTTTCCCTTGCTTCCGTTTCTGTAGCAGTCTGATAGTTTTTTTTTATCAGATAGGGTTGCTGGCCCTATGCCAAACCCTCCTTAGTCACCTTTTACGATCATGCGTGGTAGGGTACAGTGGTCCTATTCTTTGCAGATCCCGGATACCACACGGGGGAGTTTCTATAATTAATAGTATTATTATTTATTAGAAGGATGTATTATTTATTAAATATATCGCTTGTAAGGCGCAGTCGTGATCAATAGTTGGGTCACATCCCGATCTTGCTTTTTAGCAGCAACACCTGGGACTAGACCGTGTCACAACATTTAAAAAGAGCAATGTGTGAATTGAAAGTGAACAAACATGGAAAAAAAAAAAAGAAGAAAGATTAGGAGATTTTCAAAGACAATAAACAAGGACTTAAATCTGCAAAAAATAAACAGATAAATAAAATGCTGTTCCCAGCGCTACTAAGTAGAAAATACAGTGGCAAATATCAGCAAAAAGAAATATTTTTATATAATGAGATTACCTGTATCACCGCTGCACCCTGCACAAAGTCATCAAATGCCACAGTGCTTCTGTTGTTACGATCAAACCTTTTTATAAGGATATCATAGAATCGTTCTGAGAGGTTATAACCTGGAGGAAAGAAAAAAGATAAAACTTACCATAAAAGAGACAGCCTTCGGTTCTATTAAAAGCTATTTGTTGGAAGCAGGGAGTGTTTATCTTCCTCAAACAATAGACTAGCGCAAAATAGCGTGTTAAATTCTTATAGCTCACATGAAGCAAACAAAAAAAACTGTATAAACCTTAACTCAAATCCTATTTTAACAAAACTTCTGTAACACTGGCGATGAAACTCCATGACCATACAAGTATGTCTGTATTCAAACAATACAGATGTCTATGTTTTGCTAGGATGGTGTGTGGTGTCTATGTTTTGCTAGGATGGTGTGTGATGTCTCTGTTTTGCTAGGATGGTGTGTGATGTCTAAGTTTTGCTAGGATGGTGTGTGATGTCTATGTTTTGCTAGGATGGTGTGATGTCTATGTTTTGCTAGGATAGTGTGTGATGTCTCTGTTTTGCTAGCATGGTGTGTGATGTCTATGTTTTGCTAGCATGGTGTGTGTGATGTCTATGTTTTGCTAGCATGGTGTGTGATGTCTATGTTTTGCATTTATGACAATTTGAAAACCTATTTCACAGCAGACTGAGCCTACAGCAAGTGACCATGCTGTCCAATGTCTTGTTGGAAATCCTCAAAGAAGGCTGGTCTTGATCAAGAGAAGAGAGCGAACTGCTATTCTTCCAGAACATATACTGCAGGTATTTTAATTCTGATATTTTAAAAAGATGTTTACATTCCTGCTGCTGGATAAGAGGGAACATTTACAATAAGCAGAATATTTAATGTAAAAAAAGTCTGCAGAGGAGGAAGTAGCAGGCAGACATTTGAATAAATTTAACTGACCAGATAACTGAAATGTCATGTCTGCAAACAAAGGTAACAGGATAACACAAAAATGATAATTCTAGAGTGATGGTTCCCATCCTGCTGTCTGTGACCCACAAGCGATTGGCGGCACATTATCAGGTAGTCTGCGGACAACAAACTGTTGGTGGCACATTATCAGGTAGCCTGCAGACAACAAACTGTTGGTGGCATATTATCTGGTGGTCTGCAGACCACAAGTGGTTGGTGGCACATTATCATGTGGTCTGCAATTGTTTATCAATTTGGTATTCAGCACCATCAATTGAATGAAAACAATTTAAGGTTTAAAATTTATATACATCACTGTATATAAACTGGTGGTCAGCAACTTATATGTAGTTGGAAAAGTGGTCCTTGAATGTAAAAAGGTTGGGAACCACTGTTCTAGAGGAACTGCAGTTATCAGGACTGGTGAACTACTACTGTTCAAAATTTTGTTCCTGTCTCTTTATTTGCAATAACAAATCTGATAAGCAGTTCCGAGCTTCATGTGTTTTCTTTACTGGGATGAAATCTGCTGAGAACATGAGCAATGTAAAACCAAATCAAGTCCAGCCAGAGACATCCCAATCAAGGTGCCATAGAAATGAGTACCTGGCTCTTCTTGGAGGCCGGGCAAGAAAAGGTATAGAGATGTGAAAGTGGTCACATCACCCTCTAGTGTAAATAAATTGAATCAATTATTTTACACTGAAGGAGTTATTGAAGAGGAGATCAGAGCACCTATGGATTTGTCCGGAGTGCACAAATGATGGTCCTTTCTTTGTAACTAGCCAACCAGCCTTATGATGTGCTGACTGGTCAAGGGAAATATTAGCACTAACACCATTTCACCTACATTTCTTTGTGGTATGACAGGACTATCTTTACTTTTAAGGAGGAGAAAATACTTCCCACTCAAAGGCCAACACCTACGTCTGTTTGTGAGTGGTGGAAACAGGACAAAGTAAGGGGACTGCTAGGTTTTGGGTGAAGTACAGTGTGGCTACATGCCACTCAGGAAACATAACATGACAGCTACCCAGTCCTCTCACCTTGTTCTGGACTGATGTCTGAAACATAACATGACAGCTGCCCAGTCCTCTCACCTTGTTCTGGACTGATGTCTGAAACATAACATGACAGCTACCCAGTCGTCTCACCTTGTTCTGGACTAATGTCTGAAACTCCATGAGATGCTAATGGCATAAGCAGATCAGAAGAAGAAGAAGAAGAGGAAGAAGAAGAAGAATACTTACCTCATAGCTTGTGGATTTTCTGTGGTATGTAATCCACACTTAGCTCAGCAAAGAACTTACAGTCCTGGTTACTGAGAAGTCCCACAATACAAACATGTGCATACACACACGACAAATACCCAACACACATCCATCGGAACATTCCTCACCAAAGCTGCTTAATGCAACCCTCAGCTCATTCCTGTCAATAAAACCAGAGCCATCTCTATCATGGGCTCTGAAGCAACTATGCCAGTCCATGATATACTTCCACAGCAACATAAACTCCTGGAAGTTCACTGTGCCAGAGTAGTCCATGTCAAACATGCCTAGATAAAATACACTGATATTTAACAACCAGAAGATGATGAAGTGTGCTATTCCTTCAGAAAAAAAAATTTTTGCAACAAAGAATTCATTTTTTAAAAATTATTGTAGGAGTCTCAGTGTAGATGTATGTGTGAAGTTACTGTCACAGTGAAAAATGTAAACAAGGAGTTTATACTGAAAATCTTCGAACAGAGGTGTTATGGTAAAATTCTGGAAATAAAAGCTTTATGTGGGACTGGAACAAAAGTTTTATTGTGAAAATATTGGAACAAAAGTTTTATCGTAAAAATATTGGAACAAAGGTTTTATTGTGAAAATTTTGGAACAAAGGTCTTACAGTAAAACTCTTCCAATAAAAATGTGAGAAAATCATGGAACACAGATTTTACTGTGAAAATTGAACAAAGGTTTTATTCTGAATATCTTGGAATAGAGGTTTTATAATGAAAATCTTGGAGCAAAAGTACTGCTGTACGAATTCTGAAACAAAGTTTTTGTTGTATTATTCTTGGAAAAAGATTTTACTGTGAAAATCTTGGAACAAGGGCACTGTAAAACTAATAGCTTTTCTTACTCTCTGGAGTGGACCAGATACTCTCAGTGAGTTCCACCATTACTTTTAACATACTGATTCTAATAATTTCATGCTATCATATGCAGTCTGAAGTTCCTTCATTGTAGTCTTCTTCTTCTTCTTCGTTCACTTCTACCACCAAAAACCGCACTGTGAACCTACTGAATTCACGCATGTGGTCCTCGTTAGGTCCCGTGGTCCCCTATGTGGTCCAATATAGCCCACACGAGATCCACGAAAGGACCACAAGGGGTTCAGAGTATCACAGTGCTTTAGCCTGTATTCTTGGTGGGTCTCGGAAGCGGGATTGCGTGACACCGTAGTTTTCATTGCACCAGTTTAGTCTAGGGTTGGACTTTCTCACCGGAAGACCTCAACGTGTTTAGGATATCAGTGCATCCCCACTGGGTGAGAGGCGGTAGCCCACCCAGGCCAGAGTTGGACTTTCTCACCGGAAAACCTCGACGTGTTTTGAGATACCCGTGTATCACCGCCGGGTGAGAGGTGGTTGCCCATCCAGTCCAGGGTTGGACTTTCTCACCGGAAAACCTCAGCGTGATTAGGATACGCAAACATCCCCGCCGGGTGAGAGGTGGTTGCCTATCTAGACTTCCCTGGTCCAGTGTCTCCGACTTCAGCATTTTGCGGTCGTGGCCGCTACCCTTCCTAGTTGTGACCAGGATGGAGCTTTTGTCCAGGAGGACGAATCCTCGCCACTAGTGACTTCTACCCCTGGGTTGAGCTGGTTTAGGCATTATCCCAGTATGGGCGTGTTTGGGACGGGACCGACCTCTAGACCAGTATGGGTGTATATCAGGCATTACCGACCTCTAGAGCGGAGGTGGCATGACATGTCTAGCCATCAAGTTCCACCCCTGGTGTGTGCCGGTTTAGGCATATTTCACCAGTGTAGGTGTATTTCGGACGTGGGCGGCCTCTAGAGCAGAGGTGCCGTGGTATAGCTCTCGTAGCGATACTACTGGACATACCGGTTAAACTTCACTTTCCACCACCTTTTCCCATCGGCTCCGCACAGCAACCTTTATTTCTTTTCTGCATTTACTTCCTTAACCGGGAGGAGCTTCACTCCACGCACGGCATTTGAAGAGTCTCGCCAGCAGTGTCTTCTTCATTGTAGTGTATTTAATATTTTGTACTACTTTTATTGAGACTGTAGTTCAAGGAAAGCCTCAAAACAAAACAAAAATACACACATGCACATATAAAAAATACATATCACAGGCGTGAGTAGAAACGAAAGGCAGAAGTTGCCATCAAAAGTGGAGAAACAACCAGCAAAGACAGCAAGAAAGAGCTCTTCATCTGCAACACTCCCTTGTAGATCTGTCAAGATCTTTGCAGAGAGACACCCTCAAAAACAAGTGTCAAGCACTTTTCCCTGCTCTTCAGCCTCCTTGTGAAGAAAAAGAAAACAGAGCATATCTATGGAGTCATGGACAGAAAGAAAAACTTTTAGTCAAAAACATGAAATAAAGATAGACAGACAGGAATACACAAGATATGGTTGGCACATTTTTTTCAGCCTTACCTCCCTTGGTCATGCCAATATAACACTGGTGATAACCTTAGTAACTGACGTGCCAGTTAACAAACTTGAGAGGTGGTGAACATACATGCAGTACAGCAGTCAGAAAACTACAACTGACAGCATGAGTCAAAGTTGGTGGAGCATAGCCAATTAAGACCCTGTCCTGCTTCTTCACTGGTGCCTGCAGTAACAGGCTCATCCTGGCTAACAGGGAAAGGACTTCTACTGTTCCCATGGTGATGAAGTCTGCTAAAGATACACTGCACTTTTCCCTGCTTTTCAGCCTCACTCTAAGTCTGTAAAAAGTTATACAGCCACTCCCCATTTGACATGATGCTAGTGTTTCAGTGCTATCACCATATCAGCAGCAAAGAGCACCCCACTCTCAGTTCCAAGGAGTCAGAACAAGAACATAAACAAAAAAGTGAACTTCAGAAATCTGTCTACTTACATCTTACATCCTTCCTGTGCCATTAAACATAATATAGGGCTTACATGGTAGTTCGCCAAGTTTTTCTGTTTTCTGTGAGTTTTTCGACCTCATCAGGGGATTTTATGCCTACTTCTTCTTCTTCTTTGTTCTCTTTTACCACCAAGATCATCCCATGATCCTACTGAATTTACCCCTGTGGTTCTCACGACAGTCTCATTTAGGATGGAGGCTCAGAGCACCGTGGGGCTTGGGCCTATATTCTCAGTGGGTCACAGAAGCGGCACCACGTGACACCGTGGTTTTCATTGCACCAGTTTAGTCTAGAGTTGGACTTTCTCACCGGAAAACCTCGAAGTGGTTTGGATATGAATATATCCTTGCCGGGTGAGAGGTGGTTGCCCATCCAGCCTAGAGTTGGACTTTCTCACCAAGAAAACTCAACGTGATTTGGATATAATATATCCCCATTGGGTGAGAGATGGTTGTCTATCTAGACTGCACTGGTCCAGTGTCCCTGACTTCAGCATTTTGTGGTAATGGCCACTACCCTTCCTTGTGGTGACCAGGATGGAGCTTTTGTGGATGACAAACCCTAGCCACTAGTGAGTTTCACCCTTGGGTTAAACCGGCTTAGGCGTATTATCCCAGTATGGGTGTATATAGGATGTGATCGGCCTCTAGAGTGGAGGTACCATAATATGCGTAGCCATCAAGTTTCACCCCTGGGTTATGCCGGTTTAGGCACATTTCCCCAGTACGGGTTATATCGGATGAGGCCGGCCTCTACAGCAGAGGTGCCTTGGTATGAGTAGCCCTCACATAAGTCTACTGGCCATACTGATTAAACTTCACTTAGTCCTTTCCATCACATTTTCCACAGTGGCACTGCCGGCAACCTTAATTGCATTTTTCTTCATTGGTTGGGAGGAAGTTCACCCCATGCATGGCAGCCAAAGAATCTTGCCAGCAGAGTTTAACAGCAAGGGTTAAACTGGTTTAGGCATTTGAGCCAGTATAGGTGTATATAGGATGTGGCTGGCCTCTAGAGCAGAGGTGTCATGATATGAGTAGCCCTGACCATGAGACTACTAGCTACTTCACTTAATCCTTTCCATCACCTTTTCCACAACGGCGCCGTGCGGCAACCCTAATCGCATTTTTCTTCATTGGCCGCGAGGAGTTTCACCCTATGCACGGCAGCTGAAGAATCTTGTCAGCAGCAGAGACAAGCATGTGACTACTGGCAGGATCAACCAGATAGCTTTCTTCACCGAACCTTAGTTGGATATCTGCCAACAGACCAACGCGGGGCAAGGGAGACAGCGCTCTGCTCAGAGCGGATCCCTTTTGACCCTGGTGACGTTTCATTTCCTTTAACCACCAGCCTCTGCTCTAACGAACAAGAAGAAAGCACGGCACTGACAACCAATGCATATTATATACTGCAGACCCGATACTCTTTGCAAGAGATGGGCCAATTTCAAGACCATTGGTCGACAACACTGTAGTACACCACCAACGCGTTAGCATGAACCTGGCTGGCTAGCCATTTATAGGCTTTGCTCGACGGACAAACCACTCACTTCTGCATCGAAACATCTTAACTCTTGCCATCCAGAAAGGGAGTGAAAATCTTTCTCCCCATGCACGGAACTCAAGAGTGTTTTTTTGCACACAAAAAAAATGGTTGGCCTGCGCAATAGCAGCCTGCACTGTGCAGCTATGCACAGCTGACTTACGCCTACTAATCTGACCTCTCATAACAATGTCCTCTTTAGAGTTTCATGTGGCTGACCTCTTTTTCTTCGGCCTGTTGTGCTCCACTTGATGGCTCGTTTTGAGACTGTTTCTTCTCATCAAGTGACCAACATTTGTCCATCTCCTTTTCCTGATCACCCATGAGACAGGTTGTTGTTCACTCATCTGTCTTATCTCTGCGCTGTTCTTGAATCTGTCTACTGCCTTGGTCTTGGGCAAAATATACACCAATACAAAACATTCATTAAAACAGAACAATATAAAGGGAAAAACTAACAGTGGGGGGGGGGGGGGTGAAGGGACAGAAAGGTCATAAGTCAGTAGTGACCAGTGCAGCTCTAGTGCGTTCTCCACTGCAGCTTTTATGTGACATAAAAAAAGTACTGGGGAAAAAAAACAATCCTTGAAGAATGAGAACATCTGCCTGCACAGCGAGGCACACCAGAATGCACAAGACACACATCTGTCATTGAAAGAAGGGATAAAAGGACAGCATATAAAAGTTTGTCCTGTGAATAAGGGACTTCACCTGAGTGCCAAAAGCAAACCAAAAAAAAACTTCTCCCTTACCAATTATCAGCTTCACTGTTTCTGGATTGAACGGAGTCCATGCACCTGAATAAATCATAAAATCATTAAAAAAACAGCTTTTAAAACATAAATTATACACAACTTTTAATCTATTGTTACTCCACTAATGTCACCCTTCAACATTTCACATTAAATTCTTTGCTTTTCATAGTAACATTTATTGACTTTCAGTAACACTCATCAGCGTTTTTCATAATTTTAAACTATTTTGTCGGTACCGATACCACTATACCAAGATATATTTATTCACTGACAACAGGTGCTGAATTTCATATGAGAGGAAGAGATACAGACAGACAACATACACTCAAACACATAGTGCTACAGTGGTGTATTGAATAGTGCACTCGCCCACCAATCAGAAGGTCCCTGGTTTGATTTCACACTAGGGCAAGAAATTGTTTTGGACTGACAGCAATTGAGTCAACCTAGCCTCAAAAAAAAAAAAAAAAGGTCCCTGGCAATGTTCCCTCTAAGATGTGCAGTAATGTGGCTGTGCACAGAAACAACTTCATGCCACACACAAAAAAACATCATGCATTTTATATGCCACGCAAGAAAAGCAACAACAACAAAAAATAAAAAGTAAAAAAGAAAATAAATAAAATTGTTACTTTAATTTCCAATTTCCTTATCTTACTCTGTGCTATGGTAACAACAAAAGAAAAATATGATAGCACTATATAAGTTTGTTTCAAGGATTTCTTCAAATTTTACTTATTTTTTTATGAGAACTTTAAACTGCTTTCTGTGATTTGACATTATGGTGCACATTTGAACACAGAATATTTTTGAGAATATAGCCACACACAGGTTGAAAATTTTTGTGCATGAACTAGAAAACCTTAAAAGGAACACTGGTACCTGGGGTTCCTAGGAAAAAAAAAAGGCAGCAAGGATATACTGGCCTGACATTCCTACCTTGGATGCTGTAGTGGCCTAGAAATGTGAAGGTGCTAACACTTCACACCCCTACAGCATGCAAATGTCACAAGATATGTATGCTTGCGTGCATCTCAATATATTTATATGGCAAGGGACTGATTTTCCCACATGTAAATTTATGTGCTATAATATAAAACACCCTTCAAATATCATGGACATAAAAAAGAACAAATATGTCCATATCACAAGAACTTAATATTGAAGAAGGCTGGCTGGTAAAGAAGATGAAACAGAGAAAAGTTAAATATTTTGGACATATTAAACATCATGAGAATTTAGAGAAGACAGCCTCTTGGAAGGGTACATAATGGGAAAAAGAAAGAGGAAGACCAAGGTGAAGATGGCTGCAAGCCATTGTTGATGATCTGCGAATGGATGTATCAGCACCAGGGCATCTTGCTTACAACTGAGAGGCCTACAGGAGAGGTGTTAGTGAGGCAAAGTTTCACAAGGGATGTGCAAATGGCTGACAGAATATAAAATAATTTTTTTAATAATTTATTATTTGGTTAAAAACTGTTACTTAAGCAAATTACTTTTCTCCCCTGGGCAGTTCTGACAGTCTGGCTAGAGTTTGACAGAGCGTGATTAAAACTGACAGCTAAAAGAGAGGACATAAGTAAGGAGCGCAGATGGAAGGAGTAAGAAGAGAAAGAACAAGAGGATATACACATAATTTCGTCGTTGTTTACTTGTTCTTGAGATGATTATACTTTTATTAACAAAATAATGCTTCAAAATAATATCCAACGTATAACCATATCTATATCTACAAATAGCCTAATTTACATATACATACATCAGTTTGCAACATTATGGTCCATCTTTTTGTACATAACATACATATACACAATCAGTATATAACATATATACCCTACCTCACATATAGACATATCTGTAATAACAGTGTTAGCCTACCTCAAACAAAGCTGTTTATATATGGCATACTCATATTAAGATTATACAATGAAATTTCCATCTAGCTTGCAATATCTACTTATATGAAATCTGGCTAACTCAGTGGTTAATTAACCTGCCAGCTGGGCAAAAAGGCTGATATTTCCTTGAACAATCATTTATGTCTTAGTTAATACCAATCACCTATAATCAGAAGAAAAGCATGATAAAAACCTACAGAAAGCCACAAACACCACCACATGATGACTATCACATGCTAAACAGAAAAGAACAAGTCACCATTTCCGTCTCCGAACAGGACACAGTCGACTCCGAAGTCATATGTATACAAAGTTTAAGTTTGGTACATGTGCCCAGGTGCCCCAAACTGTGGAACATATCCTCCAGAACTGCACCAATTATGAGACACTGAGAAATAATTACTGGCCCAGTGAAACCACTAAAGAAGATAAGCTCTACGGTTCCATACATGAATTACAAAAAACAGTGAAATTTGTCCAAGAGACAGGACTGCAGATATAGACAGACAGTGCGAACGAAGAAGAAGATGTCTTAGTTACATTAAACTAAGACTTGTGAACAAAATCCTAGTCTTGTAAACAAAATAACTACTGAGCTGACCAACTCTCACCCCAAACTTCAAATCCTTACCCTAGATGCACATACTTAACTTTGTAGTGAAAAAAAAAAAAAACACATTTGTCCAAGATATGAAAAAAAAAAAAAACAAAGTGGAACCATCAACTAGCAACCAAGAAAGAAACAGAACTAGTGGGATGTTGAAACAGAAGTTAATGCCATCAACTAGTTAACTACCGAAACAGAAGAATATTGGTCTAAAACAGGAACTGATATCATCAACTAGCTTGACTACTGAAACAAAATAATATTGGTCTTCTTCTTCATTTGCTTCTACCACCAAGATCGCCCCATGATCCTGCTAAATTTACTCCTGTGGTCCTTGATAGGTCCCATGGTCCCTGAGAGGCCCACAAGAGATCCCCAAGAGGATCACTAGAGGTTCAGAGCATCGCAGGGCTTGGGTCTGAATTCTTGGTGGGTTGCAGAAGCAGGATTGCATGACACCGTGGTTTCCAATGCACCAGCTTAGAGTTGGACTTTCTCACTGGAAAACCTTAATGTGGTTTGGATATCAGCATATCTCCGCCAGGTGAGAGGTGGTTGCCCATCCAGCCTAGAGTTGGACTTTCTCACCAGAAAACTTCAACGTGTTTTGGATATCAGTATATCCCCGCCGGGTGAGAGGTGGTTGCCTATCCAATCCAGCATTGGACTTTCTCACCAGAAAACCTCAGCGTGATTAGGATACACATATATCCCTGTCAAGTAAGAGGTGGTTGCCCATCTAGGCTGCACTGGTCTAGTGTCTCCAACTTCTGCATTTTGTGGTCGTGGCCGCTACCCTTCCTACTTGTGACCAGGACGGAGCTTGTGTCCAAGAGGACGAATCCTCGCCATTATTAAGTTTCACCCCTTGGCTGAGCCGGTTTAGGAGTATTATCCTGGTACAGACGTTTTTAGGACGTGACTGACCTCTAGAGTGGAGGTACCGTGACATGAGTAGCCATCAAGTTTCACCCCTGGTTTAAGCCAGTTTAGGCATATTTCACCAGTATGGGTGTATATCGGATGTGGCCGGCCTCTAAATCAGAGGTGCTGTGGTATGAGTAGCTCTCGCCACGAGACTACTGGACATACCGATTAAGCTTCATTTTATCCTTTCCATCACCTTTTTACAACAGCAACGCATGGCAACCCTAATTGCTTTTTCACATTTTCTTCATTGGCCGGGTGGTGTTTCACTCCATGTGTGGCATCCAAAGAATCTCGCCAGCAGTGTCTTAGTTTAACCCCTGGGTTAAGCTGATTTAGGCAATTTGCCCTGGTATGGGTGTGTATAGGATGTGGCCGGCCTCTAAGGCAAAGGTGCCATGATTTGAGTAGTATTGACCTCGATACTACTGGTTACTTCACAATCCTTTCCTTCACCATTTCCATGATCACTCTGCGTGGCAATCCTAGTCACACTTTTCTTCACTAGCCGGGAGGAGTTTCGCCCACGCATGGCAGGTGAAGAATCTCACCAGCAGCGAGAATACTGGTCTAAAACAGGAACTGATACCATCAACTAGTTAACTACTGAAACAGAAGAATATTGGTCTAAAACAGGAACTGATATCATCAACTAGTTAACTACTGAAACAGAAGAATATTGGTCTAAAACAGGAATTGATACCATCAACTAGTTAACTATCAAAACAGAAGAATATTGGTCTAAAACAGGAACTGATATCATCAACAAGTTAACTACTGAAACAGAAGAATATTGGTCTAAAACAGGAACTGATATCATCAACTAGCTTGACTAATGAAACAGAAGAATATTGGTCTAAAACAGGAACTGATACCATCAACTAGCTTGACTAATGAAACAGAAGAATATTGGTCTAAAACAGGAACTGATATAATCAACTAGTTAACTACTGAAACAGAAGAATACTGGTCTAAAACAGGAACTGATATCATCAACTAGCTTGACTAATGAAACAGCAGAATATTGGTCTAAAACAGGAACTGATATCATCAACTAGCTTGACTAATGAAACAGAAGAATATTGGTCTAAAACAGGAACTGATACCATCAACTAGCTTGACTAATGAAACAGAAGAATATTGGTCTAAAACAGGAACTGATACCATCAACTAGTTAACTACTGAAATAGAAGAATACTGGTCTAAAACAGGAACTGATATCATCAACTAGCTTGACTAATGAAACAGCAGAATATTGGTCTAAAACAGGAACTGATATCATCAACTAGCTTGACTAATGAAACAGAAGAATATTGGTCTAAAACAGGAACTGATACCATCAACTAGCTTGACTAATGAAACAGAAGAATATTGGTCTAAAACAGGAACTGATACCATCAACTAGTTAACTACTGAAACAGAAGAATACTGGTCTAAAACAGGAACTGATACCATCAACTAGCTTAACTACTGAACCAGAAGAATATTTATTTAAATGATGAGAAAACTACAAATGAACCATTTAACTGGCTGATTACTGAAATAGATATTACAATAAATTAAAGAGAGTATCAATTTAAATGTTATTTCTAGTTTTAATATCAAGCTTACCTGTAAATCATGCTCACATTAGTGCTGACTATATGCAAAACACCCCTGAAGCACTAAAACTAAAAGCAGAGCTACTGTATAAAACAGCATTTCACAAGTGATGTCTACATTCAGTTCTTACCATTCACTAAAGCTTGCTGTAGTTCTGCTGCAGTGATCTGTCCGCTTCTGTCCTTGTCAACACTACAGTTTAATTATATGTTCAAATTTTTAATAGAAATGCACCAGAACATTAAAACTATGACAAAGTTTGATGTGGATGAAAGAGGGCAGTGTAGGGGGTGGCTATGATGATTATTTGACCACTAAATGACAAGAAAGAGCACAGAAATAGGAGTGGGTATTACTCTAGAGAATACTCTGGTTTACATTCCACCTCTGCCAGAACATTGATTCTGTATATGGATCTTCTGAGTTGGAATAGGAGACACAGTCTCTAAACCAAACAGATGTCCTCCTAGTGCATTTGGTGGTTATGGCTTGGGCTAGGTTTGCTATATTTATGTTTCTTTTTTTTTTCCTTGCGCTGCATGCTGCATTATCACATGGCAACAAAAATCCAGTTGACAAACCCTCTATACTCGTACATATATATCGTGCTGTTAGAGCTAGACTTGGATCTTCATAAACAAATGACAAGAAAGAATGCGTACAAGCAGGATGGGATGTTTGAGAAGATGCCAGAGAGAGAGAGAGAGATGAATAATAAATGTTCTTAACAATGGAGGAGTCTGCAAGTACATTTTTTTGTATTCTTTTCTATTTAAGGAATTTGAGCATACTATTATAACCCACTAGGACACTTTATGGCACAGTTATAATGCATTTGTCTACCTTGGTGAGGTCAATAGTTCAAGTCTACCTGGAGATATAAGTTGTATAAATGGCTACCCAGACCCTTCTGGAGCTGGACAAAGAAAAAGCAGCCAGTCTTGATGCCGACCACATCATCCTGTCATGTGCTGACAAGACAAGAAAAATATGGGTACTAACACAATATCTCTACAGCATGATAGGGATACAGTTTTATTATAACCCACTACCAATCTGGTACACAGAATATGAACACAGAACTTATGTTCGTCACTGGCCATATACTGAGGAGGAGATAGGAGCACTTATAGATTTGTCTGAGTGTAATGATTTATGATGAACGTAACTAATTTTCTGTCTGATGCAATATCTGTGTTCCAATACCACCACAGAAGGTTAGAAGGAACTCAGCTTTGCCACAGAAGGAGATAATACAACAAAAACAAGTAAACAATACAAAAACTTACCTCTGAAATATTCCAGCAAGATAGTTCTGATCAACACCAACAGGAACCTGGCCATGGCCCATCTGCATGGTGTAACCGTAAGACATCTCTGCAATATTAGTCTGAATAAAAGGTAAAGCATGGAGACACTTAAGAACAATGAAATGTGTTCTTTAAAGCCTTTCAGATGAAGCAATATTAGAATATCTGGTACAGAGGATTAAACAGAGAAAACTTAAATATTTTTGACACATTAAATGTCACGAGAATATAGAGAAGACCGTCTTGGAAGGGTATATAATGGGAAAAAGAAAGATAGGAAGACCAAGGCAAAGATGGCTGCAAGACATCACTGATAATCTGCAAATGGATGGATCAGCAGCAGGGCATCTTGCTTACAACTGAGAGGCCTACAAAAGAGCTGTTAGGGAGGCAAAGTTCCGCAAGGGACATGCAAATGACTAACTGGTATAGCTTTAAGATCTGCATCTTACTCAATGTCATATAAAGGAGTTTCCAACTGGAAAAATGATTCTGAAACACAAGCTGTTGTGGAGCTTGCTCAGTATACTTTTGCTCAAATGCATCCCTTGACTCTACCAACATTGGACATTCATGCTTGATCATGGTAACAACATGTATGTTGTAAGGTCAATATTTTTTAAGCTTGCATCTTCTGTCTTCTTGTTTTGGCCCTTATTTACTCCTCAAATGATACTGTACCCTTATGATGAATTACAGAATTAGAAAAATATTTTGGCCAAACACCAAAAGAAATAACATCTTATTAGCAGAAATGCAGATGAAACCACTGACAACAATTATTGAGGAAAGACGCTGGCGATGGTTGGGACATGTGCTCAGAATGACTGACAACTCACTACCAAAAATAGCACTAAGATGGACACCACAGGGGAACAGAAGTAAGGGTAGACCAAAAGAGACATGGAGAAGAACAACAGAAAGGATGTTGAGCAATAGAGGGCTCACCTGGGCAAGAGCAGAAAAAAAGGCGAAGGACAGGCATTTGTGGAAAATCCTTGCGGAAGCCCTATGTGCCCTGGGCACTTAAGGTTCAGTGAGAGGGGAGAGGGATGATGAATTACTCTCCATCTGGCTTAGTCTTTTGCCAGGTCTTCTCAATCTTGTGACAGCTGGGAAAAAATCTCAGACACAATGTACCTGAAACATCCAGTGGTAGGAGGTACCAGCCTCTATAAGACAATAATAAAAACTTGTGAGGAAGGGACTTGTACTAAACAAAGAGAAAAGATAGTTTTAGTTGTGTGTGTTTTCTAGCTGCATACCTTCACCATACTTTGTTGCTGACCATCTGAACACAGAGTGAAATCATTATCTGATTTGGCAATCAGCAATCCATAGCCCGGACAAGACCCTGTCCCACCTCTCCACTGGTAGCCCTAGTAACAGCCTAGCTTGCTTAATTGGGCAGGGAGTATCACAGACCCCTTGGCAGTGGAGTCTGCTAAAGAAGCTTTGCACATTCCCTGCTTTCTTAGCTCCATTCTGGGTCTGGAAAAAGTAGCTGTGATAATCTGCTCCCAATCTGACATGATGCAATGCCTCAACATCTTCATCACACTGGCTGCAAAGAATGTCAAGCTCCCAGATCCAGGAGGTATAAGAAGAAGAAGATTTGAAGACAAGATTTGTATCTCTTTTTGAACAGAACTGTCATCCAGAGAGTTATGTGTATTATAAAGAATCATTTATCAAGGTTTTCAAAGATTCAATAAAAAATTATGCAGTCTTTCAAATACATGTTATTAAGTATTAAGTTTTGCCTTCTCTTTCTTTAATTTTGTATCTGTTCTCTGCCCAGCCATTTCTGTCTTTTACCACTTCTGTCTTACAAAGCCAATATCCAACATATCTCACTGTTGTATTGTTTTTGTACACAGCTTATTTCTATTACAGTTTCAGTACTGGCACCAGTTCAGGAAAACGTGGAGCATATTAGATAAATGATACGTTCCTTAGTTACAAATTATACCACTGTATAGTCTAAGGCAGGTTAAGCGGTGGTTTAGTGGCTAGCGCACTCGCCTGCCAGTCAGAAAGTCCGGGCAGAATTTTTTCGGACCGACCGGCACCTGGGTCAACTCGGCCTCAAAAAATGAGTACCTGGGGTTTCCCTAGGAAAACACGAACTGCGAAGACAGTTGCTGGCATAAAAAAATCCGTAGTGGCATAGATATATGAAGGCACTAACACTTCTACGGCATCCGAATGCTACAAGACTACTACTAGTGAACGGTCCTTAAAAAATACCTTTACAAAATAGGCTCTGTCCTTGGATATGTTTACGTAAACCTGACACAAACCCACTTCGCTGACAGTATTTTTTTGTCAGGTAAGCATGAATATTAGAGCAGTTTACCTGTTTGTTGATTGACACACCCGGTAGCACTTCCGTGTTGAAACATGAACATGTAAAAGGCACGGAATAATACAATCAAAAATTATGTATACGATTATGTTTGTTATGTACAAATATTTGAAAATCCCAATTCAGTAACTGCTAATCTTTACAATATATTTACAATTCTATTACTCTCTTTATAAAAAAAAAACTTTTTTTCTGATTCGTTCTAGCTATCACAAGGGAATGAACTATATACAGTGACAGTGGTCCGTCGAATTAGGGTGGACACAAGAAAAATCGGGAAAAAAAATTTATAGAATGTCAAACTTCGGTCTGCTGAGACCGTACGCATGAAGCTTATCGACTGTTCGCGTCGATACTATCCATAGAATACAACACTGTAAATATTTTAAATATATGCACAGTGTGCTGACATAACTGATATGCAGTATTTATGACATTTTTGGGATGCTATAGTATATCATCATCATCATGTGCCGTGCCGACTGGCGTTGGCTATTATGCTTCTCCAGAGTACACGATCCTTCATGCAGGCCATCAGTTCAGTTGGTGATCTCCTCTCACACCATCCCGTCAGACTGTCCAGTATCATTTCTCTTGGTCTTCCTCTTGATCTTCTTCCTTCTATTTTTCCTGTTTTATAATATTTTCAATGCCCCTCTTCTCATTGCATGTCCTATGAAAGTATATTGTCTCTCTCTTATCTTTTTGACAAGGTTTTTTTGTCTCTCCAGCTCTTCTCATACATTCTTCATTAGTTATTTTTGCTGTCCAGGGGATTCGCAACATTCTTCTAATAAACCACATTTCTGCTGCTTCCAATGATTTTTGTGCAGACCTGGCTATTGTCCATGATTCACTTCCATATAACAAGATAGGTATATAGTATATATTTTTATGAAATGATAAAATACAGTGTACAATAAATATGCATTAAAACAGTTTCCGGCACCATGTCCTGATTGTCCGCTATTTTCCCTTGACTTGCTATCGCGGAACTTTTAACTTGTGAGGACATATACTCTTCTACAGCAGTCAGGACCAGTGTCACAAGCACGAAGTGTTCAAAGCAGGAGTGAGCCCAGACTCGTTCCTGCCTACTGCACGGTTCACTCTCACGGAGTCACTGCTATCTGTGAGCAACGTAACACTCTCACGGAGTCACTGCTATCTGTGAGCAACGTAACACTCTCACGGAGTCACTGCTATCTGTGAGCAACGTAACACTCTCACGGAGTCACTGCTATCTGTGAGCAACGTAACACTCTCACGGAGTCACTGCTGTCTGTGAGCAACGTAACACTCTCACGGAGTCACTGCTGTCTGTGAGCAACGTAACACTCTCACGGAGTCACTGCTGTCTGTGAGCAACGTAACACTCTCACGGAGTCACTGCTGTCTGTGAGCAACGTAACACTCTCACGGAGTCACTGCTGTCTGTGAGCAACGTAACACTCTCACGGAGTCACTGCTGTCTGTGAGCAACGTAACACTCTCACGGAGTCACTGCTGTCTGTGAGCAACGTAACACTCTCACGGAGTCACTGCTGTCTGTGAGCAACGTAACACTCTCACGGAGTCACTGCTGTCTGTGAGCAACGTAACACTCTCACGGAGTCACTGCTATCTGTGAGCAACGTAACACTCTCACGGAGTCACTGCTATCTGTGAGCAACGTAACACTCTTCTTAGATGGTTCTTCATCAGTTACAAACGAAGACTCGTTGATTTATTTGTCTGAAAATAGTTTTTTAAAAATTTTTTGTTTATTCACACCGGTCAGCATTGATCTGTTTGAATACACACATATGCACCTTAGCAATTATACCTTGCATGAAGTACTTTCCGAAATGTCGGTTTTCTAAATACAACATTCGGTAGTTTATACTCTTTTTTAAAATATAATATTAATCACACTTTAGCTCACATCAGCTGAAAGTAAACGTTCGCGTGAACTCTCTTTGATGCATTAGGAGAGCTTGGCATAGAAATAATTACCAGATTGCTGAATGACATCTATAACAGCAACTATGTCCCATCAGACCTTTTGCAATCAGTTTTCATTGCCCTACCAAAGAAACAAGGTGCAGTTGAATGTGAAGACCATCATTCTTATGAGCCATGTTACCAAAATCCTGCTTCGTATTTGTCGTGAGAATAGTCAGGGGCAAAATAAAACCAGAAATCTCTAAAGAACAGTGTGGCTTCGTCGAAGGAAAAGGCACAAGTAATGCCATATATATATATATATTCATTCATTCATTCCTTTGCATGTCCCTTGCGGAACTTTGCCTCCCAAACAGCACTCCTGTAGGCCTCTCGGTTGTGAGCAAGATGGCCTGCTGCTGCTGCATCCATTTCCAGATCATCAACGATGTCTTGCAGCCATCTTCGTTTCGGTCTTCCTCTTTTTCTTTTTCCCATTATGTATCCTTCCAATACGGTCTTCTCTAAATTATCATGACGTTTAATGTGGCCAAAATATTTAAGTTTTCTCTCTTTAATCCTCTTTACTAGCCAGCCCTCTTCAATATTAAGCTCTTGTAGTATAGATATATTTGTTCTTTTTTGTGTCCACGATATTTGGAGAACTCTTCTATAGCATTTACATTCAAAGGCATTTATGTGCTTCTCAGCTGTTTTGTTAAGTGTCCAGGTCTCACAGGCATATGTTGCGATGGGAAAGATGCATGCCCTTAAAAATCTTATTTTTGTGGTTCTGTCTGCTCCTCTCCACAGATTCTTTATTTGTTTTACTTTCTGAAGAGCAATAGATGTCCTCCTTTTAATTTCCCTCATTGTATCTCCATTATTAGTTAGTAGTGATCCAAGATATTCAAAACTCTCCACTTCTTCCAGTTTTTCCTCATTGATACATATTTCAGTTGCCTTGTTTGTTTTGTCAGTTGTCATCACTTTAGTTTTCTTTACATTAAGATAGAGGTTCTGCTCTTCGCTGTTCTTGCGGACTGACATAATTAGTTTTTCCATTCCTTTTTGTGTTGTGGACAGCAATACTGTGTCATCAGCATATCTAATCTCTGGTATTTCATAACCTCCAACTGTTATGGCATCGTAATATTCTTTGTCTACATCTTCTCTAACATTCCTCATTATATTTTCAGTATACAAGTTAAATAAGTAGGGTGACAATATGCACCCCTGACGGACCCCTTGTTTTATGTCAAACCAACTTGTTGTTTCACCATTTATTCTGACTGCTGCTTGTTGGTCTAAATACAGCAGTGATGTTAATTGTATCAAATGTGTTGGAAATCCCATTTTTTCCATTATTTCCCAAAGTTTCTGGTGTTGTACACAATCAAATGCCTTTGAGTAGTCTATAAAGGATAAATATAGATTCACATTAAACTCCCTGCATTTCTCTCTCTCTATATATATATATAATGAGAACATTGATGGAAAGATCAATAGAAGTAAAGAGGGACCTGCACGTATGCTTCATAGACTACTGTAAAGCATTCGATAAAGTGAGACACAGAAATTATAAGAATGCTGGAAGACATCAACATAGATGGGAAAGATCTGAAACTCATCAAAAACATATACTGGTAGCAATCAGCAGCAGTGAAGGTTGAGAACCAAATAGGAGCATTCCAGGACATAAAACTGAGAGTGAGACAAGGATGTGTTCTATCTCCTTGTACAGCAAAAACATAATGAGAAATATAGAGAGCTTGCCAGGAATATCAATTGACAGGTACAACCTTAACAACTTAAGATATGCAGACGACACAGTTCTGACTGCTAAGAGTGAAGGGGAGCTACATGCTCTTCTGGACATTGTGGTTCGTGAAAGTAAAAATAAAGGTCTCAGTCTGAACAAAAAGAAGACTGAAGTGATGGTCATCTCAAAGAAAAGAATACCACCAAAATATAGCATTACAATCGATGGCACAGAACTGAAACAAGTTGATAGATTCAAGTATTTGGGAACAATTATAAGAGCTGACAGGAAATGTCACAACGAAATAAAAAGCAGACTGCTCAGGCCAAGTCAGCATTCCAGAAAATGAGAAACATCTTGTGCAACAGATCCATATCAATGGAAACAAGATTCCGAGTACTTAAATGTTACATTGAGCCAGTTTTGTTTTATGGATGTGAAGCATGGTCCATGAATAAGAGAGTACAGCGAGAAATGGAGGCCATGGAGATGTGGTTCATAAGAAGGATGTTGAAGGTACCACGGACAGATAAGAAAACCAATGGGTAAAAGATAATGGAGTTAAAAGGCAAATTACAGCAAAGACCAGAGGCAGACAAGCGAGATTTGTAGGACATTTTCTGAGAAGAGGAAAATTGGAACACACTGTGTTAACTAGAAAAAAATTGAGGGGAGAAGAGAGACAAAGACAGAGAGAGAGAGAGACAGAGACAGAGAGACAGAGAGAAGTTACTGGATGGGCTGTCAGTGTGGCTAGGAAGAAAATCACCGGCGGATCTCATAATCAAGTCTAAAGACAGGGAAGTGTGGAGAGAACTTATCGCCTACGCCACACAGCATTATTAGCGACGAGATTTAATCTTTACAAAATGGTCACACGCTGAACCTAAGCCAAAACTGGTTGATTCTGATCTATGTGAACTGAGCATCGTCATCAGTCTAGTGGCCAGCTTGTCTTCATACTGATTTCGCTGGTTGCTTTTTACTGATTTAAACTGGTTACACGACCTCCACAAGTTTCGGTTTTTCTCGTTTTTAATCGGTAATTTACCCGTAATTGTCAGTTAACGCAATCATTGATACTGTACAGTTATAATACTACTTGACACGAAAGTACGAAATCCTGTTAGGTAAACGAATAAGTGGATCAAATGATACTGAACGTCCCAAACTGCAGTAAAAGCTGTAACTAAGCTATAAACCTCACTTTCATTGATCCCAACATAAATAAAATGAATTCTACTTACGTTCACACAGTCGGTTCACAAATTCCTCTCTTAAGTATTAGGCGATGATTACTCACGTCTTTAGAGCAGTTTGGATTGTGCACACATTTGAAATGGCGTGGGTGTGGTTTGGTTGGGGAGGGGCCGAGGGAGGGTGAGAGGTCAAGCTTGGAAGTAACATAAGAGTCCAGAAAGTACAGAAAACCATATCTGGTCCTGCAAAATGTCTCACAGGTCACATGATTTTTCTCGCACCTTCGCCACTTCTTTGACAGTAAACAGCAGGTTTTATGGTCGCTGAATCTTTTAGCAAGCAGCGCAGATTCTAAGCATTCTCAAATTTCCAAGGATAATCTTTACTTCATACAACAGACATTCCTGCTGCCAGAAGGTTTTATTGGTTTTTCTCAAACAGAGTGATTTCCCTTGCTGTTTGCCCCGACATTTTGTGGCAAAGTGGTTAGTGCACTGGTCTCTCATGGCGAAGGTCGGGGATTCGAATCCGACCGGAGGCACCCCAGTCACCCAGCTGTAGAAATGGGTACCAGATTTCTTCTGGAGCTGGGGAAGGAAAGACGGCCAGGCGTGATACTGACTATATCACTCTCTAGTGTGCTGACAGGTCAAGGAAAATGTGGGCACTAACATCATATCCCTATGTGCCTCTAAGGCATGACAGGATTACCTTTGTCTTTTTTTTAAACCCCATTACTTGTCCCCACATATAGTGAACAAATCGCACTTTAAATGATCTCGGTACTCACACTAATCGGGTTAGAAACAACGAGGTTCACGTATGTTCACATCTAGGGAAAAAAGTTTAGATGGTCAGCCTAGAAACATTGTAGACAAATAACGTTAGACGTGAGAGAAAAATAACAAGAGAGTGACTAGTATTATCTACCATCTAATTCCTAGACATTATTGTACCCCCACCCCCGGAGATTCAGACACATTGTTATAAGTTTATGGTTCCATCATATGAAATACATTATGTGAGTATTTTGTTAATCAGTTCATGTAAAATGTATATCCACTTGCAAATCTCGGAATAAACTATGTTATATTTGGCATCAGTTTGCGTCACTCAATGGAAGGCAGTGAAGGAATGAAAGAATATTATGGTTATACAATACAGAAGATCAAGATGATTTATCACTGGATGGGTTCATGTTCCAATAAGTTTTTTTTCAGTTTCTCACTCATATAAAACTTCTTACTAATATACTTTTCAAGACTAAGAGGCTGTCAGAAAGTGTACATTCATCTGGAATTTGTGCCTCGGCTGTGATGACTCCAGAGTGCTGCCTGCCCCAAGGAAGTGTATGGCGACAAGGGCAGAGTCAGTCAGGGCCAAGAACAGAAAGTGATGAAGATGTCAATACGTGTTTGTTGAATGTCAGTCTTCAAACTCAAGAAGACGTTGATTCTGATGATCATCCCTAATATTTATGATTAGTGTTAATGGGTTTTAACATTTTGGCTGTTATTTCATCTTCACCTGCAGCTTTGTTGTTAGCCGTTAGGTTTACTGCTGTTTCAGCTTCGTTCGATGTATCTTCATCTAGACTGACATTTAGTTGTGGGATTGGTAAATCGGTTTCAAGGTCTGTCAATTCTTTTGGGTGTGGTCGATTATTTCTTGGAAGTGTTCGGCCCATCTTTGTTTTTGGTCTTTACTTGATGTTAATAAAGTGTTAGTTTTGTAAAGATTGGTCTTTCTTTGGATGTAATAGTACCCGTTAGCCTCTTTTGTATGTTATATAGAGTTTTGCTTTCTCCTGTTTTGCTGCTTTCTCTGCTTCTTTCACCATATTGTTTATGTATTCTCTCTTATGTCTTCAAGCTGAACTTTTTACTTTATTACCTAGTTCTTTATATGTTGCTTTTGTCAAATCTTTTCCAAGATCCGTCTTTACCTTCAACATGGATGCTCGTCTTTCATGTATGTATGTTTTCCGATAGTCTACAGTAGATTACATAGAGTAAAAATCTGGACACAAACGGAAGTATATGTAACGGCAGCGCTAACTTTGTATGTTCGGGATAACTTTGTATGTTGGATTTATATATGTGTTTCTGTTTATTTTCTTATTCGTTCCACGCAATGTTTATATGTTTAATGCAGCAATGAGGAATTTCTGTATTTATTTACTTATATTTATTTATATCAATATATATATTGATATAAATAAATATAAGTAAATAAATACAGAAATATCCACCCTCATTTATGCATGCGAAAGCTGGAAAACAACTAAAGAAATAGACAAGAAATTAAACTCTTTTGAAAACAAATGCCTAAGGAAAATACTCGGCATCAAGTGGAATGAATTCAAGAACAATGCAGAGATAAGACAGATGACTGAACAACAACCAGTCTCACGGGTGATCAGGAAAAGGAGATGGACATATGTTGGTCACTTGATGAGAAGAAATGATCAGAGAATCCCAAAACAAGCTATCAAGTGGAACACAACAGGCTGAAGAAAAAGAGGCAGACCGCGTGAAACTCTGAAGAGGACATTGTTAAGAGAGGCCAAATTAACAGGCATAAAATCGTTTGATGAGGTTGAAAGACTCGCCGAAGACAGGAAAAATTGGCGAACTACTTTGCGAGCCCTATGTGACGTTTAACGGCACGGGAAGGATATAAAATAAGATATATATATATATATAATATTGCTGTACATAAAAAGACACTGAAAGATTGTGGCGAGGTTCTGAAAAGGCATTGTTTGATGTCCGTTGGAGATGACAGTGTTTTATTATTCCATTTTTTTTGCCCAGGATGTTCACATTTTATTTTATGGAAATGAAAGAGCAGACTTGTTGATGGGATAAGCAAGCTCTGCATTAAGATTTGGACAGAAGAGGTAGGACAGAAGATTTTGACGTCCTCAGAGACATAGCATCTTTGCTTGGATGAAAGAACTGAGAGTAAAATGTGACAGTGCGTCATATTAAGGGTATAAGAATACCTACGCTAACAAAGAATTGAAGGTGAGGTGTCAGTCTCTGTACACTCAGGGATTTACAGAATGTGAGACTTTAGGCTTTGCTGGAAATCAAAGACAATGAAAATAAAACATATCCAAAACTCACAAGTGAGCTGTGCAAAACCTAAAAGTGAGCTCATGTGTATGCACAAGATTTCTCTCAAAAAAAAAAAAAAAACAACAAAAAAAACAATGACCGCTTGATATCTTATGGCTTGATGCACCAGTTAGAATTTGGAAGTTTGTAGGGAGTGAGATTTTTTTTTTTTATCCATGTTCTCTTAAAAGTATAGAAACTTCCTTAGCTTCATCAACATTATATGACTATTTAAGTTTTTTTTTTTTAACAGTCACTTGAGAGCAGAGTTACATATGAGAGGTTAATGAACAATGACAGATCTGTTCAAAAGTCCACGAAACCCCCCCAAAGACAATGTAGCAAATTTATTTTCAAGAAACAATAGTCCAGAAGGAAGTGATACCCCAAGTGAAAATTCTGGTCAAAGTGTGAAAGTTAGAAGATCATCCAGAAACATTGGAAAGGTCACTTCGGTGAAGGAGCTGGCAAAGTCATCACAGAAGCCACAACCAGACTTGGGTGAGAATGCTCAACCCAGGCGATCACTCTGCACACCTGCACAGACAGCTTCTCTCAGAGGTGCTTATGCCATTAGCAAGTCCCTCGCTGTGGTGCTTTCCCCTGAAGATATCGTCACACCTAGGTCAAATGTAAGTTATGTGGTTATAGTTCAGATCTGTTTTGTTTCATTCTGTTCTGAATCTCAGTTGTCTGTTCCTTGTGTCCAGAGTCCTCTGGGATTGAATATTTGCTTCCATACACCATTTTAAGGGCATGCATCTTTCCCATCACAACGTATGCCTGTGAGACCTGGACACTGACAAAATATCTAAGAAACACATAAATGCCTTTGAATGTAAAGAAGAGTCCTTCGAATATCATGGAAACAAAAAAGAACTATATCCACACTTCATTCATTCATTTGCATGTCCCTTGCGGAACTTTGCCTACCAAACAGCACTCCTGTAGGCCTCTCGGTTGTGAGCAAGATGGTCTGCTGCTGATGCATCCATTTGCAGATCATCAATGATGTCTTGCAGCCATCTTTGCCTTGGTCTTCCTCTCTTTCTTTTTCCCATTATGTACCCTTCCAAGATGGTTTTCTCTAGATTATCATGACGTTTAATGTGTCCAAAATATTTAAGTTTTCTCTCTTTAATCCTCTTTACTAGCCAGCCTTCTTCAATATTAAGTCCTTGTAGTATAGATATATTTGTTCTTTTTTGTGCCCATGATATTTGAAGAACTCTTCTGTAGCATTTACATTCAAAGGCATTTTTGCGTTTCTCAGCTGTTTTGTTAAGTGTCCAGATCTCACAGGCATATGTTGTGATGGGAAAGATGCATGCCCTTAAAAATCTTATTGTGGTTCTGTCCGCTCCTCTCCACAGATTCTTTAGTTGTTTTACTTTCTGAAGAGAGATAGATGTCCTCCTTTTAATTTCCCTCATTGTATCTCCACTACTAGTTAGTAGTGATCCAAGATATTCAAAACTCTCCACTTCTTCCAGTTTTTCCTCATTGATACGTATTTCAGCTGCCTTGTTTGTTTTGTCAGTTGTCATCAATTTAGTTTTCTTTGCATTAAGATAGAGGTTTTGTTCTTCGCTGTTCTTACATACTAACATAATTAGTTTTTCCATTCCTTTTTGTGTTGTGGACAGTAATACTGTGTCATCAGCATATCTAATCTCTGGTATTTCATAACCTCCAATTGTTATGGCATCCACACTACAAGAGCTTAATATTGAAGATGGTTGGCTAGTAAGGAAGATTAAACAGAGAAATGTTAAATATTTTGGACTTGATAATTTAGAGAAGACCTTCTTTAAAGGGTACATAATGGGGAGAAAGAAAGAGGAAGACAAAGGCGAAGAAGGCTGCAAGACATTGTTGATGATCAGCAAATGGATGCATCAGCAGCAAGGCATCTTGCCTACAAGAGAGCTGTTGGGGAAGCAGATTTCCACAAAGGACATGCAAATGACTGACACCATAGGTTCTAAGGACTGCAAACGCGCCATAAACAGCCTCTGGCAGTCAGTCCAGCTCCTGGCCTTCCCGTGGCAGAACTGTTTAAACTGACAGGAGAAGGGGCGAGGGCGAATATCTGGCGCCTGAAAACCAGTTACTTAGGGTAGATGAGTGTCACGTTTGGTAGCTCATCTGCCGCTGTTGGCGAGATCTTCAGCTGCCGTGCGTGGAGCGGTGCTCTTCCCGGCCAATGAAGAAATTTGCAAATGAGGTTGCCGCGCAGCATCACTGCGAAAAAAGGTGGTTGAAAGGATAAAGCGAAGCAAACAGTCAAATCACGGCACCTCTGGTCTGGAGGTCGGCCACGTCCTGAGTGCAGTCATATCGGGTGAAATGCATGAACCGGCTTGTCCCAGAGGTTAAGTCACTGCTGGCTTGACTCTTCAAATGCCATGCGTGGAGTGAAGCTCCTCCCGGTTAAGGAAGTAAATGCGGAAATAAAGGTTGCTGTGCGACGCAGATGGGAAAAAGTGGTGGAAAGTGAAGTTTAACCTGGTATATCCAGTAGTATCGCTACGAGAGCTATACCACGGCACCTCTGCTCTAGAGGCCGCCTACGTCCGAAATACACCTACACTGGTGAAATATGCCTAAACCGGCACACACCAGGGGTGGAACTCGATGGCTAGACATGTCATGCCACCTCCGCTCTAGAGGTCGGTAACGCCTGATAAACACCCATACTGGTGAATTTTGCCTAAACCGGCTCATACCAGGGGTGAATCTTGAAGGCTATGAATGTCACAGTACCTCTGCCCTAGAGGTCGGTCCCGTCCCAAACACGCCCATACTGGGAAATGCCTAAACCGGCTCAACCCAGGGTTAGAAGTCACTAGTGGCGAGGATTCGTCCTCCTGGACAAAAGCTCCATCCTGGTCACAACTAGGAAGGGTAGCGGCCACAACCGCAAAATGCTGAAGTCGGAGACACTGGACCAGGGAAGTCTAGATAGGCAACCACCTCTCACCCGGCGGGGATGTCTGCGTATCCTAATCACGCTGAGGTTTTCCGGTGAGAAAGTCCAACCCTGGACTGGATGGGCAACCACCTCTCACCCGGCGGTGATACACGGGTATCTCAAAACACGTCGAGGTTTTCCGGTGAGAAAGTCCAACTCTGGCCTGGGTGGGCTAACGCCTCTCACCCAGCGGGGATGCACTGATATTCCAAACACGTCGAAGTCTTCCGGTGAGAAAGTCCAACCCTAGACCAAACTGGTGCAATGAAAACCACGGTGTCACGCAATCCCGCTTCCGAGACCCACCAAGAATACAGGCTAAAGCACTGTGATACTCTGAACCCCTTGTGGTCCTTTCGTGGAACTCGTGTGGTCTATTTTGGACCACACAGGGGACCACGGGACCTAACGAGGACCACATGCGTGAATTCAGTAGGTTCACAGTGCGGTTTTTGGTGGTAGAAGTGAACAAAGAAGAAGAAGACTGACACCATACAATAAATGAAGCAGTAGGGTGACAAGTTGTTTTGGTTTTTCCTGTCTTTCCCAGGGGCATTTAGGCCTTTGATCTAGCGCTTTCTAGTCAGGTTTTCCTGTTGATTTCCAGTCACACTGACATTTGCTTATAATATATAAAGTTCTTATGTATAAAAAATGAAGAGCTGGGAAGATACTTTGTGGGGGTGAAGATGTCCATTAGGCAATCAGCAGCCCATAGATGATATGCTAGTGTCAGGGTTAGCGAACCATGGCTGATCAAGACCCTGTTCCAGCTCTCCATTGGTACCATCAGTAACAGGCCTAGTCTGGCTAACAGGCCAGGGATCACATAGTCCCCATGGTGGTGGAGTCTGCTAAAGAAGTGTTGCACACCCCCCTGCTTTTTAACTGCACTGAGGCTGAAAAGACAGCTGCCATAACCTGCTCCCAAGCCGGTACGATGCTGTGCTTCAACATCTTAACAACATCAACTGCAAAGAACACTAGCTTGCAGTTACAGGGAGATAGCACAAGACAAGAAGATACTTTATCAAAATTAGATTATCTGTAAACTTCATTGGTTTAGTATTTGTTTGTTCTGCATCTTTATTCATTACTACTTTTCTTCTATTCTGGTTGCTTTGTATCTTTAAAGAGAATTATTTTTTTAATGATAATATGATTGATCTGTAAACATTTATTGTTCATGTGTGATTAATTGTTTTATAAATGTTTGAGAAATGTTTTATTTTTTAAATATGAAACTTCATATCCAAGAAAACTTTCACATAGATTTGCATTGCCAGAAATTGTTTGAGGAAATACTGTGTTCAGCCAGTATTTTGTAATGTTGTCATTAAATGTTTGAATATATGCTGCAACCCACTAGAAAAATAGTGAAGAAAGAATTGAAAACATCAACTTTTGAATTTTCCATCTGGCCAGAAAACACACCACCTAAGTGAATATTAGCACTGATAATTAGTTTTTGGCCTCTGCAAATGGGAACTTACATCTTCTCTATAAGTTGAATTTTGGGTGGTGAAACAATCTGCACACACTACACATCAACTTCCACTTTTTTTTTCCTCATTCAGTGGCATAATGGAACCTACAACCTGACAGGGCTAGAAAATTATAGCATTAGATAACATTTATTGTAAAATTGTAACCATTCTAGATTGAGGCTTTCCTATCTGTTGCTGAGACACAACCAAAACCAGTTAACACATCTACAAAGACACGCCAAAGAGCTGCAGCAGAGATGTCCACAAGTAGAACCTTAAGGACGCCAAGGCCATTAAGTCATGTCAGTGTACAAAAGAAGTTGCCATCGGTTGTTGAGGCAGCAGCAACACCCGGCAGCAAACTGACACCACGTACCAATATTTGGAACCTGCTTCATAATGGTAACTTTTCTTTCAAGGTCATTTAAATTTAGTGTAATTGTGAACATGACAGTTAATACTGGACAGCCTTCTCATGAAAACACAGTGATAGTTGGGGGTCTGCTGCCACAGATTATAAAATAAGTACCTGTCACTTATGTTAGGGAGATGACATCAGAAAACAGAAACACTTAAACACTTATTAGTCAATTAACTGTTTCACTGAGCAATTTTTCCTCTGTAGTGTTAGTAGTGTGTAGAAGGATGTTCTTTGCAGTTCTAAAGTCTAGATCAGTGTTTCCTAACCCATGGACCAAAAGTGATCCTTAGAGCATTATCAGATGCTCAGTGACCGCGTTATCAGTTTGGTATTAAGTGCTATAAAAATAATTAAAGTCTTATGGCATTACAACATTATATACATATAAGATTATGGGCCTTACATACTTATATGTAGTTGGATATGTCCTTGGATGTAAAGAGATTGGAAACCACTGGTCTAGATGAAAAGAGGTTGGAAACCACTGGTCTGGATGAATGAAAGCTGTTTAGTGCAGCAGTTCCCAAATTTATTTTAGATCACCGACTTTTGAAATTAGTGAAATACCCCTGACCACACACACATTTGCACACATACAGACTTTGTGTTAAATTGAAAGCCCTCACATAATCTTAGACTTCAGTCCTCCACATGACCCTTTGCAGGCCCCAGTTTGAGAACCGCTGCAGTAAGTCTAGGTGGCTCCCATGATTGCTGGGCACCTTATGGTGGAGGTGACATAGAAGGTCCAAATGCAGGTCACAAGGGGACATTGCTGATCATTTCAGCAACTAAATGTCACCATATCAAATTATGGAACATACATAAAGTCACTTATAATCACTTATAAAATTAAAAGAGATATTTAAATAGAGTGTTTATGAATATCTTGATGTGTAAAAATATGCACAAAACTGTCAAATGACATTAGTCACACAGATAGACACATATAAAGCAGTGGTTCTTAACCTGGGTTCCACAGAAAGATTTTTTGGAGAATTTACAGTATAGCAAATAGATTGGGTTGATTTTTAAAAAAATCTTACCATCATATGGGTTCTGTTTATTGCTTTATTTTTAATGAGGGGTTTGCAGCTTTTCTCAGGCCAGAAAGGATGTCCATGGCCAAAAAAAAAAAAAAAAGGTTTAAAAGCCACTGGTCTATAGTGATGTGAAGTAAGTAAGTCTGCAACATCTCATTGAAATTTTGTTCCAAATTTCTTTATAATTGTATTACAAAAGAGTTTCCAAGTCTATGCAGTGACTACCTAGTATTATATTCATCATCAGATCCAGGTAAAGAGATCGTTGTCTTTTCATTTTTGGAATTTTATGTTTTTTTTTTTTATGATAATTTTTTTCATGTTTGTTACTAAAAAAAACAAACAAAAACTGGCATATTTTGCCTCTTGCTCGTTTATCTACAGTTTAATATGATGCAGTTATGTTTACTTTCTGGGTAAAGTAAAAGTTGTGCATGAAAGCATTGCCTGGGGTCAACCCAGCCTCTAAAAATGGGTACCAGAGAAATCTGGGAGGGTAAATGCTGCCAGGCGTGATACTCACCATATCACATTTTCATGTTCTGAAAGTCGTGGAAATATGGGCCTAACACTGTATCCCCAGTATGCCTTGCCGTGCATGGAAACAGGAATTTTACCTCTTTTTTTTTTAACCTTTTACAAGGATGAAAATAATTTAGGTGTTGTGTTGAAAAGTTCAAGAATAAACGTGTTTAAAAAAAAATAAATCCCATATTTATGGGATTGTGTGAGTTTGATGCAAATGAACAATAGTTCATATTTTATATAATAGTTACAGTAGTATATTTTCTAGACTTGTTGCTAATTTTTTTTTTTTTTTACATTGAGAAGTCTTTAAAAAAAATTAAATGGAATATGACAAAAAGAAATGAAATAGGTGAATTTTAGTTTCACATGGTAACAAGCTCCTGGCATTTCCTAGTGTATGCAAATCCAAATTTACTGGAAGCATTTAATATTAAATGGAAAGTTTAACAGTGAAGGAAGATGTGAACAAAATTATAAAAAAAAATATTTGAGAAGTAGTGTGCTGTCTATGATGGTGATGAAACAAGAAAAGAACTTATTTATCCCATTGTCAGAAACTTTTCATTTTAAACTAACCCAAAAGCTAAAAGTAGGCATCATATTTCCTGGGAAAACTGTAGCTGATGTGTGTTCAATTTGAAACTCTTTGTTGTGAGATGGAATTGGATAGGGTCATGACCAATAACGAGAGTGGTCCGATCAGTAGTACTGTCATTACCTGAACTGAAGGCAGTGGGTTCCATGTCCACTGCTATTGCTCTCCAGCGTCGGGGTTCTCTGTATAAACTAGGAAAAAAAGTAGGAACAGCTTTATTACTTAATGACTACAAAGTTGTAACGTTTTGGCATTACCCTTAATCATACAGACACATACACAGGATGAAGAATTAAAAAGAGAGGAGATAAAGTATAGATTCACCATGTTAAAAAAATAAATCAATAAATAAAACTCTCGCTGAAACATCACAACTTTGTAGTCGTTAAGTAATAAAACTGTTCGTACCTTTTTTCCTAGTTTATACATTTTGGTATCACAGCTTTACTGCAGTGTTTTGTGTATAGTTGTATGCTCATACACTAATTATTGGGGTTCTCTGTACGCTTTATTAAGAAAATTGCCTAAGAAAATGAAGCACAGTGAATTATACTGCAGCTATCTGTGGATTAAGGGAAAATAGGACATCACATACAGCTCAGTTTCATGGAAATGGGACTTTGAGCCAGTTGGTATACAGGATTTTTTTGTGTTTTTGGATGGCTTTGATCTGCTGACCCATTTGGTTGCGTTATTATTTCCAGCATAAATTTTATATTCCACTACCTTGTGAGATAAAGTATGTAATTCTAGTAATAATGTCCTTATAATTTGATGTGTTACTGTTAGTAACTTTTAAATGTTTGATGTGTTACTGTTAGTAACTTCTAAAATGTTTGATGTCTTACTGTTAATAACTTCTAAAATGTTTGATGTCTTCTCTCTCTCTCTCTCTCTCTCTGAACTTAAGTGCCCAGGGCACATGGGGCTTCCGCAAGGGTTTTCCACAAATGCCTGTCCTTCGCCTTTTTTTCTGCTCTTGCCCAGGTGAGCCCTCTATTGCTCAACATCCTTTCTGTTGTTCTTCTCCATGTCTCTTTTGGTCTACCCTTACTTCTGTTCCCCTGTGGTGTCCATCTTAGTGCTATTTTTGGTAGTGAGTTATCAGTCATTCGGAACACATGTCCCAACCATCGCCAGCATCTTTCCTCAATAATTGTTGTCAGTGGCTTCATCTGCATTTCTGCCAATAAGATGTTATTTCTTATGGTGTTTGGCCAAAATATTTTTCTAATTCTTCATAAACATTTAGTCTGGAAAGAATTCAACTTGTTTTCTATGGTTTTGGTGATTTTCCAGCATTCACTTCCATAGAGTAGTACACTTAGAACATTACTCTTAAATATCCTGATTTTCATATTTATGCTTAGTTTTTTTTATTTCCATATATTCTGCAGCATTGCAAAAGCCTGGTTTGCTCTAGTAAGTCTGCTGTTGATGTTCTCTGTGCTGTCTCCATTTTCTACTACTCTGCTGCCAAGGTATACAAATTCGTTGACCTCCTCCACTAACTTGCTATCTACTCTTGAGTACATTTCTGTTGTTCACATTTTGCTTCATTAACTTTGTCTTTCCTACGTTGATCTTTAGTCCTATGTTGTTTGCATTCTGAGTTAGCTTGTTTAATTTATCTTGCATATCTTTGTGACTGCTTGATAATAGACAAATGTCGTCCGTAAAGTCAAGGTCCTCCAGCACTGTGTCAAGGGTCCATTGTAATCCTCTGCATTTGTCTGATGTTGCCTCCTTCATTAACCAGTCAACTGCCAAGATAAATAATGTTGGTGATAGTACACATCCCTGCTTTACTCCTGTTTGTACCCTAAAGCTGCTGGAGGTATGTTCTCCACAGATCACTTTGCACTGAAAACCCTCATATAGGGCTTTGATTACATTAACTATCTTATGGGGGAGGCCATGCCATCTTGATGTCTTACTGTTTATAATTTCTAAAACATCTGATGTGTTATTGTTCTTACTCACTTATAAAACATTTTATGTTTTATTATTAGTAACCGCTGAAATGTTGATTTCTAATTGTTAGTAACTTCTAAAATATTTGATGTGTTACTGTTAGTAACTTTTAAAACATTTGATGTCTTACTAGAGCCTCCTCTGAAACAAATAAAGTCTTCAGATTTACAAGAAAAGTTCCAGTAATGAACTGAACAGGATAAATTTTAAATAAAACATTGTAAATAAAATTGTATTGGTCTGTACTAATGTAAAGATTGCTATCTACAAAGGAGGAACAAAAAGACCGATTGAAAATGAGTGGCAAAAAAATGTGAGGGCTATTCCAAAATCAGCCTCTTGTTACCTGGTTAAAAAACAGTAAAAATTAGAGAAAAAATGTTATTACATACAAAACTTACACACATAAAAACATTTAAAATGTGACTATTGGTCATATAGTCATCACCCCTTCAGGCGCTTGTCATATGTTGCACCAGCTTTTGTAATCCCTCATCTAAAAACAGCACTGCCAGGGTATCCATACAGTTGTTTACACCATCCATGAGCTTCTCTTTGGTTTCAAAGTGCAAGGTAGCCAGCCAGACTTTCATCTTTCTGAAGAGATGGTAATCGCTTGGTGCCAGGTCCTGGCTGTGGGGGGGGGGGGGGAAGAGAGAGGGATGTTGGGTGGAGGATGATGTCGGGTGTTGGTTAAAAATCTCCCAGTTGAGCTGCTCAGATAAAGCTTCTGTGTGCAGCAGTGTGGGACTGCATTGTGTAGAGCGATGCCTTTGGTGGACATTTCCATGCCTTTTGTTTTAGATCAATTTCTGAAGCTTATTCAGGGCTTCACAATAAATCACTGATGTTACTGTGGCCCCTGGTGGCATAAATTTCATCAGCAAAATTCCCTAGAATCCCAGAAAACAAATCACACCACAGACCCCACAGCTGGCAGAAGTGGTGATTACAAAGTCCATGTTTACTCAGTTACTACTTGCGCACAACCGAATGAAGTGGTCTGCGAGTTGGCATTCAGTGTGATATAGCTTTCCTAGTTGCTACAGGAAATGTGCTAAATCACTATGGCAACTGGTTTATTTTTTCCAGTAAGTCACAGGTTGATTTGGGAATTGTCCACATATATATTCTAAGTGTCCAGCAAGCACATTTTAACAGTTACTGATGTCATATGAAGGCCTGGCGTGCCAACCTTGCATTGTTGCCTTGTTGCTAAGTGAAGTTTATTTCCACCATTTTTGACCTTGATCTTTTCCCATAGCAGTTGACATATATAGGCTTGGCCTCCAAGACTGAATGTTATGGGTTCTGCCCCTACCCACCACTGCTTCTATTTGTCAGGTTTTGTTCTGGCTGTGCAGAATAAGCATGCTATGCTGAGATCCTCATTCCTGAGAGGGGGGGGGGGGTCATAGAGCTCAATGGCTTGTCCAGAGAGCAGTGATGATAACCCTTAATGTTTTTTAACTTCATAAACTCTATATTAAGCTAGTTATCTGTTTCTGGTCCATGCCATTCAGACTTTGGTCGTCAGTTTTTTTTTTTTTCTACAAACATCTGTCCTTTGCTCTTTCTATGTATGCTGGACCATGCTTCATGCTGCTCTTTTTGTCCATGAAGTATCTTGTTTCTTATTCTTCCTTTGTCCTTCCTTGTTCCCATCGTCACTAGGTGTTCCAGTTTGCCTCTTCTCGAAACATGTTATGTTCTGAATTTTGTCATAATTTCTCTCTTTTACCGAGCCTCTTAGAACCTCTTCATTTGTTTTCTTGGCTGTCCGTGGTATTCTCATCATTCTTAGGAATTTCATCTCAGCTGCTTTCAGTAGATTTCGAGTGCCCAAGGTCACTGTCCACTTTTTGCATTCATATTATGGGTTCAGTGTAACATTGAATGACTCTCTTTTTGGTATTCATTGACAGAGCTTTATAAACTATGTTAAAGTCAGTTGAAGATTTCTTATGTGAATATTCAACTTGGCAATATCTTTCCATATAGCCAGAGACCAAGAACACACACCTGTTATGAGAACTGATGACAAGAGTAAATTGCTATCTGGCAAGACACGTGCATCTACCAGTGTTTACGAAGAATGGGGCCAAGAGATCATCCTGTCTCCATTTTACAGCTCTAGGTATGTATATTTGTCTTTAGACACATGAGACTGTATCATAGCTATAAGAATTGATTATGCCCAGTTCATCACTGCTTATATGCTTTTCCTGTCTTTGAAGTAATATACAAATGATCTTTATAAACAAGTTTTAAGATTAAAATTAGTAATGTTTATGTAGGTAATAAATTCTGATATTACAGTAAAATCATAAAGCATAGACTATCAAGTGAAGAACATACACACATACAGACATCTCCAGACCAGTGTTTTGGTTCTTAAAATTAGAGAATTTCTGCTGTAGTCATGATTGCCAGGGTTTATGTCCCTGTTTCTCCCCCCCCCCCCAAACTTCCTGTCGTTTTTTTCTATCATATGTGGCACCTTGTGTACATTACCTGTTAATCTCTTTGACATTAACCTCGTATGTATTGAGTCAGGTTATGTATAACATTTGTTGATTTCTAATATAGGATTATGAGAACAAGGTACCTCACATTGTTGATCTCTAATATAGGATTATGAGAATCTGGTACCTCACATTGTTGATCTCTAATATAGGATTATGAGAATCTGGTACCTCACATTGTTGATCTCTAATATAGGATTATGAGAATCTGGTACCTCACATTGTTGATCTCTCTTTTACTTCAGATACTTTTATAGTAGTATTTCTGGGAGTCGGACCTATTTGTTTATCTTGTTTGTGTGGGATTTTGGGACAGTTTTTCTCATTATCTATTTTTTTTTTTTTGAAGTGAGGCTATAGAGGAGGATCCTTCCTTGTCGAAGAAATCTCTAAGACGGACCCGACGATCATTTCATATTCCAGTTCCACAAGAAGTGGCCAGATCTTCAGAGGAAACCGCTGAGCAGCCACGTAAGATAAAGTCTGTTCAGTAAAATGTCTGTTTCAAATTCTTATAAAGATTGTAAAGATTCTTGAACACTCAGTCAGTCAAGTGCCATTGCCGAGTGGCATAGGCGATCCTTTCTCTCCCAAATTCCCTGTCTTTAGACTTGATTATGAGATCCACCGGTGACTAACATTGAACACTAACATTATATTTAATGATCAGATACAATGAGACCATAATATCTGATGATTTTTTTTTTCTGTGAAACCAACTTTACATTGAAAATATGTGCTAGTTTAAGCAAATAATGTATTGACTTCTTATAATTCATTCCATTTCTGTGATTTTAAAAAACCCTCACAAATACATAAAGTAGATTTTTATTTCATGTTCTGCACAATTCTCTACATACTGTATACTTTCAAAATACTACAAATAGGTTTGTACTATTGCTGTGCAAATGAAAAGAGTTCTCTTGTCTGTAGCAGAATCTAGTCAACAGTTTCAGCTAGAAATGTATTGAATATAGAGGTTTAAATGTCTGGTTGAAAACAAACTATTTTTTTTTCTTTCCTTCTGGTTAACTGAATACAAATTCATGGAAATAGGGCAGTATCATGAAAGTAGTGCTATAATTGTTTTTAGAAATTTTATACTAAATTTAAAATTATTTGTTATACATAGTTTTGTGCATTTATAGAAGTCTGCAGAAAAATCAGATCTAATTTGACAGAAGTACAGTCGAACCCGCTTAATGTCACATTGTCGGGACTGCCAAAATATGGTGACATTAAGCAGAGTTGACATTAAGTGGGGTCCATTACAAGGACTTTAACCGCAGCAGTATAAAGTGTGTCCTACATTTGTTATATTAAACACATAACAAACAGCCAAAGTTATTGTTATCAGACACAAAATATATTAATCACAAAATACAGTAAATCTTAGTCATTAAATTACAGAATAGGTAACTCTAAAATCAAGCAACATCTGACTTTTCAGCAGAAGCAGTTAAAAAAAAAAAAGGTGATTTTGCATTGTGTAATGATAATTGGTCTATTAACCAAAAAAGTCATTTATGCCCACTACAGTTTTAAAAATGTCCTGTGTCACATCAGGCATACTGTAAATGAACGAGCGCACAGTCTAGAACGCGCTCACAGACTGAGCATAAGAAACAGGTTTGGTGAGCATATGCTCCGTTATGGACCCTCTGACATTGTCAGTACTATTCTCATCTGTGCTGTATATGACTAGTGAAAGTCTCGTTCTATTTTGTCTTAGTTTTTGACAAGTTTCAATACAGCTGAAACACAATTTTAAATGTATCCATAAATTCCTTTCTCGTAACTTTCATCAGCTTTCTTCAGGATGTCCACTTTAACGCTTTAATCCAGATCAGGACGTTTGTTTTTAGTAGCCATTATCTATCACAACGAGAATTAGAGAGAGAAGTTCCAAGCTGTACGATTCACAGTACACTTCTCAAGAATGACCAGCTGTCAGCTCGCATTGCTAACTTAACACCGCCCACGTCTTGATAAAGAAGACAAACAGTGACTGGAAGAAGTCAGTTTTTAATCATGAAAGGGTGGCTGTGGTAAGCCTTTCATTCACACCACCTGAGTTTTGATGCTCACATGTTCAAAAGGTTGATGCAGCACATACTTGGTGATCAAATGGCTGGCTCCTTAAATGAGTCGCGAACTTGATAACGCTTTGTGAGATATTTATAGCTTGGACTCACCCAGTTTGTGATACACAGTGGAGTCTTTAACTCCGGGTGAAAAAATACTGTGACATTAACCGATTGATGCCAGTAAGCAGGGTGATATTAACAGGAGTAAAGCCCATTAATTATGTATGGGAGTTGGCCAGGGATAGAAATTTCTGTGACAGTATCTGGGTTGTGACATAAAGCAGTGTGATATTAAGTGGGTTTGACTGTATTAAATTTCATTACATTGTTAAGCAATGTAGGGGAAATAACTTGAAAATTAACAGATGTACTGGTTAGTGAGAATGAAAATTAACAGATTTATTGGTTAGTGAGAATGAAAATTAACAGATGTATTGGTTAGTGAAAATGAAAGTTAATAGATGCAGTGGTTAGTGAGAATAAAAGTTAACAGATGCACTGGCTAATGAAAATGAAAGTTAACAGGTGTATTGGCAAATCAAAATAAAAGGTAACAGGTGCATTGGCAGATCAAAATGAAAGTTAATTGATGCACTGGTTGGTGAAGATTGATGCTAAAAAAAAAAAAAAACAGAAGTCATGAGTGTAGTGAGAGAAGAAATCTGAACAAAGATCTTCCTGCACAACCAGCCCTTGAAACAAAACATTTCAAAAACTTCAGTAGCACTATGTCAGTCTTAGGGGATTTTGATGCTGAAACTGAGAGCATGTGCATATCCTTCAAGATTGCAGACCTGAGGCGTGAGACATGGCCAGAGGACACAAGCTTGGGGCAAAAAGCTTTAGGGGCTTCTGTCAGGATCCGGAGAGGACTGCGGTCTTTTCCATGTAACAGGGATCAGGATCTGATGTGACCAACAACCTTGAATGCAGAAGAAGAAGGAGGAGAACATGTGCAATAAAAACAAATCAGGTCATTGGACAAATGACACCTTCACTGAAGAACAAACACATCACAACTGAAACACAAAAAGAGTACTGTACAACACAGTTAACCACCCAGCTCTATGCTATCAATGTCTTACATGGGCACTAACAGTCAAAAACAAACACATCACAACTGAAACAAAAAGAGTACTGTACAACACAATTAACCTCTCAGCTCTATGCTATCAATGTCTTACATGGGCACTAACAGTCAGAAACAAACACATCACAACTGAAACACACAAAAGAGTGCTGACCAACACAATTTTCCTCCCAGCTCTATGCTATCAATGTCTTACAGTCAAAAACAAACAGAAAATCAACACGACAGAAATGAGATGTTTAAGGAGAATACCAAATGACAAGAAGAAACTAAGTAAGAAATGACACCATCAGGGCGAAGGTTGGAGTAATACCAGTATTACACTACATCCAGAAACAGCTCAAATGGTTTGGCCTCATTACATGGCTACTGCCAGACAGTATACCAAAAAAAAAAACCTCATTCACATGAAGATTTGTAGGTAACAGAGGAAGGGGCCACAAGAAGTGGATGGAGAAAATTACAGAAACCTTAAAATATTCATTATATGAATCACACTGCCAAGGTCTATCAAGACATATGGTTGTCCTCTCAACACTGAGAAGTTTATGAGGAAAGAGGCAAGACAAGTTTGGTGAAAGTTAAAAGATGCTTTGGCTATGAAAATGAAGATATGGGATGGAATTTCTAGTGAAAATGAAGATATGGGATGGAATTTCTAGTGAAAATGAAGATATGGGATGGAATTTCTAGTGAAAATGAAGATATGGGATGGAATTTCTAGTGAAAATGAAGATATGGGATAGAATTTCTAGTGAAAATGAAGATATGGGATGGAATTTCTAGTGAAAATGAAAGTTAATGTAAAGGAGGCATATTACAAAGAAGAACAGTAAAAGCATGACTGGACTGAACTAGATTGTAATTCTAAGGTTCCTTATCTGACATATTTAAAGATTAATAATACATATCATACTTAAGCAGACTTCTGGGCAGGCTCCAGCAGTCAGTATCCTGCCAGTCTAGGTTAATGTAGCAAGCTTTTTCTAGAGCACCAGAAGAAGGAGTTAAGTTCAGAGCCAGGGATGAGGGATAAAATAGGGTTAAGTTCAGAGTCAGGGAAGTGGGGTAAAATAGGTTTAGTTCAGAGCCAGGGTAGAGAGGTAAAACAGGTTTAGTTCAGAGTCAGGGAAGAGGGGTAAAATAGGTTTAGTTCAGAGCCAGGATAGAGAGGTAAAACAGGTTTAGTTCAGAGCCAGGGAAGAGGGGTAAAATATGTTTAGTTCAGAGTCATAGAAAAGGGGTAAAATAGGTTTAGTTCAGAGCCAGGGTTGAGAGGTAAAATAAGTTTAGTTCAGAGTCAGGGTAGAGAAGAAAATAGGTTTAGTTCAGAGCCAGGGTAGAGAGGTAAAATAGGTTTGGTTCAGAGCCAGGGAAGAGGGTTAAAATAAGTTTAGTTCAGAGTCATAGAAAAGGGGTAAAATAGGTTTAGTTCAGAGTCAGGGTAGAGAAGAAAATAGGTTTAGTTCAGAGCCAGGGTAGAGAGGTAAAATAGGTCTGGTTCAGAGCCAGGGGAGAGAGGTAAAATAGGGTTAGTTTAGAGCCAGGGGAGAGGGGTAAAATAAGTTTAGTTCAGTCAGGGTAGAGAGGTAAAATAGGTTTAGTTCAGAGCCAGGGTAGAGAGGTAAAATAGGTTTAGTTCAGAGCCAGGTGAGAGAGGTAAAATAGGGTTACGGTCAGAGTCAGGGAAGAGGGTTAAAATAGGTTTAGTCCAGAGCCAGGGGAGAAAGTTAAAATAGGATTAGTTCAGAGCCAGGGTAGAGAGGTAAAATAGGATTAGTTCAGAGCCAGGGGAGAGAGAGAGAGGTAAAATAGGATTAGTTCAGAGCCAGGGTTGAGAGGTAAAATAGGTTTAAGTTCAGAGTCAGGGAAGAGGGTTAAAATAGGTTTAGTCCAGAGCCAGGGGAGAAAGGTAAAATAGGATTAGTTCAGAGCCAGGGTAAAGAGGTAAAATAGGGTTAAGTTCAGAGCCAAGGGAGAGAGAGAGGTAAAATAGGATTAGTTCAGAGCCAGGGTAGAGAGGTAAAATAGGGTTAGTTCAGAGTTAGGGAAGAGGGGTAAAATAGGTTTAGTCCAGAGCCAGAGGAGAAAGGTAAAATAGGATTAGTTCAGAGCCAGTGTAGAGAGGTAAAACAGAGTGAAGTTCAGAGTCAGGGGAGAGAGGTAAAATAGGGTTAGTCCAGAGCCAGGGTAGAGAGGTAAAATAGGGTTAGTTCAGAGCCAGGTTAGAGGAGTAGAATAGGGTTTGTTCAGTCAGGGGAGAGAGGTAAAATAGGGTTAATTCAGAGTTTAATGTATAATAGTGGCACTCTCTGTATAACATGGTCTTCTTTACTCTTGAAATTAGAACTTAACTATACCTGTATGTTAAGAAGTTTTTTGACAATATGTAAAATGGCTTAAATTCTGATGGAACTTTCTTCTTATATGATATTTTTTTTTTCTTTTTTAACAGTTTCTGCAGAGATGACTAATCCAGATAATCTCAGCGATGAAAGACAAGATAGAACTCGTCCCGATGATCGTGGTAGTGAAAGAGAAGAGAGAACTAGTCCCAGTGATCCCAATAATGAAAGAGAAGAGAGAGTTCATTCAAATAATAATGGCAGTGAAAGAGAAGAAAGAACTCCGGCAGATGATCTCAGGAGTGAAAGAGATGACCAGGAGGAATTGGACATAGACATAGTCAAAGCAGATAGTAGAGAAAATAAGATTAGTTCAATGAGAGGAGAAGCAACAGAAGAAAATGATGCGGGGCCTGAGGAGGATCATTCACCAGAGGAAGAAGATGTAGGAAACAGCTTTGAGGAAGAAGATGTAGGAAACAGCTTTGAGACACCAAAAGAAGGGGATGTTTTATTGAGTGAAAACACAGAGAACATTCATACAGCAGAAGAAAGGAATGTTTTACTGGGGGAAAACATGAATACAGTAGAAGAAGGGAGTATCTTATTGGGGGGAAACATGAATACAGCAGAAGGAGGGAATGTTTTACAGTGGGAAGTGGTTGATTTCAGAAATGTTTCACCCGAAGGAGGAAGTATTTTAATAGGGGAAATTGTGGAGGTTGGTACTGACGCAGCTGAAGAGGATAGGCATGCTCATGAAGGGAGAAGCATAAATGGAAATATTTATGGTATTCTAAATGGAAGAAGTCCCATAAGAGAAAGTGCAGGGGATAATGCTGGTACACCAGAAAAAGATAGAAGCACTGTAACAGAGAAAAGAGATGGAAGGAGAGCTTTGGTACCTGAAAATATACAGGAGAATGGTGGTGAAGCCCAGGATGAGGCTAGAAGAGATAGAAGCCTTGGAGGCAACAGAACTTCTATCACTAGCAAACATGGAGAAATATCATTCAATACATATCCAAAGAAGAGTCCTAGGAGCACGCCAGTGACCGAGACTGCCAAAAAAAGCATATATGACCTGAGCGAAGGAAGCAGCAGTGGAGGAGATGAAGAGATCTTTAGTCCAATGAGCTCCTCAGGAAGTCCCAGAAAAGGGAGACAGAGTGGTTTATCCAGCACAAGAAGGAATCGATCTACCCATACAAAGGGTACAAGTGCAGGAAAAAGCACTAGACAGATAACCAATCTAGAGGCAGCCAGTCCTTCCTACAGACGATCCAGGTTGAGTTATGCTGAGTGGAAATCATTGCAAGGAAGGAAAGGTCCTGCCAGTCAGACAAAAATAAGTTCATACTTTGATCTCGTCCCTCCACATTCCTCCACACCAACTGACAGGACAAAGAGGATCCTTCACTCCACCAACATACAGAATTCTTACCTTGATCACACGTCACAGGATCTGATGTCAGGAGCAAGGATGATTGATCCAATCTCTGGTCTCTCTCCGATTCATCCTGTCAGTAAGAAACAGCAGAAAACAGGCACAGAGAGTGGACATGAAGCAGACACAGATGCTAATCATGGTACAGTAGTTTTGTTATCTTGCATAGTAAGTTTATGTTTATATAGATAGACCTCAACTTAATGTAGCTCTGACATAAGTAGATACAGACTTGCATAAAAAATTTGTGATGTGCAATTTACAAGATTTTTACATAACAAGCTGTAATGTAAAATACTGTATAAAACTTAGCTCCAGTTACATAAAAATTGACATAGTATAGAGTTATGGAACAATCCATTTAATACATTGGGGACTTTCTGTATTTACATGCAATGAAACTGCAAGCTGATGTTTTTTTTGCAGGTGATGTGAGGATGTTGAAGAACAGTATCATGTTGGCGTGGAGCAGGTTGTGGCAACTGTTTTTTATTAGCTGAGTGAAGCTCCTGACGCCAGCATAGCAAGACAGGCACTGACATGGAATCCTCAAGGAAATAGAAAACGAGGAAGGCCTAGACTTACTTGGAGAAGAGAAATTATGACAGTGCTCAGAGACATGGAAGGAAGCAGAGAATAATTCCAAGAACAGGGATGACTGGAGAGCCTTTATCTATAGCCTATGCTCTCAAGGAGTGAACGGCAATGATGATGATGATGATGAGTGAAGCTAATAAGTGGGGGGAGTGCAGTACTTCATTAGTAGATTCCACCACCAGGCTAGGCCTGTTACTGGGGATACTAATGGAGAGGTGAGATAGGGTCTTGATCAGATATGGTTCACCAACCCTGTCGCTGGCATGTCAGCTAAGGCTCGTTGACCATCCGCTAAAACGTCGGTGCTCTTCACTTAACTCTTAGACTACTAGATAACACCCATGACACAGACATTATTTGTTTCCATTCATCACAGTCACCATAATTTACAGAGAAATGTGGTGCAATGACTATTTTTATATGGTTTAAAATTACACTCTAAAACTGTCAGGTGTGCTTGACTCAAGTTGTTTGTTTATTCTTTTTTAATCCATTTAAACAGCTCAGAGTAGTGTAAGAATTAAACTGTGTTTATTGAAACAGCAGAAACAATCATCATCATCATCATGTGCCGTGCCGACTGGCGTTGGCTATTATGCTTCTCCAGAGTACACGATCCTTCATGCAGGCCATCAGCTCATTTGGTGATCTCCTCTCACACCATCCTGTCAGACTGTCCAGTATCATTTCTCTTGGTCTTCCTCTTGATCTTCTTCCTTCTATTTTTCCTGTTGTTATAATATTTTCAATGCCCCCTCTTCTCATTGCATGTCCTATGAAAGTACATTGTTTCTCTCTCTTATCTTTTTGACAAGGTTTTTTGTCTCTCCAGCTCTTCTCATACATTCTTCATTAGTTATTTTTGCTGTCCAGGGGATTCGCAACATTCTTCTAATAAACCACATTTCTGCTGCTTCCAATGATTTTTGTGCAGACTTGCCTATTGTCCATGATTCACTTCCATATAGCAAGATAGGTTCAATATAGCATTTTAGGACTCGTTTTCTAACATTCATTTATAAGGATGTGTTGGTCAATATGTTTCTCATTCTCTGAAATGCAGTCTTTGCTTGGCCTATTCTGTTCCTAATTTCTGTTCTGCATTTCCCATCTGAAGTAGAAGAAGGGAAACAATGCACCTTTCTAATAGTTCTCACTTAGAACAAAATCAGCTAAATCTGTTCTTCATGTACAACACCATTTGACCCGGACGCTGCTAACAAAACTGCTGCTCTTCATTACACAGTCAGTTTAGATGTACTTTTCTTTGCAATGCCATCGACTACAATGGCTCCACCTCACCTAAACTTGTTTCCGCTTGTGACGTCATACAGCACTGTCAAAAGAATCTAAGACTATTTAAAACAAAAGCAGGAACTGCTTTATTAATTAATCGGCACACATTTTAGTTTCAACATTAATCATACAAAACATAATGGACAATGAAATAGGAGAAGTGGTTTTGTGCATATTTATATATTTAGCTTTGTATACACTTATCTAAAAGGAGGACGGGCATCTATCGCTTTTCAGAAAGTAAAACAATTAAAGAATCTGTGGAGAGGAACAGACAGAACCACAAAAAATAAGATTTTTAAGGGCATGCATCTTTCCCATTGCAGCATATGCCTGTGAGACCTGGACACTTAACAAAACAGCTGAGAAACACATAAATGCCTTTGAATGTAAATGCTACAGAAGAGTTCTTCAGATATCATGGACACAAAAAAAGAACAAATATATCCATACTACAAGAACTTAATATTGAAGAAGGCTGGCTAGTAAAGAGGATTAAACTGAGAAAACTTAAATATTTTGGACACATTAAATGTCATGATAATCTAGAGAAGACCGTCTTGGAAGTGTACATAAAGGGAAAAAGAAAGAGAGGAAGACCAAGGTGAAGATGGCTACTAGACATCGTTGATGATCTGTAAATGGATGCATCAGCAGCAAGCCATCTTGCTCACAACCGAGAGGCCTACAAGAGTGCTGTTAGGGAGGCAAAGTTCCGCAAGTGACATGCAAATGAATTAATGAATGAGTATACTTATACCCAAAAACAATTCATGTATCAACAAAATCTGTTCCTTTTCACAATACCATTAACTAAATCTGTTCCATTTTATGATATCATCAACTAAATCAGTCCCACCTCTCCTACCAACACCATCAGCTAAATCTGTTTCTTCTCTAGCCCACTAATATCCAGTTTACTGCAGTCTTCATTACACTCAACCCTTAGTACAACTTCTGCGTTGTTCTGTTTATCATGCTTTTATTTCTACTTCTTCAGCTCATGGTCATGACGGAGATGATTTTGGAAACTGGGTAAGTGTATTGACAGATTGGAGATGGGTTTGTAATCATAAAAAGATTAAGAGCCCCTGCACTAGATGATGATAGCAATGAGTGGATCACAAGACCACAGAAAGATGGACAAGAAGCATCTCTTCCAGATTTACTGTGAAAGTAAGCAGATCAGTCTAAAAAACTGGTAACAGCTAACCATTTCTGGGGAGAAAGCACATGTTGATAAAGATTATATATTCAAGAGCAGTAATTTGCCTGTAGTGATTTGGTTAAAATATCACTTATATTTTTTTCATGTATGATATAATAATAAACATGACACTGTTGAGAATGCTTACTATAAGATAGATTCTTAGGCCTTGAAACCATTAGTGGTCTTATCAGTTTTTTTTTTTTTTTTTTAAATGGTTGATTTTTAATTGAATTGATTTTTCTTCTTTTAAATTTCAGACAGACCTGGAATCTGATGAGGAGTTCGCAGGGTAATTATTAATCATATTCAATAATCATTTACTAATCTATTTTAACTAGTTTACTTTAAAATGAGTGAAGATTATTGTGCCAGAGTGATAGCACAGTTGTTGAGGAGAGGATAACATTTCGTTGGAAGAAGTAGTGAATTTAAGTTGGAACAGTATTTTTGTTCATGATTACTTTTCCTGTCATTTAAAAAAAAAAAATCTTGTTTCATTTTCCTATTAAAAAAAAAAAAAAAAACTCGCTGAACTACGGACTGTGTGAGTACATTCCCCCCGCTTGCATGTCTCGACAGACAGACGGATGGATTAGACACACTGATTGGCTTTTAGCTCTGGCATATTCTTGTAATAAAAGATGGACCTGAATATCTTTTGTCCTTTAGCTTTCTAATACTGTTCTTTCATGTGCTTTAACTTATAGTCAGATATTCTTCATTTTCAAAGGCAATTTCCCTAACATAAGCAAGCCAGGGTATATATATATATATTTAACTAGAATGGCATAGCAGCAGGTTTACATTCCATTCTTTGATAAGTTTACTATTGTTTATATCATTTTTGCATTCATTCCAGTATGGATTTTGTAATTTGGTTATTGGTTTGTTGCATTTTGCTTTCTTTTTGGAGTATAATAAAAAAAAAATATGGAAATATAATCTGCTGTCCACAGCTTGTCTCCACTGGCAACACCCCACATAGATATGGGCAGAAAAACACAGGCTTCTTCCATGAGGGAGAAACCGATGCAGACACAGCTTGCTCAGATAGGGACTCATGGGTAATAATAGATGCATGATCTTAATTGTTGATAGTATCCGGCATTTATTTTAATGAAAACACCACATATGTAATAAATTAACAGATGATTGCCTTTTGTTTATCCTAGAATTGTCCAAAAAAAAAAACCTCCTGGGGGAGGGGGGGGGGAGAAAAGAACAGCCACCTGCATTATTTTCCTTTCAATGGTAAGGGTATGGTTATTGTTTGTCTTAATACATAAAATAGAATTTAAGGGCTTTACCATCAATGATAATCTTGTCCTTTGTCATAGTAAAGTAGGGATTTGCCATCCATGGTGATCTTTTCTCTTGTCATAGTACATAAAGTATGGTTTGCCATCCATGGTAATCTTTTCCCTTGTCACAGTACACAAAGTATGGTTTGCCATCCATGGTAATCTTTTCTTGTGTCATAGTACACAGCAAAGGACTTTAACTATTTTGTTTGTGGGCCATTTATTTGGCTCTGTGGGAGGGCGTATTTTAAAAACATAAAATAATAAAAATAACTGCCTTTATGCACTTTTATTCTAGTTTTTGGAGCTTCAGATTTAAAATTATGGTATGATCTGAATACATTTACCAGTAAAAAAAAAAACAGGGTGAATGTGTTTATTATAAAGCTGTTTGTGTGATCTTGGAATGTTTCATTTGGTAGCTTAAATGTTTTAACACAATCTACATTGAACTTTGTATTTATTTGAAACAAAGATTAATATATAATATATACCACAGGCCTGAGCGTAAGAAGCGTAAGCCAGAAGCTGCCATTGATGGTGAGAAACAGCAAGCAAAGAGATCTAGAAAAGGCGCATCATCTGCAACACTCCCTCGAAGATCTGTCAAATTCTTTGCAGAGAGACATTCAAATATGAAACTGTCAAATGATGCTATTGAGGAAATTGAAAAAGTGTAAGTTTTTCTCAGTGCAGTACAGTAGAATTCGCTTAATGTCACATCGTCTGAACCGTCAAAATATGGTGACACTAAGCGGAGTTGACATTGACACATCCTGGGCCAAAGACAGAAAAATCTGTCTTCTGGTTTTCTATGCGTTGTTGGCCGAAAGCTAGATTTGCTATTTTCAATGGTCATCGTATTCGCACTGTTTCTAGCTTGTTATTTAACTCTTCCCGTGGCTTTGGTCACTGTAGCGACCCTTCTGGTTTTCCAATTTGTGCCTGTGGTCAGTATAGCAACTCTTGGTTTGTTTCAATAAAACAACCAGTGTAACATTTAGATTGTACATATTTCGTTCGCGTTTCCAGTGACACTTTTCAAAATGGTGAAAGTGCTTAGTTACGAGCAATGCCGAGCGAGAAAAAGGAAGAGAAACGAGGAAAATTTTCAATTTTTGATGATGTAGATGGGGTATGGACATGGCCTGTGACCACCCCACTGCTCTTGAATGTATCCCAAGTAGATCTAGACATATTAGACGACTGGAGAAGTAGTTAGGAGGTTATTTCAGACATTAATTTAGCTAGAATGCAACATAGAATCACAATACAAGATCGACAAATAGATCTAGACCTAGCCGATGGTGAGCTAAAAACATCGCATTACTTCTCTTTTTCCTAAAAAACTCTGCATTTATAAAATTTTCATACATTTAGTTATAGTTTGAAACATAAGTACATGGAAATACTGTTTTCCATTCCATTTTACAACTATACCCCCTAAACATATCAAGACCTGCGGTTTTATTCTGGCATCCAACTGAACGTCTGCGTTTCTTCCTGTGGCACGGGAATAGTTAAAGTAATTTTTTGTTGTCTGTATTTTTACTGCAAAGTTAATACAATAACTTAAAAGAAAATTATTATTTTTGTGTTTTGAGCTGTCGGGAACACATGTTTATGAGATTTCGCAAGTCGACATTTTCTCAGAATAGCACAGCACGTTTCTCACGATGATTGACACTGAATTATGCTCTGATTTTTTGTCAGACTGTCCCAGTGATGACTAAAAAAATCACTGTTTAATGACTCTGTTAATGAAATTGATGTGTTTCAACGCGATTTCTATGACAGCAATCGGATTAGGCCTACAGTTACTAAGCACAGGGTTGCTGTGTCAGAAAGTAAAAGTTCGAGTGACAGTGATTCTTGAAAAATTTCTAGGAAATTCTGGTATTTCAGTGATTGTAAATAAACCAGACAGCATAGAGAAATTTTCAGTACAGTGTTTGTCAGTGATTTATTGGAACTGTTAGCTCATCATGAAAATTTATACCATGCACAGACCCAACATATGCACAAAGCTACTGCCTTTTTGTCTGAAAATATAACACTGGCAGACATGAAAAAATTCTTTAGATTGATCATTTTGATGGGCAAGACTAGGAAGCCACACTAGAAAGAGTACTGGACAACAGACCCTCTTCTGGAAACACCAGTATTTTTAAAAACAATGAGCAGAGCTAAATTTGAGCATCTTCTGACATTTCTGCATTTCTCTGGCAGCTCTCAGACACTTCCAGAAACAGGCAGAATTAGCAAAATATAAAACCTTTGCCAGATTATTTTTTGCCTGTTTCAAGAGTTGTATAAACCGAAACAGCAGCTTTCGACTGATGAAGGAAAGACAAAAGACTTGTCCGCATGATATCAACAATGCACAACTCAAAAACACTTTCTGCTGGGAAGACTGATAGAAAAACTGGACAGCCACTAATGAAACCAATTTGCATTGTTGATTACAACAAGCACATGAAGGGAGTAGACAGGGTTGATCAATTTCTTTCATACTACATCTTGAGGAAGACAATGAAATGGAATAAAAAAAGTAGGATTCTATCTCATCATTTGTGCATTATTTAATTCATACACAGTCTACAAGAACAAGAAGCCTTACAAGCAGTATTTGATTGAAGTGGCAAGATTCTGGCTCTCTGAAATGAATTCTACTACTGTTCAAGAAATCTTGGAAGCAGGTGATGAGAATGAACCCTCTACCAAACAGCTCAAAAGGGCCCCAAGCAAGAATCCTCCAGGAAGATTATCTAGAATAGTAAAAGATCATGTCCAGGTGAAGCCTGAGGATCAAGGCACTAAAAAAGCACCATCTAGGAAGTGCAGAGTGTGTTTGGTCAAGGGGAAAAGGAGTGAAACGAGATTTATTTGTAAAAAAGAAACAGTCAGGTTTTATTGCATCCAGATAATTGTTTCACAAGATATCACATACACTCAAGAAGTACTAGAGGGTCTTGGGAGTCTGTGTACCAACCTGGATTAATTTATCTCAATGGTGAGTAGAGATATACAAGTTTTTAAAAATCCACTCCAAAAACTTTATTTTTCAGAAAAATGACTGGGAACTGGGGATTTTTCAGGATAAATAACTGTGGTCCACAAAGTGATAAGCAGGGTCCTTTACAAGGGCGTTAACTGGGATAAAGCAACTTTAATCATTGACCGACTGACGCTGTTCTATGGAGCTTGCATACATTTAATCTCTATCTTGATGTCGATCTCGGCGACATGCTATTGTTCCACACCATGCAGCACATGACACACTATTCGCTTTCTGTACTGTTGCTTTAAGGCGTAATGATACCTTGGTTGCACGTCTGCAGCACGCTGTTGTGTTAGATGGCAGGAAAATGTGTTTTGTAGCCGTCAGTTTTGGTGACGTCAGTGTATGCTGGACAGTTGTCAACAAACAGCAAAACTGTTCTGTTGATTTGGTTCATTTTGTTGTCGAAAGAAATGACCCAGTCCTCAAACAGTTCACTTGTCATCCAACCACGCTGGCTGACCATGTAAGTGATGGACAGGCTCTTTACGTTCTGGAAGCACCGTGGATTTCGTGACTTTCCAATAACAAGGAGCAGAGTCTTCTCAGTGCTAGACATGTTAACTCTTTTCATGCTGGTGGGAAAAAACACGGACATTCCCTTCTGTGCCAGACAAAAATCGCAGGTCTGATATGTATAGGGGATAATTTTTAACTAATTATTTCCACATTAAAAGTATGCGTATTATGCCTCCAAATAACTATAAATGTAAGAAGATTTCGTAAATTAAGAGTTTTTTTTTAGGAAAAAAGATGTAGTGTGATGATTTTAGCTGATAATTGTGTATTACTGTCCATCGGATAGGTCTAAGACTGGCATCAATCGACTGGGATGTGTAGATCGACTTTGTTGTTTTATCTGATCTCGTCATGTGATTATGTTGCATGTTCACTTTAAAATAATACCTGAAATAACCTTCTAACTACTTCTCCAGTCCATCTAATAGTCTAAATCTACTTAGGGTGCATTCGCAAATAGTGGTCTAGTCGTAGGGGAACATGTTTGCCTCTAAAGTCACACAAAAATTGATTGATTTTTTTCGATCGAAATGCTGTATTTTGACCCCTGTTATGATGCTTTCAAAATGGTGACAAAGGTCACTAGACATGCATGCTAAACTGTTTACAATCAAAAGTTACACCAGGTTTTGAATGAAACGAAGCTAGGGTCCCTATTGGGACCTTGGTAAAAACTTGACATGGGAAGAGTTAAAGCACATGACAGCTGTTAAGCGATCTTTAGCTCATTTGCCACTATGCCATTTCTCATCACAAAAGCACAAAGTTCTTTTCAGTAGCAGTTTATAAAACACGTCTGTTTCATCCATATTAAAAATGTCATCTGAGCTGTACACATCCATAATTTTTGGCAAATGTGGAATCAACGACATCAGTGTTAACTTGGGCCGCTTCACCTGAAGCGACCTTAAATGTTATGTTGTGGTGTTTCTTAAAGCACTCAAGAAAGCCATCACTTCCAGTCAGGCATATCCATTTCTTTCACAAAACATTCTGCAATTTCCACCAACATAGGATCGCACACAGGCAACTCTGCAGATCGTGTCTGCTTGAACCATTTCAGCAGGGAGACTCAATATCCATGTAAGAACTTGTACACCTTTGCCTACATTTTGACCTAACAAAAGACGAGTGAAAGTCTTGTTCAGTTTTGTCTCAGATTTTTAACAAGTTTCAATACAGCCAAAATGTCAATTTCAGATTTATCTTCATGTCCTTTCTCATAACTTTTTCATCACCTTGCTTCAGAATATCCATTTTAGTGCTCAAATCCAGATCAACATGTTTGCATTTAGTAGCCATTATCTATCACAACAAGAACCAGAGAGAACTTCCTGGCTATACGATTCATAGTACACTATTCGAGACTGACCAACTGTCAGCTTGAATTGCAAACTTAACACCGCCCACATCTTGATGAAGAAGACAATAACCAAAAGAAGCCAGGTAATCACAAAAGGGTAGCCATGGTAAGCCTTTCATTCACACCACTTGAGTTTTGATGCCCACATGCTCAAAAGGTTGATGTGGCACGTACTTGGTGATCAAACAGCAGGCCCCTTCTTTGATGAACCACGAAGCTGATAACGCTTTGTGAGATGTTTGTAGCTTGGACTCGCCCAGTGTATGATACAAAATGGAGTCTTTAACTCCTCTGGGTGCAAAAATACAGTGACATTAACCAATTTGTGGCAGTAAGCTGGGTGATATTAACCGGAGTAAAGCCCATTAATTACTTATGGGAGTTGGCCGGGGATACAAGTTTCTGTGACAGTATCCAAGTTGTGACATATAGCAATGTGATATTAAGTAGGTTTGACTGTATAAATATTTTGCACAGGTGGTGGTGGTAGTGGAGGATCATCTTGTTGCTGCAAGTTAGAAGCTCACGGCAGCTGGTGCCGTAGACTTGTTTGTCCTTTGTAAAGTTCAGCCATGGAATATAGACAGCTGTAGGGTGTTTTGGAAGCAGTTTTATTCGTAGTTCATCTAGTTTGTGAGATTTAAGTAGGAAATGTTCAGTTGTTTCCTCCTCATTGTAACAGAGTCTGTAATTTGGGCTGTGGTTTGTGTTGATTTTATTTAGGTGTTTGTTTAGGGTGATATGGTTTGTATGTAGCCTGGAAATGACGTTTTTGGTTTTGTCTGTTTAGTTTGTATGATTTGTTATGTGGGTCATGTTTGGTCATGTGTTTCTACAGAGCTCACCCGCTATTCTCTCTTGCCTGCTGCTGGTTCAGCCAGTTTTCTTTGATGATGCCTGGAAGGATTTGCCCAGAAAAGAGTAGTGTCTCGAAAATTAGACCATTTTTATAGGAATTTTTTTTTTTCTTGCCTTTAAATGCTAGGTTGTGTTAAATCAGAAACCTTGTTTTTTTGGATAAAGTTCAGTTTTTCCCCTCAAGTCCAGGTGATGTAGCCAGTGGGTTCTGCTCCAGACTCAGACCCTCCAACCAGTTTTTTCCCCCAAGTCCAGGTGATGTAGCCAGTGGGTTCTGCTACAGATTCAGACCCTCCAACCAGTTTTTTTCCCCCAAGTCAAGGTGATGTAGCCAGTGGGTTCTGCTACAGATTCAGACCCTCCAACCAGTTTTTTCCCCCCAAGTCCAGGTGATGTAGCCAGTGGGTTCTGCTCCAGACTCAGACCCTCCAACCAGTTTTTTTCCCTCAAGTCCAGGTGATGTAGCCAGTGGGTTCTGCTCCAGATTCAGACCCTCCAACCAGTTTTTTTCCCTCAGGTCCAGGTGATGTAGCCAGTGGGTTCTGCTCCAGACTCAGACCCTCCAACCAGTTTTTTTCCCCTCAAGTCCAGGTGATGTAGCCAGTGGGTTCTGCTCCAGATTCAGACCCTCCAACCAGTTTTTTTCCCTCAGTCCAGGTGATGTAGCCAGTGGGTTCTGCTCCAGACTCAGACCCTCCAACCAGTTTTTTTCCCCTCAAGTCCAGGTGATGTAGCCAGTGGGTTCTGCTCCAGATTCAGACCCTCCAACCAGTTTTTTTCCCTCAGGTCCAGGTGATGTAGCCAGTGGGTTCTGCTCCAGACTCAGACCCTCCAACCAGTTTTTCTCCCCCAAGTTCAGGTGATGTAGCCAGTGGGTTCTGCTCCAGACTCAGACCCTCCAACCAGTTTTTTCCCCCCAAGTCCGGGTGATGTAGCCAGTGGGTTCTGCTCCAGACTCAGACCCTCCAACCAGTTTTTTCCCCCAAGTCCGGGTGATGTAGCCAGTGGGTTCTGCTCCAGACTCAGACCCTCCAACCAGTTTTTTCTCCCCCAAGTTCAGGTGATGTAGCCAGTGGGTTCTGCTCGAGATTCAGACCCTCCAAACAGTTTTTTTTTTTCAGGTCAAGGTGATGTAGCCAGTGGGTTCTGCTCCAGGCTCAGACCCTCCAACCAGTTTTGGCTGGTGGGTCAGCATATTCTCGACACCAAAACAGTATAGATCCTCTAATCCAAGCTGAACTTCTGTCTGGATATTCATTTTATGTGGGGTATCTTCGGTTCACGTAGGTGGTCCAGAAGTGCAGGCCAGTCCTTAATCAAAGCAGAGTGAATTCTGTAGCAGTAATATATGAGAGATAATGATGATACATTCTGCACTTTATCTCTCGGCTTCCATTCCATGGCAGCTTAAGTTTGTTACAAACATAATACATGTATATTGAACATACTTAACATTTGAAATGACAAAATGGGGACGCTTGCATTGATTTTTCACCTGCTATAGCATATGCTATATAAGATGGACACCACAGGGGAACAGAAGTAAGGGTAGACCAAAAGAGACATGGAGAAGAACAACAGAGAGGATGTTGAGCAATAGAGGGCTCACCTGGGCAAGAGCAGAAAAAAAGGCAAAGGACAGGCATTTGTGGAAAACCCTTGCGGAAGCCCCATATGCCCTGAGCACTTAAGGTTCAGAGAGAGAGAGAGATAGCATATGCTTGATATAAAAATCACAGCTTCACTGCAGTAAAGTTGGATATGCTATACTAGTGTGAACCAAGGGTGTGACAGATATGAAGTGCAGTAGTTAGAATTAATTCACATTTTTTTTTCTCTCTGTTTCTTTGTAGATCTGAACTTTTCTGGGAAGATACATTTAAGGCATTGGAGATATATGCCCTGCATGCTGGCAGAAAAGTAATTAATGATGAAGATGTAGTTCTGCTGATGAAAACGTAAGTTATTTCCTGTGTAATGAAGATATTCTCCTTCTTATATTATTCTTTTCTTCATTTGTAATTTTTTGGGGTTTTTTTTTCTCCCAGAAGTCATACATTTTGTGACATTTTAACAGTTATTACTGGGAATTAGTGTTGTTGCTTGCCTGTATACATTTACAACTGTTTCAAATAGAAATAGATCAACCAGTAATTTTGCTTGGAATTTGAGGCATGTGATTCATGACATCAGGGGTTAAGACACTGACCAATCTGGAAGTCTTCTTCTTCTTCTTCGTTCACTTCTACCACCAAAAACCGCACTGTGAACCTACTGAATTCACGCATGTGGTCCTCGTTAGGTCCCGTGGTCCCCTGTGTGGTCCAAAATAGACCACACAGGGGACCACGGGACCTAACGAGAGGACCACAAGGGGTTCAGAGTATCACAGTGCTTTAGCCTGTATTCTTGGTGGGTCTCGGAAGCGGGATTGCGTGACACCGTGGTTTTCATTGCACCAGTTTAGTCTAGGGTTGGACTTTCTCACCGGAAGACCTCGACATGTTTAGGATATCAGTGCATTCCCGCTGGGTGAGAGGCGGTAGCCCACCCAGGCCAGAGTTGGACTTTCTCACCGGAAAACCTCGACGTGTTTTGAGATACCCGTGTATCACCGCCGGGTGAGAGGTGGTTGCCCATCCAGTCCAGGGTTGGACTTTCTCACCGGAAAACCTCAGCGTGATTAGGATACGCAAACATCCCCGCCGGGTGAGAGGTGGTTGCCTATCTAGACTTCCCTGGTCCAGTGTCTCCGACTTCAGCATTTTGCGGTCGTGGCCGCTACCCTTCCTAGTTGTGACCAGGATGGAGCTTTTGTCCAGGAGGACGAATCCTCGCCACTAGTGACTTCTAACCCTGGGTTGAGCCGGTTTAGGCATTATCCCAGTATGGGCGTGTTTGGGATGGGACCGACCTCTAGGGCAGAGGTACTGTGACATGCATAGCCTTCAAGATTCACCCCTGGTATGAGCCGGTTTAGGCAAAATTCACCAGTATGGGTGTTTATCAGGCGTTACCGACCTCTAGAGCGGAGGTGGCATGACATGTCTAGCCATCAAGTTCCACCCCTGGTGTGTGCCGGTTTAGGCATATTTCACCAGTGTAGGTGTATTTCGGACGTGGGCGACCTCTAGAGCAGAGGTGCCGTGGTATAGCTCTCGTAGCGATACTACTGGACATACCGGTTAAACTTCACTTTCCACCACCTTTTCCCATCGGCGCCGCACAGCAACCTTTATTTATTTTCCGCATTTACTTCCTTAACCGGGAGGAGCTTCACTCCACGCGCGGCATTTGAAGAGTCTCGCTAGCAGTGTCTTAACCTCTGGGACAAGCCGGTTCATGCATTTCACCTGATATGACTGCACTCAGGACGTGACCGACCTCCAGACCAGAGGTGCCGTGATTTGACTGTTTGCTTCGCTTTATCTTTTCTACCACCTTTTCTGTAGTGATGCTGCGCGGCAACCTCATTTGCAAATTTCTTCATTGGCCGGGAGGAGCACCGCTCCACGCACGGCAGCTGAAGATCTCGCCAACAGCGGCAGATGAGCTACCAAACGTGCCACTCATCTACCCTAAGTAACTGGTTTTCAGGCGCCAGATATTCGCCCTCGCCCCTTCTCCTGTCAGTTTAAACAGTTCTGCCACGGGAAGGCCAGGAGCTGGACTTGACTGCCAGAGGCTGTTTGTGGCGCGTTTGCAGTCCTTAGAACCAATCTGGAAGTCATTTACTCATAGCTTACATGCTAGTATCAGGGCTGACAAATCATAGCTGACTAAGACCCTGTCCCTTCTCTCTGCTGGTACCCCCAGTAAGAGGCCTAACCTGGCTGACAGGGCAGGGATCACCATAGTCCCTGTAGTGGTGGAGTCTAATAAAGAAGTATTGCACACTCACACTTTTTAGCTGCACTCATGGACTGAAAATAGCGGCCATGAGCTGCTCTTAATCCGATATGTTGCTGTGCCTCAATAACTCCACTACATTGGCTGCAGAGAACACCAGCTTGTAGTTCTAGGGAGATTGAAGAAGATTCATGACATATGCACATATTCATTCATTTGCATGTCCCATGCGAAACTTTGCCTCCCTAACAGGACTCCTGCAGGCCTTTCGGTTGTGAGCAAGATGCATCCATTTGCAGATTATTAACGATGTCTTGCAGCCATCTTCGCTTTGGTCTTCCTTTCTTTCTTTTTCCCATTGTGTACCCTTCCAAGACGGTCTTCTCTAAATTATCATGACAGATATCTGAAGGTATTTCTCTGATGTGCTGTACAATTTGTACTCTTAAAGAAGATTTAAGACCGTCATTTTAGACTTGTTTTGGTAGGCAAAACTTATTTTAGATTTTTATTTCAGAAAACATGGCATGTCCCTATTTTTAACCTGCTGGAGATGTAGTTTTTGTTGCAGCTTCCTAGAAATTATATGTCCTTAAATCAAGACCAATCATTTGTGTCTGTTTTGTATGGCACATCATTTTTCTTTTCTTGCTAAATGTAAAAATTTTGGTTTGTTTCTCCTGGCAGGCAGAGACTGATAACCACTACCGAAGATCTCTATGATAGGATTCGAGAATTTCTACCCATGGAGCTGCGGACAGAGCTAATCCCTGTTGCAAAACCGGTGTTTTGAGATTTATATTGCTAAAACAGCACGCTTTTTTGCATATTTGTTTTTATGTATGTATGTATTGTATATAATTAACTCAAGTAGATTAACACTGTTTGTTACTTGCCAAGTCTGGACTTGGCTGTTTTGTTAAACATCTGTGAGGTGTGCTGTTAAATAATGAGATTAATGATATAATTTAATTTTAATGAAGAAAATGTACATCTCAATCCCATTGCCCTTCTGTATACTCCTTTCCTGCATTTGCACACTGTTGCATTCTGGTCTTCCACTGATCCAAGCTGTGCTGTAGGGTGTCTCTGGAGGCTTCATTGTGTTCTTCTTCACCTCAGTAACTCCACATACATTCTTCTGTATTCAGGTGTTTTCTTCTTTACCTCAGTAACTCCACATACGTTCTTCTATATTCAGGTGTTTTCTTCTTTACCTCAGTAACTCCACATACATTCTTCTATATTCAGATGTTTTCTTCTTTACCTCAGTAACTCCACATACATTCTTCTATGTTCGGGTGTTTGTTTTCTTCTTCACTTCAGTAACTCCACATACATTCTTCTATGTTCGGGTGTTTGTTTTCTTCTTCACTTCAGTAACTCCACATACATTCTTCTATGTTCAGGTGTTTGTTTTCTTCTTCACCTCAGTAACTCCACATACATTCTTCTATGTCAGGTGTTTTCTTCTTTACCTCAGTAACTCCACATACATTCTTCTATGTTCAGGTGTTTTCTTCTTCGCCTCAGTAACTCCACATACATTCTTCTATGTTCAGGTGTTTTCTTCTTCACCTCAGTAACTCCACATACATTCTTCTATGTCAGGTGTTTTCTTCTTCACCTCAGTAACTCCACATACATTCTTCTATGTCAGGTGTTTTCTTTCTCTATAGTGTGCTGCTGCTGTTATGAAGCAGTCTGTGATGATATGTCTAATGCCAGGTGTGCAGATGATATATGGTGTCTTCTTATACCTCCCTAGAGGGCTTCTATCTTTCTATCATATTCCAGGGGTGTCCTCTGCTTCTGTTCTAGTATTATGGCTCCTTACAGCTGGTTCATGTGACCACTCTCTGGTCAGGTGCTTGAAACATTTAATTTATTTTGTTCACATTTTAGGCAAGAACCCTGTTGTCTGAATGAAAAGATTTTTCTTAGACTTTCTTGAGTCATGTGACCTCTGCCTCAAGGTAGATCTACATGGACTAACAACACTGGAGTTGCCACAGAAAACTGTCAGTGCTTCATTTTACATACCAAATAGCAAAGAGAGCATCCAGATTGTTGAAGGAGTGACTTCTATCTTCCACTGCACAGATAAGAACAGGCCAGTAACTTCATAATCTGCAAAGACCACAACAGACTGAGATGTCATCTGTATAACAAGATGAAGACAGAAACAGCTGGGAAAATGACAGCCCAGCATCTGCTGCAGGACTTCTGCTTATGAGGAGCAAAGACCATCACCAACACCAGCCCTAACCAAGCTCTGTGACGATGTTAACAACCTAAGGTGGACTTCTTCAAGGATATCCAGACTGACCTCTGAGGTTCATAAATAAAGAACGTGCAGTTCTGTAAGAAACTTGATAAATCACCTGGAAAAATCTTTGTTAGGGACTTGATAATCAGGGTTAAGCTTTTCAGTCATCTGATAAGCCACCTACATCGACTTAAAATGTCTCACACAGACGAGTGTTCGTGCGGCAGTGGAGTCCAGACTCCAGAACATATCCTTCAAGATTGCCCAAACCATGCAGATCTGAGGCGTGAGATATGGCCAGAAGACACAAGCTTGGGGCAAAAGCTTTTGGGCTCCTATCAGGATCTGGAGAGGACCGTAGGTTTTGCCATGTCAACAGGGATCAAGATCTGATGTGACCAACAACCTCGAACGCAGAAGAAGAAGAAATAGAAGAAGAAGAAGTCATCTGATGCCTGCTGGATGTTGTGGGTGATCATTTTTCCTCCACAGATGCAGATCTTTGAAGCCTTCAATCAGTTCAGTCATTGATTATCTGTGATTATTATCCTCTGTATTGATCTATCTCTTTGGCAATTTATGTTACATTTTTAGAGCCTTATTTTCATGCTGCAAGATGAATAAAATATACCTGCCATCATTTTTCAGAATTTGAATGTCTGCTTCAGTGAGACTAATGTTTAAAGCATTAGTGATATCCAGGGTCCAACAGAACATGTTCAGAATGGTTATAAAGAAAGCAAAGAACAGGCCACATCAAAATGAATATCTGGATCACATGCCATTTTATTTAATGCATCAATTTATACATTTTTGTTTGTTGAAGAAAACATGGTTTAGGTATTGATAAAGTTTGATGTCTTTGAATAATACACAGAAACCGATGGTGGTTGGTTGAATGATGTTCCAATCCATCTATTTAGCAGTCAGAAGCATTTTTTTATATAGAGATATGTGTGCAGCAAATAAAAGGCAGGAATGACTGTTTGATAAGATGTGATGGCAGATAAAAATATTCTGTGGACTACTTGTCAGTCTTATGTTGTTATTTGATTATTGATAGCATGAAACTAATGTTATCTGCAGACAACACTGTGTGATAACGTTGATACACAGCCATTGTGTTGGATGGGGAGAGAATAACAACGGCCTGCAGGAATACCCAGAGTGGATTCAAAAAATGAGCTTCTGGGAGGTCTTCAGTAGTTGTGGGGACCACAGCAAACTCCATCCCTTTAGCCAAACTAACATCATGAAGGGCTGGGGAATTTCTCCTTGGACAGCACTGGTTTAGTGGCCTGAATAGACATGTAGCATTCATCCTAGCTTCCCTGCACCAGTTTGGTGGCCTCAGTAGACACGAAGCACTCATCTTAGCTTCCCAGCACCGGTTTGGTTTCCTGAATAGACATGTAGCACTCGTCCTAGCTTCCTGCACCAGTTTGGTGGCCTGAATAAGCACATAGCACTCATCTTAGCTTCCTGGCACCGGTTTGGTGGCCTGAATAAGCACATAGCACTCATCCTAGCTTCCCAGCACCAGTATGGTAGCCTCAATAGACACGTAGCACTCATCCTAGCTTCCCTGCACCAGTTTAGTGACCTGAATAGACACTTAGCACTCATCCTAGCTTTCTGGCACGGGTTTGGTGGCCTCAGTAGACACATAGCACTCATCCTAGCTTCCCTGCACCAGCTTGGTGGCCTGAATAAGCACATAGCACTCATCCTAGCTGCCCTGCACCAGTTTGGTGGCCTCAATAGACAACATAACACTCATCCTAGCTTCCCTGCACCAGCTTGGTGGCCTGAATAAGCACATAGCACTCATCCTAACTTCCCAGCACTGGTTTGGTGGCCTGAATAAGCACATAGCACTCATCCTAGCTTCCCTGCACTGGTTTGGTGGCCTGAATAAGCACATAGCACTCGTCCTAGCTTCCCTGCACCAGCTTGGTGGCCTGAATAAGCACATAGCACTCATCCTAGCTTCCCGGCACTGGTTTGGTGGCCTGAATAAGCACATAGCACTCATCCTAGCTTCCTGGCACCAGTTTGGTGGCCTCAGTAGACACTTAGCACTTGTCCTAGCTTTCCTGCACTGGTTTGGTGGCCTCAATAGACACTTAGCACTTGTCCTAGCTTCCCTGCACTGGTTTAGTGGCCTGAATAAGCACATAGCACTCATCCTAGCTTCCCTGAACCGGTTTGGTGGCCTGAATAAGCACATAGCACTCATCCTAGCTTCCCAGCACTGGTTTGGTGGCCTCAATAGACACTAGCACTTGTCCTAGCTTCCCTGCACCAGTTTGGTGGCCTGAATAAGCACATAGCACTCATCCTAGCTTCCTGGCACCAGTTTGGTGGCCTCAATAGACACTTAGCACTCGTCCTAGCTTTCCTGCACCGGTTTGGTGGCCTCAATAGACACTTAGCACTTGTCTTAGCTTCCCTGCACCAGTTTGGTGGCCTGAATAAGCACATAGCACTCGTCCTAACTTCCTGGCACCGGTTTGGTGGCCTGAATAAGCACTCGTCCTAGCTTCCCAGCACTGGTTTGGTGGCCTGAATAAGCACATAGCACTTGTCCTAGCTTCCCTGAACCAGTTTGGTGGCCTGAATAAGCACATAGCACTCATCCTAGCTTCCCGGCACTGGTTTGGTGGCCTGAATAAGCACATAGCACTCGTCCTAGCTTCCCTGTTTATTGCTCACAAGTTGTAATTTGAGAGTTGACCTTTTATAAAAAAATTTTTTAATCTTCTGAAATCTCTCTCTTCACTGTATCTCATGTCCTGAAATCTCTCTCTCTCCACTGTATCTCATGTCCAAGGACTGTGGTTAAGGTAGCTATGAGCAAGCCACTTTCTGCGTACTGATTGCCCAGACAAAGCAGAAAACATGCTAAGAAAAACAGTATGGAGTACTGCAACATTTAGCATCTGCCAGCTTGCAATTTGGAACTGAAAGTAATAGAATTATAATATATACTTATTAAAAAGAATAAGATAAAGGAGGTGTGGACAATGATGGATAGACCTAATTTACTAATTACGAGGGTCAGAAGTCCACTTTGTGTTTCAGATGAAAGCAGTCTGCATATTTGCCCTTTTAAATTATGTCAATGAAAATTACTAGAAATTTGTTGTCATGCCCTATAAACATACAAGAAGAAATGTAATTGTTAGAAAAAATCAGAAAAGAAAAGAAAGAGAGAAAAATCAAAAGGAAAAAAAAAGAAAAAAAAATCAAAAGGAAAAGAAAGACAGAAAAATCAAAAGGAAAAGAAAAACAGGAAGATTGAAAGCAACTCGTGTTAAAAGGCAGACCAAGGCCTCATGAGAAAGAAGACAAACAACTAAGCATGTCAGACCAAGGCCTCGTGGGAAAGAAGACAAACAACTAAGCATGTCAGACCAAGGCCTCGTGAGAAAGAAGACAAACAACTAAGCATGCCAGACCAAGGCCTCGTGAGAAAGAAGACAAACAACTAAGCATGTCAGACCAAGGCCTCGTGAGAAAGAAGACAAACAACTAAGCATGCCAGACCAAGGCCTCGTGAGAAAGAAGACAAACAACTAAGCATGTCAGACCAAGGCCTCGTGAGAAAGAAGACAAACAACTAAGCATGCCAGACCAAGGCCTCGTGAGAAAGAGACAAACAACTAAGCATGTCAGACCAAGGCCTCGTGAGAAAGAAGACAAACAACTAAGCATGCCAGACCAAGGCCTCGTGAGAAAGAAGACAAACAACTAAGCATGTCAGACCAAGGCCTCGTGAGAAAGAAGACAAACAACTAAGCATGCCAGACCAAGGCCTCGTGAGAAAGAAGACAAACAACTAAGCATGTCAGACCAAGGCCTCGTGAGAAAGAAGACAAACAACTAAGCATGCCAGACCAAGGCCTCATGGGAAAGAAGACAAACAACTAAGCATGCCAGACCAAGGCCTCATGGGAAAGAAGACAAACAACTAAGCATGCCAGACCAAGGCCTCATGGGAAAGAAGACAAACAACTAAGCATGCCAGACCAAGGCCTCATGGGAAAGAAGACAAACAACTAAGCATGCCAGACCAAGGCCTCATGAGAAAGAAGACAAACAACTAAGCATGCCAGAAAGAACTTGTAACAAAAAAGGAGAAAAATGATTATTGGCTCTGTTCAGCACAGTACAAAATAAATGAAGATTGCTTGCTTTATTTTCAGCAGGTGGTTACATTTTTTGTACATTACACACACATGAAACATCAGCTTATCAATAAGCAGTATTTTACCTTAAGATGAGGCACATCAAAGTACACTTCTTATGTTGTTGGTGAGAGATAAAATATGCTTTTGTTAAAAGTAGTCCTGCATGTTTGAGATAGATCAGCAGTTACATGGGGGAAAGACATCACATTTGATGCACCCCGGGCCATGAAGAAATAGGCTGGGCCCCTGGGTCATAACTAATCTTTCAGAAACATTTAAAATGAATTAAGCATTTTTTTTCAAAAGAGTCAAATTTGTTGTCTATTTCTTCAGTTGTTTTCCAGCTTTTGCATACATAAATGAGGGTGGATATTACATTTGAACTGAGTAATCTTAACTTGGTTTTTGGGCTTATAAATTTTTAGTGCCATATGTTCTCAAGATTCTTGAAGGTCAATGCTCCTTTTGCAATTCTAATTCTGACTTCCTTTCTGGTGTCACCATCCTGGTCTATGTAGCTGCCAAGGTATGCAGACTGGTGTACTTTGTCAACAGCTGTTTGTCCTATGTATATTTTTCCTTCTTGATTAATGGGAAGTTTCTTTATTTTTGTTAATTTCATTTCCTATTTTGCTAGCCGGTGAAAACAGGGTATCTGTTTCTTCTTGCATCAAATTCACATTGTCACTGATAAGAGTTATGTCATCTGCAAAATCAAGATCTTCTAGTTGAGTCCAATGTACCAAATCAATGCCCGTTTTTACCAGTGTAACATTTTTTCATTATTATTATGGCAATTCAAAAAGCAAGGGAGATAATATACATCTTTGTTTCACGCCGTTTTCAATCTGGAACCATTCACTCCTTCTGTGTTGACTACACAAAAATAATTTTTGTAGATATCCTTAATGATGTTGACAGTTTTAGATGGTATCTATTTACTCTTAAAATTCTCCACAATGAATCTCTGTGTATACTATCAAATGCCTTTTTAATGTCTATGAAGTTCAGGATTAACGGTCTTTGCTTTTCAATATGTTCTTCAAGTATTATTCTTAGAGTAAAGACCTGGTTGAGACAGCTTCTCCCTTTTTGAAATCTGCTTATTCTTCTCTCATTGCAGCATCCACTATATCTTTAATTCTATTCAGAATGACTTTGCAAAATAGCTTTGACACAACTGATAGTAAAGTTACTCCTCTCTAATTATTGCAGTCGCTGAGGTTGCTTTTTTATTTATTGATTGTTTTATTTGCATTTTAGCAATGACTCTTTTTTAAAAAAATTGTCTTCTTTACAATGTTTATTAAACATTCTCTGTAGTTGGCTCATGTTGCCAGTGTTAATAAGGAAAATACTTGGTGTAAAGTTGAATGAATTCAAGAACAAAGCAAAAATAAGACAGATGAGCGAACAACAAACTGCCTCATGGGTGATCAGAAAAAGTAGATGGACATACTGTATAACGGTCATGTAATGAGAAGAAACAATCAGAGAATCTCAAAACAAGCTATCAAATGGAATCCAACAGGCCAAAGAAAAAGAGAATTGACCATATGAAGATCTAAAGAGGACATTGTTAAGAGAGACCAGATTAGTAAGCATAAAATCCCTCGATGAAGTTGAAAAGTTCACCAAAAACAGAAGACCTTGGCGAACTACCATGTGAGCCTATGTGACATATAATGGCACGAGAAGGAGAACTACCGTGCGAGCTGTATGTGATGTTTAACGGCACGGGAAGATGTAAAAAGACTGAGGAAGAAGGGGAGGGGTAGAAAATATCGTGACAACAAGGAAAATTGGTGGCAGGAAAGGGAGAGGTAGACCAAGAGAGAATATATTAGATGGTTTGACAAAATGGCATGAGAGAGGCACAACAGAACTGATGAATAACACGAAAGATCAGAAACTGTAGAGAGTCCGCCAACGCTTCCAGGCATGGCACATGATGATGATGAGAATATGCCGATGACCCGCCCAAATGGAAGAATGACATCTTAAATAATCAACTCAGTTGTTGAAATCTAGTGCCTAGCCACTATCTTGTAGTCTGTTTCTGTGTTGCTTCATGCTTCCTGATGCTCGCCACTGCTTTCAACAATGGGCGGAAGGGTTATCACAGCCAGTAGAGCTTTATCACTCTGTGTGTTGACAGTGAGAGAAAGAGAGACAGAGAGAGGTGGAGGGAGGGAGAGAAAATCTCACATCTTATTATATCATACTTATTTTCTTGAAATTTGCATTCACTGACATATCTTAGACACGTTTGTGCTGTTATAAATTTAATCTGTCTGTCTGTCTGTCTCTCTCATATTTATTATGAATAGTACCAAAATTCTGTTTGGTAGATAGTCATTTATATACGTATGTAGTTACTTTCTGTAGTCATTTATATATGTATGTAATTACTTTCTGTAGTTATTTATATATGTATATAGTTACTCTCTGTAGTCATTTATATATGTATGTAGTTACTTTCTGTAGTCATTTATATATGTATGTTGTTACTTTCTGTAGTCATTTATATATGTATGTAGTTACTTTCTGTTGTCATTTATATATGTATGTAGTTACTTTCTGTAGTCATTTATATATGTATGTTGTTACTTTCTGTAGTCATTTATATATGTATGTAGTTACTTTCTGTTGTCATTTATATATGTATGTAGTTACTTTCTGTAGTCATTTATATATGTATGTAGTTACTTTCTGTTGTCATTTATATATGTATGTAGTTACTTTCTGTTGTCATTTATATATGTATGTTGTTACTTTCTGTTGTCATTTATATATGTATGTAGTTACTTTCTGTTGTCATTTATATATGTATGTTGTTACTTTCTGTAGTCATTTATATATGTATGTAGTTACTTTCTGTTGTCATTTATATATGTATGTAGTTACTTTCTGTAGTCATTTATATATGTATGTAGTTACTTTCTGTAGTCATTTATATATGTATGTTGTTACTTTCTGTAGTCATTTATATATGTATGTAGTTACTTTCTGTAGTCATTTATATATGTATGTAGTTACTTTCTGTTGTCATTTATATATGTATGTAGTTACTTTCTGTTGTCATTTATATATGTATGTTGTTACTTTCTGTTGTCATTTATATATGTATGTAGTTACTCTCTGTAGTCATTTATATGTATGTTGTACTTTCTGTTGTCATTTATATATGTATGTAGTTACTTTCTGTTGTCATTTATATATGTATGTTGTTACTTTCTGTTGTCATTTATATATGCACGTAGTTACTTTCTGTCTTGAGTGCATGAATAAGAGTGAAATGTAAATGTTATACTTTTATTTTTTGTCTCTCAGCTTTCCAGTCCTAGTTATGTTGGTTATATGACCAGAATATTTGTAGAATGTTTGGAACAGAGTGAAAGTTGTATTATAAAGGGCAGAATGACAGACGTGCTTTCGTGCCCAATTCTTAACCCTTTGAAAATAAACATCAATCAATCAATCAATCGCTCACACACCCGTGCACTCGCGCAGCCACACTCACACTATTGAAAATTTTGTTCCTTTGTTTTCTTGTTCAGTTTATTTTGGTTTGTTTTTTAACTGCTGCAACATTCAGTGGAACAAACCGACACATTTTAGTGGGAGGGCAAAGAAAATGAATCGCTCGGGAGCAGAAATTCGTCGCAGGTGAGGCCAATCTCTTAGTTATAAGTTTTTGTGTGTGTGTATAATATTCACTTATTAATATTACATCGTAACAATGAAGTTTCTACGCTTTATTAGAATAAGATACTACAAAAGAAATCTTGCTGCTTATAAAGTTCCATATTCTAAGCGAAGTGCATCAAGCCCTAACTTGTTGAGTGTTCGCTAGGTCTAAGTTGTGGGACGGTTTGTGTGTAAATATAAGCTCACTTGTGAGTTTTTGAACATGTTTTAGTTTTGCTGTTATTGAACGCGTAAAATTCATCCGTCAAATATTATAAGCTTGTTTATATGACCGAAGTCTCCACTAAGTTACAGAGTGACAGATGGGAAGTTTGTGTATTTGTGCATCGTTTCTCTTCTTTGGCTTATACGTACATATTGGTGTAGTGAGCAGGCGCTGAAAACACATCACATGATTTTCTGTAGTATTAATCTCTAGGATGCTACTCAACAAAGCAAGATTACAGCTGTGTGCTGAAACAAAACAAAAATAGAAGACGTTAGTGAACACAAAAAGACTAGGTCTCCCTGGTAACCAGTAACTGACTTGGAACTCTTGTGCATAGTCTAACAAAACTAACTGCACAGAAAGTTTACCAGGTAGCTAGTGTCCATCATGACCCTGGAGGTGAAATTTTGGTCATTGTTGGCTGTCTTTCACAATTTAAGGCACATATGAAGACACCACTACTTGTGGTTGAGTGTCAGTGGGGACAGACTTTATAGCAGCATGATGTATGTTCAGGTTTTTCATGAGGATTGTGGCAGACCTCAATAACTAAGTGCAGCCATGTGACAGACCCCTATAACTAATTCCAGCCATGTGACAGACCCCTATAACTAATTGCAGTCATGTGACAGACCCCCATGACTAATTGCAGCCATGTGACAGCTGATGATCATGGATGAATTCATGGAATTTTTTCCACTTTTTGTGGAATTTTGCTGGTGATTGGTCACCATGAATGTTTGTCATCTTGAAAAGTCACTTTACTGGCCTTGAAATGCTTATGCCACTTAAAAACTTGTCTTAGATCTAAAGAGTGTTTAGCAAAAGCTTGAAAAAGCATTTTGAGGGTCTCAGTAGCAGATTTGCTGAGCTTCATGCAAAGTTTTATTTGACCTTTTTGCTCAAATTTGTTAACCATCATAACGATTGCAGAGGAGTCCTAGCACAAAATTGAACTTGTATAGACAGTATGACACCAAGTGGCAGACGGACTCAGTAGGCCTGCAAGTTTGTGTGCATGTTCATGCACGTCCACACACACAAAATTAAATAGCAGTTAAAAAGAAAGCACCCTGCAGATTCCAGCATAAATAAGGTTGAACTCTTATCCATTTCTGAAGTGAAAACCAGTCAAAGTTTATCCAAGACCGTGTTTCAAGTATAGAGCATCATCTGGGACAGCTATGTGACATAGCATCATCATACACACGTAAAACAGCCAGGTTACGAGATAAAGGTGAGTACTTTGACATGTGATAACTTTCGTCAGGGAATAGGGGAGCAGAAGTGTACTGAATCACATCCTAAATGAATGTAACAGCACCTGCTTATTTTTATCCAGTAAGGACTTGAGTGAGGTTCCCATGCTCAGTACCCTGTTTTTCCATCATCACGTGTTCAGTATAATCCAGTGTGTCTCGCCATGTAGGTATATGTTCTCTGTTTTTGGAGACAAGATTTCCTCAATACAGTTTGCTCAGATTTCACAGTGTTCAGATTTCACAGTTTGGAGTGATGGGAGTTGAAAAAAGATCTGTTGCCTGCAGTCCAAGAAAATTCTGTTTGGTAGATAGTCATTTATATATGTTGTTACTTTCTGTTGTCATTTATATGTATGTTGTTACTTTGAAAATAAACATCAATCAATCAATCAATCGCTCACACACCCGTGCACTCGCGCAGCCACACTCACACTATTGAAAATTTTGTTCCTTTGTTTTCTTGTTCAGTTTATTTTGGTTTGTTTTTTAACTGCTGCAACATTCAGTGGAACAAACCGACACATTTTAGTGGGAGGGCAAAGAAAATGAATCGCTCGGGAGCAGAAATTCGTCGCAGGTGAGGCCAATCTCTTAGTTATAAGTTTTTGTGTGTGTGTGTATAATATTCACTTATTAATATTACATCGTAACAATGAAGTTTCTACGCTTTATTAGAATAAGATACTACAAAAGAAATCTTGCTGCTTATAAAGTTCCATATTCTAAGCGAAGTGCATCAAGCCCTAACTTGTTGAGTGTTCGCTAGGTCTAAGTTGTGGGACGGTTTGTGTGTAAATATAAGCTCACTTGTGAGTTTTTGAACATGTTTTATTTTTGCTGTTATTGAACGCGTAAAATTCATCCGTCAAATATTATAAGCTTGTTTATATGACCGAAGTCTCCACTAAGTTACAGAGTGACAGATGGGAAGTTTGTGTATTTGTGCATTGTTTCTCTTCATTGGCTTATACGTACATATTGGTGTAGTGAGCAGGCGCTGAAAACACATCACATGATTTTCTGTAGTAATAATGTCTAGGATGCTACTCAACAAGACAAGATTACAGCTGTGTGCTGAAACAAAACAAAAATAGAAGACGTTAGTGAACACAAAAAGACTAGGTCTCCCTGGTAACCAGTAACTGACTTGGAACTCTTGTGGACAGTCTAACAAAACTAACTGCACAGAAAGTTTACCAGGTAGCTAGTGTCCATCATGACCCTGGAGGTGAAATTTTGGTCATTGTTGGCTGTCTTTCACAATTTAAGGCACACATGAAGACACCACTACTTGTGGTTGAGTGTCAGTGGGGACAGACTTTATAGCAGCATGATGTATGTTCAGGTTTTTCATGAGGATTGTGGCAGACCCCTATAACTAATTCCAGCCATGTGACAGACCCCTATAACTAATTGCAGTCATGTGACAGACCCCCATGACTAATTGCAGCCATGTGACAGAGCTGATGATCATGGATGAATTCATGGAATTTTTTCCACTTTTTGTGGAATTTTGCTGATGATTGGTCACCATGAATGCTTGTCATCTTGAAAAGTCACTTGACTGGCCTTGAAATGCTTATGCCACTTAAAAACTTGTCTTAGATCTAAAGAGTGTTTAGCAAAAGCTTGAAAAAGCATTTTGAGGGTCTCAGTAGCAGATTTACTGAGCTTCATGCAAAGTTTTATTTGAGCTTTTTGCTCGAATTTGTTAACCATCATAATGATTGCAGAGGAGTCCTAGCACAAAATTGAACATGTATAGATAGTATGACACCAAGTGGCAGACGGACTCAGTAGGCCTGCAAGTTTGTGTGCATGTTCATGCACGTCCACACACACAAAATTAAATAGCAGTTAAAAAGAAAGCATCCTGCAGATTCCAGCATAAATAAGGTTGAACTCTTATCCATTTCTGAAGTGAAAACCAGTCAAAGTTTATCCAAGACCGTGTTTCAAGTATAGAGCATCATCTGGGACAGCTATGTGACATAGCATCATCATACACACGTAAAACGGCCAGGTTACGAGATAAAGGTGAGTACTTTGACATGTGATAACTTTCGTCAGGGAATAGGGGAGCAGAAGTGTACTGAATCACATCCTAAATGAATGTAACAGCACCTGCTTATTTTTATCCAGTAAGGACTTGAGTGAGGTTCCCATGCTCAGTACCCTGTTTTTCCATCATCACGTGTTCAGTATAATCCAGTGTGTCTCGCCATGTAGGTATATGTTCTCTGTTTTTGGAGACAAGATTTCCTCAATACAGTTTGCTCAGATTTCACAGTGTTCAGATTTCACAGTTTGGAGTGATGGGAGTTGAAAAAAGATCTGTTGCCTGCAGTCCAAGAAAATTCTGTTTGCTGTCAATTTGACCATTCCCACCCTTTTTATGCTGTCAGTTTGACTGCTCCCACCCTTTTTTTGCTGTCAATTTGACTGCTCCCACCGGTTCTAAGGACTGCAAACGCGCCACAAACAGCCTCTGGCAGTCAAGTCCAGCTCCTGGCCTTCCCGTGGCAGAACTGTTTAAACTGACAGGAGAAGGGGCGAGGGCGAATATCTGGCGCCTGAAAACCAGTTACTTAGGGTAGATGAGTGTCACGTTTGGTAGCTCATCTGCCGCTGTTGGCGAGATCTTCAGCTGCCGTGCGTGGAGCGGTGCTCTTCCCGGCCAATGAAGAAATTTGCAAATGAGGTTGCCGCGCAGCATCACTGCGGAAAAGGTGGTTGAAAGAATAAAGCGAAGCAAACAGTCAAATCACGGCACCTCTGGTCTGGAGGTCGGCCACGTCCTGAGTGCAGTCATATCGTGTGAAATGCATGAACCGGTTTGTCCCAGAGGTTAAGTCACTGCTGGCTTGACTTTTCAAATGCCGCGCGTGGAGTGAAGCTCCTCCCGGTTAAGGAAGTAAATGCGGAAATAAAGGTTGCTGTGCGGCGCCGATGGGAAAAGGTGGTGGAAAGTGAAGTTTAACCTGGTATGTCCAGTAGTATCGCTACGAGAGCTATACCACGGCACCTCTGCTCTAGAGGCCGCCTACGTCCGAAATACACCTACACTGGTGAAATATGCCTAAACCGGCACACACCAGGGGTGGAACTCGATGGCTAGACATGTCATGCCACCTCCGCTCTAGAGGTCGGTAACGCCTGATAAACACCCATACTGGTGAATTTTGCCTAAACCGGCTCATACCAGGGGTGAATCTTGAAGGCTATGAATGTCACAGTACCTCTGCCCTAGAGGTCGGTCCCGTCCCAAACATGCCCATACTGGGAAATGCCTAAACCGGCTCAACCCAGGGGTAGAAGTCACTAGTGGCGAGGATTCGTCCTCCTGGACAAAAGCTCCATCCTGGTCACAACTAGGAAGGGTAGCGGCCACGACCGCAAAATGCTGAAGTCGGAGACACTGGACCAGGGAAGTCTAGATAGGCAACCACCTCTCACCCGGCGGGGATGTCTGCGTATCCTAATCACGCTGAGGTTTTCCGGTGAGAAAGTCCAACCCTGGACTGGATGGGCAACCACCTCTCACCCGGCGGTGATACACGGGTATCTCATAACACGTCGAGGTTTTCCGGTGAGAAAGTCCAACTCTGTCCTGGTGGGCTAACGCCTCTCACCCAGCGGGGATGCACTGATATTCCAAACACGTCGAGGTCTTCCGGTGAGAAAGTCCAACCCTAGACCAAACTGGTGCAATGAAAACCACGGTGTCACGCAATCCCGCTTCCGAGACCCACCAAGAATACAGGCTAAAGCACTGTGATACTCTGAACCCCTTGTGGTCCTTCGTGGAACTCATGTGGTCTATTTTGGACCACACAGGGGACCACCGGACCTAACGAGGACCACATGTGTGAATTCAGTAGGTTCACAGTGCGGTTTTTGGTGGTAGAAGTGAACGAAGAAGAAGAGAAGAAGAAGACTGCTCCCACCTTTTTTTTTCTGCTGTCAATTTGACCACTCCCACCCTTTTTTTTGCTGTCAGCTTAACCACTCCCACCTTTTTTTTTGCTGTCAATTTGGCCACTCCCAGCCTTTTTTTTTGCTGTCAATTTGACCACTCCCACCCTTTTTTTGCTGTCAGTTTGACCACTCCCACCCTTTTTTTGCTGTCAGTTTGACCACTCCCAGCCTTTTTTGCTGTCAATTTGGCCACTTTCACCTATTTTTTTTTTTTGCTGTCAATTTGGCCACTTCAGCCCTTTTTTTTGCTGTCAGTTTGACCACTCCTACCTTTTTTTTGCTGTCAGTTTGACCACTCCTACCTTTTTTTTGCTGTCAATTTGACCACTCCCACCCTTTTTTTTGCTGTCAGCTTAACCACTCCCACCTTTTTTTTGCTGTCAATTTGGCCACTCCCAGCCTTTTTTTTTGCTGTCAATTTGACCACTCCCACCCTTTTTTTGCTGTCAGTTTGACCACTCCCACCCTTTTTTTGCTGTCAGTTTGACCACTCCCAGCCTTTTTTGCTGTCAGTTTGGCCACTTTCACCTTTTTTTTTTTGTTGTCAATTTGGCCACTTCAGCCCTTTTTTTTGCTGTCAGTTTGACCACTCCTACCTTTTTTTTGCTGTCAGTTTGACCACTCCCACCTTTTTTTTGCTGTCAGTTTGACCACTCCCACCCTTTTTTTGCTGTCAATTTGGCCACTCCCACCCTTTTTTTTGCTGTCAATTTGGCCACTCCCATCTTTTTTTGTTGTCAATTTGACCACTTCCACCCTTTTTTTTTGCTGTCAATTTGACTTTTTTTTTTTTTTTTTGTAGCTGTCAATTTGGCCACTCCCACCCTTGATTAGCATTAGTAGTCAAGTAAAGGAACTTCTAGAAGTTTAACTATATATGATCAGCTCATAGGTCAAAGCTAGTGCAGGATAGCATGCATGGGTCTGCAAGTGTGTAAACAAATAATGCGCAGTCACTTCTGTTAAGTTCTGGAAAGTGACATAAATATAGAAAGCAATATAAATAATCTTTATAGTAGTAATAATGTGAGATTTTAGCAAGAAGGTTTCTAGCCAGTTTTATGTCGGAAGTACTTTCCTTAGCTTTATCAAATTACCTGACCTTCCATTGTGGCTGTTAGGGTTTGTTAAGGACGTGCATTTTTCCCATACAACATATGCCTGTGAGACCTGGACACTTAATAAAACAGCTGAGAAACACATAAATACCTTTGAATGTAAATGCTATAGAAGAGTCCGTCAAATATCATGGACACAAAAGAACAAATATATCCATACTACAAGACTTTGATATTGAAGAAGGCTGGTTATTAAAGAAGATAAAGCAGAGAAAAATTAAGTGTTTCAGACATTAAATGTCATGAGAGTTTGAAGACAGAGACCTGGAAGGGTATATAATGGGAAAAAGAAAGAGAAGAAGACCAAGGCGAAGATGGCAACAAGACATTGTTGATGATTTTTGAATGGATGCATCAGTAGCAGGGCATCTTGCTTACAACTGAGATGCCTTCAAGAGAGTTGTGAGAGAGGCAAAGCTCCTCAGTGGATATGCTAATAAATGAATCTTCTTCTTTGTTCGCTTCTACCACCAAGACCGCCCGGTGATCCTACTGAATTTACTCCTGTGGTCCTCGATAGGTCCCATGGTCCCCAAAAGGACCACATGAGATCCCCGAGAGGACCACAAGAGGTTCAGAGTATCGCAGGGCTTGAGCCTGTATTCTTGGTGGGTCTCTGAAGTGGGATTGCGTGACACTGTGGTTTTCATTGCACCAGTTTAATCTAGAGTTGGACTTTCTCACTGGAAAACCTCGACGTGTTTTGGATATCAGTATATCCCCGCTGGGTGAGAGGTGGTTGCCCATCCAGGCTAGAGTTGGACTTTCTTACCAGAAAACCTCTATATGTTTTGAGATACCGTGTATCACTGCTGGGTGAGAGGTGTTGCCCATCCAGTCCAGGGTTGGACTTTCTCACTGGAAAACCTCAGCGTGATTAGGATATGCATACATCCCTGCCAGGTGAGAGGTGGTTGCCTATCTAGACTGCCCTGGTCCAATGTCTCTTCAGCATTTTGTGGTCGTGGCCGCTACCCTTCCTAGTTGTGACCAGGATGGAGCTTTTGTCCAGAAGGACGAATCCTCGCCACTAGTGACTTCCACCCCTGGGTTGAGCTGGTTTAGGCATATTATCTCAGTATGGGTGTATATCGGACCGACCTCTAGAGCAGAGGTACCGTGACATGCGTAGCCATTAAGTTTCACCGCTGGTTTAAGCCAGTTTAGGCATATTTCACCAGTATGGGTGTATTTCAGACGTGGCTGGCCTCTAGAGCAGAGGTGCTATGGTATGAGTAGCTCTTGTCGTGATACTACTGGACATATCAATTAAGCTTCACTTTATCCTTTCCATCCCTTTTCACATCGGCACCATACAGCAACCCTAATTGCTTTTCTGCATTTTCTTCCGGGAGGAGTTTCACTCCACGTACGGCATCCGAAGAATCTCACCAGTAGTGTTAATAAATGAATGATTGATTATCAGTGACTGCATCTAATGATTTTCACACTTCTTGACATTTGTACAATATCATATTGTGCTAGTTATTTCCATGTTCTGCAGCAGTGAATATTTTTGTCACATTATTCTTAACTGTCCCTATACGAGGGTTTTCAGTGCAAAGTTATCTGTGGAGAACATACCTCCAGCAGCTTTAGGGTACAAACAGGAGTGAAACAGGGATGTGTACTATCACCAACATTATTTATCTTGGCAGTAGACTGGTTAATGAAGGAGGCAACATCAGACAAACGCAGAGGATTACAATGGACCCTTGACACAGTGCTGGAGGACCTTGACTTTGCGGACGACATTTGTCTATTATCAAGCAGTCACAAAGATATGCAAGATAAAATAAACAAGTTAATCCAGAATGCAAACAACATAGGACTAAAGATCAATGTAGGAAAGACAAAGTTAATGAAGCAAAATGTGAACAACAGAAATGTACTCAGAGTAGATAACAAGTTAGTGGAGGAAGTCAACGAATTTGTATACCTTGGCAGCAGAGTAGTAGAAAATGGAGACAGCACAGAGGACATCAACAGCAGACTTACTAGAGCAAACCAGGCTTTTGCAATGCTACAGAATATATGGAAATCAAATAAACTAAGCATAAATATGAAAATCAGAATATTTAAGAGTAATGTTCTAAGTGTACTACTCTATGGAAGTGAATGCTGGAAAATCACCAAAACCATAGAAAACAAGTTGAATTCTTTCCAGACTAAATGTTTACGTAGAATTAAAAAAATATTTTGGCCAAACACCATAAGAAATAACATTTTATTGGCAGAAATGCAGATGAAACCACTGACAACAATTATTGAGGAAAGACGCTGGCGATGGTTGGGACATGTGCTCCGAATGACTGACAACTCACTACCAAAAATAGCACTAAGATGGACACCACAGGGGAGCAGAAGTAAGGGTTTTGGACATATTAAATGTCATGAGAGTTTGAAGACAGAGACCTGGAAGGGTATATAATGGGAAAAAGAAAGAGAAGAAGACCAAGGCGAAGATGGCAACAAGACGTTGTTGATGATTTGTGAATGGATGCATCAGTAGCAGGGCATCTTGCTTACAACCGAGATGCCTTCAAGAGAGTTGTGAGAGAGGCAAAGCTCCTCAGTGGATATGCTAATAAATGAATCTTCTTCTTTGTTCGCTTCTACCACCAAGACCGCCCGGTGATCCTACTGAATTTACTCCTGTGGTCCTCGATAGGTCCCATGGTCCCCAAAAGGACCACATGAGATCCCCGAGAGGACCACAAGAGGTTCAGAGTATCGCAGGGCTTGAGCCTGTATTCTTGGTGGGTCTCAGAAGTGGGATTGCATGACACTGTGGTTTTCATTGCACCAGTTTAATCTAGAGTTGGACTTTCTCACTGGAAAACCTCGACGTGTTTTGGATATCAGTATATCCCCGCTGGGTGAGAGGTGGTTGCCCATCCAGGCTAGAGTTGGACTTTCTTACCAGAAAACCTCTACATGTTTTGAGATACCGTGTATCACTGCTGGGTGAGAGGTGTTGCCCATCCAGTCCAGGGTTGGACTTTCTCACTGGAAAACCTCAGCGTGATTAGGATATGCATACATCCCTGCCAGGTGAGAGGTGGTTGCCTATCTAGACTGCCCTGGTCCAATGTCTCTTCAGCATTTTGTGGTCGTGGCCGCTACCCTTCCTAGTTGTGACCAGGATGGAGCTTTTGTCCAGAAGGACGAATCCTTGCCATTAGTGACTTCCACCCCTGGGTTGAGCTGGTTTAGGCATATTATCTCAGTATGGGTGTATATCGGACTGACCTCTAGAGCAGAGGTACCGTGACATGCGTAGCCATCAAGTTTCACCGCTGGTTTAAGCCAGTTTAGGCATATTTCACCAGTATGGGTGTATTTCAGACATGGCTGGCATCTAGAGCAGAGGTGCTATGGTATGAGTAGCTCTTGTCGTGATAATACTGGACATATCAATTAAGCTTCACTTTATCCTTTCCATCCCTTTTCACATCGGCACCATACAGCAACCCTAATTGCTTTTCTGCATTTTCTTCCTTGGCCGGGAGGAATTTCACTCCACGTGCGGCATCCGAAGAATCTCACCAGCAGTGTTAATAAATGAATGATTGATTATCAGTGACTGCATCTGATGATTTTCACACTTCTTGACATTTGTACAATATCATATTGTGCGTTATTTCCATGTTCTGCAGCAGTGAATATTTTTGTCACATTATTCTTAACTGTGTCATATACATATCTTTTGACCTGGGTTTAAAAAAAAAAATTAATATCTCTCGGTTTTTGCTGTTGTCTGATTAAGGCTTCTTGCCAGAATGTCAGATTTTTGTGTCCCCTTATGACAGTACAGCTTGCTCCTGCAGTTGAGCCATATCACAAGAGTCAGGCACTCAGTTTAGTTGTCTGTGTAACAGACTTTGATTTCTTTTGATTTTTAACAGGTGATCTAATTTCACAGTTAATCTTCAGGTATCTATCAGTTCTGTATAGCCTCAAGAGAGAAGCATGGAGGAGAAACTCTAGGGTTTTTACGAAGACCTCCTGCTGACAGCAGAATTCATGGAGGCAACCCAGCACCCTGTTAAAGCTGTATGTATGAAACTGAACACAGAAGAAGAAGAGAATTTTTAACAAGAAGCTCAGCTGCACAGTTATTTTTCAGATATCTTATTTTTTCTTAAAAAGGAGTCTAATTTTGCAATTAATTTTATTTTAACTTTTCGGATTTCCTTAACAGATACCTCAGTCGTTTTTAAGCATAACTTACATACTCTGCTGTTCTTTCATGACAGGAGATTTACTGGCCAAAGAGATGATGGAATTCTCAGAGTATGAGAAATGGAACCCAACACTTAGTTCTGGAATGGCCAGATTTGCGGAGAGTTTGTCTGCCATACAGGATTATAGGGAAGCAGAGGTAAATAGAGGGTGGTTTGGGCAATATATGAAGATATGCATTCATTAGAAACATACTTGTTCATTATACAAGACCTTGTGCAGTTTTGATAGGATTATGATGAAAGTAAAAAACCATCCATAAAATGCTTTAGTGAAATTATTCAGATTTTGATTTTGGCCCTCCAGAATAGTTTGTACATCAATATGTCCACTTCATCTTCTTCTTCACTCTCCATGGTACTGTGAGCTAGTGTTCTTTGCGGCTGATGCTGTGAAGAGTTGAGGCACTCCATCATGTCTGCATGGGAGTGGGTTATGGCAGCTATTTTTTCAGTGCCAGAGTGCAGCTAAAAAGCGGGGGGTGTGCAATACTTCTTTAGCAGATTCCACCACCATGGGAACTTTGGTGATCCCTGCCCCATTAGCCAGGCTAGGCCTGTTACTGGGGGGTGGGGGGTACCAGTGCAAGGTGGGACAGGGTCTTAGTCAGGTGTGGTTTGCCAGACCTGACGTCAGCATGTCAGCTTTGGTTTGCTGACCCGATATCAGCATGTCAACTGTGGTTTGTCAGACCTGACGTCAGCATGTCAAGTGTAGTTCGCCTGACTTGGCGTCAGCATGTCAAGTGCGGATTGCCAGACCTGATGTCAGCTGTGGTTTGCCAGACCTGATGTCAGGTGTTGTTCACCAGACCTGACGTCAGCTGTAGCTCGCTGATTGCCAGAACAGATTGTGTCTGTTCGCAATCGCTGATTGCGTCTTCACCCTCATATAGAAGTATATATAGACGTGGATTTAAAGTTAAAAAAAAAAATGCACTGCACATTTTATTTAATGTAACGCCAGTGATCACATTAATTATCTTAGTAAAGAGATTGTTTCAAGAGTGATGTTATGATGTGTAGACAACAGTTTTGTGATGCATGTTTCAAGAGTGATGTTATGATGTATAGACAACAGTTTTATGATGCTCGTCCAGTCAGTTACATGCATGCTTCATGGGAAGTAGGCTAACCTTATCACAAACTCTCAGGTTGCATGCCTCACATGCATCTGCTGTCCTGGGCATGCAGGAGTTCATGGGTGTGCTTAGGCGGGGCAAGTTCGATATCTCAAAGGCAGCTATGGACAAAGTTTGTGGGGATCAAGAGCTGGAATGAGAGAATAACCCCCCTCATCTGTAGAATGGGAGAATACCCCCCCCCCCCCCCATCATCTGTAGAATGGGAGAATAACCCCCCCCATCTGTAGAATGGGAGAATACCCCCCCCCCATCTGTAGAATGGGAGAATACCCCCCCCCCCCATCTGTAGAATGGGAGAATACCCCCCCTCATCATCTGTAGAACGGGAGAATACCCCCCCCCCCCCCATCTGTAGAATGGAATACCCCCCCCCCCCTTTTCATCTGCAGAATGAGAGAATAACCCCCCCCCCCCCCATGTGCAGAATGGGAGAGTAAGAATAACACCCCCCCCCCCATCTGTAGAGTGGGAGAATAACACACCCCCCCCCCCCAATCTGTAGAATGGGAGAATACCATACCCCCCCCCCCAATCTGTAGAATGGGAGAATACCCCCCCCCCCCTTTTCATCTGTAGAATGGGAGAATAACCCCCCCCATGTCTGTAGAATGGAAGAATAACCCTCCTCATCTGTAAAATGGGAGAAAACCCCTCTCATCTATAGAATGGGAGAATAACACCCCTCATCTATAGAATGAAGAAACTAGGAGTGAGGCAGGCAGAAGAAAGAAAAAAAAAACTGTGGACTAAAGTGACAAACCCGCAGTCAATGCGTGACAGGGGCAGTCAGTATATTGGTTACACTGGTTACTGGAACGGGCAGTGGAGCATATATGGGGTGATATAGTGATGCTTACCTTCTGAGATCAGCCAGTCAATCTTGTAGTAAAAAAAACCTCTCTCTCTCTCTCTCTCACTCTCTCTGAACCTTAAGTGCCCAGGGCACATGGGGCTTCTGCAAGAGTTTTCCACAAATGCCTGTCCTTTGCCTTTTTTTTCTGCTCTTGCCCAGGTGAGCCCTGTATTGCTCAAATCCTTTCTGTTGTTCTTCTCCATGTCTCTTTTGGTCAAATGGGGGAAAATGCATAAATGTTGGTCCATCTTTACCAGTCCAGTACGTTGCAACCATTATATAAAGCATTCAGAAACAATAAAGAGAAGAATTTAAAAAAACTGTAGAAATTACATTTTATTTTTGTTATTACATTTTGTTGATTACTCTAACTATTTGTACATTATAATATTATGCAGGTGAAGAGACTTGAAGGAAAAATCATCACACCCCTCATGAATTATGGTCTTCTGTGCAAGCAGACAAAGGTGTGTGTTAGTGTTATGTGTTGGGAAATCATATGTCCATTATTAAGGTTTAACTGACAGTAGTGTGAATCGCTGTTTCTTTCCCCTGTCCTTGAATGACCTTCTGTGTTGTTATTGTTTCATATTCTGTGTTGTTGTTTCATATGCTGTGTTGTTGTTGTTCCATGTACTGTGTTGTTGTTGATGTTCTATTTACTGTGTTGTTGTTGTTGTTCCATATACTTGTGCTGTTGTTGTGTCATATACTGTATAGTTATTGTTCCATGTACCATGTTGTTGTTCCATATACTGTGTTTTCCATTTACTGTGGTGTTAGTGTTTCACACACTATGTTGTTATTGCTATTGTTGTTCCATATGGTGTGTTGTTATTCTGTATGAAATGTTATAGAAGGAGTCGAGCTTTTCTGTTACTGTTATTGATGTCTTTAAATTGATCATTTTTATTTTCACAGAATGACCTGAAGTCTGCTTTCGGAATGAAAGACAGAGAAATGAATCAAAAGAAGAAACTGGAAACATTAAGGAACAAAAATCCACAAGACAGACTAAAAATAGTATCCTTTTAATGAGTATCAGATCTGGAAAAATTCCACTTGCATAAATTATCATTTCTACTTTAATTCTTCCTCTGTATTTCACACATGGTTTCAAAATTGTTTATTTGTTTTTTTTCACATCAATAGTTTAGTTAAAAATATTGATACAAAGAAAAAGATGTTAAAAATGTTCTAGTGTTGTTCTTATTTTGTTCAGAGCTATTTCATCCTTACGTGTTCAGCTTTTTGTCTATGTCATGCTAGCAGAACTGTAAGGATATTGTACCAGATATTTGACTTAGACTGACTCTTTCATAAATTGTACATTTCTGGAGACTCGATTCTAACATTAGCTTAAACTCCAGCTTCTTCATAAATGGTACATTTCTACTGACTTAAACTCCAGCTATTTTATAAATGGTACATTTCTACTGGCTTAAACTCCAGCTTCTTCATAAATGGTACATTTCTGCTGGCTTAAACTCCAGCTTCTTCATAAATGGTACATTTCTGCTGGCTTAAACTCCAGCTTCTTCATAAATGGTACATTTCTGCTGGCTTAAACTCCAGCTTCTTCATAAATGGTACATTTCTACTGGCTTAAACTCCAGCTTCTTCATAAATGGTACAGCCCAAACTTCTTTCAACTTTTGATTCTTCTGTTTTTTTGTTTTTTTTCTACTGCTCTACCCCAACTCTGTCAGAAATGGCAGGTTTCTGCCAGCACCGAATCAGATCACATCCAGAACTGCTTCTGCTTCAAACTGTTTGGCTGTGATGTCTAGTGTTGTGACTTTGTTGTTTAGACCACTTGTTCCCAACCTGTGGTCTGCAGACCACAAGTGGTCCCACGTGCTTCATCAGGTGGTCGGTGAGGCCCTGTTATTTTGGTATAAATGCAATATATTGAATAAAAACAATTAAGAGGTTATGGCGTTGTGATATTGCATGTATGCTGGTGGTATGAAACTAATAATTAGTTGGAAAAGTGGTTTTTGGATGTAAAAGGTTGGAAACTGCTGATTTAGCCTGCATTTCTATAATTTTCTCATGAGTTTTGCTTAAAAAATTGCTCTAATATCAATCCTTAGTAGTTTGTCCTTCCAGAACCCTCTGTGTAATATTTTCTTTTCCTTTTCTGTCATCGAAAAAAAAAAAAAAAGAGCATGAAAAGTGTTCATTGTATGAAATTCTGCTAGTTTTATGATGCTGTTTCTCATTTTCTTTTCTTAAGTCCTTTTTTATCCAGTTTTTTTTTTTTAATCAGCAGACAAGATTACAAAAAGTGACTGTGTTATTTGACATTGTGAGCCAGGACTGGTCTGCAACATGTTTGGTTGTTTTATAGTTGTTAAAATAACTCCAAGTAGTGATGACATTGTTTAACATTGCCACAGTTCTTCATTTAATATTTTAAAATTGTTTGTTTCTTTCCTTAATCAAGCATCAGACACAGGTAACATTTTTCACATTTCAGAGATAACACATCCAGTTCACAGCTTTAAGGTTTGAAGGTCCTGAGATTGAATCTTGATTGTCTGTGTGGCTGTGTTAGCATTATGACCTTTCTTGTTGGTGGTCGGTCTTGTTTTAGCATTGTGACACTTCCTGTTGGTGTTATTTATTTCTTGTCCATATTTCTAGCCTCCGTCTTATAGTCATCATTGTTAAAAAAATGTTAGGTTCTCATTGTTTAATGTTTTTGTTTTCCCTGTCTGAGTGTGTTCAGACCTGAACAATGAAGAAAGTTTATTTTTACAATAGTCTGTCAGCTGCAATTGCTTACTTGAGCATGTGTGCAGTACTATGTTACTTAACCTGGGGCCATTGCTTACTTGAGCATGTGTGTACTAATATGTTACTTAACCTGGGGCCGTTTCTTAAACGTTAACTCTTACTCCAAAACCCCACCAGCACTAGGGTTGGTAAAACTTGCACATCCGTAGGCATCAGTGCTGAGAGTGATATTTAGGCAGAGTTGAAATAACATGAAAAATAACTCTGATCCAACCCATTTAGTTAAATTATGGAGTAACTTCCTTCCAGTTTCTTTTTAGCAAAATTCATTATCGAAATTTATTCTGACAAGCATGAAAATTAATTCGGGAGTTAAAGAGTTTTAAAAAATCAGGCCACTTTAGAATGATAAAATTTCAGGAAAGTTGAATTGTCTTGGAAATGTCATCTTGAAATTTCAATGTTCTGCTGGTGTTATTCTGTCTCCTTGGAACTGTGAACAAGATGTTCTGCTGTTGTTGTTGTTCTGTCTCCTTGGAACTGTGAACAAGATGTTCTGCTGTTGTTGTTGTTCTGTCTCCTTGGAACTGTGAACAAGATGTTCTGCTGTTGTTGTTGTTCTGTCTCCTTGGAACTGTGAACAAGATGTTCTGCTGTTGTTGTTGTTCTGTCTCCTTGGAACTGTGAACAAGATGTTCTGCTGTTGTTGTTGTTCTGTCTCCTTGGAACTGTGAACAAGATGTTCTGCTGTTGTTGTTGTTCTGTCTCCTTGGAACTGTGAACAAGATGTTCTGCTGTTGTTGTTGTTCTGTCTCCTTGGAACTGTGAACAAGATGCTGTGCTATTGTTGTTCTGTCTCCTGGAATTGTGAACAAAATGTTGTTAACAGGGAAAGTGATGAAGTACAAGCATTGTGTCAAACTGGGAGTGGAGTGTGATGGATGAGCTAGCTTGAAGACCCTCAAAATGGGAAGATAAAAGAAAAAATTTCTAGATGCATTCTGGAATCGTGAAGATGATGATGAGCCTTACCCCATTAGCCAGACTGAATTTTTTTTTTGGGGGGGGGGGTGTTGTTTGTCAAGACTAGTTATATTTAGTAACAGAGGGCTAAATTTTGGTAATGTTTTGACACTTTATTACCCAAGGTCAGTAGACAGACAATTTCATGAGGGTCAGATGTCTGTCTGAAATAAATTTTGAGAAAGTTCAAGGTGGATTTGTGGCGTCTATTTAGGCTTGAGCAACTTGTAAAAGGGAAGAGTTGTGTTTTGTGTATCATCTGGGATAGACGTAGATTAGTCTGTTAGAAATGTAGTTGTGTAGTGAAATAGTTGTAGAATAGAGTGTATTAGGATGTTCTGATGGTGACAGTAGTCTGCCAGGAACATATGTCATGGAGATAGAAATTACGTCCAGTCTTATGTCCATGGATTTTATTGTTGTTCTTGTCATATCGTTCAGTGATTCATCGTCACCCTGTGCATCATTAAAGTCATTTCAACTGTAAGGTTACTGCTTCTGTATTACTATTTCCACTGAGAGAGAATGAACCTGAGAGCAAGTCTGCAAAGTGATTAACAAAACAGACGCAAAATAACGTAGAACAGTCGTAGATTAAATCAGATAAAATCTTAAGAGTCATATTTACAGTGGACAATAGTGGAAACTTACAGAGAGATGAATAACTATAAGCAACAAATTACATCTATATATAAGCAGATGAGTAGAAGATAGAATCTCCGAGAATTCTGCTTTATGCCCAGTTGTGTTCATTGCAGCCATTCATTACCGTCACATACCTGAAAGTTTAAATTGGAACTGAATGAATGATGTCAACACAACTCTCATCAGGGCGGTGACTTATTTCAGTTATTTGTAATCCTTCACATGACAAGCGTGTTACGACATTGGCCAAAAGACGGTCTCACAGTACACAACAAAATGAGATCTTTAGATTCTCTGTCGTCTCATAAAAAGGAAGTCTCTTTGCATCCTCACACATAGAAAGCTCCTTCCTTCATCTCACAAATAGAAAGTTTTCTCAGCATCTCACAAATAAAAAAATTACCCTCCTCGCTCTAGCTTCTCCAGTGTTCGTATATAGTATCTAGTTTTTGTCCTAACCTTGGCCTCATTGCTATGTCATCTATTTGTAATATATGTCAGAGATAAAGCTCTGAGTGTGTTACATTGAACCTATTCTATGGAAGTGAATCATGGACAGTCAACAGATCAATGCAAGATCAATGGAGACATGAGAAATGTGGTTCCTTAGACGAATGTTAAGAATACCATGGACAGTTAAGATAACAAACAGGCATTGTCCAAGACGAGCAGATGAAGAAAGAAACCTAATCAAATCATAAGAAAACAACAGTCATCATTCTTTGGATGTATAATGAGAAGGGAAAGGCTTGAAAACATTAACAGGAAAGGTAAATGGGAAGAGAGGCAGGCGAAGACATGAGGAAAAAAAATTATAGATAGTCTGACAATAAAAAGTCACCAGATGAGCTGATGAAAAATATTAAAGAATGCAGTCTATGGAGAAGCATGACCACCAGTACTTACTGACATGGCACATGATGATAATGATGATGATTAGTTGTCTTCGTATTTTTCTTGTCCTTGTCAGGCATGTCACAGAAAAATGCTCATGTAGACAGAGACCATCAGGATTTTCTCTAAGAAAGTTTTGAAAAAATTAAATTCTAGTTAAAAAAACATCTTTCTGGATTTTGATTATCTGAGTTCTATTTATAGCATGTTTTGAACGTTCTTTGTTCTTTAGCTTGAAGGCGAGTTACAACGAGCCACCTTGGATTCTTCTCGAAGCAGTAAGCAACTGGAGCAGCAGATAGACAATTTTGAGGACAAAAAACTAAAAGATATGAAGGTTTGAGAGCTAATTTTTAAAAAATAATGATCTTATTTTGCCGAATTCAAGTTATCAAATTAAGTCTGCTGGTTTTTATTTCTTTATAATTTATTTTATTGTGCCAGGAGAGTAGTGTTTCTTTTTTGATGCCAGGAATGGCTGGTTAAGATCCTGTATCTTGCAGTGCTTTCTTGTAGCAGACTGGGTCACAGCAGGCTGATGAATGACGTAGGAATCAGATTGGTCCTTGTTATGGCTGAATTAGAGAGTAGCCTGATATAGCTTCTTCTTTGTTCACTTCTACCACTAAGATTGCCCCATGATCCTGCTGAAGTTACCCCCGTGGTCCTTGATTGCCCCTGTGGCCACAGGAGTAAATTCAGCAGGATCATGGGGCGATCTTGAGATCCCTGAAAGGACTACAAGAGGTTTAGAGTATTGTGGGGCCTGGGCCTGTTTCTCGGTGGGTCACAGAAGCAGGATTGCATGACACCGTGGTTTTCATTGCACCAGTTTAATCTGGAGTTGGATTGTCTCATTGGAAAACCTCGACGTGTTTTGGATATCCATATATCCACACCGGGGCCTGTTATAGCATCCTTCATTCTACGTCCAATGATTTGTACATCCTGATTTATGAGGTCACCATCATTACTGAGCAGAAATTGTTCCGTTTGCCACGCATTTGGAACTGTGTTATCATGGTGTATCACTCAGTATGGCAAACAGGCATTGTTTGTCTTACTCAGTTTGATTGATTTATCATGTGTCATACTGGTGGATGTTGACAATGATTGATTGATCATGTGTCATACTGGTGGGTGTTGACAATTATTGATTGATTGTGTGTCATACTGGTTGGCATTGACAATGATTAATTGATTGTGTGTCATACTGCTGGGTGTTGGCAGTTATTGATTGATCACATGTCATACTGATGAACATTGACGATGACTGATTGATCATGTGTCATAACTGGTGGGCATTGGCAGTGATTGATTGATCATGTGTCATACTGGTAGACTGTGGCAATGATTGGCTGACCATGGAGCACAATGGTGTATGTTTAACCTTCGAGAAATCCTAGACAAAGCACTTTGATGTGAAGGAAAGAAACGTGACAAAACCTGGGACTTGTCACTTTTCTTTTTCTCATGTCTAAAGGTCTTTGTCTACAATTTTTCAAAGACAACCATACAACACTGTTCTCTGTCATTTTACTGTGGGAAATCCTCATTTCTTATTTGAAAAATTTGGTTGATAATGTGCCTCTGTGGTTGGCATCAACAGTGGGTGATTGATCATGTTTCTTTTCAGTTGATGTTAGCAGTTATGCTTCTTCTGTCAACACATTCCCTGATGTACAGTTGCCTTATGTTTCCTGTGCCACCTTGTCTGCCCAGCCCTTTTGGATATTTTATCTTGGCCTTCCATTCCTTTTGAGTTTCCCAGTGACAAACAGGTTTTGTAACCTCCTGTCTTGTCATGACATCTCTTTTCTAACCTCCCGTCTTGTCATGACATCTCTTTTCTAACGTCCTGTCTTGTCATGACATCTCTTTTCTAACCTCCTGTCTTGTCATGACATCTCTTTTCTAACCTCCTGTCTTGTCGTGGCATCTCTTTTCTAACCTCCAGTCTTGTCATGACATCTCCAGAGAATTTTGATTATGTTTTATCAGAAAAAAATGTCTAAATTTCAGAAAATATTGAGAGAGTTTGTGACCATTGAGATGCATTTCCACGCAAAAGCCTTAGAACTGTACACCCAGTGTTTCCAGACTTTGGATCAAATAGATCCTGAAGCTGATTTAGAGGTGAATTTTGTGTGTGTGTGTGTTTTTGGATTCTTTCTGATGCTGATTGTCTTGTTGATGCCATTTTTTTCCTTCTTATGTTGTAAGGCTTTAATTTGTTTTTGTATTGTAATGGTAGCAGGAGCTGAGATGTCTGCCTTTGTGCTGGATATGGCAAACTGTGGTCAGCCTAGACCATAGCTTATTTCTGTGTAAAATTTCCTAGAAATAGACTACAAGGTCTAACAAGAAAGGATAGATGTTCATCTTCTTGTTACATATTGCTGCTCATTGGAAAGGCAGTGTTTGGATATTAGAAAAGTCATGACAGTCTATTCCAGACTCTCAGCACATACATGATCATCGTTTGTCCATGGCTAGATTTTGTCATCGATTCTGGTCTGAAGATTATAACATAAGAGCAAGACATATATCACTTTTTCTTAATAAATCTATAGTTTTTTTTTAACATGATTTCTCACATTGCCTTTCATTATAAAGAAAATCAGATCTTTCCTCTGTCGATTTTTTTTTTTTTTAAATAGGAGTTTAGACATCATTTACGGCCAGAAGGAACCATGAGATCGGACATTGCTAGGTCTGCCTCGCAAGCGTCACTCGATTCAAAACGAAGCTCCGGAGGAAGCGGTACTCCAAGAACGCTACCTCCCAAACAACCAACACCCACGCAGACAGACAACAGGAAGAAGATTGCTCCTCCAAAAATTCAGGTAAGTCTCTTTTTTCTTTTTTTGGCTAAAGGACATGCAGATTCTGTTGGTTTGTTTTTGTTTTTGTTTTTATGGATGGGAGGGGAATTAAGATGGGAATGCTGAGGAATGTACTGGAATATATGACAGTCTTCGAGATTCTTCTTCATTGAACATTCTGAGTATCAACTTGGATATGCCTGAAGAATGGAGCAGATCACTTTAGTTTGTCAGAATGACCGCAGCTTGTTCTGGCTTGGTATTGCTGATGGCTACATGTACCTTCTTTGTCCTAGTATGCAGGACAGTCCTGCAAAAGAGGCATATTTCTTGACAACCCCGAATATTCATTTGTAAGAGGCAATTCCAGACCTCGAGAAAGATGATATGGGGAAAGAAAAAAGAAAAGTAAGACCAGGTCAGATGAAGAATTTTCAGCTCTCCTTGATGTTCTTCTGGGGTGCTAGTAGAATCAGTGACAGTGGTGATGGTGATAATGTTGATGACTCTAGCCAGTGCACTTATCTTCATCTTTGTGTGTCCTCGTTTCAGAATTTGGTGAATCTCATTAAAAACTGGATGATTATGCAAAAATCACCTATCTGGTTGTCTCATCTTCTTTTGTAGGATTTGGAAGATGACAGTGACGATGATGATGATGATGACGATGATGAAGATGATGATGATGAAGACGACGATGATGAAGATGAATCTGAAGACGAAACAGAAACAGACAGAGCACCCCCTAGAAAGAAATGAAACTGTTTCTCACCCAACATAGATGCTATTGAAACAGAATTACTCTTACTATATTTGGAAGATCTGTTGCCATCAACCTTCCTTGGGAAGATGGCACAAAATGACGATGATTATTGGGGTGGGGGGTGGGGAAGAAGTTACTGTGAAGTCAAGAAAGTAGCAAGAGTTAGAGAGCAACTTTTTAGTTCAGAAGAAGAAGAAATTTTCTTGCTTGGTGAGGAACTGAGGTATTCAAGTTAAGAAACAAAGATTTTATTTTATTTTGAAAATGGTTGCTATATTTTAAAAATTAATTTATATCACATACTTCAAATTGTTTTATCTTTTAAATTTTATAAGCAAAAAATTTGGCTAAATGATTTCTTATAGTGAAGTGAAAAGTGAAGTAAGTATTGAAGGATAAGAGAATTAGAAGTTCAAAGTGAGGCAAATAAGGAGAGTGAAATTTAACAGTAACTCTTAAATAACTGATTGATTAAAGAATACAGCTGTGGTCTTCCTAACAGATGACTGCATCTTATTTTTAGCTTCTATGGTAACTTTAAATTGTCGATTTAAAATTTGAGATTTCTTTTTAAAAACTCATCATCTTGGTGCTTTTCGTTACATTGACAGCTTATCACAGGTGAAGAGCTTATATTTAAAATAGTAAAGGCAACTTTAACAGATATTAAGGTGAAGAAATTTGAGCAAGCTCAGCTTTGCATCATTTAATGACTTAATTAGTAAAAGCATGGACATTTTTTTATGTTACATTATACAAAGTTTTTGGTAGAACTAGTCACATTATTGTCAGTTTTTGTGTCACTGTTGTCATACTTGAAAGTTTCATTGCTATAAGCACACAGACTGTCATGATTTCTACTGACATTTCATAGATGCTAAACTGACAGGTTTGTTTCAGTGTGAAACGAGTGGCTCTGCCTGTGAGATTATCATCAAATGTGTGGCACCGGCATTTTAGTCTGATGTCTCTGGTGTGGTATATGTTTTTGTAGCTTGTGGTCTGATTGGATATCCCTGCATAGTAAAGGAGTTATGTTGATCCCAGGCCGTTTATCGAGCATAGCTAACCTTTATTTTTAGAGGCTTCACTTCAGCTGCCAGTCTGTGGGCATTATGGGAAGAAAAAGACAAGATTTTTTTTTTCCTAACAAAAGTTGTTTTATTCACTTTTCCATGCCACTTTTGTGAGAAGTCACAGACCTTTTGCTTTAAGAGCCCTGTCTGATGTGAGTACTGTCTGCCCAGGTTGGTGACATTCTTTTCATACCAGCGTTGTTTGCACACCGGTGTGCTAGTTCTGGGAGAACAACACAGCTATTGCTGTGGTGCAGAAATGTTATTGTTAAGTGAGGCTTAACCTTTTGATAAAGGTAGAGGCAAAATATGCAGTAAATACAATGATGAAGCATATAATTCTGCTCTGAGAGCAAAACCAATGAGATTTATGTAAGTAATTGTTCATTTAGATTATAATGAAACTACAGTTACTACATTCAGCCCTTTCCTGATGTTTTTTTTTTCCTCCTAATTTCATTTATAAGGTTTTTTTTAATAAGAGGACATATCATTCATTCTGATCATAGGAAAATAATGTTAAAACTTGTACATTTAGTTCTTGTCAAGATTGTGTTATATTCCTTACAGTTGTGCTGTTTTAGACTAATATTAACCCTGTCATTTATTTATTCTTTGAACAATGTTGGAATGGTATACAACTAGGCTCATCTTGAAATACAAGCTTAGGATTTTGCAGACATATATATGTATCTATGTGTGGCAGGTTATTGCTTTAATATCTTCCTGTCAGTGTGACTGAGTTATCTGCAGCTGATGCAGTGACTTTCTTCAAATAGAATCTTTCAGCTGGATCCTCAAACGCAGAAGAAGAAGATGAAGCATTGAGCTGGATCCTCAAACACAGAAGAAGAAGAAGAAACATTGAGCTGGATCCTCAAACACAGAAGAAGAAGAAGAAGCATTGAGCTGAATCCTCAAACACAGAAGAAGAAGAAGAAGCATTGAGCTGAATCCTTGAACACAGAAGAAGAAGAAGAAGCATTGAGCTGGATCCTCGAATACAGAAGAAGAAGAAGCACTGAACTGGATCGTCGAATACTGAAGAAGAAGAAGAAGCATTGAGCTGGATGACAGTGGGTTATAGTGCCTTTCCTTGAATTCCTGGACCAGACCAAAGAATCAGATACACTAAACAGACGAGAACAAACCACCACCTTTCAACTAAGAACAAGGCACATAACCCTGAACGCACACATACATCGGATAAAGCCCGATGAAACACCCAAATGTCCATTGCGTGATAATAACCAAGAGACAACCACAGACCTTCTCCTAGAATGTCCAGCACTCAAAGACAGGACTGCCTGAACATCCAGATATCAAGAACATTATGTACAAACTTGATACAATTAAAGAAGAGCTGCAGATCCTTTGCCATTGCTTCAAGCCAGAGAGCACAAGCTCAGATGGCTGCTGGATCAGAGAAATGAAATGACCCAAGAACCAAACTTCTTGCCAGGCTTCACCACCATGAGGAGCATGCAGAGCCCAGTCCCTTTAACAATTACTGAAGGAACACAACAGCCCAGGAGCATCCATGAGGAGGAGGGATATTGTCTTGGCCAACTCTAGCCCTGACATTTGTTATAGTACATATAACAGTACATTTATGCTGTAAGATCGTGTTTATCCAGCATATCGTGATGAAAGGCCCGTATAATGGAAATGTGAAATTCTTTCAGATTTTAATTTTTGCTCTGCATAAGCTTAGAGTGATCTGGTTTTTAATATGCAACGGAAAGCACTTTTAGTTTTTTTATGGAAGGGAAGGAGGCAGAAACTGCAGGGGGAAGTAATAGATGAACACATAAAAATGAAAAAGAAGCAGAAGTTGCTCCAACTTGTAACAGGCTGGTAAAGATTCTGTTTCAAGATCAAGGTGTAGCTGCAGCAAAAGCAGGCTTTAGATTCATCTCTCATAGGCCTGAGATACAGCTCTCATAGATCTTAGTTACAGCTCTCATATGCCTAGAATGCATTTTTTTTTTCTCTCTTTTGGTTAATCTGTATATGACAAAACTAATATATGATATCTCATGTGTTACATATAGATGAATAAGTCCGTCCATATAAACCCACCTGTATTTGTGTATTCTGACTTATCTCTTGGTTGTCATGGTGCTGCAGCATTTTTTGTGTTAGATGTTTAAACAAAAATTGTTCATTTAATTAAAGTTGTGAATATACATATTTTATATGGCTCTTCTTTTTATTTTATTATTATTGGTTTTTTTTTTTTTTTGCAAGAAATTCTGGACTGAATATGCAGGTGGTCTCCACCTTTTTAGGATTATGGACAAGCCCGTTCCTAAATTTGTCTTACGTCACATTTGTACACACGTTGGAATAGTTAAGAACAGTTCATGTCTAACATTTTAGTGCTGTGGCTATGAGGATGAAAGCAGAAAAAAAAACTAACTAAAGCCAAATATAGTAACACATGAGTCACTGTTAATACCAGTGTGGTCAGGCAGAAAAGAGCAATCTTTGTCCTACCCTGGGCCATATGCCCACAAGCTGACGAACCACTGTAGATGCACAATGTTTGATGCATTTCACAAAGAGGCTCCCATCTGATGTTATGAATCACTGTAAGTAACTCAAATTTTTAATATTATAGGCTTTACTAGGGTTGGTTTGTAACTTAGTTGTGCATAGAAACCATGGACTGCCTGTATTTACTTTCACCATCCTGGAAGGATACATAATGGGGAAAAGAAAGAGAGGAAGACCAAGGCGAAGATGGCTGCAAGACATCGTTGATGATCTGTAAATGGATGCATCAGCAGCAAGCCATCTTGCTCACAACTGAGAGACCTACAGGAGTGCTGTTAGGGAGGCAAAGTTCCACAAGGGACATGCAAATGAATGAATGAATCAAGTGTGAAATTTTAGTGAACATGATATTGGAGCACTATCACAAACAGTGTGCCAGAAAATATAACCTAATTTCATGTTGTAGATAAATGTATGTGGTAAAGTTATCTGTGTGTGAACTTGTTACATAGTAGGGCAGCGAATGTCTGAATCAATAATGAATTGACTTCCCATGTCAAGGTAGTGGGTTTGAGACTGACATTGCAGCTATAAAAGTGGGTACATGGTAATTCATTTTAATGGGTTTGGTTAGAGACAGTTTCTGGGAGACTCACAAAGATGTGTATGGGGTTTGACATAGATATTCTTAGACAGGTATTTGAAACTTGAAAGCAGCATTTATGATGTTGTGCCACTTTGTTTATTTCTTATACAATTCCAAAAGGGAAGGTGAGGGAAGACAGTAAGAAGGAGTTGTTTAAAACTTCAGTGAAGTAAAATTCTAGAAGCTGTAAAGTTTCAGAGTGGAAGAGGCAACTTTTGATATATGAAGTAACAAGTTTACAAATGTAACTACATTTTTACAGTCCATGATATGGATAAACTGCTCCGTCAGTTTGTGAACCTCAAATAAGAGATTCATATAGGCTTATTATTTTACCAGTTTGTTCAGTCTGAGAGATTCATATAGGCTTATTATTTTACCAGTTTGTTCAATCTGAGAGATTCATATAGGCTTATTATTTTACCAGTTTGTTCAGTCTGAGAGATTCATATAGGCTTATTATTTTACCAGTTTGTTCAATCTGAGAGATTCATATAGGCTTATTATTTTACCATTTTGTTCAGTTTGAGAGATTCATGTAGGCTTATTATTTTACCAGTTTGTTCAGTTTGATAGATTCATATAGGCTTATTATTTTACCATTTTGAGATCCTGAAACATAGACTGACTCATTAATCATTTGAAAACTCCTAATATAGACGGAATAATATGCCACTTTCAGAGCTCCTGATTAAGACTGACTAGATTTGTGAGCCCCTGATATGGATAGAATGGTTACTCTAAGAGCCACTGTTAAAGACTGAATAGTTCACCAGGCTAAGACCCTCTAATATAGACTGATTAGTATGTAAACACGTTCAAGAGCCTCTGATATAGACTGACTAGTTGTACAGTTTGAAAGCCCTTGATGTAGACTGACTAATTGTATGGTTTGAAACCCCCCCTGATATAGACTGACTAGTTGTACAGTATAAGAGTCCTTCGTAAAAGCTGATTTGATAGCCAGTTTGAGAACCCCTAATATAGACAGACAAGTCAACCACCCTGAGAACCCCTGATATAGACTGGCTAGTCAACCGGCCGACTACAACGAAAAAACTAATCTGTATATATATATATATATATATATATATATATATATATATATAGAGAGAGAGAGAGAGAGAGAGAGAGAGAGAGAGAGGGATAGTTTTTTAGTTTTTTTTTTTTATGAACACAAAAAAGTAAACCATAACAGTTTTTGTTGGCATGTTGATTTAGGTAGAAGTTTGTTGTGTTTGAATTAGCCATCACTGATTACTGTCTACCAGTACGACACCGGCAAGCACAAGCTTTTTTTTTTTTCTCGTTTGACACCGACGGATGATTAGCCAGCCCGCGTTCCTAGCAACCAACACGTTGACTTGAGAGGCGATATAAAGGGGACATTGAGTGTAAGTAACGAGGCCACACTGAGCTCTGCTGTGGGCTGTACAAGAGAATGTGTGTTAGCTAGCGCCTGTAGGGGATATCACAGAAGCACCGGCGAGTGATCAGAACGTGTGGTGTAGGTACTGCTGTTTACAGTAATATACCTTTTTATTATTTAAATCTCTTTTATGCCCATTCATATCATATGTTTTTAAACGACAAAGGTTTTTATACATTGAAATACATGGCACGGTACACCGGTTCCGTTTTTTTCCCCTTCCCTCTTTTTCTGTTAATATTATTAAACAAATATTCACGCGAGTGCCGGCAAATCAGCGGTTATTTGAAATAACTGAAAACCGAACTCAATCAAGTTGTTCCTTTGAGAATGGATCTGTAATGAATGTATGCTATCAGTTCTAGGCCTATGATCAGCGAACGTGGGAGAGCCTTGTGATGAGTGTAAATTGTGTACAATACTTGATGTGTACAATAGATGAATATGTAAAGGTTTTTAATTAAAATCTAGTGACGGGGGAGTTGAGAGGATTTGGGGGTAGGGGGTGCACCTTAGTGAATAAAAGTAGTTTTAGGGATCCACTAGCTGAATAAGGCATGAAGCCATTGATGTGCGTAATTACACAATAAAGCAAATAATTTTCAAACTGTGGCCGTTAGAAATCGTTACAGACGGTCCCCGACTTATTACTGGCCCGTAAAAAAAAAAAAAAGTCCAAGTAAAATCCCCGTTTCTAGGCATATTGGGGACACGTATTTCCAAGACCGTTTGGCACATGAAAGTATGATGTGGTCAGTATCACATCTGGCCTCAGATTTCTCTGGTACCTATTTTTTTTTTTTTTAGGTAGGTAGATCCTGGGGCCTTTTTGGTGTGTTTGTACCAGAAAAAAATCCCCAGGGCTGGGATGTGAATCCGGTGCCATCGGATTAGTAGAGCGAGCGCCTACCCACTCAGCCCACCGTGCTGTTCCATGAAACCCTACATAAATGAAAACATGCGTTACGTCGGAGCATGATCTGTACTAGCATGTCACAAAAATATAACAATAAACATAGGTATAACAAATAACCGGCTAGCGTAGTGGTTAGAGCACTCATCTAGCAGTCGAATGGTCGAGGGTTCGAATCCCCAGCTGAGGGGGGGTTATTTTTTTTTCCCGACCAATATAGCCCCGAGGTCGACCCAGCCTCGTAAAATGGGTACCAGAGAAATCTGGGAAGATAAATGCGGCCAGGCGTGATACTGACCACATCAGACTTCCATGTGCCGAAGGTCTTGGAAAGTACGGGCCTAACACCGTATCCCAATATGCCTGGAAACGAAGATTTTACCTTTTATCTTGGGTAAGAGATCCTCTACGTAAGTAGAGCTATGTAAATCAGGGTCATCTGTACATAGTGTCTGAGGTAACATTTGTGTATCTGATACATAGTGTCTGAGGTAACATTTGTGTATCTGATACATAGTGTCTGAGGTAATATTTGTGGATCTGATACATAGTGTCTGAGGTAATATTTGTGTATCTGATACATAGTGTCTGAGGTAATATTTGTGTATCTGATACATAGTGTCTGAGGTAATATTTGTGTATCTGATACATAGTGTCTGAGGTAATATTTGTGTATCTGATACATAGTGTCTGAGGTAATATTTGTGGATCTGATACATAGTGTCTGAGGTAATATTTGTGTATCTGATACATAGTGTCTGAGGTAATATTTGTGTATCTGATACATAGTGTCTGAGGTAACATTTGTGTATCTGATACATAGTGTCTGAGGTAACATTTGTGTATCTGATACATAGTGTCTGAGGTAATATTTGTGGATCTGATACATAGTGTCTGAGGTAACATTTGTGTATCTGATACATAGTGTCTGAGGTAACATTTGTGTATCTGATACATAGTGTCTGAGGTAACATTTGTGTATCTGATACATAGTGTCTGATGTAACATTTGTGTATCTGATACATAGTGTCTGAGGTAACATTTGTGTATCTGATACATAGTGTCTGAGGTAACATTTGTGTATCTGATACATAGTGTCTGAGGTAACATTTGTGGATCTGATACATAGTGTCTGATGTAACATTTGTGGATCTGATACATAGTGTCTGATGTAACATTTGTGGATCTGATACATAGTGTCTGATGTAACATTTGTGGATCTGATACATAGTGTCTGAGGTAACATTTGTGGATCTGAATAAAGGGAGCGCGTGTTAGAAAGAGAACATACGTCAAAGCGAGCTGGTACTATCACGGCCAGCGAAGATGAGATGACCAAGACCCTGTCTTACTACTGCAAAATGCTGCTGCGTTACTAGAAGAGTATGGATCGATGGTTTGTATATGATGGTGGAATGTTGAGAAACATGCATCTCAGGTCTTCTCTCCGAATTTAGGAAAGTCTCGGTAAAGCGCCCTCTATAAAGTTAGTGCCCGTGATTCAAGAGTATAACCAGGGTGAACAGGTAAGATAATCAACCAATCAGATTCAGGAAGTGTTTAGTTTTAATTAACTGCGAGATTGCTGCAACAAGTAGAAAGTTTATAATGCCAGTTTGTCTAATTGGAACCAAATTACACTTGATATTTATTTAATGATAGTGGACGAATATTAATTAGCGGATCGAGTTCTACATGTCATAGTGTCTGATATATATATATATATATATATATATATATATATATATATATATAGACTAGTAGAGTACCGGTGATGTTCAGTTTATTTGGACAATAATTTATTATCAAGAGCAATCTATTAGACACAAGAAATCAATTAACGATAATCAATAAATCAGCTTATACGATTGTGTATTTGTGTACGGCGCCTACGCTAAACTTTCTGCAGGCGACAATTCTGAGTAAGCCGTCAGGTAAGATTTTCTCTTAAACATGGATTACTTTCTATTTATATTTTTACTTTCGAACTGTTAGCTCCTTCCTGTCATTTATGAAATTTTTTTTTTTTTGAAACTTCAATCATTTTCTGGCATTCTGGTTTTGTGCTAAGTTTCCTGAACAAGCGAATTCAGTTCATGAAAAAAAATTTTCAGTTGTTAATTATGTACAAGAAAAACAATTATTTCGTATTAGTTACAAGTTTATGTTTTACATATTTTGTTTAAATAACGTTCGTTGTGCAAAGTAGGAAAGTGCTAAGAGAACATTTAACCGCCACACTGGACAGGGTCCCTACGACTCAAATATTGTCAGTGTAACAATAATGTGTGGGTTAAATAATGGTCAATGTAGGCGGGGAACAATTTTTTATAAATAGGAAACTACGAGGCTTTGGTACGGTAAAGTAAGAGAACAAATATTGTAGGAAGAGACCTCGAAAAAATCGCAGACAAAGCACTTTAGTGAGACGTGAGAGAAAGACCCCAATAGTGGGGTGCTAGTTGGCTAAGTCGATAGTACGCTGTTCTTTCGTGGCTAGACGGCTGCTCGTCCTACCGGAGTCCGTGTTCGAATCCTAGGTAATTCTCTTGTGATTTTTCTTTCTCTCACGTCTCACTAAAGTGCTTTGTCTACGATTTTTTCGAGGTCTAATCCTACAATATTTGTTCTCTTACTTTAGTGTAGGCGGGGGTACAGTGCATTGCTTAGATGAGCTGGTACAATCCTGTTAAGACGGCCCTGCTTTTAAATGGAACAAAATGTCCAAGTCCAGCTGTTAAACAAAATGGAATTTGCGGGTTTTAAATTTCGGTAGACAAACTGTACACAATTAACATAATTTAGCTTCTATTAATTTTCTGACAGAATAATGTTCTTTGCTTCTCTCTCTCTCTCTATCTTTCTCTTTCTTACTCTCTCTCTTTCTCTTTCTTACTCTCTCTTTCTCTCTCTCTCTCTCTCTCTCTCTCTCTCTGTCTCGTTATATACATTGTTTATTGTAAAATTATTGATGCTGAGACATTTCTGCTTTAATTAGTGCTATATCTATTGTTGGTACGTTTATAACTTTATGAATATTCATACTACTACTACTACTACTACTACTACTACTACTGCTGCTGCTGCTGGTAATAATAATAATAATAATAATAAAAGAATTGCTGCTGCTACAGCTTTAGGTCCAGCTATTTTATTGCTCCTACAACTTCTACTATAATTACTACCACAACGTTATCATCACTACTACTACTACTACTACCACCACCACCACCACCACAACGTTATCACAACAACTACTACTATTAATACTACTACTAGTAGTATTACTACTGCTAGTAGTATTACTACGATTACTACTCCTACTACAATTAATACTACTACTAGTAGTATTACTACTATTACTACTGCTGCTGCTAGAACTATAGCTCCTGCTATTTTTATTACTATTATTATAATAATTACTACCACAACGTTACTGCTGTTATTACTGATTCTAATACTGTTTTTTTTTACTGACAATAATCATTATTTTCTTTTGCGATTCTGCTCCTCGTCTTGAGAGTACCCCCCATAAAACTACCCGTCCTCTTCTGTCTAGTGACCCAGTGACAGCGTCTGCTTCGTCTATTATAACAATGTACTTGGGTGAATTATATATTCCTGACTAAAGAAGTTATTTGTTCTTTGATAGACGGCACCAATATAATACTGACGAGTTGTGAACTCTTATTCTTGATGAATGAAGACATTAGTGTTCTTTGGTTCTCTGATCACAACACATCGATGTTTCACAAATATTACACTTCATTAAACCAGAGGAAGTCCGATGGAATGTTCGCTACAGAATTCATTTACTACTAAGATATTCTGTGTATATCAATATAGATAATATTATAGATATAAATAAGATATTCGACTTAGAATTCACAACGTCACTTGTACTAAGATGCAATATGACATAATCTTCGCTAGTTTCGTCGTTGAAGCACATCAATATCAAACTATCATATTCTACATGCAGCAATTCTTAATGTTCTCTTTTTTTCACAATATTCTACACAATTGATAAGAGGACAATTCTAAACTCTGTACTATATTCGATCTGCAACACGTGGTCAACTAGTTCCTCGTCTAAAAATCACTGTACTCGAAGTTTCAAAGCAACAAATATTCATATCACTTGAATCACTTGAAACGCATCTTCAGTCTGTCCTAGAACTACTTCTGCAAGACTGCTTTTTCTGAGTATCTATTGCTCTAATTGTCCATCTATTCCAACTGTCGTTACCTACGTCTTCTTTCTCTCTCGTGTCTTCTCTGGTGTGTGTTCTCCGTCTACTGTTCTTCTCTGATTGTCTGTCCTTCTCTTCTTCTCTTGTCTGGACCGGTCTCAGTTCACTGACCGTCCTTGTTCCTCCGTCTTCGGGTCTCCGTCCTCTGTCTCCTCCCTCCTCTACTTCTTATTCCTTCTTGGTTCTTCTTCCTTGTTCTTATTGTCTGTTCTTCCGTCTTCGGGCTCCCTCCTCTGTCTCTTCTTCTTCCTCGTTCCATGAGCGTTCTGACTGTCCGTCATTCAAACTGCCCCGTTACTTATATGTCGTAAGTCAGTTGTGCAATAGGCCACGCCTCGAAATATTTAATTGGTCAGCAAGCCGAGTTGGTCACTTCTTTATTTAAAAACCGTGTGCAACGCGTGTCAGTCGGTGTCAGTTTCGTCTGTACAATTGTTATTTACCTAAGTCATTACCGTGCTCTTTCCTGTCGGCGGTTTATTGTGTCCTCGCTTTTCATTGTTTCTGCCTTTTCTGTTCGTCTTTTCCATTTTGTTTACACGTGTCAACGTCCAGTCACCGCTTTGTTATCACTGGACCATCCTACTTTCTGGCGTCCTACCTATGTCTTTCCTACATGTCAGCGTCACTGAGTCTCGTCTTTTTCTATTCACTGTTTCCACTGTTTACTTTTGTCCGCGACTTGTTCTAGTGTCATGGAAGTTTTATACCTTTCTCGTCCTTTTCTCTGTCGCTATTCGATGTTACCATTTTCTTTACAGTAAATTTTCATAATCATATTCATTAATAATAATAATAATGATGATGATGATGATGATGAATAACAACTATAATCATTACTTACAAGGCCATGCTACATATTTAAGGCCACCACAGTATCTGGGGTAGGGATCCCAACACCTGTCCTCGCTACTTGTGGTTTCCTAGGCAAAGCCCAGCTTGACCCCGATGTCAGTCGAAACCAGATGCAATACACCAACTACAAAGACACCAGAAACCATCCTCTTTCACCTACGGGCAGACCACTGAGCCACCTGCATCGACTCAAAATGTCTCGGGCAGACGAGTGTCCATGTGGCAGTGGAGCCCAGACTCCAGGACATGTCCTACAAGAGTGCCCAAACCATTCGCACCTGAGACGAGAGACATGGCCAGAGGACATAAGCTTGGGGGCAAAGTTTTTGGGGCTCCTATAAGCACCCGGAGAGGACTGCGAGCTTTCTCATGTCGACAGGGATCAGGATCTGAAGTGACCAACAACCTCGAACTCAGGATGAGAAGAAGAAGAAGAAGACCCAAAAGAATTTCACTCGAGTGCGAAACCGAAGGCATGATAGAGCAATAACACTACACCACCGGTGCACACCTTTTTAAAAACCCTTCAGTGCCTCAGAATTCAAAGTACGCTACTTATTTTGTTTGTGGCAGATTCAGTTTTTCCCTGGTAACTTTCCCTTCCTCTCCAGAAATCACTTACTATTCTTCACCACAAGCAAACTCCCATCCATTCATCCATATCCTTGGGTGGGCGGTCGGTCGGCTAAGCAAAACACCGCCCTGTGGTGTCGTGCGGGTCAACAACAAATTCTCTCCACCTCTCACGGTCTGCGGCCAGCCTTTGTATTGTGCTCCACCTGTGCTGCCTGCTGCTCATTTTCTCTTCTACATTTCTCCGCCAGATAGCCCTAGGTCGCCCTCTCTTTCTTTTTTTCCATTGGCTGTTTTAGCGATGTTGCTGGGGCAACACATGGCCAATCCGTTTCCAGCGTTTTTATTTTGCTGTCATGACCTGCTTATCTTCTAGTTCGCATTGGGGGGGGGGGGGGGGGGGGGGGGGAATAGATCTCTATTATTTATTCAAATGTATAAACTAGGAAAAAAGTAGGAGCAGCTTTATTACTTAACCATTACAAACTATTTCTTGCCTGTGGCCCGTTAAATGTTTAAAATCTTTCCGAGGTAGGTTTGTGTGGAATGAGGATAATTTGCCCATTATGAGGATAATTTGCCCATTTCCTTTTCAGTTGTTCTCCAGCGTTTTACCCCATAGAGAAATAAGGATAATATACAACTTTAGTACAATTGTATTTTGGTTCTGGTTCTGTACTGGAAGGACTTCCAGATGTTTCTAAGATGAATGAAAGCTGCTCTTGTTAAGTCTTTATTTGTTCCTCCATCCGCTGTTAGTATGTTGCCAAGGCATAACAACTTAAGTGGCCCTAGATTTCTCCTTCCACTTGTTCAGTGGCCATGTTCTTTGCCAGAGAATAAAACCGAGTATAAAAAACAACTGACATTGGAACCATAAACCCTTTTCTCTCAAGTAAAATCAATAGATTTTGTCTCAAAAACTGATTTCCATTTATAAGCGCACGTTTCTTGCCCGGGTGGTCTCCTCATTGGAGTGCTGGCTAATCTCTTCTGTTGACAACGGCATGTAAGAGAGGCATTCTAAGCCGTGCTCGAACTTAGGCGTAAAATGTACCCGATCCAGAAGAGAAAAAAAAGGGCATTCAGTGCATGGCGCTAGTGTAAGCTGTGTGTTGTATGTAAGGGTGGCCGGATGAAGGACTGGCTGTTTACTTTGTGAGTTGGTGTGTATTTATATAACAAAAGTAACGACTAGCTGGAAAGTAACTGTTGCTGTTGCTACTTCTATTGCTCCTGCTGCTGCCACTACTACTGTTAATGTCATCACTACTACTACTACTACTACTACTATTACTACTACTACTACTACTACTGTTACCACTATCAATACTATTACTACTACTACTGCTACTGCTACTACTACTGTTACCACTATCACTACTATTACTACTACTACTACTACAACTGCTGCTACTACTACTACTGTTACCACTATCAATACTATTACTACTACTACTACTACTACTACTACTACTACTACTACTACTGTTACCACTATCACTACTATTACTACTACTACTACTACAACTGCTGCTACTACTACTACTTCTACTACAACTGCTGCTACTACTACTACTACTACTACTACTACTACTACTACTACTACTGTTACCACTATCACTACTACTACTACAACTGCTGCTACTACTACTACTACTACTACTACTACTACTACTATCACTACAACTGCTGCTACTACTACTACTACTACTACTGTTACCACTATCACTACTACTACTACAACTGCTGCTGCTACTACTACTACTACTACTACTGTTACCACTATCACTACTACTACTACAACTGCTGCTACTACTACTACTACTACTACTACTGTTACCACTATCACTACTACTACTACAACTGCTGCTGCTACTACTACTACTACTACTACTACTACTGTTACCACTATCACTACTACTACTACAACTGCTGCTGCTACTACTACTACTACTACTACAACTGCTGCTACTACTACTACTACTACAACTGCTGCTACTACTACTACTGCTACTACAACTGCTGCTGCTACTACTACTGCTACTACAACTGCTGCTACTACTACTACTACTACAACTGCTACTACTACTACTACTACTACTACTGTTACTGTTACCACCACTACTTAGATTTTTTTTGGACGTTTTCTCGAAGTGAAAGTTAAATCAAGTTTATGGTCCGTTATAACAGCAGTTCTCATTGTTATAAAGTAATGACAGTAGTAGCAGCCCGTGAACTATATCTGTGGGTCAGTTACTATAGTAGTTACTAGATATAAACAATAATAACTGGCACTGATAGGTATAAACAATAATAACTGAACCTGATAGATATAAACAATAATAACTGGCACTGACTGTAAAAGAGACTAGTTCACAAAAAAGGCATAGAGCATACTGTATATAATTACCCTTTGAAAAGTGGTGAAACATTCTTCCGTCATTTTGTTTTGTCAACTATTTTTCGAAAGCAAACCATACGCTCTGTGCTTGTTACTTTGATGTACGAAAATCTTTGGGTTTTTTTTAATAATTCACGATGGCAATTTCTTCTTCTTCTTCGAACTGCCAGCCGATGCGGTGAAGATATAGATACACAGAATCGTGTCTGGTTTGGAAGCGGGTTATGGCAGCTATTTTTTCAGTCTCCGAATGCAGTTAAAAAAGCAGTGGGATGTGCAGTACTTCTTTAGCAGACTCCACCACCATGTGGACTAATGCAAACCCTGCCCAGCTAACCAGGCTGGGCCTGTTACTGCGGGTTCCAATAGAGAGATGATGAAAAGTTAGCCTTGGTTCGCTAATCCCGACGTTCGCTATGGTTCGCGGATTACCAACACGGTTTCACCCCATATTTCTTGCATTCTACTCTCACGCCTTCACTACAACTCTTTCTCTCCGTTTCTGTGGGGACAACGCCAGTTACTATTGCATGTATCAAGCTCACTAGAAGTAGATGTCAGGTGTTGTACGGTTTTGTTTCTTCTACGCAAATTTTCTGAGAGTCAGAAGTTATGTCACTTCTACGGGCGTTTGTTTGATGAAGAGCAGTTCTACAGGCTGTAGTTAATGCGCGAGAAGGAGGCAGTAGTACAGGCTGTAGTTAATGTGCGAGAAGAGGTAGTAGTACAGGCTGTAGTTAATGTGCGAGAAAGAGACAGTAGTAGAAGCTTTAGTTAATGTGCGAGAAGGAGACAGTAGTAGAAGCTTTAGTTAATGTGCGAGAAGGAGACAGTAGTAGAAGCTTTAGTTAATGTGCGAGAAGGAGACAGTAGTACAGGCTTTAGTTAATGTGGGAGAAGGAGACAGTAGTAGAAGCTTTAGTTAATGTGCGAGAAGGATGCAGTAGTACAGGCTGTAGTTAATGTGCGAGAAGGATGCAGTAGTAGAAGCTTTAGTTAATGTGCGAGAAGGAGACAGTAATAGACGCTTTAGTTAATGCGCGAGAAGGATGCATCTCTTTCTTTCTCTCTTTTTCTCTCTCTCATCTCTTTCTCTCGCTTTTTCTCTCTCATCTCTTTCTCTCTCTTTCTCTTCTCTTTATCTCTCTCTCTCTCTATTTCTCTTTCTATATATCTCTTTCTCTCTCTCATCTCTTTCTCTCTCTCATTTCTTTCTCTTTTTTTCTCTCTCCACCCCCCTCTCTTTCTCATGTCATTCCATTTTTCAGTCTGCTGTTACGATTTCAAACTGACACATGAAGTCACGTATCGGTACCAGCTCTCTACCGCCAGTCAGAAGTTATGTACAGAACAGCCGTCAGCCATCGAGCTTAACAGAGTTAACCGAGTGAGACGAGTTCATGTCTGAAGATACTGAAATAGCAAAAACAAGGAAAGCCACTTAACAGTCTGACTCGATTCATTATCTTCCAGCGACCTTCTAAATCAGTGTTTTCCTTGATTGTCCGATTCCTATTTTCGGTTGTCTTTTTACCGTGAAACTTTTAACTTGTGAAATGATTTTTCATTTTTCGTTAGAATCTACAGCATCATGGCTCTTAAAACGCGCTTATTTTGTGTGTACAGAATGTGTACATGTACGCTTTTGTGTATTTGCTGAAAAGTTATTACAGCATAATTTTTGTTTGTTTAATGTTTTGTGATTTATTCCTTAGTGATTAATTTCTCACACATTTACCGCCTTGATTTCCTTTTTTGTTAATATAATATAATATAATATAATATAATATAATATAATATAATATTAAAAAGGTAACGGTGAAGGTATGAGTTGTGAACCGGCGTCATTGCACACAGTCACATCGTAAGTGCTCTCTGCTGCCTAGTCAGCAGTTGACCAGAAACTGCCGACTAGCTCCGCCATCAGCACGAACTCCGTAGCTAGTAGCGTCGATCCTCTTTTTCCCATAGGGTTAAACTCTGGTACCCATTTTTTCTTGAGGCTGGGTAAACTCTGGGAGTTTTTTTGCGAGCCACAATTTGACCGCCATTGTAGTGAGTGTTAGTATATTAAAGTGATGGTAAACATGTCTATTCATCCTGTAACAGTAATGTTGTTAGTGATCTGTATTTAACGTCTAACTTCTCACTGTAGAGGCCGACATACAGACGACCCGACTTAGGCCATATCGCCGGTCGCTTAGTTGGCTAGTCCTTCTAGAGTAGCAAAATGAAATCATCGTCTCTTTACATTATTTCTCAGCCATTCACTTGCTTCTGCTTTGTGCTGACCTACATCTATCTGAGCGCATTTTGTGCCTGTCTTTCTTACAAAGAGAACACTAAAAGAGCTAAGTGTTAATTTTTCGTCTATTTTTCGTGTTTTTGTTTGTTTTTTGTTTTGTTTTGTTGTTTGTTTTGGTATGTGGTTCTTGAAAAAGGTGTGTGGTTCTTGAAAAAGACATATGCGGAAATATTTTATTGTTGTATGTTCTTCATTTATACGTTCGTTCTCATCGTAAATTTTGTCATTCTCTCTCCTGCCTATTTTCCTCGCCTTTAAAAATCTGTCTTTATGTAAAATTGAATCAGACACCTCTGTGTATCTTTATTACTAGAACCAGTTGTAGCGCACTCGTCATCTCTTTTATCTCTTACCAAGTTGAGAATTATTATCTTATCTGTGAAGTCCCGCCCCCCCCCCCCACCCACCCTTTTCCCCTTACATTTGGCAACATTAGGGTTAAAAAAAAAGAGGGGGTGGGGGAAGATTCTGTGTCATGTCCAGTCCTGCAGTGTTTGGCGTGACCACTGGTTAGAATACACCGAATCTGCCATAAACTAATAATGTCTTATCTACTAAGTTGGATATTTTTATTATTATTATTATTATTAAAAATGCCCCAGTGCTCACCCAGCCCCTAAAAATGAGTGCCAGAGAAATCTGGGAAGGTAAAGCGGCCGGACGTGATACTGACTATATCGCACTTTCATGGAAAAATATGAGCCTAACACCGTATTTCCCAGTATGCCTTAATGTCATGGAAACGGGAATTTTACCTTTACTTTACTCAATTGAATGGACGATTTTACATGTACATTTAGGGTGATCATTTCGAATTAACAGGTGCTGCTGTGGTGTAGTGTGTGTTGCTCTCGTTTACCGACTGCAAGATCTCTTAACAAGAAAAAAAAATTACAACCAGATAAATTCCAGGAGATTTAATGAATGCTATAAGCCAAGGCCACAAAACCCTGATACGAGATTTTTCATACATCTTCCAGCAGAACAGATTTGTTGTTTATTACTGCTTGTCATTTCAAGTAGGTTTAGTATGCGCTGCTGTTCTTGAAATCTGGCAGAAGAGCCAGCGAAACCAAACCGTCCTGACAAAGGAAAGGTAATAACTCTGGGGTATACGGGTATTAACAATGCAGGTTCAAGCGGAAAATTGGAAATAGTTTGGAAGAGTGAGAGCGAAGGATTCCAGACTTCAGAACGTGACAGTCCAAGCAGAACAGCCGGAGATATGCAAATGATACAGTCTTAACAGCAAAGAATTGCTGGACATTGTAGTAAAAGAAAATGAAAACAGGGGCCTTACCTTGAACAAGAAGAAAACAGAAGTTATGGTGATCTCATAGAAAAAAAACTGATTCCTAAATGTAAAATAACAGTAAACAGTACAGTGCTGAAGCAGGTGGACAAGTTTAGATATCTGGGGACACTACTGACCTCAGATGGAAGATGCCTAACTGAGATAAAGACCAGAATAATGTAAGCCAAAATAATGTTTCAGAAAGTGAAAAGCTTTCTGGGTAATAAATCACTGTCATTGAGAGTGAGGAAAAGAGTACTCCAGGGCTACATCAAGCCAATTATATTTCACGGATTCGAGGCGTGGCCAGTCACTTAATAAAGTACAAGGCCAGCTGGAAGCCACTGAAATGTGGTTCCTTAGAAGAATGCTGCAGATACCACGGACAGTCAAGAAATCAAACGAGGAGGTTCTGAGAGGGGCTGGGGAGAGGCGAGACAAACAAGAACAAAAGTCAGAAAAAAAGACAATCCAGATTCTTAGGACACGTTCTACGGCGAGACAAGCTAAAATACATCGTGACATCAGGAAAGACAGAAGCCAAAAGAGATCGATGTAGGGAGAGAGAAAGAAAGAGAGAGAGAGAGAATGCTGAATGGACAAACTAGATGTCACAGACAAAGAACACCAGCACAGCTTATAATCAGCGCTCGGAGCAGGGGGTTGTGGGAAAGCATGATAGCCAACACCAGCGGGCAGGGCAACAGACAGAAGGAACGAACATATTTTATTTTCAAAGGGTATAAAGGATATAAATTGGGCATGAGATGGATGGATGAATGGATGGATGGATAGGCAGACAGGCAAGCAGGTAGGATTGATGGATGGATGGTCTTAGCAGAATTCTATACATGAAATGAGAACGGCTGAAAAGAAAGACCAGCAGAGGAAAACAATCTTTAGAAAATGTCAGTGCGAGTCTTTCAACGAGCTACAAATCTAAGTCACAGAGCTGTGGTTTTTATGAAAGATGAAATATAAATTATGAACGGTCAGAAAAACAAATAAAACAAGTTCTCGGAGAAGTTGTGTAACAACAACAACAACAACAACAACAACAACAAAAAACAAGACAAAATTATGAGAGAAAGACCATAAAAGTTTTGTACACATGAGAAGACAGAGAACCTGATAATCATTGAAAAAAAAAATCAGGAGAAAATGAAGAAGGGCGAGAGAAAACTGCGTGAACAGGCTGGCTAAGTGGCACAGGAAAGGATAAGCAAATGAACTGAATGGAAATATCAAAGGGAAGCCGTGATCACAGGCGTAGCTGGCCACGGTAAGTTTATGAACGAATGAATTCACATGAAAATGTGAGAATACTGACACCAGTGGTCTCCCTTGATCCCCTATATCTCCCGCCCTGTCTCTCCTTCCTGGGTTGGGGAGACTGCTGTGTGTGGCGGGGGGGGGGGGGGGTGTAGTAAAATCAAGCAGAAGAATAAGTCAGAGTCTATGAAGTTTTGCTACGAAATAAACCACGTCGCCAGATTAAGAGCGCTTTCTCATTTTCTCTCTGAACCCCAAGGCACATGGGGCTTCCCCAAGACGTTCCCATTACGAAAGAATTAACTGGGGAGAAGGTTCGAGTTTTCAGCAACTTTATTTTCCCTCCTTTCTAGGAGAGCTGACTGAGCTTTCCCTTCTTGGGGATTTTCCAGTTTTTTCTTCGTCGTAAAGAAGGAGAAGAAGATGTTGTCCGATGAGGCAATCGGCTACCCATAGCTGATATGCTAGTGTCAGGATTAGCGAACCATAGCTGATATGCTAGTGTCAGGATTAGCGAAGCATAGCTGATATGTTAGTGTCAGGATTAGCGAACCATAGCTGATATGTTAGTGTCAGGATTAGCGAACCATAGCTGATATTTTAGTGTCAGGATTAGCGAACCATAGCTGATATGTTAGTGTCAGGATTAGCGAACCATAGCTGATATGCTAGTGTCAGGATTAGCGAACCATAGCTGATATGTTAGTGTCAGGATTAGCGAAGCATAGCTGATATGTTAGTGTCAGGATTAGCGAACCATAGCTGATATGCTAGTGTCAGGATTAGCGAACCATAGCTGATATGCTAGTGTTAGGATTAGCGAAGCATAGCTGATATGCTAGTGTCAGGATTAGCGAACCATAGCTGATATGCTAGTGTCAGGGTTAGCGAACCATAGCTGATATGCTAGTGTCAGGATTAGCGAACCATAGCTGATATGCTAGTGTTAGGATTAGCGAAGCATAGCTGATATGCTAGTGTCAGGATTAGCGAACCATAGCTGATGTGCTAGTGTCAGGATTAGCGAAGCATAGCTGATATGCTAGTGTTAGGATTAGCGAACCATAGCTGATATGCTAATGTCAGGATTAAAGAACCATAGCTGACTAAGACCCTGCCCCACCTCTCCGTTGGTACCCCCAGTAACAGGCCTAGCCTGGCTAATTGGGCAGGGATCGCCATAGTCCACATGGTGGTAGAATCTGCTAAAGAAGCATTGCACACCTCCTGCTCTTTAGCTGTACTCCAGGGCTTAAAAAATAGCTGCCATAACCCGCTCCCAAGCTGATACGATGTTGTGCCTCAACACCTTCACAGCATCCGCTGCAAAGAACACCAGCTCCCAGTTACAGGGAGATACTACAAGTCGTCGTAAAGGAAAGCTTAACAGTCCGCAGTTACAAAAGTGGAACAACTTAGTCACGCCATGGAACTAAAGTCAGGCGAAAACTGCTAGTACACAAACAGTACAGACAGCAGTGGGTCTAGTGTATCAGCTACAGCTGCATCGACAGACTCGATTACGAACTGATCGCTGTAGATGTCAGCCGCTTCCACCAATCTCATACAAGAAAATCACACTGCAAAACTGGAGTACAGACCCCAGCGGAGAACTCCAAGAAAGCCCCGTGCATGGATTCTCAGGCAACCAGACCTGGCTACGGAAGTACTAAGGTTGAGAGACAAAAACAAAAGCTATAGAATTTCAGCCATAATCTGCAGAACCTCATGACGTAACTTCAGATCCAGCACGGTTTGCCATTTAAACTCTAAAGCAGCAACAGGAATATTCGGAGCGCGTTATCATCGCCTGGTGACACCAGAATACTTGTCGTCAAGCTCTTTGCTTTGACACAGACTGTTACAAATGACAGCAGCTTTAGAGGCAGGGTCTTGGGTTTTGTATAGTTCACTAGCCTGATGCATCGAAATGGAAGATTAAGTTTTTTCCCCTCGGATCCATAATTAGGTCACGTTCCCGGATCTATAATTGGGTCACGTTCGCCGATCTATAATTAGGTCACGATGTAAAAAATAACATCTCCTAACCCGCGTGTAGAGGCAAAAGCGGTGAGGAAGACGCCTTTTCACTTTGGCAGTTAGAGCCCCATAGCTAACATGCTAGCGTCAGTTTAGGCCAACAACAGCCAACCAAGACCCTGTCCTACATCTTCCCTGGCACATCCAGCCTAGTCAACCAGGATAAGGATCGCCATAGCGCCAACAGCGATGGAGTATGGGAAGGAAGTATTGCACAGTCCCTGCTTTTTTAGCTGCTCTTAGGGACTTAGATAGAAAGATAACAGCCGTAACCCGCGCCCTATCCGACATGATACTCTACCCGAACACTTTCACTGCATCGGTTAAAAATCACAGCACGCTACCAGTTCCGTAGATAGATAGATAGATAGATAGATAGATAGATAGATAGATAGATAGATAGATAGATAGATAGATAGATAGATAGATAGATAGAATGAATGAATGAATGAATCTTTATTTTTCAAGGGTAAAGAATTGGGCACGCAGGCCCGTCTTACATTCTGCCCTTCATCACTCCATCTTTCATTCTTCCCACACACTTGATTTAGTACAAATATACAAATTAAATTAGGAAAAAAACATATCAAAAGAGTGTAAGATTTAACTACTACATTCAAAGTAAAAGAGAAGAAGTAATTAACCTAATAAAATAGCACTCACACACATACATACGCAGACATATACATAAACAAATAGATAGATAGATAGATAGATAGATAGATAGATAGATAGATAGATAGATAGATAGATAGGTAGGTAGGTAGGTAGATAGATAGATAGATAGATAGATAGATAGGTAGATAGGTAGATAGATAGATAGATAGATAGATAGATAGATAGATAGATATAGATAGATAGATAGATAGATAGGTAGATAGGTAGGTAGCTAGGTAGATAGATAGATAGATAGATAGATAGATAGATAGATAGATAGATAGATAGATAGATAGATAGATAGATAGATAGGAAAACCTCACGCCACTATAACGACTATAACCCATATCTTATCATGTTTTCTCCTCTCGATACTTAAGTTTCAGATCGTACTTATAACTTATTGCTCTTATAAATCTATGCCACAATTTGCCGCTTGCAAAAACTGACAGTTCCACATCGAGTGTAAGCCTTGAAATGATTTACTGCCAACGATATCTACCGCATACCAGGTTTATAACTTCTTGCAGGAGCTTAGTATGTAGGGGAACTTCTAATTTAACGACATTCATAAACCACACAGGTCTTCAACAATGAAGAAGTATGTGAAGTGCTTGTATGTGGTAAATCGTGGAGTATGGCTTAATATGAAAGTGATTTATGGTGTCTAAATTATATGAGATTATTCCAAACATCGGGGGCAGCACTGTAGGGTGACAAACAGCCTCTGTATATTGGCCAGCTGATGACAGTAAGTTGTGTGTGTTGTGATATATGTGACTGTGAGTTGTATGTGTTGTGATGTATGTGACAGTGAGTTGTATGTGTTGTGATGTATGTGAGAGGAGAAAAACTTCTTCTTCTTCTTCTGTGTATCTAGTACCAGACTGATAGCGAATGTGGATGACAGTTTCATTTTGAGTAATATAGGGTGTAATGTTAAATGGACATCCATCCATCCACCCTTTTTTTCACCGGGTGACGTGATTTCATTTAACTGTACATAAGAATGTGGTAGTAAGTTATTCCAATGTTTTAACTATTCTATATTTGTGAATCTATGCATAGCCGTTTTGTTATTTTACATTTTATTCATGTTCCTCATGTTTCTGTATACTTGAACTAAAGCCGAATGATTGGGAAGAGTGAATGATGGGAGACAAACGGTCCAGTTCTTCACCCGTTGAAAATAGCTGAATTGGTTAATCATTCATCTTCCTCTTCTTACTACCACTACCACTACCACTACTACTATTACTACTACTACTACTACTATTACTACTACTACTACTACTGCTATTGCTACTACTACTACTACTACTAATGCTGCTACTACTACTACTACTACTACTACTACTACTACTAATGCTACTACTAATACTACTACTAATGGTACTACTATTACTACTACTACTATTACTACTAATGATACTACTACTACTAATGCTACTACTACTATTACTACTAATGCTACTACTACTACTACTACTGCTAATGCTACTACTACTACTATTACTACTACTACTGCTAATGCTACTACTACTACTATTACTACTACTACTAATGCTACTACTACTACTATTGCTACTACTACTACTACTAATGCAACTACTACTACTACTACTACTATTACTACTACTACTACTACTACTACTAATGCTGCTACTACTACTACTACTAATGCTACTACTACTACTACTACTACTACTACTACTACTACTACAACTACTAATGCTACTACTACTAATGCTACGACTATTACTACTACTACTGTTACTACTAATGCTACTACTACTACTACTACTACTACTAATGCTACTACTACTATTACTATTACTACTAATGCTACTACTACTATTACTATTACTACTAATGCTACTACTACTACTACTGCCAATGCTACTACTACTACTACTAATGCTACTACTACTACTGCTATTACTACTAATGCTACTACTACTACTACTGCTACTACTACTACTACTACTACTACTACTACTACTACTATTACTATTAGTATAGGGGACCTCAAAGCTTTCTTTTAGCAAAGCTTAGAGACGGTACATTTTTTTAGACAACATGTGACGGAGAGATATTAAAAACTAATGAGACTCTACGATATGATAAAGATCTCGGCGAATTATTTCTCAGGAAAGCTATATATAAGGGAATATTTGGAAAGTCTTAATTTAACAACCACTGTGGGAACAGTGGATTTCCATTCTCAGCTGATTTTGTTGCTGTTGTTACGATATTAGAAGTATGTGAAACAGTTTTACAAAAGAATATATAGCTCTATGTGCCCTCATAATGGCGTGTATGTCACAGATTACGTAGATTTACGCCGTCTCCAAGACGGAAGACTTTCGGGCCCGTTATTTTACGTGTTGAGAATACAAAAGCTTATTCAAATCCAGTAACAGTTTTCGGAGCCTTTGTTAAAGGGCTGCCCCCTCCCCCTCCCCCCCCCTGCCCCGGTCAACAGTAGATTCAGTGTCTTGACTGGACTGACAAAAGAGTTCTGAATTGTCTAACTGATCTGGAGAAAGAAATGAGAATGGACTGGGAAATGGACAAAGAAAAAAAAAAAAAAGCTAGACTGACTGAAACTGACAAGGGAGCATTTTAACCATATCAAAAGGCGAATCTTGAGAGAAGGGGGGGGGGGGAGTTGAAGGAGAAAGTAGCAAGGGGAAGACAACAATACAGATCAGTTGATAACATCACCAAGTGAACATGGAGTTAGCTGATGGCGCATGGAGAAAGCAATTAAGTGATGCAGCTAAACTTTTCTGGGGTCTGCTGTACGTAATGTCTGATTTTCCTCATTAACGGCCGATATACGGCCATATCGACTTACGGCCCGACCCTCTGGTCCCAGATACGGCTGCAGACTGATTCTACAAAGGTTGCACAACACAGTTATAACGACTACTGGTGCTAGATTTTTGTGCTAAAACTTGCTGGGAAAATACTGACCATAAAGTCCAGGATAGAAAAGCCGTGATGTCACGCGGTATATGCATATAAAGTAATATTATCCCAAAGTTTTGCATATTCCTATAAGCAGTATTTTAACAAATACGTTATTACGTTGCCCCATGTTGTGTAGTGAGAAAGATTGCACAATAATACATTGTTTGAATACTCTTTGTACTTGTACAAACTCCATGTAACTGCGAGCTCTTGTTCTTTGCAGCCGATGCTGTGGAGGTGTTGAGGCGCAGCATCGTATCGGCGTGGGAGCGGATTATAGCAGTTACTTTTTCAGTCTCAGACTACAGCTAAAAAGCAGGGGGCGTGCAATGCTTCTTTAGCAGACTCCACCACCATGGGGACTAATGCGATCCCTGCCCCGTTAGCCAGGTTAGACCTGTTAATGGGGGTACTACGGAAGGGTGAGAGAGGGTCTTGATCTGCTATGGGTCGCTGATTGCTTCATCGGACAGGGTCTTCACCCCTGGATAACATCAAGGTCAAGGTTAAGGTTAACACACAAAGGTTAAGATTTGATGCCACGGGCCGCGACGATTAGCGTCTACAGGGCCACAGGGAGACTGAGTTTAGTGCTCAGCGACATTCAGGAGGCAGTGCGGTGACGGATGTTTCCCATGCTTTTCTGGAGACGGGTCCTGGTAGAGGCTGAGGGCTTTACTCCTCAGCAGGCCCCACCCAAACCAGGGATCCCACTCAGGGCTCTCTGAGAGACATTTTGTAAGATTGTACAAAACTATTTCTGTTGCCACCCCTCCCCCCCACTCTACTGTCTGCCTATTCTGTTTTCTACGTCCCTTCCCCCCCCCCCCCCCCAACTGTTTAACCATTTTGTTTTCAACGTTTTCTCAGAATTCACAGTCGCCATTAACTGAATGAATGTGAGCAACATGGCGCATTTTTCATCATTTTAAATTTTAATTTCGTTCAATAAACTTTCAACCTTTCATTAGAACATCATCTTTGTTTTCAATGATCTGTCAATCATTTTTATGCAGGTAACTTTGCTTTGAATAGCAGTCTACAACTGTCAGTTTTTCACAGGCGCACACTGACAGCACGATCTCGTTATTACAAGCAAACTGATCATGTAGACGAATGAATAAGCAGGATACGTTTGAACGTCAAAATTTATGACCAATGAAACACGAGCAGTATTTGAGTCACATAACAGAATGAACAAATGAGAAAATAGGGTGGCTCAACGTCACCATTCTAATCGTCCAATCATGAACGACCTCGATGATAAAGGGTGGAGCGACATCCACGTCTGTGCTGCCAGTGGCTACGTGAAATCCATTGAAGGATTTGCAAAGAATGACAAGGGTGTGCTTGAGCTGGAGACGGCTGACCATCTCAGACAGACGCCATTTCTATTGGCAGTTAGTCATGGGCAACAGGAAGCTGTCGCTTGCTTGATTAGCTTGGGAGCTAAGGTATTTACACTGCTTTGATTTCTTGTTCTGTCTTGTCTGCTCCATACGGTGTATGGTGTCTTGTGGTGTATTTTTTCATACAAGGAGATACTGAAATTAACCCCCCCTCCCCCCGACCTTCTCTTGCTCAGTGCCTCTGCTTTGTGTCCATTACTTCCAAACGAGGGTTTTCTGTGTGTACCTTCTGGTGATGTCTGTGGCTAAACAATTTGATTTTGTTGTAGCTGAATGATGTTTAACAATGACTTCCATCTTACTCATTTCTTGATGACGTCATTTCAAATTCTGTCTATTCTCCTTACATTAAATATTCATCTCAAACACATACTTTCTATTGTGGAAATTTTTCTCATGTCCTTTGCTGTCAGTGTATATGACGCATTGCTTTCGTTAAGATTTCTTAACCCTGTAGAACAGTCTTCCTTTAGATTTTCTTTTTGTGCAGTAACGGCGCTGTAAAGACAGCGATTCAGAATGTTCGTATATTCTAGAGGTGGCCAAACTGTGGCTCGTAGAAATATGTTGGCTGATCTCTCTCTCTCTCTCTCTCTCTCTCTCTCTCTCTCTCTCTCTCTCTCTCTCTCGTCATGTTTTATATAAAAGGTGAATAAAAAAAATCATGAAGCTTTATCACTATTCACCGTATGTAAAATGAGAGTCCGCTATATTAAATGAGGGAAATTAAAAGGAGGACATCTGTCATTTTTCAGAAAGTAAAGCAACTAAAGAATATGTGGAGAGGAACAGACAGAACTACAAAAATAAGATTTTTAAGGGCATGCATCTTTCCCATCGCAGCATATGCCTGTGAGACCTTGACACTTAACAAAACAGCTGAGAAACACATAAATGCCTTTGAATGTAAATGCTACAAAAGAGTTCTTCAAATATCGTGGACACAAAAACAGAACAAATATATCCATACTACAAGAAATTAATATTGAAGAAGGCTGGCTAGTAAAGAGGATTAAAGAGAGAAAACTTAAATATTTTGGACACATTAAACGTCATGATAATCTAGAGAAGACCTTCTTGGAAAAAGAAAGAGAAGAAGACCAAGGTGAAGATGACTGCAAGACATCGTTGATGATCTACAAATGGACGCATCAGCAGCAGACCATCTTGCTCACAACCGAGAGGCCTACCGGAGTGCTGTTAGGAATCAAAGTTCCGCAAGGGACATGCAAATGAATGAATGAATGACTACAGTAAAACTTAAGTTTAATGTTCACAGTGAGTAAATATAGTTCAGATGCTAAATTTAATGCTAGATCTGAGCCAGGGATTTAAGATGTTTCAAATCAGCAAAGCTTACAGAGGAAGTTTGCTGGAGAATCAGTAATCGTACAAACCGGTGCTGACAACAAATAAATGTTATAACGTACAGGATTTCTTAACATTTATATATATATATTTTTTGGTAACAAAATGTTCTTATAATAATAAAAACATATGTGCACGAGATGTTCCCCGTAAGGTCTTGAGGTTCGTATGCAGAATTTTCAGCTCGTGTGCAAATATTTTGTTAAGAAACATTTTATGTGCAAATGTGCGTCGCAATGTCAAATGACTACAATTTAAAATGCTCATAGAAAAATAAAAGAAATCGGGAAAACAAACTCATGTAACTATACTGCCCAAAAAAGAAACGCATAGCTTATATAAGCTTCGTTTTTTTATATGTTATGACAAAAATTCTTTTCCCGGGTATCTGGAAATGGATGCAACAGCAGCAGGCCATCTTGCTCACAACCGAGAGGCCTACAGGAGTGCTGTTGGGGAGGCAAAGTTCCGCAAGGGACATGCAAATGAATGATGATGATGATCTCAAACCAAACCAAAAATTGTCACCAAGATATCAGGTCCATGATTTAGCGTGAATGTTACTATTCTCGTGTATAGTCAGAAGGTAATAGCTGCCCTTGCTAATCACGCATTTTTTTTTTAACCATAACTCACGTTGCGTTTATGGAAAAATTCGTGATTTGTGTGGTGAGCACACTTCACTTCCCACGCAAATGAAACCCTATAGAAGGATGAGGTTATACAAACAATATGAGAATATAGAACAGGACCGAATAGTCAGGGCAGGGAAAAATTTTAGAAGGGCACGTTTTCCAGAGGTAGGGCCCGAGTTAACCATTGTTTGCGTGTATCATCACCTTTGAAGGTCAACTCACTGTGTGCTACTCTTGCATTTGAAACACTTATAAAATTAGTGCATCAAATAATAATACACAAAACAGATGAATAATAATGCTAATAATATCTTTGAAATTCAATACAGATCTGGGAAAAGTCACTGCTGTCACACGTGTTGTCACGTTTGCGTGGAAAGCCGGGGAGTGGAGAAGGGACGTAATGTTTTTTTCTGTGCTAAAACGGCGGTGCTAGACGTACGTCAAATCACAAGGGTAAATAGCAGAATTGACGAAGATCATATATCGTTCCTTCTTGAGGATGTTTGTAACAGGCTGTCGCATTCATATAGCCAAGCTAGCGGGGGTAGAGCTAGATGTGGTTGTCATGAAGCAGAATGTAATCCTTTAACAATTTCTGAAATATTACAGGTGAACGCAGTGAACTCTCTCAACCAAGGGGCTGTGGAGATATGTGCTGTGAAGGGGTTCGTCTCACTTCTGGAGTACTTTATCTCCTTGGAATTGCCTAGTTTGCCTGTTTGGAAGAACCTGCTGAAGATGATGGTGGCAGATGTGGAGGAGGAGGTTGAGGCCGCTGGGCAGTGTCTGAGAGCCCTGACATCACAAAGGTTGGTAGTTAAACATGGTCTCCACCTTTTTTAAAAATTCTGTTTGCTCACTCTCTTCACCATTTTATTTTTGTTTCACAGTCTCCACATTTTTTTTTTGGTTACATTTGGTCTTCATTACTTTAACTGTGTTTTACTCATGGCCTCAACTAATGTAATTTTGTTTACACATGCTTTAATTTTCTTTTACACACTGCCTCCATGATTTTCCTTTCTTTCTATGCTCAGCTCTTTGAGATGTGTGAACACAAATGAACGTGGTGTATAGCATGACCATAATAAAAGTAGATAGAGGTGTATGGTGCAGTTTTACAAGACGGCAGAAGGAGTAAGTAAGTGAGAAAAAAAAAACGAATAGAAAATATGAGAGTAAGATGAGAATGTATTATTGAAAAACATACAATATTTCAGGGCTGAAATATTGGATGTTGTATGTTTTTCATATATATTCGTTTTTTCTCACTTACTCACTCCTTCTGCCGCCTTGTAAAACTGCACCATACGCCTCTATCTACCTTTATCATTTGAACCAGTTTTACTGCAATCACCATCCCTTTTATATTTAGCATGACTAAGAGAGAATTGTCACAAAAAAGTCACAGAACAAGTGAATTTTATTAAAAATAAAACAACTTTTAAAATGTGACAGAAATGAAAAACATAATATATTGGTCATATCAAGAGACTTCAGATGTACTGAAAACAATACATAAGGGAAAAGTTGAAAGGAAAAGAGCTAAAGGATTTTGTTATTCACAAAAGTGGACAACATCAAGGAATCAGCTTGGCAATATGTGCCTTTAGAGCAAGAAGCACAGCAAGCCATTGCAATCAATCTTTTCTGACACAGGATGATGGTATCATACTGGTACACTCTCACAGGAAGGTGATACACTCTTTCAAGGTAACCATCATCTTCAGTGAGAGTTATGCTTCCTTGGACTATGCCAGGTTTTGCCAGAACAGGAGTGGCCAAACTTGCATAATGTAGTGTAGAATGTTTACCAGCCACAAGATATGAACATATATTACACCAACATTTCTGTTGTGACATGTACATTTTGTTAAAAAATTTCATATAAATATTGAGAAATGCAATAACATAATATTTATTCATTGTCAAATTGCCGTGTATGATTAGTAATTGTTGAACACAACTCTTCTGTAATCCTTATTGATCCAAACTTTCTTTAATACTTGACTCAAACCTAGCATTAAAATTAATAATTAAATTCTTTTATATTTACACTGTATACTGTCTCCTTTACTTTTTGGGATTACAATAGACTTCATAATGAAAAAATGCTGCACAGGCAACACAGGTATTGACTGGGTACATGGGACCCAACTAGAAGATCTTGATTTTGCTGATGACATAACTCTTATCAGTAATAATGTGAATTCCATGCAAGAAAAAACAGATAGCCTATCTTCACTGGCTAGCAAAATAGGACTTGAAATTAACAAGGACAAAACAAAAATAATGAAAATTCCCATCAATCAAAATGGAAAAATACACATAGAAGGGACAGATATTGAAGAAGTCAATCAATTTGCATACCTTGGCAGCTACATAGACCAGGATGGTGACACTAGAAAGGAAGTTAGGATCAGAATTGCAAAAGCAGCATCAATCTTCAAGAATCTTGAGAACATATGGAATTCAAAAGTTATAAGCACAAGGACCAAGTTAAGACTATTCAATTCAAATGTAATATCCACCCTCATTTATGCATGCGAAAGCTGGAAAACAACTAAAGAAATAGAAAAGAAATTAGACTCTTTTGAAAACAAATGCCTAAGGAAAATACTCGGCATCAAGTGGAATGAATTCAAGAACAATGCAGAGATAAGACAGATGACTGAACAACAACCAGTCTCACGGGTGATCAGGAAAAGGAGATGGACATATGTTGGCCACTTGATGAGAAGAAATGAGCAGAGAATCCCAAAACAAGCTATCAAGTGGAACACAACAGGCCGAAGAAAAAGGGGCAGACCGCGTGAAACTCTGAAGAGAACATTATTAAGAGAGGCCAAGTTAACAGGCATAAAATCCTTTGTTGAGGTTGAAAGACTCGCCGAGGACAGGAAAAATTGGCGAACTACTTTGCGAGCCCTATGTGACGTCTAACGGCACGGGAAGGATATAAGATATAAGATAAGATATTTACACACCATGAACATTAAAAATAAACATCACGAGCCATAATATTATCAAACTTACAATGCATGCTAAAAAAAAACAAAAAACAGACGATGCGTCGCGAGTGGTTGGCCAGACTAAAGAGTCACAAATCTCTTCCCTAACACAGATTTATTGTCCAGGACATGCCAGTATCCAAGGCAATGAAATGGCAGATCAACAAGCACACAAAGCAACAACACTGGGCAATCTACAAATGGACAAATCAGACATTATAACAGCCACCTTCTCAAAATTACAGGAAGATGAGGAAAACAATTTTGAATGGAGCACCAAAGACTATATGAAAGGGGAACAACGAAGGGAAGTGGCAGACAACCAGAACTTTGCAGAAAAGATCGAGCTGCATTCAATCAATGTGCCATTGGCACTATCACTCTGCATACACTATGAACAACACTGAGGTAAAAGGCTGAGCACATATGGGAGTGTCCTGAGTGCAAGGAAATCCATCTCTAGACCACGAGCAGAACATGGCTGTTCTTCAAGTTAAAGAACATTATAAACTTGTTTTAATTAAGTGGATTTTCAGTTTATACCTGGTAAAAAAATTATTTATCTTTCATATTAAATGGGATGTAAACATAGCTCAGCCAACCTATTTCTGTGAGCCACATACACATGTCAAAGAGCCACACATGGTTTGTGAGCCAAGGTTTGGCTTGGTGTAGAAGGTGGATTTAAAAATATAACTCCAGCCATCATTATCACAATGGTAAGGAACAATGATGATGTTTTTCTATTGAAATTATTAGATGAGGAGCAACTATTAACAAACACATATAAAAACAAGAGAGAAACCATAAGAGAAAGCATTCCATGTCACAGGAAGAACTGGAGTAAACTAAAGACAGGGTCTGAAGAGTTAAGCACCACAAAGTGTATCATGTTAAAACATTGTTCATTTTGACAGCATAAATATAATGAGTACTTTCCAAATGCCTTAATAAAAGCTGACAAAATTCCAGTTGAAGATATCATCTTGTGCACAAGTGACAATAGAGAATAGTATGTCTTTAAAGAAATTGGATCTTGGTACATAAACATGGTTCGTTGTTATTATGCCAGTTAAATATTAGTAAATATAACATGGTTTGTTGTTATTATGCCAGTCAAATATTAATAAATATAACATGGTTTGTTGTTATTATGCCAGTAAAATATTAGTAAATATAACATGGTTTGTTGTTATTATGCCAGTCAAATATTAGTAAACATAACATGGTTTATTGTTATTAAGCCAGTCAAATATTAGTAAAATCAGCCATGAGAGAAACAGTTCAGCAAATAATGTTTGGCAATTTCCACAAGCAGCCACAAATGTTTGTTTGAAAATTATCTTCTAAAGCAAAGAAACAATATTGTACAATGATACTAACTGTATATTTGGAAATATAAATAAAATAATCATTTCCTATCAATTGAGCATCAGTATCCATTATATTCAAGCAATATCTTCATACGTTAAACTTTGTAACTTACTTGTAAACGCATAAGGTATTAACCAAACTTATGTTCTTTTCCATAATAATATAGTCACCAATGGAAAGCATTCTTTGATAATGGTGGTGTACCCGCAGTGATAGAAGTTGCCTGGAATGCTCTGCAAGTCCATGCTAAAATTCCAGCATTTCAGACTCTTATTAATGTTATAGGGAGGCCAGAAATTCAGGTAGACATTTCTCTATGCCAAAGTTACTATTTTCTTTTTTTTAGTAGTTTTAGTTGTGCTGATCTATTGTATATTTAAACATGATAGATATACAAAGGAGTCATTGTTTTGTGAATATAAAATTATCCTTTAATACATATGTAAAGTATAAATAACTGGACTGCAGAGTAGCAGAGCATTATTTTAGAACATACCTCTGAAATGCAGATCTTTAATCATTACTTTGGAACATACCCCCAAATAGCAAATCTAGAGAATTACTTTGGAACATAACCCTGAATAGCAAATCTAGAGAATTACTTTGGAACATAACCCTGATTAGCAAATCTAGAGAATTACTTTGGAACATACCACTGATTAGCAAATCTAGAGAATTACTTTGGAAAATTCCCCGGTAATACAGGAATAATAAGATGAAGATGAAGAGTAAATAACAAATTAATTTGTTTCCTCCCTTTCTTTCTCAAATCTTAAAATACTGGCAGGAACAACTGGTTTCTTCAGGAGGTATTCCAGCTTTTATTGAAGTGCTTAAATCTTCCAACAGCCAAGTTGTCCAACTGTCAGCTGAGATTATTAGAGAACTGTCAAAGGTGCCAGATTTCATTGACTCATTGATTCTAAATCAGGCAGTTCCTAATTTAGTGAAGGTAAGAAAATTGTTTGTATAAAATTTTTTGTTACACAGAAAAAAAAAAAGAACCGTATGTGTCAGCACAGAATACATACAGAATAAGTAATAGTAAAAAATACATATAAGTATTTTGGTCATGTTGAATAGTATAATAATGTACTTGAAAGTATACTAAAGTGAAAAGATGAAGGCAATGATACTGGATGATATTGTTATGATTTGATACACAGCATTGAAGATGGACAGGAAGCAGTGGCCAGGTATACCATGAAAATAAGAGCAGAGCAACCAAGCTAGGTAATACTTGCATAGGATAGTAGATAATTTCAGAGTGAAAGACATAAATGTCTTAGAGTATCTAACTTTTTAACAGGTATATTGTCCCCCTCCAACATTCACCACACTTAAGATTTAGGAAAAGTATCTTTGTGCAGTCCTACTGAGGCATATAGGAGATTTGGCATCAAGGCCTGTAGTTTTCTTAAATCATCATCACACTTAAGAGTGTAGTGGTCAATATCATGCCTGGCCATGTTTCCTTCCCAAACTTCAGGAGAAACCAGGTACCTATTTCCATAGCTGTAGCATTTTTTACCACAAGAGATCACTGATCTTCACCATGATAAGACAAATGTGATTTCTGGAGGGGAAGGAGAGAATGTGTTATTAATTTTCTTTTTTTGTTTCCATCATTTCTCCAATATTTGTTTCACTTTACTAATCTTCAGCATTGTTTTAGAATGTTTTTTCTGTTATCACACTGTTCTCTTATATATTTGTTATACACCTTTATATTCTGTAGCTGTTAATTTGTCATCGTTAATTTGTTTATATTTATATGAGTATCATTTTTTTTTTAAATCCATGAAATGTTCATTTTATTAACTGCTTTTCTTATCTGTTTGCTGACAGCTCACATGGACAGTTAGGTCTCTTAGAAGTCTGTAAATCTTTGATGCTCTCTCTGCTAGACCTACTGATTGCCACATTTCTTCTTGTGTTAAAATGATGTGTTTCTCTTCTGTGATTCTTGTAGCATTCATGTTTTTTTTGTTGCTGTGTCTCTTTTATTTCTTTTATGATTGTTTAGCACCACCACCACCACCACCACCATCACCACAACCTCCATCACCACAACCTCCATCACCACCACCACAACCACCACCATCACCACAACCTCCATCACCACAACCTCCATCACCACCACCACAACCACCACCATCACCACAACCTCCATCACCACCACCACCACCACAACCTCCATCACCACAACCTCCACCACCACCACCACCACCACAACCTCCATCACCACCACCATCTTTCCAAGTGATTTTATTAAGATTAATTATGCAGTTTTCTCTCTCTCTCTCTCTGGCTTCAGCTCATCCAAAACTCTCATGACCCAAGTGTTTTAGTCCCAGCTGTTCAGACTCTAGGCAACATAGCTCAGCTATCTCAAAGACACCAAGCCATAGTTGGAAGCACACATGGTCTGGTGGCATCGCTGGTCTCTCTCTTTGACTTCTACAACCAACACACCCTCATGCTGGCACTCATAAATGTTGTTTCTAGGATAGTACAAAACAACAGAGCCAGTCAGAGTGCTTTTGTGAATGAGGGCATCACACAACAGATTGTCAATGTTGTCGTAGCACAAATGAGAAATAGAGAAATTCAGGTAAATATGTTTTCACATGGCTAAAGTATTTATGTAAAACACTTGTAGCTAAAAAATTGCGGCAGTTATATGTAAGAAAAAAAAAGCCATTGTACATATCACACCAGAGAGATATCTATCTCTCTCTCTCTTTCTCTCTCTCTCTCTGATCCTTTAGGTGTCCAAGGCTTCCATAAGAGTTTTCTTTTACCTTTTTTTCTGCTCTTGCCCAGGCGAGCTCTATGTTGTTCAACATCCTCTCTGTTGTTCTTATATGTGTCTCCTTTGTTCTATCCTTACTGTTGATCCCCAGAGGTGTCCAGCTCAGTGCTGTTTTTGGTAATGAGTCACCAGCCATCCCAAGCACATTCTCCAGCCATCACCAGCATCTTTCCTCAAAAATCGAAGTCAGTGGCTTCATCTGCATTGCTGCCAGCAAGGTGTTATTTCTTATGGTGGTTGTCCAAAATATTTGTATACTCCTACATAAACTTTTAATCTGGAAGAAACATAGAACCATTAAGGAATGTAGTGTTCCTGCCCATATTTTCCTTGACCTGATGGCACACTAGAAGGCAGTGTGATAAGCATCATATAGGAGGCAGTGTGACCAGTATCATATAGAAGGCAATGTGATCTGTATCATATAGAAGGCAATGTGATCTGTATCATATAGAAGGCAGTGTGATCTGTATCATATAGAAGGCAGTGTGATCTGTATCATATAGAAGGCAGTGTGATCTGTATCATATAGAAGGCAATGTGATCTGTATCATATAGAAGGCAATGTGATCTGTATCATATAGAAGGCAGTGTGATCTGTATCATATAGAAGGCAGTGTGATCTGTATCATATAGAAGGCAATGTGATCTGTATCATATAGAAGGCAATGTGATCTGTATCATATAGAAGGCAATGTGACCAGCATCATACCTGGCCACCTTTCCTTCCCCAGGTCCAGAAAGAACCAGGTACCCATTTATACACCAGGGTCACAGGGGTACCTCCAGTCCGATTTAAACCACTGACCTCTGCGTGAGAGATGAGTACATTAACTACTACACCACATTAAATGGAAAAGTTGAGGAAAAAAAAAGAAAGAGAATTATAAAAATATCTGAATGAGATGACCACATGGTATGGAAAAAGTCAGATTAGAAGTACCACGCTGTGCATAAAATGGAGAAGCATGTTGTCAGTGTGCTTAAGGACACAACACAAACTGAATGAGGCGAGTTTATTGTAAAGATGCCATCATGAAATGCCCTGCTGGCAGCCTTTTGGAGCCATGTTTCACCATAGATCTCTGTCCTTAATCTGCATAACCTTTCTGGGAGTTTAGGCAGTACTTTCCCATTGCCTTCTCAAAGGTTTGTATATGGTCCGTCTGCTAGCCTAATTGCTTTGCCATACTTGCAAGGCAGCAGAGTAAAGATGTACATTAAAAAAATTCCTGATATATTTTAAAAAAAAATTAGTTTGTTGTTTCTTAAGTATATATTTTACTATAAATAATTTCTATTCATTTCTTAATTTCCAGCCTGGTAGCGTAACTTGTAAGTTCCCTCATCCTGGGCAAGATATTTAGTCTGGATAAATTTTTTATGCGGTAAATTTCATACCACTGCAGAACATCAGGAAAAGGGAAAAGCTGAATCCCTTGTCATTCACATGCAACAGCTAAATGTCATATGAACATTTTATCAGAATTTTAAAAAATACATAATCAAAAATATATTGGAAGCCACATGTGACACCACATGCTGATGTTTTCAGTTTGAAGGAAAGTGACAACTCATAATTATTTTCTCTTCAAATTCAACATTTTTTAACATGTTGTTCACATGTTTACAAGATATGAGCAAGTCCAGGATACCTCAAAGCAAGTGAAGACATGCATTCTATAATTCTTGCATTGGGAACATGGAGATACACAGTACAGGAAGAACTATAGAATGCAGGAAAGACATGGTTTGAGGTATCTTGACTTGCCAAAGACAGGACTGGCTGGAGAACCTTTGTTGATGCCTTATGCTCCATTGGGAGTACAGAGGGAGGATTGATGATACTGATGATACAAGAAATTGGATTAGAACATAGCCTATGTACCTTTTGAGACACCCTGAAAAATAGAGGACATGATCTAATACTGCCATGCACATTAGCATGGAGAGGCATTTGGTTTCTAAATCTTTAGCCTCTAATGTAGTGTTTCCCAGGCTTGTTCGGGCTGCTGTCCCCTTGCCTCCCAGGTCACATCCTCAATGCCTCCCCCCTTATGTACTGCTCGTACAATGACCTGTTAAACTAGGATATCCATTACACAACTAAAAACTTCAGCTAGCAAACCAGTTTATTTAACAATATGAAGGAGTGCATTTATAATTCATCTGCTGCATTATTTTCTCAACCTTTAATGTGATGGATGAGTTTCATGTAGGGACACAAGTTTCTCAGTATCAGGTTGAAAAGTGTTAAGAAGGAAGATATTACTGCCCATGTCTGCTGCTTCGTCTTCCCTCAGTGTCACCCTCTTGCCCCATCCTTTCTGGTTTGAGGTATCCCGACTTGCTCAGGGTGGGGTGGGAGTTATCACCCACTTTGGGAAACACTGCTCTAATGGAACCAACTGATTCAGTCCAGTTCATGCAAGAAATATCAGAGTCATAATTGGATGTTTTGGGGTGTGCAAATTGTGTAATGAGGACACAGTGCAGCAAATGCCCTTTTGAAGGCAAACACCAAAGAAGAATCCAGGAGATATCAACACAGGCTGTAGACATTTGAGGACTGAAAGAAAGAGTAAACCAGTGCCTCTCTACAACATCTTGTCCATAGTATTCCCATTATAACTTTTATTTCCTGATCTGCTTTGCCAAAGTGTAAACCCATCTTGTCACTCTGACTAAACTTGCCTTTTATAACAGAGAATAACATTAATTTAAGCTGTTTTGGAAAGGACATTTTTTTCAAATGAAAACTCTATGCCTATTATTATTTTACTTGAATCAAAACAGGCAAGTGCTGTGGAAGTCATTCATTGTTTGGCAGAGGATAATCAGCAAACTCAAAATGATATGACAGAAAAAGGAGTACATCATCTTCTTATGCGGATGCTTAAAAAATATAGGTAAGTTGGAGATAAGAGGGTACTTAATGTAGTCTTGGAACCACCATAAAAAAGTAATCTTTGTAGTCTTGGAGCTGCCTCAAAAAAAAGTAATCTTTGTAGTCTTGGAACTGCCTTAAAAAAGTAATCTTTGTAGTCTTGGAACTACCATAAAAAAGTAATCTTTGTAGTCTTAGAACTGCTGTAAAATAAGTAATCTTTCTAGTCTTATAACCACCATAATAAAGTAATCTTTGTAGTCTTGGAACCTCCTTAAAAAAAGTAATCTTTGTAATAAATGCTGTGATCATTATAACCTATTCCAGTCATGTGGAACACAACAGGCCAAAGAAAAAGAGGTCAACCACATGAAACTCTAAAGAAGACGTTGTTAAGAGAGGCCAAATTAGTAGGCATAAAATCCCTTGATGAGGTTGAAGAGCTCGTCAAAAACAGAACTTGGCAAACTACCATGCGAGCCCTTTGTGATGTTTAACGGCATGAGAAGGATGTAAGATAAATCAAGAGTCTTACAGAATTGTCCAGATATAATAGGCTGTGTCTTATGAATGTGTCTTGGATAAAACGGTCCTTATATGACAGAACTTATTGAAAAGTTTTGTTGTGAAGCTCACTATGAAGCACAAATATCTTTTGGTGTTGAGAAAGCTGTTGATATCTTTTGTTACTGTTATCGTGGTTATCATCTCAGATAGAAGAGTAAACTGCTTGAGCTCATAGCAGTCAGACAAAATGTTGATGAAATCTGTCTTTGATCATGACAAAATGTTGACAAAATCTGTCTTTGATCATGACAAAGTGTTGATGAAATCTGTCTTTGATCATGACAAAATGTTGATGAAATCTGTCTTTGATCATGTCAGAATGTAATTCCAAGTCTCTGTGTTATAATTTCTGATTTATATATATTATTTTGCAGAAATGTTAGTCACATAGGCTTGTTTTAGCAAAATTAATTGTAAAAAATGAAACATTTTGGACTGCTGGTAACTGCACATATTAAAACTTACTAAGAAATAAGGAGAGGCACAGAATGAACCAACAAGATGGAGGCAATTTTTTTTTAAAAGACAAGCGGCAATACATTAAAAAAAAATACAGTGCTGTTGTGCCATAGAGGCACATTGGAACGTGGTGTTAGTACCCATATTTTCCTTGACCTGAAGGCATGCTAGAGGATGATGTGATCAGCATCACTCCTGGCCACCTTTCCCTCCTCAGCTCCAAAGGGAAGTACTGGGTACTCATTTCTACAGCTGAATGAATGTGATGCTCGGTTAGACTTGAGCCACTGACCTCCATGTGAGAGGTGAGTGCAGGCAATTATCAGTAAGTAAAATAATGCTCAGGAAGTTCTAGAAATGGCTAACATCTGTTTGCTACAAAAACCATCTTCTGAGATGAAAAGAGCAATTATTATAAATTTTGAATATTTTTCTTGTTATGATATTTCTTTTGAGGTTTTCCAACATAACAGATCTGAAGCCCTGCAGGAGAAAATTGCAATGACTTTGTGGACTGTTGCTGGGAATAATGCAGACATGAAGAGAGACATGGCAAATGACATTGGAGTTCACATGTTGATAGAATTTGTTAACTCAATGCCTGAAAACCTTCACTACATTGGGTCAGAAGGATTGAGCGTATTGGCTCAAGGCCCTCTCAACCAGCAGTCAGTCATTGCTGGTGCTAACGGAATTCAGCCACTTGTTAGACTTATGAGATCTCGTCATGAGCACATTGTTCTTAGTGCTATCAGGACACTGAGGTAAGCAGATTTGTTGATTCTGTCTAGACTGTAGTCATGGTCACTGCTGTTACCGTACACTGTGTGATATCAGAACCATCTCTCATTAGTTTTTGTGACTAGTCATTGTTCAGCATCAAACTCATCTTCACCAGTCTTTGCTCACTTCTACAAACACATAATTTCAGCCAGTTCTCACAGTTTCTGATATAGTTTTAGCCACATCTCATAAATTCTGATGTAGTTTTAGCCAGTTCTCTCAAATTCTGATGTAATTTTAGCCTGTACCCATAATTTCTGATGTAGTTTTAGCCAGTTCTCACAATTTCTGATATAGTTTTAGCCAGTTCTCACAAGTTCTGATATAGTTTTAGCCAGTTTTCAGAAATTCTGATGCAGTTTTAGCCAGTTCTCTCAAATTCTTATGTAGTTTTAGCTAGTTCTCACAATTTCTGATATAGTTTTAGCTAGTTCCCAAAATTTCTGATATAGTTTTAGCCAGTTCTCACAATTTCTGACATAGTTTTAGCCAGTTCTCACAATATCAGGTGTTATTTATCCTACTCTTACAATATCAAATAATTTTAACCATTCCTCAGAATTTCAGATATAATTTTAGCTATTTCTTGCAATAGCAGATATAATTTAGCCAGTTTTTACAATGTCTGATATAGTTTTAGCCATTTATCACAGTATTAGATATAATTTAGCCAGCTCTCGCAATATCATATATAATTTAGCCAATTCTAACAATATCTGATCTTAACTTTAGCCATTTCTCACAAGCCCTGATATACTGTAATAAACAGCCAATTTTCAGAAGACTTAGTATATTATCAGCCAGCCCTCGAAACATCTAATTTCAGCCAGATACTGCAATGCCTGATTGGCTTGAAAATCACTGAGTGTTCATTCTCCATTTTCTAAAAAGAAAAGTCCATTCTGGTGCCTACACTGGCAAGCCATAGGCAGCCATAATCTCTCACACATCCTTAAAAAGAGCCTCTTTGTCATGACAATCTGGCAAATGAGGTAGGGATTAATATAGTTTCATTGTGGTGGAGCTCACTAAAAAGTCTGGCGTTGCAGCTCTCTAATAGGCCATTAACCTACATTGTGTATATTGTGGGGGGAAAAAAAAACCAAACCAAACTGACAGTGTTCTGTGATATGACAGACTACTGTGTCATCAGGAGCATTATCATTACCATCACTTGCAGCCAAATCTGTAAAACAGATATTGATATGAGGTGATTAACCAAATAACCCCTGCTCTACAGCCATCTGCAAGAACAAAGAAGCTTGTGTGTTTAGTTTTTAACTTTGGATGCATTTTACAGTGGATTCATTCATTTTTGCATCAATGTTAATGTAAATAAAAACTTGACTGTTTTTTAAATTGAAAATTGGTCCTTTTTTTTTGTCTTTGCTGCACTAAGAGAATGTAGTTTATTGCAGAGCATAGCCCACTTTTAGAGGACTGAAAATTGTAGGCTGTTGTATGGATGGTCTCAGCACGGGCATAATACAAAGGCTGATTGCAGATGAGAAGTGGAGAGAATTTGTTTCTGCTCTGTAAGACAGCACAGGGTACACTTGGCAGTGATTGTTTAGCCGATTGTCAACCAAAGATATGGAAAAATGGATACTCTGTGACTGTACCTTGGTTCTTCATCCCTAGTGCTATGTACTGTTTGATGTGCATATATCATGTTTGAAGAAGGTGTGGATATCAATGGGTTCTCTGAATTACAAGAGTGGGTGGAAAAGTATAGACTCTTAGCAGAATTCTCTCATGATGGAGAGTACATCTAGCCCACCCCACCCCCCCCCCATGGTACCTAGCTGTAGGAGTTTAACAGATTACATCTAGCCCACCCCCATGGTACCTGTCTGTAGGAGTTTAACAGATTACATCTAGCCCACCCCCATGGTACCTAGCTGTAGGAGTTTAACTGATTACATCTAGCCCACCCCCATGGTACCTGTCTGTAGGAGTTTAACAGATTACATCTAGCCCACCCCCATGGTACTTGCCTGTAAGAGTTCAACATCTGTGTTTTTTAATAGAAAAACCACAAAGAAGAGGGATGGGTTTTGACCAGCTGTGGTTTATTGGCCCTGACAGTAGCTCCATCCCTCTGTAGTCCCTGGGATAACGGGATGTTTAATGAAAGATCTCAGAACATATGACCTTTGTTTTAACAAGGAGTCTTAAATGTTATCTCATCCTCTTGACAGATATCTCTGTGTGGGAGTTGGTTGTGTTCCTCACAAGCAGAATCAGAACAGTATCTTTCATCTTCATGGCATCAGATATTTGGTGGCTCTCATGGTACACTCAACTAATGAAGTTTTACAGGTAGAGGCTGCCTATGCCCTAGGAAGTGTTTCCTTAGGTACATTCAAATGTTTTGTGAGTGTAAAACAAATTAGCCCTCATAAAGCCATGAAAAAGTCAGGAAGGTTTTAAATATTTTTTGTTTCTTTCCTTTTTGTACATCATTTATGAGCAGTGCTGGTTTGCAAAGATTTGTCATACGCAAAACTAAGATTCTACATATTTTGCAGGCTTTTTCATTGAAGATAGGAAAAGGGATAAAATACTTAAAATATCTAGGGAGAAAATGAGGGTGAATACTGAAGACAAAAAATGAAAGCACAATAAAAGTGGGCCGTGAGACACGAACATTGCTTACTGATTGTGCAGATCCAGTGTGTCATTAAAGATGATGCTTAGCAAGTTCCACAAACAGCTAACGTATGTCAGCATTGATTCTGTCTTCTAAGATAGAAAGAAGATAAAATGTGCCATCATCATCATGTGCCATGCTGGTACCAGGCACTGGCAGTCATGCTTCTCCACAGATCTTCTTCCTTGATATTTTCCATCAGCTCAGTTGGTGATTTTTTTTGGTTGTGCCATTGTGTTAAACTGTTTTTTTTTTTTTCGTCTTGGTCATCTTCTGTATCTCTTCTCATTTATCTTTTCTGTTATAATGTTTTAAAGCCCTCCCTTTTCTCATTATATGTCCAGTGAATGATGACTGCCATTTTCTTATGGATTTAATTAAGTTCCTTTTTTTACATTTGCTTTTGTTAGACATTCCTTGTTGTTGTCTTAGCTGCCCTTGATATTCTTAACATTCTCTTCTAATGAACCAAAATTCTTTTGTCTCAAGTGATCTTTGCATTGATGTGTTGATTGTCCTTAACCAACTTCCATAGAATAGCATAGGCTCAGTGTAGCATTTTAGAACTGTCTCTGATGTTCAGTGATAGAGATGCACAAGATGTATCTCATGTGTTTGAAAGCTGTTTTGGCTTGGCACATTCTATTCTTGATTTCAGAGGTGCATTTCTCATCTGATGTCACTTGAGGGCACAGATATTTAAATGTACTCATTGTCTCAGCTTGTCCATAAACCTTAACATTGCATTTAGGTGGGTTCTTCTTTTGTGATATAACCAGTGCCATTAATATTGCATTTCTCAGTAACATACTGGTAAATTTATTGCTGCTATCTTAAAAAGAGTTGTTCATTTCTTATTGTTACATATCAGCATATATATATATATATATATATATATATATATATATATATATATATATATATATAATAATGACTAAATTACTTGCACCTCAGGATAAAAATAATAACAAGAATGCAATTGTTCAGTTTCTGCAGAGGTTTCCAACCATATGTTATGTCTACAAATTCAGTATTTATTTATGACTACAAAGCTTATCAATCTTCCACACCCTGTAGCTATTGTACATTAAACCTTAATCTTTGATAAATATAATGTAAATATGGTGTAAAGACAGTGCAGCAGATCCTAGTATGTGCAGACATGTTTTGATGATTACTTCATAATTAAACCATAGTGTAGTCACAGTCTCACTGGTTAAGTTATGCTGTGTATTGTATTTTAAATCAAACTGATAAATTTGTGATCTGTCTGGCAGAAGTCAGTTAGTTAGGGTTGTCATCATTGTCCTGTGGACTAATACATAGGTTCTCATGTACGCTCTTCTTTATTTTCTTCTGTGTGCAGTAGCTGAGAGATACTAGTTCTGTACACAGTTTGCTCTTCTGTGTGCAGTAGCTGAGAGATACTAGTTCTGTACACAGTTTGCTCTTCTGTGTGCAGTAGCTGAGAGATACTAGTTCTGTACACAGTTTGCTCTTCTGTGTGCAGTAACTGAGAGATACTAGTTCTGTACACAGTTTGCTCTTCTGTGTGCAGTAGCTGAGAGATACTAGTTCTGTACACAGTTTGCTCTTCTGTGTGCAGTATCTGAGAGATACTAGTTCTGTACACAGTTTGCTCTTCTGTGTTTCAGTAGCTGAGAGATACTAGTTCTGTACACAGTTTGCTCTTCTGTGTTTCAGTAGCTGAGAGATACTAGTTCTGTACACAGTTTGCTCTTCTGTGTGCAGTAGCTGAGAGATACTAGTTCTGTACACAGTTTGCTCTTTTGTGTGCAGTAGCTGAGAGATACTAGTTCTGTACACAGTTTGCTCTTTTGTGTGCAGTAGCTGAGAGATACTAGTTCTGTACACAGTTTGCTCTTCAGGCAGTGATGGTGATAATTTTTTAAGAATATGAACTTCTTTGGCAGTTCCCCTCAAAAGGACACTGGTTGCATTGTTAATTTTGCTGTCCAATATATGCCACTTCATCATCATCATTGCCTTTCACTCCCTTGAGAGCATAGGTCACGGATAAAGGCTCTCCAGTCATCCCTGTTCTTGGAATTATTCTCTGCTTCCTTCCATGTGTATCCCTTGTCTCTGAGGACTGTCATAATTTCTCTTCTCCAGGTAAGTCTAGGTCTTCCTCGTTTTCTATTTCCTTGAGGATTCCATGTCGGTGCCTATCTTGCTATGCTGGTGTCAGGTTTCCTCAAAGTGTAGCCAATCCACCTTCACTTCCTAGACCATGATTTGTAGGTTCATAGGTTTTTGTCCTGCCCTTTCCCAGACCTCCTTGTTCCTGATCTTGTCCTGCCATTTAATGTTTAAAATCCTCCTCAAGCAGTAGTTCATGAATGTTTGTATCCTCTTTTGTATTGTCTTGGTCATAACCCACGTCTCTGAACCATATAGCAGGACAGTCTTTACGTTTGTATTGAAAAGCCTAAGCGACTTGAGCTCAGCTTATTTTTAGGAGCAGGTTCACCTTTCCATTGTGATATCTGTTGACCAGACTACAGGCAGGGGCACCACGTGAAGATAGAATAGGGTCAGCATAAGAACTGACTGTCACAGTCTTTCTCACATCCAGGATCATAAACATGTTGGAGTTCAGGTCTCTCACTGAGCTGCAGTGTCAAGTTTTGTAGCTGGCTCCATCATATTTGGACCACATTGACTCCTGTCTTTATCATTAGGCTGTTGTGACACAGCATGTTATCAAGGAGTGCAGAAAAATAAAGCTTATTATGATATCTCAGCCTTGCTACCACAACCAACAACGCTGCACTCTTTATGATTTTGATCAGTATGAAATACAATGATATGAGATTAAAGATGTATCAGATCTTAAGCATGCAAGTATTTTAACAGTTGTTTCAATGTTAAATTTATATCTTTTTGTGAGCAATGAAAAACATTATCTACATTCTGTGTACATCAAAAAGCTAGCCTCTGTAACAATGTGTCTAAATGAGCAGAAAGACCACATAGAAACTTGGCAAATGGACTTTATTGAGTGAAGTGCTTCATCAGCTTCCCTCGTTATCTCTTTCTTATAGGTAACAAGATGATTCTACATGAAGTTGACCAGAATGTGGACTTTAGCTACGTAAGGATACTGAAAATGTTATATTCTCATCAGTCAATCGTGCGTCTGATGGCAGGGTCAGCATTAGCATGCTTTGCATACAATAATCTTCAACAGCAGAAAGAGATTGCTGCGCAAGGAGGAGTTAGGTTTAGTTGCTTTGTTCCCTTTCTGCGGTCTGATGATGAATTTTACAGATGCAGTGCAGCATATCAGGTCAGTTAAAGGTGTCTAATAAAGAAATGGAAGTAGAAACTTAAGGATCACATATTTCCAGTGATGATTTTTTCTTACAGTAAAGTAATAGAACACAGTATTGTATGGTTCAGTCAGTCAGTCATTTGCATGCCCCTTGTGGAACTTTGCCTCCCTAACAGCTCTCCTGTTTGTCTCCCGGTTATTGTATGGTCAGAACTTTTAAAAAATATCACAGACAAAGCACTTTTAGATGTGAGAAAAAAAAACAAGAGAATTTCCTGGGACTTGAACCATAGACCCTGGTAGGATGAGCCACCATCTAGCCATGACAGAACAGTGCGTTAATCTTGCACCCACACTCCCCCCTCCCCCCACCTAGAAATAATTTTTCTTGGATGCTTCATAAATTCATTTTTAAAGTTTTATTTGTGACTGCTGCATATTTTTTGTTTGTTTAGTAAATTATTGTTAATGTGAAGCATAACAACGTAACAACCACACCAAGAATTTGTTCACTATACATTTTTTTTTCCGTTCACTGGTTTAGCACTTTGAATTAGTGCCATGCATTTGAAGGTGACATTTTTAATTCATTCAGTCATCATTTTATTCTATTAATTCAGTGACAATCTATGCATAGTACGCTGTAGTATGATTTACCAAGCAAGTAAATAGTATCAATTTTCAGAAGCAGTTTTCCTAACACAAATATGTCAGGTTCCAATGTTTTTTGTTTTTTTTTTGGCTTTTCTTTGTAACTCTGATCCTACTAAACAACACAGATGACACACAAAACTTTTTGTAACCAAACATCACAACCTGTATTCTTTTTATCAGGAATTGTGATGCCTATTTTTAGTATTTACATTGGTTTAAAATTGTGAATTTCATTTATGAAATAATACTGTATATCTGTAGTTATTTGATTTTAATTTTGTCCAAAAAAAAAAGAAAGAAGCCATTTAAACTGCTTATGTAGTTTATGAGTGACAGCTGGTTTGACGTTGAAGAACATCCTGATGTTGAAAGTCAAACATGTATGGGCATGCGCTGAGTATAATGAACCCACCCTTAGGCCCAGCAACAAAGCTGGGCCCTTTTCTTACAGTAACAGTTACAGCTGGTTTGACAAGAGTATGTTGATAGTGGATCTTTAAATCCTTTCTTTACATGACAGTTCACTATAGCTGGACTGCACCTGCTTGGCATGTAAATTTAAAAGTGTTCTTTTTTTTAAAGTATGTACTTTCTTGCTCAGGTTGTGATTTTGGCTCGTATCATCCCAGATGAGACACAAGCGAGATCATCAACTATCGGCATAAATTTGTTAGTTGATCTGCTTAAAAATTCTAGATCTGATGAAATTTTGGCTCTCGCAGCAGACTTTGTAGCTTGCCTCAGTCACACAAGAGCTGGTAAATATGTGTTATTGTCATTGTTATCATTATCCATACAGTTGCAACTGCTGCCAGTTTCATGATTATTAACTGAAAACAAGAAAAGAATCTAATCCTAAAGAAGATATATTATTATGTACATGAGATATGGCCTCCTCAAATATTGGAAGCAACAGATGAGAGGCTTATGACATAACTGACGTGATCTTTATTTTTTTTTTCTAGCTTAGACATTGAAGTCTCCCAAATTAAGCTATCAAGTGGAACACAATGGGACAAAGAAAAAGAGGTCAACCACATGAAGCTCTAAAGAGGACACTGTTAAGAGGGGCCAGTTTAGTAGGCATAAAATCCCTTGATGAGGTTGAAAGGCTCGCCGAAAACAGGAAAACTTGGCGAACTACCATGTGGGCCCTATGTGATGTTTAATGGCATGGGAAGGATGTAAGATGTAAGACATTGAAGTAAAATAGTGATTGTATGAGCCTAAGCACTGAAGTAAAATAGTGATTGTATGAGCCTAAGCACTGAAGTAAAATAGTGATTGTGTGAGCCTAGGCACTGAAGTAAAATAGTGATTGTATGAGCCTAAGCACTGAAGTAAAATAATGATTGTGTGAGCCTAGGCACTGAAATAAACTAATGATTGTATGATAAAAGTTTTAAACAGATTTGCCTCAAACTGGCCAGACAAAGTGTAAAATATCTCCTCTACTATGAAGGTGTCTGGGGTTCTCTGTCAGGTCAGCAAAATAAACTGTAGCTGGCTCCTTCATCCCCTTTTATCCTCCTATTTCCATTGACACATTTGCCTCTGATGGTGTGGGAAGCATGAACTAGTGGTAAGTGAGTGTATGTGTGTTGGATCATGTTGTAAGTTGTGACAACTCAACATACAGCATCAAAATAAATTATTACTTCACACTGACTTTGACAGAGACTTAAGAATGACCTCTGCATTGAAGAACAGGTCCAACCACAAGTCCAGCTCCAAGATCTCACATATATACGAGGGTCATACCGAAAGTCGTGAGCAGAAATTTATAAATAGAGAAAATATAAATGTATCACCTTAATATGCATCCTTTGCACTTCATGTAGAGGTCACATGACATCAACATCATGTGTCATGTGACTACATGGAGCATAAACAAAATGGTGAGTGCTGATGTTTCATCTCGTCAATGAGCTGTTATTGAGTTCCTCATTAAAGAGGAAATCTCTGCTGCTGAGATTCACCAAAGTCTTCAACTTGCTTGTGGAGATGTGTGTATGGGTGCTAGGAGTGTTAGGAGGTGGGTGAAACATTTCAAAGATGAAAACATGAGCATCCAAGATATGCCTTGCAGCAGTCGCCCTCGAACTGCCTCCACTGACCACAACATGGAAAGGATTGACGACGTCATTAAAGAAGACAGACGTGTCACAGTTTCTGAAATCACTAAGTCTTTAAATAGGACACAATGCAGTACAGGAAATGATTGAAACCCTAGGCTATAGAAAAACTTGTGCCTGCTGGGTCCCATAGGAGAGAATGTCCAGAAAGCAGTGCGTCTGTGCTGTCGGTCAGCTGGAACAGAATTCTACCGGGAGGGTATTTTCAAACTTGCAGAGTGATAGGAAAAATGTGTGTAGAGAAATGGAGATTATGTTTAAAAGTGAAGAAAAGGATGCAGATTAAGGTGATACATTTATATTTTCTCTGTCTATAAATTCTGATTTTTAAAAAAAATTTGCTCATGACTTTCAGTATGACCCTCGTATTTCATGTTTAATCATATTCTCAGGACTCATGTAGACAGATAATTACCATAGACTTCATAATGAAAAAATGTTGCACGGGTAAAACAGGCATTGATTTGGTGCATGGGACCCAACTAGAAAATCTTGATTTTGTAGATGACATAACTCTTATCAGTGACAATGTGAATTCGATGCAAGAAAAAACAGATAATCTTCACTGGCTAGCAAAATAGGACTTGAAATTAACAAGGAAAAAAACAAAAATAATGAAACTTCCCATTAATCACAAAGGAAAAATATATGTAGAAGAAACAGCTGTTGAAGAAGTAAACCAATTTGCATACCTCGGCAGATACATGGATGGTGACACCAGAAAGGAAGTTAGAATTGCAAAAGGAGCATTGACCTTTAAGAATTTTGAGAACATATGACACTCAAAAGTTATAAGCACAAAAACCAAGCTAAGATTATTCAGTTAAAATGTAATATCCACCCTCATTTATGTATGACGAAAGCCGGAAAGGAAATAAAGAAATAGACAAGAAATTAGACTCTTTTGAAAACAAATGCTTAAGGAAAATACTGGGTATAAAGTGGAATGAATTCAAGAACAATGCAGAGATAAGGCAGATGATCAAACAGCAACCTGTCTCATGGGTGATCAGAAAAAAGGAGATGAACTTATGTCAGTCATATGATGAGAAGAAACAGTCAGAGAATCCCAAAACAAGCTATCAAGTGGAACACAGCAGGCCAAAGAAAAAGAGGTTGACCATGTGAAACTCTAAAGAGGACATTGTTAAGAGAGACCAAATTAGTAGGCATAAAATCCCTTGATGAGGTTGAAAAGTTCGCCGAAAACAGGAAAACTTAGTGAACTACTATATGAGCCCTATGTGACGTTTAACGACAAGGGAAGAATGTAAGATGTAAGATGATATACAGTTAACTTTGTTGTAGTCCCTTATAAACTTTGCTGCACTATTCTACAAAATGGACTGATTTATACATGAGTATCTGATCATCCCATAATGGGGTTATGACCATGTGTACAGTATTCTCTGTTCTACTCTGTCTTGTTGACAGATATTCTCTCATTTCAGAGGCATCTCCTTAATATGAATGTATCAAGTGTCTATTTTTATAGCTAGGCTGGCCAAAGAATGAAAACAGTGGGCCTTCATTTGACGGTCTTCACATGAGTACAACACCCATGCCAACATTTTTTTAGTCTAAAAATTTTTAATAATTTTATTTATTTTATTATTAATTACTAAACTGACCACTCAAAAAATGATGGGGGTTGGGGGGGGGGGAGCTTTACCTGAGTTAATCAAAGCTTATGTGTCAAGATTGATGTGGAAAATCATAAAAACTGGTATTTTATTACATTTTTTTCAGCTTTTAAATTGTTCAGTTTATTGTGCTTGCTTACAGGTGTTCCAGCTGCCTTTGTTGCTGTCAGTGCTGTGGACTATCTGTGTAGTCTTCTGTTGTCAAATGCAGATCATGTCAGAGGTAATGCTGCCATTGCACTCAGGTACCTGTCACTTGACCACAAGGGAGAGAGACTTATCCTGCATAGGTTAGTATGGATTTTTATGTGGATCTGTATATATGTCATATCAAACTTAAGTGTGAACTCACCAATATGGCCTATCTTTTCTGTACATAAATATTTTCATTCATGTGCCCTGTCCTTAATTGAACATTGTCATCTTGACAGCTGATTTAGAAATGTCCTGACAGCTAATCAGGATGGCTACTTCAGTGAGTGTGGTGTTTAGAGTCTCATTGACATCACAGGCTCCGTGCACCATCTACCTGTTCCCCTTATGTGAACCATCTACCTGTTCCCCTTATGTGAAATGATCCTCATTATTCTCTCTAAGCTATCATGTCATTTAATATGACCCAAAAAAAAATGATAAACTTTCTTCTTTTTGGTGGAGCTGAAGAGACAGTAAAATGTAAAATTTTAAAATTATTACAATATCTTCATACTGTAAATATGAGACAAGCATTGTTACTTTGCTGCCAACATCTTATATGGACAAAAAAAAATGGCATCAACATCTACCTCACAGTTACCAGATATATACATTTTCAGTGGCATACAGTAAATCTATTAAACCCTTGGTAAAGTCCTTCAAATGCCTAGCTGTAATATACCATAGTTCTTATTTTTTAGAATAAAATCCTTGCTAACTTGTCAAGGTAAGAACATTTTTATGCAAGAGATGTAATCAAAATTTGTATGAAGAGAATGGTTCTGACAGGTAGAAGTCCAGTAGTATACAACCTTCTATTGAATGATGGGTAACGAGGTTCTGGAAAGTATAGGGTTTATAGTTTTTGTTTTCCAAAATACTCTTTGCCATATTATAGGTGTGTCTTAATGTTAGTGCATCTTATATGGTGGGAAATACAGTAAGTAATAGCCTAATAAACTCATTATGAGCTTTCATTGAACAATGGGACAGGGAGTTACTCTTTGCAGAGGTGAGTAAAGATGTACAATGAAGGTGTACAAGTGGTGAAGGGTTAAATGAGAGAGAAGAACGGGTAATGAAATAGAATTAAAGTTTGATAATGTTCCTTGAAGAAGTCAATCAATTTGCATACGTTGGCAGCTACATAGACCAAGATGGTGACACCAGAAAGGAAGTTAGAATTGCAAAAGCAGCATTGATCTTCAAGAATATTGAGAACATATGCATTCAAAAGTTATAAGCACAAAAACCAAGTTAAGATTATTCAATTCAAATGTAATATCCACCCTCATTTATGCATGTGAAAGCTGGAAATAACTAAAGAACTAGACAAGAAATTAGACTCTTTTGAAAACAAATGCCTAAGGAAAATACTCGGCATCAAGTGGAATGAATTCAGGAACAATGAAGAGATAAGACAGATGACTGAACAACAACCAATCTCATGGGTGATTAGGAAAAGGAGATGGACATATGTTGGTCACTTGATGAGAAGAAACAGTCAGAAAATCCCAAAACAAGTTATAAAATGGAACACAACAGGCCAAAGAAAAAGGCAGACTGTGTGAAACTCTGAAGAGGACATTGCTAAGAGAGGCCAAATTAGTAGGCATAAAATCCCTTGATGAAGTTGAAAGACTCACCAAAGACAGGAAAAATTGGCGAACTACCTTGCGAGCCCTGTGTGACATTTAACGGCACAGGAAGGATATAAGATAAGAATACTACTTGAAATAAAATCAAGCTTTCATGCCTCTCACCATGAAAATGATGTACCTTAGAAGCAACATCAGTATTTCTTTTCCTACCATGGGGACACTGTATTCTTTAAGCAAAATCACATTTTTTATATATGTTACCTGGGATTTTTATTTTGTATTCTTCTCTTCCTGGGCATCTTTTTCTCTTCCTGGGCATCTGTGCACCAAATTGTTTTAGTGCAGTCATCAATCATGATGAACATTGACAGCTTGAATCTGGCTTGATTCACCCTGTTGTATAAATGACTACTTGGCTCTTTCTGGACCTGGGTAAGGAAAGGTCGTCAGACTTAGTGCTGAGTACATCATCCATCACTCTATTGCACTAACAGGATGGACACTAACACTATATCCCTTAGGTGTCTGTAGAGTATGAGAGCTGCTTTTATCTCCTCTGCCTGATATAGGAGTTTGTTATCTCCCCTTTGTAATCATTAAATAATAAAGCTGTTCCTACTTTTTTCCTAGTTTATAGATTTTCCATGCAGTGCAGTTGGCAGCAGAGTTCTCCCTAGATGTTTGTCTATATACAAAACCATTTAAGTCTTATTGTGGTTGTTGTTTGCTTTTGACAGCAAAATAACAGCACTGAATTATTTTTTTTAAGGTGCCGTAATGATCCATACCTCATGAAAGTGATCAGATATTACACACAACGACAGAACCTTGCAGCCAGGTTCACAGATGGCTGGCGGCATTACAGAAAAGTGGGATTACCTCCCATTCCGTAAGTAAATGACAGATCTGATTAGTTATCTAGAACAATGACATATTCAAGTTCTGTCATTTTTCATGTGATATTTTAGTGGAAGTGAACAAGACTGTTAAAGAGATGGTACAGTATTCTGAAAAGTGGGTGAAAGTCAAGATCTTATCACATCTTTTAGTATCACATGTCAAAGGACAGGTTCTTATGTACTATCACCTATACAGACTGGTAGGGTTCAGTAATTTCTCCATTGCAATGGATGCTGAAAGGAAGATTGCTTGTTCCACTAAGGAAAGTACAACACTACATGAAGACAACAGATAAAGGCCTTATCCTAAAGAAAACAGATCATAACAAACCACAATCCTTTGAACAGGACACTACAGACTAAAAGCCCATCATTAACTGAAGGCACTTTATATTCACTAGATTGGGGGTGAAGATGCCAAATAAAGTAATCAGCGACCCATAGCTGATATGCCATCTTCAGGGTTAGCGACCCATAGCTGACCAGGACCCTGTCCCACCTCTCCGTGGTATCCCCAATAACAGGCACAGCCTGGCTAATGGAGCAGGGATCATCATAGTCCCAATGGTGGTGGAGTCTGCTAAAGAAGCATTGCACACCCCCTGCTTTTTAGCTGTACTCCGGGACTGAAAAAGTAGCCATCATAATCTGCTCCCATGCCAATACGATGCTGTGCCTCAACATCTCTACAGCATCGGCTGCAAAAGAGCAACAGCTTGCAGTTACAGGGAGTTCGTACAAGTACAAGTATACACCAGAATGTTCTCTAGATTCCAGAACACATCTTACAAGCTTCACTGTCTATAGAGCATGGATGGAAAACTGGGGGGCACACATGAAGAAACCTTGCTGACAATGAGATTCCCCATGAAGAAAAGCAAAAGAGGAAGAAGAAGAGGAAATAGAACCTTGTGAGTCTCAACAAAGCATTTGAAACCACTGAAGATTAACAAAGAAATAAAACTATGAAACTATATCATTTCTGAAAGATGAAGTGATAGTGGAACTCAGAACATTGTTGTGGTGACCAACAAGCTAACCAGGAGAATGCTTTGCATGATGTGAAGGAAGTGTCAGTTTACTGTTGTGGTAAGAAGGGTGTTTGTCCAACAGGAGTTTGTGGTTTGACTGTTGGCAGTTTCCTTATGACGACTTCTCTCTCTTCTGTGTGTTTTAGCGATGAAATAAAAAAAACAAAAAAGGAAGTCTTGCTGTTTGAGAAGAATAAACTTGTTTGTAAAAGAAACAACAACTTCTCAAGCAGTGAGACTCCACTTTTTGTTTTTAGTGTTAAATAAAATGATATCTTCACTGAAAAACAAAAACATCACAAATGAAACAAAAAGACCACTGTACAGCATAATTTTCATCCAAACTCTATGCTCTCAATGTCAGACATGGACACTAACATCCAAACTTGGATCAAAAATCAACATGAGATGTTTAAGGAGAGTACTAAATGTGACAAGAAGAGACTTAAATAAGAAATGACACCAGCAGGGTAGTGGTTGGAATAATACCAGTATTATACTATATACATTCAGAAACAGCCAGACAAGAAACATTCACGCTAAGATTTGTAGGAAACAGAGAGAGAGGCTGCCCAAGCAGGAGATGGAGGGAGGAAATTACAGAAACCTTAAATATCCCATTCTATGAAGCAAATTGCCAAGACCTAGCAAAATGTTTATTTGTCCCCTCAACACTATGTGAGGAAGAAGACAAGACAAGACGAGTTGCATTTGTATTAAATGATGGTTACAAATCAAGCTGTTATATTTGTATTAAATGATGGTTAGAAATTGAACTGTTATATTTGTATTAAATGATGGTTAGAAATTGAACTGTTATATTTGTATTAAATGATGGTTAGAAATCGAGCTGTTTATTAAATGATCATTAGAAATCGAGCTATTATATTTGTGTTAAATGATGGTTAGAAATCGAGCTATTATATTTGTATTAAATGATGGTTAGAAATCGAGCTATTATATTTGTGTTAAATGATGGTTAGAAATCGAGCTATTATATTTGTATTAAATGATGGTTAGAAATTGAGCTATTATATTTGATTTGGTTCTGTTATTTTTATGTAGTATCACAAAACACGTTGAATTTTTCCCACAAGGGAGGGCAGGCCAAGTCTTGTACAGGGACATTCTCACATGCGCAGTATTCGACCAGTGACTATATTTAGTCTGGAAGACAGTGGTTCCAATGCTCAAAGTTCCGTCTCTGTTGTCAGTGAGGATGGAGCCATGTCATCTAGATCTTCTAGAACAGCAAGCCTTAAAGATTCTTTCCACAGTAGTTCTCCCTCCTTGGAGAGCCTGAGATCATTAACTTCAAGGAGTTCTCTTGTGTGTGCTGAAAATGGAGTATGAAAACCAGCATTTGTATTTAGTATTTCTGTAACATTAAAATATTAATATATTAATATATGTTATTTTATTATTACTGTTGTTTCTTAGCTGCTAAATTGTTAATTTTATCGACAGAAGATGATCATAATCATCATCTTCATTATTATCATCATCATCATCATCATGATTCATATCATACAGAAAAAATTTATTGGTTTACTGAGCATCTTGGGTAGAAATTTGTTCTCTAACTAAAGAGTGTTGATTTATTGGTCATTTTTAATGATCATTCTTTTTAAACCAAAGGGTTTTGGTTCATAAAGTATCTTCATTAATATGATTAAGTAAAGGGCTTTGGCTTATGGGACACCTCTGCTAGCTTATTAAACTAAAGAGTTCTGCTTTATAAAACTTCTGCTAGCTTATTAAACTAAAGAGCTCTGCTTTATAGAACTGTTATCTTATTAAGCTAAAGAGCTCTTCTTTATAGAAAATCTCTGTTGGCTTATTTTCTCAAAAAGATCTTGTTTATTAAATATTCCTAGTTAATTTTATTGAAATTTTGTATCCATATTTTGTACTTATGTTTCTTTTATTTTCTTGATTTAATTTGTTATTCAACTGAAACTTATCATTTCTAACTAATGGACACAAATGATAACTGAGATAAACTGAAATAATGATAGATGAGGCCTGAGATAAACTGAAATAATGATAGATGAGGCCTGAGATAAACTGAAATAATGATAGATGAGGCCTGAGATAAACTGAAATAATCATAGATAAGGTCTGAGATCTTTAACTTTGAAAACCTGGAGCTGCAAATAAAACTGTCACATAATGTCATTGACTATAGTTTTTTGATTTAAGAGATGATGCACAGGTCAGAAGAAGAGTAAGCTATTTATTAGTTGCTTGTGTTGCAAAGGTGGAGTATTGTAACTAATATAATAATTGTTGCACATTCTTCTTCTACAGCTTTCTGAGCCATTATGGCTCATTACTGCAGCTAAAGTTTACCTCCATCTCTCTCTGTTCCTAATCTTCTCTCTCCAGTCAGTGACACTAATTCCTTTATATCCTATTCTGCTGTCTTTCCATCTCTATCTTGGTCTACCCCTTGGTCTTGTTTCCTTCATCTCTTGTGCATACATCATTTATTTTTGTTTGTCTGTTTTCTTCCATTCTATTGTTCATGGCCCAAGCATAGTCTGTTTAAGATATTTATAATTTGTTGGGATTTAAATAAGCTATTCAGTTTAGTGTTCTTTCTAGCTGTCCATTCTCCACTGTTGGTATCCTTTATGGGCCCAAAGATTCTTCTTAGGATCTTGTTCTGCATTGTTGCTCATCTTTCTTTGTTGTACTCCACTTTTCTGATCCATACATGGTGGCCGGTCTTATTATAGTTTTGTAGATTATTTTGTTGTTCTAGGGCAGGATTTTGGATTTTAACAGGTGTTGCAAGGAAAAGTATATTTTATTCCCTGGTTAGCTGAGTGGTTAGGTGCTCTGTTTCTAATCTGGTGGTACCAGGTTCGGTACCAGGTTCAGTCCCTGCAATGGGATTTTTTTCTGGTACACACCGAAAAAGGCCCCGGGGTTCATCCAGCCTCTAAAAATTGTTACAGAGAAATCTGAAAAGGTAAAGTGGCCAGGCGTGATACTGACCACATCACACTTTCATGTGTCGAAGGTCATGGAAAATACGGGCCTAACACCGTATTCCCCAATATGCCTTAATGGCATGGAAATGGGAATTTTACCTTTACATATCTGAGCTCTGCTTTTAATTTCCTCACTTACCATATTGCTTCTGTTGAAGGCTGTGCCTAGATATTTGTATGTTTCTACTTTCCTAATGATCCAACATTTATATCATCTGGATCATTCTGCATCTGGTCTCTTAGTATCTTCATATACTCTGCCTTATCTTGGTTAATTAGATAACGAGTTAGTGGAGGAGGTCAACGAATTTGTATACCTTGGCAGCAGAGTAGTAGAAAATGGAGACAGCACAGAGGACATCAACAGCAGACTTACTAGAGCAAACCAGGCTTTTGCAATGCTGCAGACTATATGGAAATCAAAAAAACTAAGCATAAATATGAAAATCAGGATATTTAAGAGTAATGTTCTAAGTGTACTACTCTATGGAAGTGAATGCTGGAAAATCACCAAAATCATAGAAAACAAGTTGAATTCTTTCCAGACTAAATGTTTTGGCCAAACACCATAAGAAATAACATCTTATTAGCAGAAATGCAGATGAAACCACTGACAACAATTATTGAGGAAAGACGCTGGCGATGGTTGGGACATGTGCTCCGAATGACTGACAACTCACTACCAAAAATAGCACTAAGATGGACACCACAGGGGAACAGAAGTAAGGGTAGACCAAAAGAGACATGGAGGAGAACAACAGAAAGGATGCTGAGCAATAGAGGGCTCACCTGGGCAAGAGCAGAAAAAAAGGCAAAGGACAGGCATTTGTGGAAAACCCTTGCGGAAGCCCCATGTGCCCTGGGCACTTAAGGTTCAGAGAGAGATCTTGGTTAATAGTCAAGCCCACTTTTAGTACCACATCTGTTTTTTTAAAATTGTTTTAGCAGTTGTTTTATTGCAAGGAAGAAGGGTTTGCTATGATTTCATCATCATCATCATCATTTGTCAAGCTAGGTGGCGTGGGTGGTCATGCTCCTCCACAAATTTTTGTCCTTGACATTGGAAAAGTAACTGATTTCTTTCTATGTCACAGTGTCAGGCCTTCTAACATCTGTTCCCTCAGTCATCCTCTCCTGCCTTAATTTTTGCTCATTTTTATGTTGTTTTCCGGTTTCTCTCTTCTGATCACATGCCCCAAGAATGATGATTGCCTTTTCCTTATCTTTGTTATTATACCATGTTTTTTGTTAGCTTGTCTCAGACACTGCTCACTAGTTACCTTGGCTATCGATGGGGTCCTCATCATTCTTCTCAGGAACCACATTTCTGTTGCCTCTGATGGTTTACTCATTTGTGCTATGACCTTGAAACTCTTAAATTATAAGTTAAACAAAATGCACAGCTCCCCAGATCGTAAGAATACTCATCCTGGTAAATGTCTCAGCCTTCTAAATTCCTGACATCATTTCTGGTGCAGAAATCTACAAACCAAAATTTAAGCACTATTTTTTTACCTTTCTTTTTCATTTGTTATACAGGGTGTTTCATAATTATGGGGCGCATTTTAAACAGTTATCTAGAACTGGAAGAAACACATGTAATATAGGATGTGTGTAATTCATATGCAAAATGCAGGACTTCATAACAATGTTCAAGATTTGCATATCACATCCCTTAGATGTTCACTGCCTCAGAGAGAAGAGTCTTCAGCTCTGTTTATCATCCATGTCATAGCAACTGCGGTGCAGCACACAGCTTTAATGGCCGCTGTCTCTCTCTGGATACTTTGTCTGAGTTCCAGAGCTGGACGGGGCATTATTATGAAACGCCCTTGAATGAAGATTGTTATGAACTCCTTTACCTTGTGTGTGTATTACACACATTCTGTATAAAATGTGTTTATTCTTGTCCTGAACAGACAGCATTTAAAATGTGTATCATCATTATGAAACACCCTGTATATCCTGCCTGTTTTTCTAGCTTGTTGTTTAACTTTTCTATTCTTTTTTTTTTTCTCTCCTGTCTGTTTCTGGAACACAACAGGCCGAAGAAAAAGAGGTCAACCATGTGAAACTCTAAAAAAGACATTGTTAAGAGAGGCCAAATTAGTAGGCATAAAATCCCTTGATGAGGTTGAAAAGCTCATCGAAAACAGGAAAACTTGGCAAACTACCATGCGAGCCTTATGTGACGTTTAATGGCATAGCCACAAAAAAAAAATGGTTAAGAAATGATGGGTTATCTACACTGGGTCAGGACTTCCAGATCTGTGAATTATTGTATTTGTTTTTTTTTCTGGATTTGATCTCTGACATGACATGACTTAGCACCACATCTTAGCACTTCTGCCACATGGATCATATGTTGTAAGTGATAATAACATGTATTTTTATTGTGATTGCTTTTTATTGCTGACTGAATGTAAAGTAATGCCAACTAGCTGCTAGATTTGAAATCTTATAGCAGCAGCTGTAAGCAAGATTGGCATAAGAATCTAGGTCAGCATACTGTCCTTGACCCATTAGTAAAATGGGGTGATGTTCATGTAAGTCTCTGCCTGGGAAGAAAATTTATTTTAAAAAAAGGGATTTTTTTTTCTTTTTGATTACAATCTTAGAAAGTGTTAAGTGATATTTTGCAAATGGAATATTGTAAAGTGTAACTAATATGTTTTGGTTTTTTTTCCAAGTGAAATAAAATGTGTACAGATATAAACATAAGAAATTATGAGGGAAAAGATGGTAGTGCTGAAAACTTCTATTTTTATCAACTGTGCCAGTTCGTATTTTTTTAAACAAATTTTCAGTGGGTATTTTTTTCACTTTTAGATATGATATTTGTTTTCTTGTATTTTGTTATGTACGGGTTACTTTTCTTCAATAATGCATTAAAGTTATTATGTAACAAATGTACAAATATATAAATATAAAAAATATAGTTATCTTTGCACATTGATTTGTACACTTTGACTTAAATGGAAGCTGTCTGAAGGTAAAGGCAACCCTGTTGTGGCTCATAGACACAAGTGGGATATGATGTTAGTCCCCATATTTTCCTTACCTGTAGGCACACAGAGGATGATGTGGTCAGCATCATGCCTGGTAGTTTTACCTTCCCCAACCCCAGAAGTCAGATACTCATTTCTACAGCTGTGTGTCTGGGATGCCTTTGGCTGGATTCGAACCCCTGACCTTTACCATGAGAGACCAGTGCACTAACCACTTCACCACTTAGATGCCCATGCAAGCTTTAATCAGGATACCAATGATTCTGTTATTTTCCCAGTTTGAAATCACCCTAAATTTAGGAGGCAGAATCCACAGCAACCTCCAGCTTTATGAAGCAGTTCCATTACTTTTATTATGGTGCAGTCCTTTCCACAAGATCTGATGGTGGCACTGGATGAGCAGTTCATAAAATTTGTGTTCTGGAGTTTCTAGATTGTTAGATAATCAGTGTATGTTGTCAGTCTGTATATGTTGTCAAATAGTCAATGTATGTTGTCAAAGTCAGTGTATGTTGTCAAATAGTCAATGTATGTTGTGAAACAGTCAATGTATGTTGCCAAATAGTCAATGTATGTTGTCAGTCAGTCAGTGTATGTTGTCAGTCAGTCAGTGTATGTTGTCAAATAGTCAATGTATGTTGTCAAACAAACAGTGTATGTTGTCAAAGTCAGTGTATGCTGTCAGTCAGTGTATGTTGTCAAAGTCAGTGTATGTTGTCAAAGTCAGTGTATGTTGTCAGAGTATGCTGTCAGTCAGTGTATGCTGTCGAACAGTGTATGTTGTCAAAGTCAGTGTATATTCTCATACAGTGTATGTTGTCAAAGTCAGTGTATGTTATCAAAGTCAGTGTATATTCTCATACAGTGTATGTTGTCAAAGTCAGTGTATGCTGTCAATCAATGTGGGCTGCTGAGTGATCAGTGTATGTTGTCAAACAATTGGGGTAAGTTTTCAGTCGGTGAATGCTGTCAGTGTGTTGTCAATAAATCAGTGAATGCTGTCAGAGTGTTGTCAGTCTATAAATCAGTGAATGCTGTCAGTGTGTTGTCAATAAATCAGTGAATGCTGTCAGTGTGTTGTCAGTCTATAAATCAGTGAATGCTGTCAGTGTGTTGTCAATAAATCAATGAATGCTGTCAGTGTGTTGTCAGTCAGTCAGTAAATGCTTTCAGTGTGTTGTCAATCAGTGAATGCTTTCAGTGTGTTGTCAATAAATCAGTGAATGGTATGTTGTCAAAAAATCACTGAATGTTGTCAGTGTGTTGTCAATCAATCAGTGAAGGCTGCCAGTGTTGTCAATCAGTCAATGAATGGTATGTGTTGTCAGTAAGTCAGTGAATGCTCTCAAACAGCCAGTGTATATTGTCAAACAGTCAGTGCATGTTGTTGAATAATCATTGTATGTTGTCAAACAATTAGTTTATTCTGTCAAAAAATTAACATGTATTGTCAAAAATTGTTACGTTGTTAAACAATTAGTGTATGTTGTTGAGCGATCAGGTTATGCTGTCAGTCAATCAGTGTGTGTTGTCAAACAGTTTGCGAATGGCAGCTGTAGTTCATTAATGTGCATCAAACTTTGGTAATGATTTGACTATAACAAGAATGTGGTGATAATTGCATCACATATATTTTAGTTACTTCATATGGTTGAATGAAATCAGATAAAGAGATATTGATGGTATTAGGTGTCACAGAAAACTGGCTTGTGAACACCATAAAAATTAGAAATCTGAGATACTTCAGCCACATCAAGAGACACAATAGCTTGGAGAGGTGGACTGTGGAAGGCATAATGCCCAGCAAAAGAGAAAAGGGGCAGTCTCACTACAGATGGACTCAGGACATCATGGAAAGTCTGAATATATCACTGAAAGATGCCAGTCAATTTGCACAAGACCGATTGCGTTCAGGGAGGCTGTGAGAGGGACAAGGTTCTGGAAAGAACATGTCACATTCAACTATATATATATACATAGTTGAATGTGTGGCTTAGAGGTTCAATGTAAATGTTTTTTCACTGAAAGTTTTATTTATGCCATAAGTGAATGTTTGAGACAGAGTGGCAGAATGTTGGATGAGCTTATGTGGCTAATTCTTTATCATCTGAAAATGAAGTCTGTTATTTGTGGTCATGTATTTATCTGAAAAGATACAGGTGACCAAATAATCCACAATTACCTCTTAGATAAAGGTGAGACTGTTTTTTAATCACATAAAGTTTGGAAATTATTTTTATAATATTGATTGAAAATATAAATGTAGTAATATATATAAAATGTTTAACATGTATGTGAAAACTTGTTGTTAAATGTATGTTTGCACTAACACTGTGCTTGGTGTCTCCTTCTGCACAGAAACTTTGTGTGTGTCTGCTTTCAGACTCTCTATAAAACAGTATTCCTTTATGCCTACTTCTACACTGATACTCTACTATGTGCCTACTTCTACACTGACACTCTTCTATGTACCTACTTCTACACTGACACTCTTCTGTGTGCCTATTTCTACAGACATTCTTCTATGTGCCTACTTCTAAACATGTTATTTTTATGTGACTACCTCTATACATAGTTTACTTACTTATTCCAAGGGAAAAAAAAACAACACACAATAGGTTTTGTGCACACTACAGCATTTATTTTAGATGTTAAAATCTGCCAACATTAAAAATGAATATTCTCCATAATCTTCTGGCAAAACCTGACAAGAGAGAAAACTAAAATGGCACTGAATGTTCAGATAAAAGACTAAAGTCTCATGGCTCAGTAATTCTACTACAGCAGGTATACAATGAAATGAAAAGACCAGCTTCATGTCAGAGTGTGACAAAGGAGCTAAGAAACATGGAAGAGGAACAAAATAAGCTGAATGGACTGAGGAAAGAGGTACTATCTTTGATAATGGAATGAAGGTAACGTCAAGAAAAGTAATCTCAGAATACAAGAAATTTTGTCTAGAAAACATGCAAACACAGAAAACAGAAGTTCTTATGTAAATAAAAAAAAAAAATTAAGAGGGAAAATAAAACTGTATTTAAAAAAAAAACTATATAGAAAACAGAAACATGGGAAAATAGTACTTTGTACAAAAAACAGATACTAAAATAACAATCAAGAATCACAAGAAAAAAACTGCTAAAAAGTAAGCACACAACTGAAAGTTAAAAAAAAAAAAATGAAATTATTATCACAGTTTGGTATATATATATATATATATCAACCATCAAATCGTTCACATTTCTGTTGCCAACATTTTTACTTTCATATTTAAAAAGCAAAAAAAATATATATCTGGAATTTCATTCAGTCATCATAAACGATTGTGTTGGATTTGATCTTAAATGAATCTACTGAACTTAAAGAGCTAAACAAGAAAAACAAATTTGTTAAAAAAAAGACACCTACAAGGGCAGACATCAGTGCTAAAAGAGTGCGTATATTTCACAGCAATTTTAGTGCAAGCCCAATTTTGCACAAGTTAGTCCTCTATTACCTCCCCTAGATTAAATATGTTGTGATTTAGTCAATCCCCAAATTCATCTGAAGGCTCTTTGACTCAAGGATTGTCTAGGAGTGTGGTTCTTAACCAGACATTCGCTGACCCCCGGGAAGTCTACAGAAAGATTTTTGGAGGTGCATGGATCAGCAAAAGGATCGGCTCAATTAAAAAAATCTTCACATCACGTGATTTCTACTTACTGCTCTATTTTTAATGAGTGGTCCACGGCTGTTCTTAGGCCAGAAAGGGGGTCCATAACTACTGGGAAGGAGGAGGCCATATGAAGGTTAGCAACCACTGGTCATAGGTGTTAATATACACATCTTAGACATGTACAGTTTATAACTGTGAAGGAAGATAGGAGGGGAGGTCATTAAGTAACAGGAATTTTATTTTAGAATGCAAGGAAAAGTATGCAGAATGAAAAATCTTATTTCAGGACACAAAATGGCTTTTTAGCAATATGCCATAAAGGTGTCATGACGATCGAGCAGTTTAAACATGCACAATAACTCGTATAAGAGGCGTTATTCATTTTTGTTATGGTCAGAGGATGTGCAACCTGAAATCTACGGAAGAATGAAGGTTAAGTATGGACGCAGTTGTCCGAGTCAAGGGAGTGGAAAGATTTAAAAACTGAAGACGAGACGTCAGTGATGAACACCAGAGTGGGAGACCAGTTAGCATGGCAACTGAGACTGTGAAACAGCAGATCAAGCAGCAAATCCACAGGCGGGTCGCTACTGATGAAATAAACATAAGTCACAGCTCTGTGTACAATATTGTCCATGATGACCTCGGGTACATGAAAGTGTGTAGCAGATGAGACCCCAAGGCAACTGACCAATGATCACAAGCATGCATGGCAGACGATTTGTCAGGAGCATCTGGATCATCAATCTCACAAAGGAGATTCTTTTCTCCACTGAACTGTAACAGGAGATGAATCTTCCCCTATGCATTAAATCATCATCCAGAAAGGATATTCAGCTTATACGTTATCTTACCTGGTAATTATTGAAACGTCAATTCCCTTGGAAAAAATTCTTCCCCTTTGACTCAAAACTTCTTCCCAGGGATCCACCTGCCAGCCCAATGAGAATTGTTGATCTGGACAGTTCCAACTGGCATATCTGGAGCCAGGTATTCCTGCCGCTAACTTGAACAATCCTAACTGGCAAGTCTGGAGGTGATTATCTTCCCTGATGCTACTAATGAATATAAATTTCACCACTGAAAGATAGTAGCATGTGGGTCAACAAATCATAATGTTTTTGACTAAGTACATTAACAGTTCCTGATGAGATCAAGCAATACAACACCATCACTAGCCTATGTATAACAACATAATAACAATAGTCTATATGTAACAACACTGAAATGCACTGCATGTTGGTAGAAAGAAAAAAATTTTCACTAATGTCTGCCATAGCATTTGGAAAAATCCCTGAAATATGAAATTATTGAAATCTGAAATAACATGTGCTAGAATGTGCACAAAAAAAAAACAACCAGAAGACTATGGTTAATACTCTGTGTTATGAAAGTTTATATAAATATGTAACTATGCAGTCTATGCTAAGTGATGTGTGATGTTAACGGTCATTAATCATTTCATTCAATGATTTGTCATGATAGTGTTATCTTTTATTTTTAATCATTTCATGCAATGATTTGTCATGACAGTGTTGTCTTTTATTTTTAATCATTTCATGCAATGATTTGTCATGATAGTGTTATCTTTTATTTTTAATCATTTCATTCAATGATTTGTCATGACAGTGTTGTCTTTTATTTTTAATCATTTCATTCAATGATTTGTCATGACAGTGTTATCTTTTATTTTTAATCATTTCATGCAATGATTTGTCATGACAGTGTTGTCTTTTATTAACAATAACATAGTGAAGCTAGAACAGAGGTGCTGAGACTTCCACTCAGATGAACCACAGCCACAAACCCGCCAGAGCTCTCTGATAACAGACTCTCCTACCACAAAATAGAGAATGAATCTAGATTAGAACAGATTCAGAGATCACTGAGATCCCCTAGTCTAGCTCAGGGTGTACAATGAGATCCCCTAGTCTAGCTCAGGATGTTTTCTTCCATCTTCATGTGCACACCTAGGAACTGATGAAAAGTTCACAACAGTCACTTATCATCACTGTCTTTAATCACAATCACTAGACAGGGTAGCAAAAGAGCTCAGATCACAGCACTTGAAATACCAACGTCAATAACAACTGCTTTAGTCTTTAGTGGATAAGTTTACTATATATACAAAAGTAACAAGTATGTGATCCATAGAATAAAAAGTAATCACAAACTTTAATAAACTTCATCAGAAATTTACAGAAATAAATGTTTAGCAAAAGCAACCTTATAAACTGTTTTAGAAAGAGCAATGCCCTGTAATGATTGTGTGACTCTGAATTTGTGCACACTGTGTGGCTGCTAATATGATGTACGTTTTGTTACATCCATCACAGTATGTGAATAAAGTACATGTATTCCTTTCTGTATCAGGACAAAGTATATAAAGGCAAACAATGGGAGAGTGAGAATCTAGGTAAAGGGCACATAAGTATGACTGAAAGAAAGGGAGTGTGGCTGATATTTGAAGTCATTCCCATTACATATCTCATCTTTTTATGTCCATGTCTTCTGTCCAGATCCTTCAAGTTCCTTACTGCCACACTTTCTCTTACATAATGTTTCCCTTTTGTTTGCTGTTACCCCAGGTAAACATTATGTTCACAGCTACACAGTGAACATACATGAACCTCATCTAAATCATAATTTTGATTGCAATTTTCATTATAACAATTTTTTAATGACACCAAAATTATTTATCTTCATAATAAACAAAATTAAAACACATTTGCATTATTAAAAATTCTGAACTGTTACCTGAAAATTAAAAAAGAATACCAAAAAGCTATTAAAAAAAAAAGATAAAATAATCACATAGATTAAAATGTTATTTTCAAGGCAATGGCTGACAAATGTGTGAGATAAGGGAATGTTACGGGGCCTAAAAGAAAAAATAAATACCATCATAGTTGGTTAGTCAGGCTACAAAAGTCATATCTTGGTGTCACCTAAAGATAGCCACATCCTGTGTGGATAATAGCTAAATACAGTCACTTGTGGATGTCAGTTAGTCACACCTGGATGTTGGCTGAAGAAAGATATCCCTGGATATCTAGTAAAAATATAATGATATCAGATGTGGATAATTACACCAGGATACAGAAATAATAAAATGTCAGGTGTAAAAACACATGATAATTTCACACTTTAAGGTTCTGGAAACACAAAAACAATGAAAAAATCTCACTGAAAAATATTACTATAAATATTACATAATCTTGATTATAATGGCGGCCTATCTAAATCTTGTTTAACATATTCTCAAGTATTATAACAAATATTTAATTACAAATATAACATATGCACCAGTTAGTTCTCAGTGACTGATTTCTCTGAAAATTTGTCTTTAAAAAATAAAACTAAGTTTTCACTTCTCTCTTCCCCCCCCCCCCCTCCTTTCAAACTTAACTAACTGGTCACATGTTGTTGAGATATTGCTGGCCAGGACATTTCACAATGTGGTCTAGAAATGAGCTGGCACTAATACTTCACACTCATAAACTATGCAAATGTCACAGGTCATTTTTTTACCTTTAATATTTACCATCGACAGTGTTGTGAAAAATTAATTCATATGAAATTAATAATAAAAGAGACATTAATTTTCATGTTTTCTTTTTAGATTATATATATATATGTTCTTTCTTCAGAAGTATCTAATTTGATTTCACCTGTCCAGCTAATAAAAGCACACACTTTTCACTTGCTTATTCCATGTGCCATAATAGTATCACAGCAAGCTTCTACATATTTCTTTATAATACTAAAGATATCAACATTAGCTCATTTCAGCAGTATATAACTATGGATTGCATTTAGACATTTCAGATTTACAGAAACAATAGAAACAAGTTATGCTGCACTGAATAATTCATGTAATAGGTAACACTAACAAAATAACATGCCTGTTAGGATCAAGGTAGAAGACACGTAATGCTTAAAAAAAAAACATATTTGGTATGTTTAGTTATAACACTGATATGGCTAATATGCTGGCTTTTCTGAGAATGCGACTGTTCCACGGCCATACACCATCTCGAGTGGGGCTTTTCCTTTTCTTACTACCCAATGTATTTATGAGCCCGTTAGTTGTGAATATTACGATGGAAAGTCTTTGTTAAACATTGTTAACACCGACTTGAATGGCCACTAGGTAAAAAAAAAATGGACATAATACACTTGATTTATAACAACTGACCGACAAGACATAAAACAGACATCCTACACTTGGTTTATAACAACTGACTGATAAAAAATAAAACAGAAATCCTACACTTGATTTATAACAATCAACCGACAAGAATTAAAATAGACATTCTACACTTGATTTATAATAATCGACCAACAAGAATTAAAATAGACATCCTACACTTGATTTATAACAATCGACCGACAAGACATAAAACAGAAATCCTACACTTGATTTAAAACAATCAACTGACTCAACTTTAACTAGTATTATCACTTATAGAATAGGAAACATCAATTAAGAAAATGATTTATAAAACTGCTGCATCCGCATGACAGGCTATAATGCTTCAAAAATGTATAAAATCAGAAAAGGCATGTACAAACATGTTTAACAGACAAATTAACATGTACAAATATATTTAACAGACAAATTAACATGTACAGATATATTTAACAGACAAATTAACATGAAAAACATAAAAACTTTTACCAGATGTCACAGTAATACAAAATGTGAAATGTGAAAATAACAAGATGGGAGAAAATGTATCAAAAAAAAATTTTTTTTCCCACAAACACATAAATATGAGAGAAAGGAAGGTCACAAGATAATGACATGAACTTCTTTCTCCCAATTGAATGAGTGACTATTCAACCACAAAATGACAGTGTATTAACCCATGTATGGAGTGGGGAATTTTTTTCTTGTTCTAACTGCCCAATGTCCTTATGAACTTACCAGCTGTGAATGTTATGTTGGAAAGTCAAACAGCTTCTCCCAGCTAAACAATGTTTACACAAATCCAATGTATATGAGCAGCTAAATGGTTAGTGCACTAGTTTCATGATGAAAGTCAGTGGTTTGAATCCTGCTAGAGGCACCCTCGAGCCACCCCAGCTGTAGAAATGAGCATCTGATCCCTCCTGAAGCGGGAGAAGGTAAGGTGACCACTCTAGTGTGCTGACAGTTATATGAAAACATGGACACTATAACCCTTGTGCCTCTATTGACTACACAGACTACATTTTCCTTTTACCTTTACAAATCCAATGGTAGTGGGGAAATTAATGTCTAGCAATCAGCTGTTTAAACAATCACATGCGCTGAGCATCCCAAAAATAGGCTTATACTTGTCAACATTACCTTTGTAACGTATTTTACTGAGAAGTGAAACAAACATTTACAACAGGAAAGAAAAAAAAAACATGTTCCACTTTAAAATAATAAATAAACCAATTTATTCCCCAATAAAACACTTTTTAAATATTTTTTTTTAAGTGTAAACCTACATTTGGGCAGCTCAATGTCTGAGCATCAATAAACAATTCATCTGGAACGGAACCTTAAAAACGTAACCAACAGAATTACTATAGAACTGTTTGAACATTTCTGGAAATATTAAAGTAAATAAATCCTGAGAATATTAAAGAGTAAGAAATATGCTGGTACATAAACATACATATAAACATATTTCAACATAATAAATGAAGTATAAAAAAGAGCAAAACCATCACATTCTCAATAGTGGTGTATCACAGAGTACATAAACATTTTACTCCGGTATAATGTATTACAATAAAATATAAAACATGGTAATTTTACTTCTATGATCTATTTAAGCTCCTTTTAGTTTCAGATGCTGTAATCTGAACAGTTACAGCATATAAGTTGACTGGAACTAATTATATCTGCCCTGTTACAATCCTAATAGTTTCTTTGAATGTTTTTTGCCCTATCCATTTAATTATGCTGTCTTGTACTTTCTTTCTGATTTGGAACTCCCAGTAGTTTATTCCACAGACTCTTTTTTTTTTTTGCTAGATCACCGGCCAATCTCTGGAAACAAAGATGACTGTGCTAGCGAGATGGCTCAGCAAACACAAGAGTTCACCAAGATTATTATCAAATCTTTCTTAGTGCTCTCTCAAAAACTCTCTTGTGCTCCTCCAGCCTGGCTAATGAGGAGATGCAGCTCAAGAGCTCCTCATGATGGCATAGTCTTCCGAGGAGCCTTCTTCCGAGTATATAATTCAAGCAGGATCCCTGTATCCCGCTATCCATTCAATGCCTGTTCTGAAACTACCAAGGCTTAGACTGTATAAAAACACAAATTCACAAAGTGAGGGGAGCAGCCACATATCATATAACCACAATATGTGGCCCTACAGTTTATGTCTTATTTCTTTCATTGTATTAAATCATTTTGATATTTCAAACAGTTTTGTTTCATTTCTTCACTTACTGCATAAACTATGTTTCTCTATTTATCTGTTTATAAAATGGTATTCTACTGCTGACATTAATTAATCTACTTCAGCAATGAGCCTCCAGGATTCATATAAATATAAGAATATCATGAGATCCAACAATTTCAGTAGCTGAATTTTTTTTTTTTTTTTTAAGCTTCTACTGATGTCCCGGTTGTAATCTTTTGAATGTAATGACCTATGTTTGTACAGCAAGTGTTTAAGACCTGGAGCATTTCTCATTTGTTACTGCTCTTGTGGACTTAAGAACACCAGGAAGGTAACAATAACAATATGGTGATATACACTACTTTCATCAAGAAGAGTTAAGAAAGCTCACAATAACTTCCTCATGGTGGTCTACAGTTCTTTGTGTCCAACTTTCATGAAGACGAGTTTTTAAAAATATTGAATATTTTAAATTAAACCATATATTATTTCATAAAAGATCTGTACATAATTAAAAAAAAACATTGTCATTACAGTTGTGCAATACCATATACACTGTCACTATAATTATACAGTCAATTTCATTCAGAAAATGATATCTTCATTTTAACTTTGTAATAGGAAGGCTATAACCAGTATAGCTCATAATAAACAGATTGAGCATTTCACATACAGCAGAGTTTTTAAAGAAACAGTTTATATCCAAATGTCTCTACCAAGCAGTATCATACTTTTTTTTAAAATTTCTATAGAATTTAAAAAAAAAAAAAAGATAAAAAATTCTGTGTATGTCACCAGCTGAGAAACGGACAGTTGCTGACAAAACTTCTACAAAGTTAACAAAAAAGGTGACGGTGTTCATTTTTTGTGTGGAAAAAAAAAAGAATAAATGAATTAATTTTTCTCTATCATTAACCATGAAATGTGACACATTAAAATGCTTTACGTTTATGTTAACTTTATTAAAAGATAAATATTTCACACTGAAAATATACTGACTAAAGAAACATAATATATTCTCAAATGTTAAAAATTACATTAATTCAAGAAAAATGAAGAAAAAAGTTAACATGAAATGCACAGAAACAACATAACAACAAATATGATTGTGAAATGACTCTCCACACAAAAAATATGACTTGGAAGTACCTAGAGAACAAAAATAATTCTGATGTACCTTAAGAAAAGAGGATGACTCTGAATTAGCTTAAAAAAAAAAAAAAAAAGATGGCTTTTATGCACCACAAGGGAAAAAAAAAGATGGCTTTAATGTACCACAAGGGAAAAAAAAAGATGGCTTTAATGTATCACAAGGGAAAAAAAAAGATGGCTCTGAAGCGGCTCATGAGAAAAGATGATGGTGATTCTGACATACCCTCAAGAAAAAAAGAAAAAAAAAGATGATTCTGAAGTACCTCATGAAAAGACAATGATTTTGACATACACTCAAGGAAGAAAAAAAAAGATGATTCTGAACTACCTCAAGAAAAGAAACGACTTTGAAATACCTCATGAGTCTTCATTAAGGTTAAAGAGGTAAACATGACTCTGCCCAAACATCATTCAAAGCGAAGTTTGAACACAAGATTCATCTGGGGAAGACGTGACTGCAAAGCTTCTACTGCCGACTCCGCCATGTTGTTACATGAAAGATCTAAGTAGCAGAGTTTCTTGCAGTTTGCTTCAATGGCCTTCAGACACTTCTCAGAGAGAGCAGGGCACTTACTCACATTCAAGGAGCTCAGCTGTGTACAATAATATGTCAGCTCAGAGACTGCAGTATCTGAAATGTTCCTGTTCTCTGAAAGCTCCACAGTTTCCAGGCTGATATTCTGATGAGCGATGGTCATCACTGCCTTGTCATTGAGCCTAGGTAAACCATTCAAAGCTAGATAAGACAGCTCCTTGAACCTCAGTGCTTTTCCTAAACCTATGTCTGTGATCCTGGGACAGAAAGAGAGGTCCAGAATGCGAAGGGATTTCAGGTTGGAAAGCATGAGCATTTCAGCTCCATTCTCTACACTGAAGTGTGGTTTATACATGCAAGATTTGTGAGCTTTGGTGAGGCCTGATGGTTTCTGGAATATTTTGCTGTCTCGTTCACGAATGCAAGGACAGGCATCATGATCAAAGTCAAAAGAATGTCTGGGAACGATGCCATGTTCAGGTATATACCCAAGAATGCCCATATCAGAGATTTCCCTGCAGCGGCTCAAGCGAAGAGACTGGAGTGACGTCAGATTCCTGGTGATGGCATGAACACTTGCATCAGTCAACTTCGTGCATGAGCTCAAGTCAAGGTTGATTAAATTGTAGCTGCTCTTACACAGATGGATGATGAAATCATCACTGATGTCAGGGCAAGAAGACATGGATAAGCTGGTCAGACGTGGACCTTGGAAGCACAAGCCAAAGATGAGGTCTTTATCGTGGAATCTGAGAACCTCTCCTATATCTAATGTGTGTAGAGATCCAAATCCAGCCAGTGAATGCACATCACACTGACTAATCTTTGCACACTTCCTCATTATAAGGGTATGAAGATGAGGCAGATTGTTGGCCATGGTTGTGAAGAACTCTGCATCAGTTCCAAGCTTGCTGCTGTTACTGATATCTAGGACCTTCAGTGAATGTTGATGAGTGACCAGCATTCTAAGCCCCTTATCTGAGACCTCAGAGCATCCTTTCAGAGAAATCTCATCCAGGGCCAGATTGCTGATGCTTGCTAGCGATTCTAGAGCCTCATCATGTACGGCAGTGTGACTGAGGTCAATGCTTTTCAGTTTACTTGCTCGCTCATGTGCAAACTTCAGAAATGCTTCGAAGTGCAACATTGCAGGACTGCTCTGATTAGCATAGTACAGACAGCTTCCAAAAATCATGTGTGTAGAAGACAGGGATATCTGCTCTATATTTTCCATAACCGACACCAGGCGTTCAAATGTGACATCAGTCATGTGCCTCAAGTGACCTAGTTCCAAAACGCGGAGGTTGCTCAGGTTTTCTCTCAGAACTTTTAGACTGCCTGGCTTAGACAGAAGTCGGCCAGACAGAAACAGACTGTTGCAGCCTGACAAGTTCAGGTGTTCAAGACTAGGACAACTGCTCAGTAAAGACACAAATGCTTCCTCTGAAATCCTCGACCATTATGGTCTCCAAACTCCAAGTAGGTCACTTTGCTCTTAATTTCACTCAAAGGCAATAGATCTTTGTTCAGTGGTTTGCTCTTGACAGTTCTATCCCTCCGTAAACGTGGGTGTAAGGATGCACTGTACCAGTTTTTGCAAACAAGAGAGGCTTGTTTCTGATCAGATCCAGGAAGGAACTGCATAATATGGCTGATTATCTGCAGAGAAATTAAACAATTATACCTAATCTTGGCATCTCTACACTAATAATGACACATAACAGTTGGGGGCGATTGTGGGTGGGTGTGTGTGGTGGGTTGGTGTGTGTGGGTGGGTATGTGTGTGAGAGAGAGAAAAATAACATCCAACTACACGTGTCCATGGTACTATGTTATAATAAAGTACAAAAATCTCAGTCAGAGAAAAGGAAATAGCAAACATACAGATGTGGTGACCTTAACAGCTTTTCACATGGAACATGTGTATCTCATGTCCCATCTTACATCTTTCCCATGCCATTAAAAGGGCTCACATCATAATTCGCCAAGTATTCCTGTTTTCGGCGAGCTTTTCAATCTCATCAAAGGATTTTATGTCTATTAGTTTAGCTTCTCTTAACAAAGTCCTCTTTAGAGTTTCATGTGATCGACATCTTTTTCTCTGCCTGTTGTGTTCCAGTAAATAGCTTGTTTGGGATTCTCTAACTGTTTCTTCTCATCACATGACCAATATATATATCCCTTTTCTTATCACCAATCACACATGTTGCTCACTCATCTGCCTTATCTCTGCGTTCTTGAATTTGTTCTACTTTATACTGAGTATTTTCCTTAGACATCTATTTTTAAAAAAGTTTTTTTTAGTCTACTTCTTTAGTTGTTTTCCGGCTTTTTTATGCACAAATGAGGGTGGATATTACATCTGAATTGAATAATCTTAATTTGGTTTTTGTGCTTATAATTTTTTAATGCCATATGTTCTCAAGATTCTTGAAGGTCAATGCTGCTTTTGCAATTCTAATTTTCCATCTAGTGTCACCTTCCTGGTCTATGTAGCTGCAGAGGTATGCAAATTGGTTTACCTTATAAACAGCTGTTCCTTCTATGTATATTTTTCCTTTTTGATTAATGATGCATGTCACATGCATAATGTAAATAACGCAATTGCACTGCCAAGCATATAATGGTACAGTACATATATAAGATATATCTTGATAGTCATAATAAAAGCCTAAGTACTGGCCTACGTATGTAGTATACTGCACTTTTAATTGTTCAATATTACTGGCTTATGTATGTACTATACTCACTTTCATAACATTACTGGTTTATGTACTACACTGTACTTTCAGTCGCTAATGTGAATTTCCCCTTCCACTGGACTAATGTCAGAAGACAAATCTTGTACAAATATGAACTACCCACCAGTCATCTGGTTTTTTTTTTTTTTTTGGATAAGAAGCAGCGAAAGAAACACAATTCCAGTTTGTGCTCAACAAATTATTAATTAGACAAAACAAAGGAAGATTTCCATTTATAAATCAATTTTTTTTAAAAACAAAGACTGTATCTACATGGCTTAGTTGTTAATCTGTTGCCTGAGTTTCTGTGGCATTAAAAAAAAAAAAACCAAACCAATTCAAGTTCTAGCTGAAGACAAATTAAACAATTTACATTAAACTTTCTTTTAATTATTTCATTAAGATTTCAGAATGACCCACTGACTTTATTATTTTTTTTCTTCCTTCCAAATTCTGGTCCCTGGGCTCAAATAGACACTAAGCTCAGACATCAATAGACAGAAACAAGTGAACAATAAGGATACATATTTTCAGCTACTCACCTCCTGAGGTAAACTGCCCATCGTGTTCAACTCTTTCGATTTTCTACTTGATCCCTAATCCTATGTATGAAAACAATCTGCAGATGTACCAAATAACTTACGTATATTTTGAATTACAAAGCATACATTTCATCAATTTGTCAGAAAACAAAATTAAAAAAAAAGATAAATGGAGATTTTGGAAAGGATTAGCAAGGCTTGGAGGAGGCAGCCTATAGAACTGAAAAGATTATGTTACACAGACGACACAGGCTTTAGGGGCTGAAAGGATTATGTCACAGTTTGATATACATCATCAATAAATATATTGGATAAATGGCTTTCTTTACAAAGAGCAAAGCTGATTCCTTCTAGCACATCTAAATCAGAACGTCTTGCAAAATTATTAAAATCTGTCCGACAGTTCTGCCGACAATATAATCATTTAAAAACATTCCACTAAATATACTTCTGTCCTCATGAGCAAACCCAATTTATTTTTCCTAACGGATGTTCAATAATAGCACCGTCATAGGAGCGGTCATGTCACCTTTACAACCTAGAACAACGACCTATACAAACCTTTTTCCCTTGAATCTGTCCGGTTCGTTACTATTTAAAATGAAAGGCCAGGTATTTAAGCTAAATAACAGCGATGTCGATCCTTCAGTCACGGAACTTGCTCTGAGTTTGTTTTTCTTTCACAAAGTGACGTGACGGAAGCAGTCGTCTTGTGATCGTCTGCTAGCCCGCGTCATCAAAGGTCGAGGTCGAGTGGCTGCGCAATACATACCAGGTTCATTTGGATACGTTTAAATTTTTTAAAATACTTTTTTTTAAATCTAGCGCAGTTATTCACATTCTTCTTTTAAAGCGCGACCCTAAACCAGCGTATATCACACGTGACTGTAAACCAGCAATGGTAACCGACCCACGCGACTCGAAACCAGCAATGGTATGTCACACGCCTGAAATCAAAAGAAGGTAAAGTGTTAATGGGAAAAGAAGACAGCGTGGACAGATGGACAGAATACATCGGTGTGCTATATGGAGGAGAACGACCAGAATTAACATCAGATACTGAAAACTGTGATGGACCACCAATACTTGAAGATGAAATCATAGATGCCATCAAACACATGAAGAAAGGAAAAGCGAATGGGCCTCATAATATAACAATAGAAGAAATAGAGGCACTAGAAGAGACAGGGATAAAAATAATAACCAAGTTACTAAGTGACATTTACAACAGTGGTTATATGCCCAGTGACTTGCTTAAATCCACGTTTATAGCATTACCAAAGGAATGTGACGACCACCCAACTATCAGCCTCTCATGTCACATAACGAAGCTACTTCTGAGAATCATTATGAGAAGAACAAGGAAAAAGATATAAATGGAAATAGCAGATGAACAGTTTGGATTTGTTGAAGGAAAGGGAACACACAATGCCATTTGTGCTTTACGAACACTAACAGAAAGAGCTTTAGAAGTACAGAAAGATCTCTACTTATGCTTCAATGATTACACCAAGACATTCGACAAGGTGAAACATAATGAAATTATTAAAATGCTTGAAGACATAGACGGCAAAGACCTGAGGATTGTAAAACATCTATACTGGCAGCAAGAAGCAGCAATTCGAGTTGAAAATAGAACTGGAAAATATCAACCTATAAAACAAGGGGTGCGACAAGGATGTGTACTATCTCCAGACCTTTTTTAATCTGTACAGCGAGAATATTCTAAGAGCGATCAACACAGAACCAGGCATAAAAATTGCAGGATACAATATTAACAACCTTCAGTATGCTGACAACACAGTACTGATAGCTGAGAGCCAACAAGACCTGCAAAATCTCTTGGATAAAGTGGCCAAAGAAAGTGAACAGAAAGGCCTTACTTTGAATATCACAAAGACAGAGACTATGGTTATATCTAAGAAACAGAATCCACCAGCATGCAGTATAAAATTAAACGGAACTATTCTAAAGCAGGTGCAGAAATTCAGATACCTTGGAGCAGTAATAACTTCAAATTGGAAATACAGAATAGAAATTAGGAACAGAATAGGCCAAACAAAGACTGCATTTCATGGAATGAGAAACATATTATCCAACACATCCTTATCAATGAATGTTAGAAAATAAGTCCTAAAATGCTATATTGAACCTATCTTGTTATATGGAAGTGAATCATGGACAATAGGCAAGTCTGCACAAAAATCATTGGAAGCAGCAGAAATGTGGTTTATTAGAAGAATGTTGCGAATTCCCTGGACAGCAAAAATAACTAATGAAGAATGTATGAGAAGAGCTGGAGAGACAAAAAAAAACACCTTGTCAAAAAGATAAGAGAGAGACAATGTACTTTCACAGACATGCAATGAGAAGAGGGGCATTGAAAATATTATAACAGGAAAAATGGAGGGAAGATGATCAAGAGAAATGATAATGGGCAGTCTGACGGGATGGTGTGAGAGGAGATCACCAACTGAGCTGATGGCCTGCATGAAGGATCGTGTACTCTGGAGAAGCATAATAGCCAACGCCAGGCACCTGATGATGATGATGATATGTCACACGCGACTTTCATAAATCAGCAATGGTATGTCACACGCGACTTTCATAAACCAGCAATGGTATGTCACACGCGACTTTCATAAACCAGCAATGGTATGTCACACGCGACTTTCATAAATCATAAATGGTACGTCACACTTGACTTTCATAAACCAGAAATGGTACGTCACACGCCACTTTCATAAACCAGAAATGGTATGTCATACGCAACTTTCATAAATCATAAATGGTACGTCACACTTGACTTTCATAAATCATAAATGGTACGTCACACTTGACTTTCATAAACCAGAAATGGTACGTCACACGCCACTTTCATAAACCAGAAATGATATGTCACACTTGACTTTCATAAATCAGAAATGGTATGTCATACGCAGAAAGACTTGTCAACCAACACAGAACATGCACCATCAGCCGCAGGACGTTAATGGATCTGCAGAGGGCGGGAGAGATTCTGAGCACGTATGGATGCCCTGAACGTAGTGATGATGATCCAAGCGTCAAATAAAAACTTGATTACGAGGCTTACTAAAAGACCTGTAATGGACTTCAAGAGCTTCAAAGCAGACCCAACAACAATAGGAATATTTCCAACACAATCCAGTGACCCAGGTCGAAGCAGCACATTAGTCAGTTCAAGTACCATGAGGACATAAGACGGAGTTTTGGCTAGCTATAGCTCTCTGGCATTGATACCTGCCTCGTACCATCAGTCTGGCAGTCGTCTTTGCTACCACGACTTCCACGCTTCTTTCTTCTCCTTTTTCAATTTTCCAAGTCCTCAAGTTCATTGCTGCAGACACATTCAGCCGCAGTTCACTTGTTCCATTGAAATGTGAAGGCTAATTATCTGATTTTTCACACCTCCACCCGCCCCCTCTTTTTTTCCTCAACTCCTCACAAGAGAGACAAAAAATGAAAAGGTGGAATGACCTAGGGGGTGGGGAGGGGGCTTGGGGAATAAAATAATGTGAAAATAAATTATTATAAAGACCACGTTTTCATTTATTTTTGAGCATATTTACTTGTGGGTCGGCCAAACATTTCAAGCATTCAAAATGGACTATTTCTCGTTTATCTGGGGAAATTAGAAAAATAGTTTCTGCAGTACAGAAAGTTAAATATTATAGACTGCACTTCAGGTGTAAGTCGTACTGAACAATTAACACTGTTTTCAAGATTTATTAATACTGCTTCGAGCGATGTCAATATTTACGAGCATGTTCTTGGTTTAAATCTAAGAGAAGCCACGACAGGCTCAGTGTAAAAAATTATGCCATTCGTTCATTTGCATGTCCCTTGCGGAACTTTGCATCCCTAGCAGCACTCATATAGGCCTCTCGGTTGTGAAGAAGATGGCCTGCTGCTGATGCATCCATCTGCATTATCAATGATGTCTTGCAGCCATCTTCGCCTTGGTCTTCCTCTCTTTCTTTTTCCCATTATGTACCCTTCCAAGACGGTTTTCTCTAGATTATCATGACATTTTTAATGTGTCCAAAATATTTAAGTTTTCTCTCTTTAATCCTCTTTACTAGCCAGCCTTCTTCAATAGTTCGTGTAGTATGGATATATTTGTTCTTTTTTGTGTCCATGATATCTGAAGAACTCTTCTGTAGCATTTACATTCAAAGGCATTTATGCGTTTCTCAGCTGTTTTGTTAAGTGTCCAGGTCTCACATGCATATGTTGCAATGGGAAAGATGTATGCCCTTAAAAATCTTATTTTTGTAGTTCTGTCTGTTCCTCTTCACAGATTCTTTAGTTGTTTTACTTTCTGAAGAGCGATAGATGTCCTCCTTTTAATTTAATGATATACAATAAATAAAAATATATATGAAAAATAATAGAAAAAAGAGCACACAGCCGTGACTTGCGAATAGCTGCGCAGTGTGTTATTTTGTGTACGTTTATATATTTACTTATATATATATATATACATATACATACCCCCACCCCCAGAGGATTAGATAGAAAACTTAAAATATTTTGGATACGTTATACGTCATGAGAATTTAGAGGAGACCGTTTTGGAAGGATATATGCTAGTAAAAAGAAAGAGGAAGACCAAGGCGAAGATGGCTGCAAGACATCGTTGATAATCTGCAAATGAACGCATCATCAGCAGGGCATCTTGCTTACAACTGAGAGGCCTACAGGAGTGCTGTTAGGAAGGCAAAGTCCGCAAGGGACATGCAAATGACTAACTGATCTTCCATTTTGAAAAACAATAATGTCAAGGTAGTAAATAAAAATGGCGCTCAATAGGTTAAGATGCGTAATGAGACATGCAAATTTTTTGCAGTATCAGCAACAGAATTCCGCACAGTTGGAGAAACGTTTGATGATAATAGCCGCCCGGAAATGTGCGTCTGCTGCCGATCGGTAAATTGTGTTGTGATGTAAGAAGTCTTGAATGCATGGATCGCGCTTGAGACTCGGTAAAAGACGCCCCGCCTCCTCGTTGTACCTCGAGAAAAGATGGAGTAGCATAGCTCTGTTTTCTGTCTTTTAATATACCTGCTGATAAGTTATAAAAGCCGCTGTAGCATATACTCTACATGAGCATGGGGCCTCTTCTTCTCTATTCAGTTTAAAATTCTCAGCCATCAAGACAATTCGGCTACATGAATACCATAGTTAGCCGGAGCTCTTCACGAGTGTTAGTTTCCCAACCATTCACTTTTTCTTGGGGCTAGATCTGGAGTCTGAAGTCTCCGTTGAGAGTGCAGATTTTCAGGATGTGCTCTAGTCTCTGGAATGTATAAACTAGGAAAAGAAAGTAGGAACACACTTGTAACATTTCGGCTCAAGGAGCAGAGAATTATACAAAGAACAGGGATGACTGGAGAGTCAATATCTGTGGACGATGCTCTTAAGGGAGTGGAAGGCGATGTTTCATAGTAGATGATGGTAGGGAATGGATAGGGAATTGTGATGTTTGATAGTAAATGATGGTAGGGAAGGGATGGTAGTCTATTTAGAAGGTGAAACGAATGATTATGGTTGTTGTAGAGGAATAGCAATGTGATGATGTGTGAGGGTACTAAACTATATGCAGCAAGTGAGAATGAGTATGATTGTGGAAGATTATGTGTATCTAAATAACGAGTTTAAACCATGTGGTTCCAGTGTTCCATAGTCTTAGATGTAGCAGTTCTCAAGTGCTAAGCGGCTTGTGTCATCTGCATGACACTGTTTGATGGCGGTTACCAGAAAATCAGATTCGCCTTTATGGTTGGAGCTGTTAAAATGATTAGAGACGGGTTTCGAAGCATGCTGGGTGATATCATGTAGATAATCTGAAGCCAGTTTCACCAGTATAAGTTATCCTGCATCTGTTGCATACGATGGCATATATTACATTGCGGGATTCACATGTGAATCCCTCATAGAGAGTCAGGATAGTTTTAGGAAAGGTGATTTGTCATAAATTGCCAACTTTACCAACTCTGTGTCTCTGGCAAATACTTATCCTCTAGTGTCTGGAGACCATTTTGATCTTTGCAGTGTGAAGTTTTTTGTTCATTTTTTTTTTCTTCAAAATTTTCAGAGAAGAATGGGAAATAATAGTTTTAATAATCTTCTTCTTCTTCTTCTTCGTTCGCACTGTCTGTCTATATCTGCAGTCCTGTCTCTTGGATAAATTTCACTGTTTTTTTGTAATTCATGTATGGAACCATAGAGCTTATCTTCTTTAGTGGTTTCACTGGGCCAGTAATTATTTCTCAGTGACTCGTAGTTGATGCAGTTCTGGAGGATATGTTCCACAGTTTGGGGCACCTGGGCACATGTACACAGATTAGTAGTACCAACCTTAAACTCTGTATACATATGACTTCGGAGTTGGCTGTGTCCTGTTCGGAGACGGAAGATGGTGACTTGTTCCTTTCTGTTTAGCATGTGATAGTCATCATGTGGTGGTGTTTGTGGCATCCTGTAGGTTTTTATCATGCTTTTCTTCTGATTATAAGTGATTGGTATGTCTGGTTGCTCCATTTCAGTGCCCTCTTTGGCCAGTTGGTCAGCTTTCTCATTGCCTGGTATCCCACAGTGGGAGGGAATCCATTGCAAAGTGAATCCATGTTGTAAGCCAATTTTTGACAAGGCATCCTTAAGGTCTGGTAGTTTGTTGCACTGAAGAGCCTCCAGTACTGATCTTGCATCTGTGAGAATTACTACAGGACATGTATCAATTCTGGAGTCTGATAGTTTTTCAACTGCAGCAACAATTGCCCTAACTTCTGCATCAAAGTTGTTGCAGTATTTACCAGTGGGTATGGAAATCTTGTCAATGGTGTTGTTTAGATATTCAATATGCTCCTGCCCCTCCATTCTTTATGGCATTATGTGCAGATCCATCTGTATACACACGTATCCAGGTGTCACATGGATATTTGTCATCTAGAACACTAAGTGTGGCTGTTGATCTTACAAGACTGCTCTGCATCTCACCATTCTGCACACCTTTCACTTCAGTCTGAATAGATATTTGTGTATAATCTGCTTCTTTCCATGGTGTATGCTCTGGTACAGATGATAATGGAGCGACTACAGTTGGAAGGTCAGGTATCAGCTTACGCATACGCTTGGCCTGATGAATGAAGCTGCTTCTTTTAAGCCGTCCTAATGCCAAGTTATTGAATCTCTCCTTCAGGGGATGGCTTACAGAGCTAAGGAATTTTTCTCCCATGGTCATGACCTTTGTGTCTCTACGTTCCTTTAGCGCTTGAACACCAACTATTTTCTGCATTTCTACTATTGGTGTGGACCTCATGGCACCTGTGATAATCCGTAGTGACTGATTTTGAACCTTGTCTAGATTATGCAGCGTAGTGTTTGATGCTGTGCACCAAGATGTTGAGCCATATTCTAAATGTGGTAGAATACTTTGCTGATATACATTCTTGAGGATTCTTTCACTAGCTCCCCATGTGGTTCCACTCAATTTTCTTAATAAGTTTTAATAATAATAACAATAATAAAAATAATGGTATTATGCAAAAAACTCAACCAGCAAGAGGTCTCAGTATTAAACAGAGGTTGAAACATTGTCAGACATAAGAGAGATGGTGGCCAAAGATGGCTGCAGAGATACAGGAGCTGAAGAACTATAACCATCCAAGATCCAGCAGATTCTGATAGGGAACTTGCTTCGTATTTCAGCTGTTGTAAATAAAAACAAAATGTCCTGAACTTCAGCTCATCCTCACCCAGAGTGATGCCATTGTCTCAAGATCTTCACCATTTCATCAGCTGTGAAGAGCTTACATTGTGCCTTTACATGTAAACATAACAATATATTACTTAACATATATATGCTAATAATATTGAGGTAGAAGGAGGTTTGAAATGAGAGTGTTTTATAATTCAGGTTTTTTTTTTTTTTTTAATTCAAAACCTCATGTTCAGCAACTTATCATCAGCCAGTGTTCATGTGAATGGGATTGATTTTCATTATGAACAGACAGGACATGGTAAACATACAGTTCTTCTCATACCAGGAGCTTTGGGTAAGATATTTTATACATTTTTTTGGTTGTACTTTGGTTCATCATCATTAGATGCCATGCTGACATGCTTCTCTATGCTCTGTATTTTGTTCCACTTACGTACCAGTGGCCAACATTTGGACACGAGACATAGGGAATGATCAGGACCTTTTAATCAACTCCAGGTCAGAAGAATGGTTTAAAAAAGAGACATTTATGGAAGGTCTCATGAAAAACCAAGAGAGACAAGATTCAAAACTGGACATTACATCGTGATGTAAGAAGTCCCAGTTATAGAGTAGAGTAGACAATAACCGACTTTTGGTGTGGAGATGCCTGTAGAATAGGTAGGGAATGAACACAAAGGCCAGTGTTGGAGAAAGATAGTCTGCAGTACTGATGTCTTAAATCTTAAAGAAAGGGCTTCACTGTCTGATATAGCAGTGGCAAACCCTTATAAAATCCTCATCATCATCCTGTGCCATCTCATTTTGGAAGGTTGGCAGTGGTAGCCTTCCAGCCAACAGTTCACCTGGCCAAGTGGATCAAGTCTGTATATTTAACTTTTCCTTCAAGTATGGTTTTCATTATCATATTAAGGTTCTTGATATGAGTAAAATATTTTTAACTGGTCTGTTTATTAAGTTTTTCATTATTTTTCTTTTCAGTGTGAATTGATTTAATACTTCCTCATTTTCTTATCTATCTGTGCAAATTGTCCTGTTATTCTATATATCCACAGTGTTGAGCTTTTAAAGGAAATTTCTTCCTGTTGCAGACAGTTATAAGAACATCTGTTATAAGAACATCTGTTATAAAACATCTTTTATAAGAACATCTGTTATAAGAACATCTGTTATTGTAATCAAAGTTTCTCTTTGGTAGGCTCTTCCCGGACAGACTTCTTGCCCCAGTTGACTGGCCTTAGTGTTGAAAAGTACAGAATTATTGCTCTTGATCCAAGAGGATATGGCAAAAGCCGGCCACCTGAACGAGATTGGCCTCTTTTGTTTTATCAGAGAGATGCAGATGATGTAGCTGCTTTCATGAAGGTATGCCATCAGCTTCAGGACACTTTTTATGAAACAAAAATAAATAATTTAATAATATAAGAAAGGGCCATAGAAGTTAAAACTGATCTGTATTTGTGTTTTATAGATTACTGCAAGTCTTTTGACACAGTAATGCACAGGCTAAAAATGCAAATGTTAGAGCAGTTAAACATAGATGGAAAGGACCTGAGAATTATTAAAAGCATCTATTGGCACCAATCAGGAAATAAAGGTGGAGCAAGAAAATTGGCAAATATCAAGAAATTAAAATTGGAGAGCACCAGGGATGTGTGGTCACCTGATTAATCTTCTAGGTACAGTGAGAATTTCATGTGTCATATAGATGAACTATCTGGAATATCAGTGGGTAGATACAGCTTAAACAACTGGAGATATGTAGATGATACAGTCTTAATAGCAGAGAGTGAAAAAGAGCTACAAGAATTGCTGGACATTGTAGTAAAAGAAAGTGAAAACAGGGGTCTTACCTTGAACAAGAAGAAAACAGCAGTTATGGTGATCTCATAGGAAAAAAAGTGGTTCCTAAATGTAAAATAACAGTAAACGGTACAGTGCTGAAGCAGGTGGACAAGTTTAGATATTTGGGGACACTGCTGACCTCAGACGCAAGATGCCTAACTGAGATAAAGAGAAAATGAAGAGCATTCTGAGTAATAAATCACTGTCGTTGAGAGTGAGGAAAAGAGTACTTCAGTGCTACATTGAGCCAATTATATTTTATGGATGCAGTTGAAAAACTATCAGACTCTAGAATTGATACGTGCCCCGTAGTATTTTTCACAGATGCAAGATCAGTACTGGAAGCTCTTCAGTGCAACAAACTACCAGACCTTAAGGATGCCTTATCAAAAATTGGCTTACAATACAGAGTCACTTTGCAGTGGATTCCCTCCCACTGTGGGATACCAGGCAATGAGAAAGCTGACCATCTGGCCAAAGAGGGCACTGAAATGGAGAAACCAGACATACCAGTCACTTATAATCAGAAGAAAAGCATGATAAAAACCTACAGGAAGCCACAAACACCACCACATGATGACTATCACATGCTAAACAGAAAGGAACAAGTCACCATTTTCTGTCTCCGAACAGGACACAGCCGACTCCGAAGTCATATGTATACAAAGTTTAAGGTTGGTACTACTAATCTATGTACATGTGTCCAGGTGCCCCAAACTGTGGAACATATCCTCCAAAACTGCACCAACTATGAGACACTGAGAATTAATTACTGGCCCATTGAAACCACTAAAGAAGACAAGGTCTGTAGTTCCATACATGAATTACAAAAAACAGTGAAATTTGTCCAAGAGACAGGACTGCAGATATAGACAGACAATGCGAATGACTGCAGATATAGACAGACAATGCGAATGACTGCAGATATAGACAGACAATGCGAACGAAGAAGAAGAAGAAGAAGATTTTATGGATGAGAGGCATTGTCAATCACTCATGAAGTACAAGGCCAACTGGAAGCCACTGAAATGTGGTTCCTTAGAAGAATGCTGCGAGTGTCACAGACAGCAAAGAAATCAAATGAAAAGGTTCTGAGAAGGGCTGGAGAGACTAGACAAACAAAAACAAAAGTCAGAAAAAGAATACAGATTCTTAGGACACGTTCTACGGCGAGGCAAGCTAGAATGCATTGTGACAGTGAGAAAGATAGAAGGCAGAAGAGGTCGAGGTCGAGAGAGAGAGAGAAACTACTGGACGGATTAATTAGATGGCATGGACAGAGAATGCCAGCACATCTTATAATCAGCAGTTGGGGCAGGAAATTGTGGAAAAGCATGATACCCAATGCCAGTCAGCAAGGCAACAGATAGATAGATAGAGTAATATAATATTCTAAGTTGGTTTGTCATCTGTCAGGCTGCAGACTCTGTTAAAGGGCACATAGTGCAGAGAAGGATTGTTTCACTTTGTTGCTAAATTGATTTGTCATATTTGTCATCACTTTTCATTTTGTTTTGTCTTATTAGTTTAGAATTGCTTCTCATATCATTTTGTCTCATTAGTTTAGCATCACTTTTCATTTCGTTCTGTCTTGTTTAGCATCGCTTTTCATTTCATTTTGTCTTATTAGTTTAGCATCATTTTCCATTTCATTTTGTCTTATTAGTTTAGTGTTGCTTCTCATTTCATTTAGTGTTATTAGTTTAGCGTTGCTTCTCATTTCATTTAGTGTTATTAGTTTAGCATCACATCTCAGTTAATTTTGTCTGACTTATGCACAGGCTCTTGAAATCCCCCGTTATTCAATTCTTGGTTGGAGTGATGGTGGTATAACAGCATTGATCCATGCAGCGGCCTGTCCTGGGAACGTGCAGCGGATTCTCATTTGGGGTGCAAATGCATACATCTCCGAGACTGATATAGAAATGTATAAAAGTATATATTTATTTGTTTATATTCATAAGAATGACTTTATGGGCTATAACTTTGATTGATACAGTTGTGGACAATTTATAACTTTGATTGATGCAGCCATGTACAGTCTGTAATTTCAATTGATGTAGTCATGGATGATCTATAACTGATGCAGTTATGGACAATCTATAACTTTGATTGATGCAGTCACCCACATTATATAACTTTGATTGATGCAGTCATGGAGATCTATAACTTTGATTGGTGCAGTCATGTTCGCCTGTACCCTATATTTCATATTCACAGTTCATGTGAATGTAAGCCATGCCTTAAAGCTGGAAACATGTGAATGTCAGCCATGCCTTAAAGCTGGAAACATGTGAATGTCAGCCATGCCTTAAAGCTGGAAACATGTGAATGTCAACCGTGCCATAAAGCTGGAAACATGTGAATGCAAAAAAAAATATAGATTTTTCAGTCACAGCTTGGCTAAAGTGAACCTACTCACATGATGAAAGATTATCACATTTTTTGTTGATGAAGGCCCTATTTTGAACACACTGTCTGTTACAGTTACAAAAATTTACCATGTTAAGAATTAATTGTAACTGGGGGGGGGGGGGATTAGTTTAGTTTGTAACGTTTTATTCAGATTTTGGATTTTCTAAATTTTTATGTAATTTTTCTTAATGTAGTGTTTGTAGTGAGTGGCGTAGTGGTGTAGTGACTTGTGTGCTCATATTTCATGTAAAAGTTGATAGTTTAAGTCTGGCCAGAGAGGCAGTGGTCACCAAGCTGTAGAAATGATACCTGGCTCCATTTGGACTTGGGAAAGGAAAAGTGGCTAGGCATGAAGCAGCTCACATAGCCCATTAAATGTACCATCAGGCCAAGGAAGGTATGAGTGCTGACACCAATTCCTTAAGTGCCACTGTATGTGCAGGAAACTCTCTACCGTAGAAAGCGGAACAACAACACAACTCCTTCAGATCATCAGAGGAAGTACCCCCCTCAGACAAGTGTTTCGGCCCTTTAAACTCCTGACACTCTAAGGGGGGTGGGCCCCTCTGGGTCATGACTCCCAGAGGTCTTGTGAGTTGTTGCTTTTTTTTTTCTGGTCCCGGGATTGAACCCATGATCTTCCAGTTGCCACTGCACTTTTTTTGAAGTGCGTCTTTCGCGATTTAGCTACGGAGGACTGGTATTGGTTGCGGCAAATGAAATTACTTATGCTCTCAATGCTTGTTTCGCATACTCCACAGCCAGCATGAGGCCTTTTCTGCTGTTTCTGAAAGGCTTCTCAATGCCCTTGCTCTTGCTTGTCCCTTTATGCCCAGTTGCTTACATAGGTCATATGCTGATGTTGCTACGAATCCTCTTGCTCCCACTTCTACAGCTATCACTTTTGCCCTGATTCCTGCCCCCTGCCTCAGTTGCTTGACCAGATCATTGTACTTCTCCAATTTGAATAAATGCTGTTCCTCTATTCTAGTTTCGTATGGGACCGTAAGCTCGATCATTATTAATTCCTGTTTTTCTGTGGAGTACACTACAATGTCCGGTCGCATTCCTGTGTTCTTGATGGCAGTCGGGTATTCTCTTCTTCCTGGAAGGTCCGCTATCACATCCCAGTCATTTGTACCATCTAGCAGTGATGGTAAGGGAATGTCCCTGATTTCAATATTTGATATCGTACCAGCACCTATGAAGTATTTAGGTGGGACCTCAACTCTTTTGCTGTTATTTGCCTTATCTTTTGCCCTGTCTACGATGGCTACTAGTTCCTGCAACACTCTGTTGTGCCACCAGGTGTACCGTCCTTGCCCTAAAGACACTCTACATGCTGACAGCATGTTTGCCTTTTGTTGCAGAGAGGGCACTTTGTATCTTCTGATACACCCCATTTGTAAAAAGTAATTGTTGTCCACTGTGACATAATAGGACTACATGTTGTTGTTAGTACCTCTTCTTAGTTCTTTTCTCCATGTCTTTTATTGTTGTTTGATGCAGGCCCAAGCCAAAATATTGTATTGTTTTCTTTTTTAGAGGCATAACTTGTTTTTTTTAAAAGCTCTGAGGTTAGGATATTGGCCTTGTAAACCAGCAGTCAGGAGTTTGATTCTCCTGTTGGGGGGGGGGAAGGGGTAGTCATATCATACCTATCTTTGATCTGCTTCTTCAGCTTTTCTGCTGTAACTGTGTACATAATTATGTAGGGAACATGAAAATCTAATCCCATAATCGGGGGAACATAAAAAAAGAATCGGTTTTTCATTAACAGCATGGCAGATGTGAGTCTGAACACGTAACACAATAAAGCATGTTTTGATATACACAGTTTGCTTTGTGAATTGAAAGTTTTACAGAAAAGGAAAGTTTGACAGAAATTGTGGGCCAGCTCTACTTTACAACCTGTTTTATTTGTTGTTCATCTACCAGAGGTGGCAGATGTAGATCAGTGGAGTGAGAGGATGAGACAGCCTTTCGTCGAAGTTTATGGAGAAGAGAATTTTCGCAGGCTGTGGGAAGGATGGGGTAAAGCTATTCGGAATTACTTTAATCAGAGAAATGGTGAGTCTTTATTTTTTTATTTTTTTTTATTTTGGCATAAAGGAAGTAAGAGACAAAAAAAAAAAATTGATTTTATAAATATTAATCAAGCTGAAACTGTCCTTGCTAGTTTCTTTCTCAGAGTTCAACTGCTATAAGCATGGTCGTTTTTCCAGTTTGAACTTTTACATGAAATTCCTGTTTCTCCTTCCACTGTTTATTTTCTATGACAGTTATTTTTCACATTTTTGTGACAGTCCCCATTTCTATTCCATTAAGGCAGCATATTGGGGATACAGCGTTAGGCCCATACTTCTAAGATGGCCGCATTTGTCTTCCCAGATTTCTCTGGTACCCAATTTTAGAGGCCAGGAGTGCCCCGGGCCTTTTTTGGAATGTACTTCTCCCTGCTTGGACTTGAACCCAGTACCACTGGATTAGTAGACTGAGTGCCTAACCGCTCAGCCAACCAGGTGGCCCTTTATGGCAGTGACCATGTGTATATGTGTGCACACTTGTGGATATATATGCATTATATTATGTTGATTAAATACTGAGTAATAATTGAACTTGGAGAACTTGTCATTTTCATAACATTTCTTGATGTTACCTGCTTGACCTAATTAACTAAGCAGCAGAAGATTAACAGTCAGGAAAATATAAAAAGGTAGATGACAAGTAAGTTTTATATGATGTGCTTGTGGAAGAAAGGAGGCCGGAGCTGATATGCAGATATAGCTTTAAGTCTTCAGTGGGAGATTTTTATTTTGGGCATGAAGTTTTGGAAGAATTGGTGAAAGACCAAGTCATATGGAGACAGATTCAGCATAGGGGCACAGCAACATCTGAGAAGGAAGGAAACAAGGACAAAACTTGAAAACAAAAGACATGGTCAAAATGAGGCTCGACTGCACAAGTATTGCTTGTTGCTACTATGAATGCAACTCCAGCATTGGTAGAATCTGCCTTGAGAGAGGCTGTTATGTGACATAATACTGGGCAAAATCCACAGGATCTAACATTTAACTGCTTCAAAACCATCTTCTACAACAAAAAGTCATTATCATTACTCAACAGTAATTCATATTCTCTGCATGTTCAGATTACTGATACTGGCAGTGCTTGTTTTCAAAATCCAGGAGATTTATGCATAGGCAGCCTACCAAACATCAAGTGCCCTACCCTGATTGTAAATGGACTGAAAGACTCCATGGTAGCTCCCGAGCATGCTCAATTCTTACAGAAACATATTCCAAACAGCAGGTATGTGGAGTGATGCTTGTAGGTGAATGTAAGGTTAGTTGAAAAAATAAAAAATGGAAAAATCTGAGAGAGAGAAAGAGAGAGAAAGAGAGAGGGAGAGAGAGAGATCATGGGTGGGTGGATTGATTGATTGATGGAGTATTTAGACAGAATGCCTTCTTCAGGGATAAGACAAATGAATGAATAAACAAAAAGTGAAAATTCACAATTTATCAAGTTGCCCAACTTGAATTAAGATTCAGCCTGAAATCCACTTTTCACTTTTGTATTTTTTTTTAAACTCTCTTTCTCATCTGTTGTTAATGTTGTGTATAAAATCAGACTATACACTTTCATCAGTCTCTGCTTCATAGGACTAGTTTTGCTGTAGTTATTACACAAGTATTTAGAATACTAGATACAAGTGTAATTATGTCAGTCCATAAGAACAGCAAAGAGCAAAACCTCTATCTTAATGCAAAGAAAACTAAATTGATGACAAATGATAAAACAAACAAGGCAGCTGAAATATGTATCAATGAGGAAAAACTGGAAGAAGTGGAGTTTTGAATATCTTGGATCACTACTAACAAGTAATGGAGATACAATGAGGGAAATTAAAAGGAGGACATCTGTCACTCTTCAGAAAGTAAAACAACTAAAGAATCTGTGGAGAGGAGCAGACAGAACCACAAAAATAAGATTTTTAAGGGTATGCATCTTTCCATTGCAACATATGCCTGTGAGACCTGGACATTTAACAAAACAGCTGAGAAACACATAAATGCCTTTGAATGTAAATGCTACAGAAGAGTTCTTCAAATATCATGGACACAAAAAAGAAGAAATATATCTATACTACAAGAACTTAATATTGAAGAAGGCTGGCTGGTAAAGAGGATTAAAGAGAGAAAACTTAAATATTTTGGACACATTAAACGTCATGATAATCTAGAGAAGACTGTCTTGGAAGGGTACATAATGGGAAAAAAGAAAGAGAGGAAGACCAAGGCGAAGATGGCTGCAAGAAATCGTTTATGATCTGCAAATGGATGCATCAGCAGCAGGCCATCTTGCTCACAACCGAGAGGCCTACAGGAGTGCTATTTGGAAGGCAAAGTTCCGCAAGGGACATGCAAATGAATGAGTGAATGAGATATAAGTACAAGTTAGCCACTAATCATTTTTGCTTTTTAACCAGAAGAGCCATATTTTTGTGTAAGTCTGGATATTTAGAAACGCCAAGAGGTGTAGCATAATGTCTTGGCCAGAGTTTGTCCTTTGGCTCTGATGATTGTGTCATTTACTTCAGCTATCCTAGTGTATTCACAAGGCTTATCCTTTTTTCAGAGCATTCCTCTCTTGATGGTCAGTCTGAAAATGTCTCCTTGTCAGTAGCAAGGTTGTCTGCTTCAGTGAGTAGAGTGTTTAGAGTGTCAGCAATATCTTGGACCCATTGTCTCTTCTGGTTCCTATTCCTGCCTTTCCCAGGAACCATGTCCTCCCAATTTTTGTCCTCTCATGTCCGTATGATGTACTGTATGACCAAATGGATAACTTTCTCTTCTTGATAGAGCTGAAGACTCCTCATCCACATCGAGGTCTTTTAAGATGCTTTTGTTGCTCCTCTTATCCTTCCAGGATATTTTAAAAGCTCTTCTGTAACATCTGGTTATGGTTGTGAGTAATGGTAAATTTCCAGTGCATGGAGTTTCCATCCTATAATTATGGCTGAAAATTATGTTAAAATTTCCAGTGCATGAAGTTTCTGTCCTGTAATTATGGCTGAAAATTATGTTAAAATATCCAGTGCATGAAGTTTCCGTCTTGTAATTATGGCTGAAAATTATGTTAAAATATCCAGTGCATGAAGTTTCTGTCCTGTAATTATGGCTAAAAATTATGTTAAAATTTCCAGTGCATGAAGTTTCCATCCTGTAATTATGGCTGAAAATTATGTTAAAATATTCAGTGCATGAAGTTTCTGTCCTGTAATTATGGCTGAAAATAGTGCATAAAGTTTCCATCCTGTAATTATGGCTGAAAATTATGTTAAAATTTCCAGTGCATGAAGTTTCCATCCTGTAATTATGGCTGAAAATTATGTTAAAATATCCAGTGCATGAAGTTTCCGTCCTGTAATTGTGGCTGAAAATTATGTTAAAATTTCCAGTGCATGAAGTTTCCGTCCTGTAATTATGGCTGAAAATTATGTTAAAATTTCCAGTGCATGAAGTTTCCGTCCTGTAATTATGGCTGAAAATTATGTTAAAATTTCCAGTGCATGAAGTTTCCGTCCTGTAATTATGGCTGAAAATTATGTTAAAATTTCCAGTGCATGAAGTTTCCGTCCTGTAATTATGGCTGAAAATTATGTTAAAATTTCCAGTGCATGAAGTTTCCGTCCTGTAATTGTGGCTGAAAATTATCTTAAGTTTCATGGCAGATTTAAAATAAAAAGAAACGTTTGTCTGGACTTTACAGAAAAGTTGACTGGCCAGAAGGCAAACATAACCTTCACCTTAGATACCACAAAGAGTTCAATGCTTTGGCCGAGGAGTTTCTGGACGAAGAGCTGCTGCTGAGGCAGAGAGACAAGAAAAGTAGCAAGTCATAACGTATTTTCTTGAGTGTGTTCTTCTTGTCAAGATGTGCTGACGATGCTTGGAATAAGTCTAGAAAGTTGTCATCAGTGTGTTATTGTGATAATAGGAAAGCTTTATGATAATTTGTTGTTATTTTTGTCAGGGTGTGCTGACAATGCTTCATAAAGGGCAGAATGTTAGACGGGCCTGCGTGCCCAATTCTTAACCCTTTTGAAATAAAGATCAATCAATCAGTTACCACCAGTGAGTTATTGTGATGTTAGGAAAGCTTTAAGACAATATATTGGTTTTTTTTTAATCACAAATGGTTATTGACAAAGACTTATAGTTGTACTTTATTATACAGTTTACCATCTTGCAGAAGATCTTCTTTTGTACCCAGAATTGATTTAACGCTAACATTTATGAGTATTTATTGTTTGCTGTTCAAACAGTGTCTGATTCTTTTCTTTTTTTAATATTTGTAATTTTTTTTTTTCCAGTAAACTGAAATGTGCCCTGAAAGTTTTCATTATTTGTGTTTTGATAGATTTCTGAAGATGTCATGGATTCATCTTCTTCTTTTCTTCTTCTTGAAGTCTATATCTGCAGTCCTGTCTCTTGGACAAATTTCACTGTTTTTTGTAATTCATGTATGGAACCATAGAACTTATCTTCTTTAGTGGTTTCAATGGGCCAGTAATTATTTCTCAGTGTCTCATAGTTGGTGCAGTTTTGGAGGATATGTTCCACAGTTTGGGGCACCTGGGCACATGTACATAGATTAGTAGTACCAACCTTAAACTTTGTATACATATGACTTTGGAGTTGGCTGTGTCCTGTTTGGAGACGGAAAATGGTGACTTGTTCCTTTCTGTTTAGCATGTGATAGTCATCATGTGGTGGTGTTTGTGACTTCCTGTAGGTTTTTATCATGCTTTTCTTCTGATTATAGGTGATTGGTATGTTTCTTCATTTCAGTGCCCTCTTTGGCCAGATGGTCAGCTTTCTCATTGCCTGGTATCCCACAGTGGGAGGGAATCCATTGCAAAGTGACTCCATGTTGTAAGCCAATTTTTGACAAGGCATCCTTAAGGTCTGGTAGTTTGTTGCACTGAAGAGCTTCCAGTACTGATCTTGCATCAATAATTTTTCAACTGCATCAATAATTGCCCTAACTTCTGCATCAAAGTTGTTGCAGTATTTTCCAGTGGGTATGGAAATCTTGTCAGTGGTGTTGTTTGGATATTCAATATGTGCTCCTGCCCCTCCATTCTTTATGGCATTGTGTGCAGATCCGTCTGTATACACATGTGTCCAGGTATCACATGGATATTTGTCATCTAGCACACTAAGTGTGGCTGTTGATCTTACAAGGCTGCTCTGCATCTCACCATTCTGCACATCTTTCACTTCAGTCTGAATAGTTATTTGTGTATAATTTTCTTCTATGGTGTATGCTCTGGTACAGATGATAATGGAGCGACTACAGTTGGAAGGTCAGATATCAGCTTACACATACGCTTGGCCTGATGAATGAAGCTGCTTCTTTTAAGCCGTCTTAGTGCCAAGTTATTGAATCTCTCCTTCAGGGGATGGCTTACAGAGCTGAGGAATTTCTCTCCCAAGGTTATGACCTTTGTGTCTCTGTGTTCTTTTAGTGCTTGAACACCAACTATTTTCTGCATTTCTACTATTGGTGTAGACCTCATGGCACCTGTGATAATCCGTAGTGACTGATTTTGTATCTTGCCTAGATTATGCAGCGTAGTGTTTGATGCTGTGCAACAAAATGTTAAGCCATATTCTAAATGTGGTAGAATACTTTGCTGATATACATTCTTGGGGATTCTTTCACTAGCTGCCCATGTGGTTCCACTCACTTTTCTTAGTAAGGCTAGTTTTCTTCTGGCTTTTGCTCTGCACTGCTGATGTGTTGCTTCCTGGTCAGTTTTTAGACAAGAGTCACTCCTAAGTAAGTGGGTTGGTTGTCCATCCTTAAGGATATTTCATTTACACAGATCTTACCTGCTTTCTGTTTAGATGAGAGAGTGAACAGAGTGGTACTTGATTTCTCTGTGTTGATACTTACATACCATTTGTTTGTCCATGATGTCAAGATGTCTACTGCTCTTTGGAGTCTCTGTGTAGCAACTGTCGCGTATTCATCTGTACATCACATGACCAGGTCATTAATGAATACCACGAATAGTGTAGGTGAAAGGACTCCTTGTGGCACACCATGTCACAGCAGTACTATCTGGCTTTTGTGTCCAACCATTACTACTCTAGCTCTTCTATTGTGTAAATAGGACTTTATCCAGTTGTACGGTCTTCCTTTCACACTGCAGTTTCTTAGTTTCCACAGCAGACCTTTTTTCCATACTTTATCAAAGGCTTTCTTCAGGTCTATCCACGTAGCTAGTACAAGGTTTTTCTCTTGGAATGCATCCTCAGTCTCTTGAGAGAGATAGGTCACTTGATCTTCCGTACTGTAGTACTGCCTAAATCCTGCTTTTGTTGTAGAATGAGAAGGTTTTCACTTTCTAGGTACCATTTTAGCCTCAGGTCAATGATATGTTCCATCGTTTTGCAGAGGCAGCTAGTGAGACTGATTGGCCTGTAGTTGGAGGCTGTATCACTGTTTTTCCCTGGCTTTAGCAGTGGTACCATGCTTGCTTCCTTCCAGATTTGAAGTAACTTACCTGTGCTCCAGCACATATTGAAAATACCCAGCAGCTTTCCCAATGCTGCCATTCCTAGTTCTTGATCATTTCATTGGACACTCCATCTGGTCCTGGTGATTTCCTTGGTTTCAGTTTACTAACTGCTAGGTCTAACTCACTGCGTGTGATTGGTGCATCCATGACCTCCACTTTTCTGACTTATTCCTCTTCTTTCTGTGGGTCATTGGGCACTGTACGCTCTTTCAATGGATGGATATCAATGTTGCAGTCCTGTGCAAACATGCTAGCAAAGTGATCTGTTACCTGCTTACCTGTAAGAGTTTTCCCATCCTCTGTTAGTGTAATCTTTGTACTTCTTCCATTACTGTCATCGTTTAATTGTTTGATTAGTTTCCACAGTTTCCTTCCATCCTTTTCAAAGTTTAGGGACTCTGTTTTCTTTCTCCAACTTTCCTGTCTGGCTTGTAGATTGGCTCTCTGAAATTTGGCCTTAGCATGTTGGTAATTATTGTGGTGTTCTTGGCATGGTCTATTTTCTGATTGCTTTTGAGCTGCTTCCATGTCATCATGGAGTTTTCCCAGCTCACTAGGCCAGTATGGTTTATAGTCCCTACGAACTCCTCTGTGAATGGTTTCACGGGCGGCCTGAAGGATACAAGCATTGAATTCCTTCACTATGCTGTTAATATCCTTACCTTCTATGGGCAGCTGTCCCACCAGGATACCTGTACGATGTCTGTGCATTGTCCAGTTTGCTTTTTTATAGTTTCATCTGGGGAGAGTGCTACTGGTGTTGAGGAAGACTGGTCACTACCTCCAAGTTGTTTTCCAACTTCACGTGTAATGTTCCACTTCAGGTCTGGAGAGTGGAATGCCAGATCTGGTGTTGAGGTTGTATGCCAAGCCCTTGAGTAAAATGTTGGGGGATCCATGGGCTGGTTGATCAGGAGAAGTCCATTATCATCCTGCCTGCTCTCAACTTTCTCTCCTGTCTTGTCTATAGCTCTGGGAATGGCTGTTAAAATCGCCACAGACCATCAGTCTCTCTTTGTGTGGGATTGTTTCTAAAGCAAGTGGGCGGTCATTAGGACAGTAATAGTTAAGGAGGTGGAAATCTGTATTACTGGTTTTTAGATGGATCATCTGGTATTCGGCTCCTTCCATGTACACTCCCACCTGACATACGCTGATGTTATTCTTAACAAGTGTGAGTACTCCTCCTTTTCTTCTGTCCTGTTAGTCTGATCTAAAACACTGGTAGCCTCTGATTTTAAAGGCGGCATCTTTGGTTAGGTGTGTCTCCTGTATGCAGCATATACTTACCTGCTCTACAAAAAGTATGTTCTCTAGTTCAACCTTTTTGCTATAGCCATCTCTAACACTGCTGACACCCTCAGCATTCCACTGCATTATTTTAAGCTCTTGCTTTTTGGCAGTTTTCTTCCATTGTATTTTTTGGCCAGTAGCTCTACTCTCATGTCTCCTGGCTCCACAAGATGAACTGAGAGGACCTCCAGTAGCAGTCATGGATTCATGAACTGTTGATTAGTTTGGTCAGATTTTTGTTAACTTTGATTGGTGTGATATGCTTGTTACGTGGTTTGACATGACTGATTTTATATTGGAGTGAGATGCTTGTTATGTATAGAGGGTGGGCATAGTCTTTCCCAGATTTCAAACATTTGTTACACAACGGCTGTGCCAGATACAGGCATGTGGTTTTGTGCAAAGTTTACCTCAACTCTACAAGCTTTTTTTTCTATACTTTATTCATACTTTTCAACATATGCTTACTTTGTTGCCTGGAGAACATCTTAGCCATACTCGATTTCTTTGCCGTGTGTTCTCAGTTTCTTTAGTCACCATCCATAAAGCACTCGTTATCGACTCCTTCAAAGATTCAGCATCAGGAACTTGTGAACTGAACACCTTGTCCTTAACATACTCTCATAAAAAAAAAAAAAGTCAAGAAGAGTAATACTAATTTCTGAACTTTCGTTGAACTGTAACTGGTGAATTTGTTTAATGATACCACAGAACACACTGGGCTTTATCCTTCGTTAGATGACATTTTAATACTGACTACAGCGTCACCTGCACAGAAAAAAAAATTTGAAAAAAAAATACCTCTAAGAATTGGTCGATGTTATGCCACAGAGTTCATGTTTAACCGTTTTGTGATTGCAGTGATATGCTTGTTTGGTAGCGTGACTAATATTTTTTTTTTGGTTGGAATATGCTTGTTAAATAATTTGATTTTGTTAGGTTTTTCTTGATTGGAGTTATAAGGCAGTTAAATAGTTTGAGAGTTGTTTTGTGATTGGAGTGATTATGCTTTGTTAAGTAGCTTGTGTTTGTATTTTTTTGTGATTGGAATGACAGGCGGCAGAAGAAAAATTGAAACAGTAGAATTTATATATCAGTTGCAGACATGGTACCAAAGAGAATTGTGTTGGGGACACATATACCACAGACATGATATAGCAGTGACATTTCCTTGAAGATGTATTACAACAGAGACATTATTTTGAAGACCTGTTACAACAGAGACATTTTCTTGAAGACTTATTACAGCAAATACATTTTATTGAAGAGTTACAACAGAGACATTTTCTTGAAGACATTACAACAGAAACATTTTCTTGAAGACTTCTTACAACAGAGACATTATCTTTGAGACATAATGCAGCAGAGACAATGTCTTGAAGACTTCTTACAGCAGAGACATTATCTTTGGGACATAATGCAGCAGAGACAATGTCTTGAAGACTCTTACAGCAGAGACATTATCTTTGAGACATAATGCAGCAGAGACAATGTCTTGAAGACTTCTTACAGCAGAGACATTATCTTTGAGACATAATGCAGCAGAGACAGTGTCTTGAAGACTTCTTACAGCAGAGACATTATTTTTGAGACATAATGCAGCAGAGACAATGTCTTGAGGACTTGTAACACAGGAGCATTATCCTGAAGATTTAACATATCAGAGGTTATAGCTGGGAAATCTAGAAGACGTGATATGCTAAGCCATTATATTGGAAACATACACCAAAAAATATAATCTAAGAGGTACAGTACATCAGATTCTTCATCTTGAAGATGCATACACCAAAAACCATATTGGAATTGACTTTCAGACAAACCACCAAAGACTCTGTGTTTGGGATACAAGAGTCAAGTCACTAACTTTGAGATATTTCATCATTGTGATGTACACACCATAGATTTGGAGAACTATTCTTTAATATCTGTCAGTCAGTCATTTGTATGTCCCTTGTGGAACTTTGCCTAACTAACAGCACTCCTGTAGGCCCCTCGGTTGTGAGCAAGATAGCCTGCTGCTGATGCATCCATTTGCAGATCATCAACGATTTCTTGCAGCCATCTTCGCCTTGATCTTCCTCTCATTCTTTTTCCCCTTATGTACCTTTCCAAGGCGGTCTTCTCTAGATTATCATGACGTTTAAAATGTCTAAAATATTTAAGTTTTCTCTCTTTAATCCTGTTTACTAACCAACCTTCTTCAATATTAAGTTCTTGTAGTATGGATATATTTGTTCTTTTTTTTTGTGTCCATGATATTTGAAGAACTCTTCCGTAGCATTTAAAGGCATTTATGTGTTTCTCAGCTGTTTTGTTAAGTGTTCAGGTCTCACAGGCATATGTTGCGATGGGAAGGATGCATGCCCTTATAGATCTTATTTTTGTAGCTCAGTCTATTCCTCTCCACAGCTTCTTTAGTTGTTTTACTTTTTGAAGAGTGATAGATGTCCTCCTTTTGATTTCCCTCATTGTATCTCCATTATTAGTTAGTAGTGATCCAAGACATTCAGAACTCTCCACATCTTCCAATTTTTCCTCATTGATACATATTTCAGCTGTCTTATTTGTTTTGCAGTTGTCATCAATTTAGTTTTCTTCGCATTAAGATAGAGGTTTTGCTCTTTACTGTTCTTATGGACTGACATAATTAGTTTTTCCATTCCTTTTTGTGTTGTGGACAGTAATACTGTCTCATCAGCATATCTAATCTCTGGTATTTCATAACCTCCAATTGTTATGGCATCGTAATATTCTTTATCTACATCTTCTCTAACATTCCTCATTATATTTTCAGCATACAAGTTAAATATGCACCCCTGACAGACCCCTTGTTTTATGTAACTAAGTTGTTCTTTCATCATTTATTCTCACTGCTGCCTGTTGGTCTAGATATAGCAGTGATATTAACTCTTCCTGTGCCACAGTAAGAAAAGCGGACGTTCAGTTAGTTGCCAGAGTAAAAACGCGGGTCTTGATATGTTAGGGGGTATAGTTGTAAAATGGAATGGAAAACATTATTTCCATGTACTTATTATGTTTCAAAGTATAACTAAATGTATGAAAATTTCATAAATGCAGAGTTTTTTAGGAAAAAAGAAGTAATGTGATGTTTTTAGACACTGATTGTGCCCAGCTCACCATCGGCTAGGTCTAGATATGCACTACTTACCATCTGAAATGTGTAGATCTACTTGTCGATCTCATATTCTGATTCTATGTTGCATTCTCGCTAAATTAATGTCTGAAATAACCTTCTAACTACTTCTTCCGTCGTCTAATATGTCTAGATCTACTTGGGATACATTCAAGAGCAGTGGAGTGGTCACAGGCCATGTCCATACCCCTATCTACATCATCAAAAATTGAAAAATTTCGGTCTTTCTCTTCCTTTTTCTCGCTCGGCATCGCTCGTAACTAGGCACTCTTTTGGCATTTTGAAAAGCGTCACCGGAATCGCAGACGAAATATGTACAATCTAAATGTTACACTAGTTGTTTTATTGAAACAAACCACTGATCAGTAAAGTGACCATTGGTAAGCATCGGGAAACTGGAAGCATCATAAAAGTGACCAAAGGCATGGAAAGAGTTAACTGCATCAAATTTGTTGGAAATCCCATTTTTCCATTATTTCCCAAAGTTTCTGGTGTTGTACACAATCAAATGCCTTTGAATAATCTATAAAAAATAGATTCACATTAAATTCTCTGCATTTCTCTATTATTAATCTTATATTGAATATATGATCTCTTGATCCTCTTCCTTGCCTAAAACCAGCTTGGACCATATTGACTTCTTCTATTTTATTATGAAGAAATGTCATGCTGCAACAGATTCCTTCTTCAAAAAAAATTCTAATATCTTTCTCTGTATGGTGAAGTTTACTGGAGGGTGTCAGAGGTCTTTGGGTGAGAAGTCAGTACACTGTTATCTGGACTTCTCATAGCGCACTTTGACTTTGGTTTCTATGCCCACATCATCATCATCTTCATCATTGCCTATCACTCCCCCCGGGGAATTTGGGCCATGGATAAGGTTTCTCCAGTCATCCCTGTTCTTGGATTTTTCTCTCTACTTTCCTTGATGTGTATCTCTTGTCTCTAAGCATTTTCATAATTTCTCTTCTCTAAGTAGTTCAGGGCTTGCCTTTCCTTCCTGCTTATTCTAAACATTTCACTTTTGAATTTAACACTTGTTACCTGAAATAATTTGAAAAAATAAGTATTGTGAATTCACTGTGAATTTAACTCATGTTACTTAATATGCGAGTTAAGACTATTCAATTCAAATGTAATATCCACCCTCATTTATGCATGTGAAAGCTGGAAAACAACTAAAGAAATAGACAACAAATTAGACTCTTTTGAAAACAAATGCCTAAGGAAAATACTTGGCATCAAGTGGAACGAATTCAAGAACAATGCAGAGATAAGACAGATGACTGAACAACAACCAGTCTCATGGGTGATCAGGAAAAGGAGATGGACATATGTTGGTCACTTGATGAAAGGAAATGATCAGAGAATCCCAAAACAAGCTATCAAGTGGAACACAACAGGGCAAAGAAAAAGAGGCAGACCGTGTGAAACTCTGAAGAAGACATTGTTAAGAGAGGCCAAGTTAACAGGCATAAAATCCTTTGATGAGGTTGAAAGACTCACCGAAGACAGGAAAAATTGGCGAACTACTTTGCGAGCCCTATGTGACATCTAACGGCACGGGAAGGATATAAGATAAGAAGACTTAATATGATTTAGAAAATGAGTGTTTTTATACACTGATTATTTATATTTTTGTAAGTTTATAAATTGGTGATGAAGGATAAGAAGTACACAGTGAACCATGGAGCCACCATATCATAAAGTAAAGAAGTATTTTTGCCAGAAAAAGTGATATGTATAATGCCATATTAAGTTATTATGCCATAAAGGCCCGTAGGGAATTTGCCGTTAGTGTCCATATTTTCCTTGATTTGTTAGCTTGCTAGAGTGTGAAGTGGTTAGCATCATGCCTGGCCACATTTCCTTCTCCAGCTCTAGAGGATGGCCAGGTAGGTACACATTTTTACAGCTGGGTGTGCGTATATATAGCAGTAAATTAGACCCTGGTTTGGAAAACCTTTGAGAAGCACTGCCTCTGGTGTTAGGTTTCAGCAAGTTGTACTCGGGTTGGGAGGCACCGCCAGATGCAGCTTCTTGCAAGTCACAGCCAAGTGCTCCCTTTTTTTTCTTTCTGTTATTTTCTCCATTCTTATCTGTTGTATGTCACTGATGTGAATCCATTTTCTCATCATTGCCCTTTATGTTTTTGTATGATTAAGGTGTAAACTGAAATGTTAATTAATGATTGTTAATTAATAGTTGTTCCTAATTTTGTTTTAAATAATCTTACATTTGGTTTGTGAGACTAATGTCCACCCCTTCTTAACATAATAGTTCAGTTATACATTTCCTATATATAGATCTATAATTCTTTATCTGAAGTACTTGAAGGAGATGTGAATTTGGATTTCCAAATTTTTTTCATATTTTAGAATAGTAAACCTATTAGTGTGCATATACCCAGCATTATCACGTCAAATATCGTTTAACTCTTTGTGTATTGGGGGTTTTTCCCTCAAATGACCAATGGTCATCTCAATGGGGTAAATTTCTTAACGTGGAAAGGGACGATTGTCACATTTAGAAGGATCACAAAGGCATAGTCTGATTCGCAGTATGACATATTATACATTTTTTAAAATAGGAAAAGTTGTATATTGTTTTTCTAATATTTTTATTAGTATATTAGTATATAACAGAAAAAAAACGAGCTAAGAATTGAGGAGAGTTGAGGAGAAAAAAAAGGAAAATTATGATGAAAAATGTTCTCTTTTACCCCGCTCAAGTTTCTTCTGTTGTGGGTCCAGTGATATCCAGATTGAGTTGAATTTTACACAAACACCATTTCCTCACATAAAATTTACATTAATTATTTATTTACAGTTAATTTACAGTCTACAATACAAGCTAACATGGCAACACCATGGCCAGTGGCCCATAAGCTTAGAAAAACATTTTAAAAATTAATTTTTATGTCACAACATGACTCTCAATTCACATGCGGGACCTCGTGTTGATGCTTGTATCATGCCATAAGTGATTTCTACAACTGGTTTTGGCCAGATTTTAAGCATTGTACGATTAAATTCACTTTTAGAGCCCAACTCATTACCAGCACATGACATGTACACAAAGGAAAAAGTGTCCGCCAGATTGTCGCACAGTGTGACGCGAAGTATAAAAAGAGTTAAATATAGACTGTATGAAGGACTCGTATTATATTTACATCTAAGAGATGAAGATCTTGACTCATCAGTTCAGTCTTTGGAACACTTACAGATTCAAAGAAAGCTAAATGTTCAAACATGTTTGTGTATTAAAGGTATGTTAGAGTTATATGTGGTACTCCCTTTTCCACAATAAAAACATTTTGTTTTTTTGCCTCTTAGGATTTTGAGAAATCCAAAAAAATTATGGACATGTTTTTGCTGGTTTTTTTTCTTGTGTTATTGGGAACAATATCAAACAAAAAAAAAGTTATCAGTGGCATGCCTTGGTGTATATATCCCTTTTTCTGAAATGATATTATACTCAGAGTTGTCTGGAGAAAATAAATATTTCTTGAAATTTATAGGACTAGTTTGATTTATCCAGGTCTGATGAAAGTAATACAATCCTGCACAAGTTTTCTTACAAACTTTGTTGACCTGCTTGTGCTCAGAAATTGTGCTCATAAAAAAGTGTTTTATTTTGCTGTTCCAAGTGGGACAGGGCAGAGTTCTGGTAAAAGTGTTTTATTTTGCTGTTCCAAGTGGAACGGGACAGAGTTCTGGTAAAAGTGTTTTATTTTGTTGTTCCAAGTGGGACGGGACAGAGTTCTGGTAAAAGTTTTTTATTTTGCTGTTCCAAGTGGGACGGGACAGAGTTCTGGTAAAAGTGTTTTATTTTGCTGTTCCAAGTGGGACAGGACAGAGTTCTGGTAAAAGTTTTTTATTTTGCTGTTCCAAGTGGGACGGGACAGAGTTCTTCTGTCCAGTGCTGATGATGATAGAAGACAGTGATGAAGTTACTGTGGGCAGTCAAAGAGCACTTGTGGCCGAAATAATATCAGCTTGGCTTTTTTTTTCTTACTGTTGTGTTGTTTCCCACTCTGCTGCTGCCTTGACTCAGCATGGTTCTTACTGTTGTTTCCCACTCTGCTGCTGCCTTGACTCAGCATGGTTCTTACTGTTGTTTCCCACTCTGCTGCTGCCTTGACTCAGCATGGTTCTTACTGTTGTTTCCCACTCTGCTGCTGCCTTGACCTAGCATGGTTCTTACTGTTGTTTCCCACTCTGCTGCTGCCTTGACTCAGCATGGTTCTTACTGTTGTTTCCCACTCTGCTGCTGCCTTGACCTAGCATGGTTCTTACTGTTGTTTCCCACTCTGCTGCTGCCTTGACTCAGCATGGTTCTTACTGTTGCTTTTGATGCAACATGCCGAGATCTGCTTTCACAGGAGATTAAAACTTCTGTTGTTCTGTCCAGAATGCAAAGATGATTATCCTTGAAGTCTCTCAGAGTGTACCAAAAATAATTATACTGAAAACCTCAAGAAAGCGGCTCTTCATTTTCCTCGTCTTCTGTCTCCCTAGAATTGCAAGCAGAAGTTCTTTGCAGCCGGTGCTGTGGAGATGTTGAGACACAGCATTGAGTTGACGTTGAAGAGGGTTATGGTGGCTGTTTTTTCAGTCCAAGAGTGCAGCTAAAAAGCAGGGGGTGTGCAGTATTTCTGTAGCAGACTCTACCACCGTGGGGACCATGGCAATCCCTGCCCTGTTAGCCAGGCTAGTTACACTGGGGGGTACCAACAGAGAGGTGGGACAGGGTCATGGTCAACTGTGGTTCACCAGCCCTGACGCTAGCAAGTCTGCTATGGGTCGCCGACTGCCAAAATGGATGGTGTCTTAAGAAGTTTAAAAGATAAAATTTAAGACATAAAAATGATGAGATGGATGGAAAACAAAGAGATGGATAAGTAGCAGCTTTACCAGGCACACAATGGAAACAAGAGAAAGGACCAGCTTGGAGCCAGAAGATGATGGTAACAGTATAGCAGACACAACATTATATAGAAATAAACCCAAATGCTGGTTCCATGTGAAAGTTTATTTAGCAGAAAGTGATACAGGAAAAGAAGAAACATCAAAAGAATATGTTAAATTCTGTTAAATAATCAACAAAATACAGTTACAAACAATGTAATGTAACTTTTTCCCATATTACATCCGACAGACAAAATTCTGCCACTCTAATCCCATGTCAAGTTTTCTTAAACAAGTGGCTGACTGTAAAGAAACAAAAATATAATAACTGACCCAGAGAAGATCTTCATTCCACTAAATTATTATGCTGTAACCTGTTTGTACAGCTTTGTTTAAATAAATAAATAAAATCACCACCTCCCTTACAGTTCGGTCAGCTGTGGAGAAACTAAAATATTAAACTTCTATGAAAGCTATAAACAGGAATTACCATATACTCGTATGTTTCTGGGACAACCAGTAAACCAGTGGATATGTGTATTTTGAAACTTTTTTTGTGTAAACAAATTTTTTTTGGGTCCCGATGTAGATTTTAAAATTTAACAAAATATTTTGTGTGAATTTCCCACATCAGAGTTTGCCAGGTGACCTAAAAAAAAAAGCTGACAAAATGAGTCCTTGTGTTTATTGTTTTTTTTTTTTTAATGCATAGGAAAGAGTTATTTTATGTGTAACTAATAGTGGTAGATAGCCATGTCACAGGAAAATTACAACAGTAAATGATGGTTACAATTTAACCAATGAGATGGAAAATTTTAACTTTTAACCTTATGATTTATCAGGCTTGTGTTGCCAGACAGAGCACCACAATCTCAGCTGTGGGGGTGCAAGTCAGAAGCAATTCTGGCTTGAAGCTGAGTCCATATAAATGTTCCATATATAAAGGAGTCGAAGTCGGGCAGCACAGAAATACAGGGGTCAATGATCTCGGAGACTGACTCCACAGCCTTGACCATGGTTCACCATGAGACTGACATATCAAACATCTACTCTTTTGAGGTCATGACCCCTCAAGCGCTAACATAACCAAATAAATCCCATTTTAAAACTCCCAGTGCATGATCATACTAAATCATACTATAAAACCCATCATACTGTGAAATTCAGAAAGCAAAAACAACTGATATGCAGACAGCATTTGCTGAATATTTGCCAAAATAGTTATTTAGTAATTAAATGATGGTCAGTAGAAAAATACTCTAAATTTTCTATTTGGGAGTTTTTCCAGGGCCAATCATGCCCGTCCTAAGAAACACTAACCAACTATGGAACAATTAAAGCCTCAATGAAAAAGGAACATTCATAGTGAATTGGCTTTTTTTCATGGAGGGAAGGAGGTGCAGTCAGGATCCCATCATGCTCAAGACAACCTGGAGCTATAATAATGTTTTTCTTCCAGACCTTTGAGGGACTGCATCTGAAATTTAGATAATGCCTGTCTGCAAGACAAGATGCACTAAAGTAGAATGTACACAAGGCTGTAGGTGTATTCAGGAATTAACCGATGTTCTTGTAAAAATCTGTGCATGACTGCATAGCAAATGAACTCATGAAAAAAGGGAAGCCATGATAAATATAAACCAAGCCAAAAAGGAGCATTGGATTCCATTGTTTTACTACAGGTCACACAGAAGAACTGCTGGAGGTAAAACTGAAATGGTAGCTTCAGTAGGGAAATCTTTTTTTCTGGCAGAATTTGTTTCATTCCCTCAGTCAGCGCAGAAAAAGGACTGCCTCAGCAGAATATCACCCAGAACAAGTGAACTTCTATCACCTGCTGCTCTGCCAAGTAAAACAACAATAAACATTCACTTCTGGGAAGTCGCCAAATGAAACTTTCACATATTCTGAACTAATTATTTACAGATCACAGCTTCTTCTTTCCTACAAGCTGTAAGAGAATAAATGTGAATCCGGTACTTCCATTTACCTCCCCCTGCACACCATGTCCCGGGAGAAATGGGGAAAAAAAAAAAAAAGAAGCAAACTATCCTGACATTTGGCAATATAACAACAGTATAAGAACATTATATACAACATTAAAACACTAACAAATGACTATAATAAAATACCTACAATAATCACAATATTACAGCCAACAAGTTTATACAAAGATAAAAAATGCAGGGAAACAAACCCTAACATTGCAATGTTACAAAAATATATCGACTTGAAAGCATATAAATCTGTATGAAACCGCCATAACATGTCTACAATGAACAATATCACAGTATTACAAGACTGCATGAAAATCACCACACATACGAGGCTATGTGAAAGCAAACAGGCTACAACATTTTCTGAATAAAAACATTAAACCACAAATCTATCTCTACATGGTGTAATACTTTAAGTTAATAAGGTTAAAAATATCACATGACCATGTTAATTTGACCACAGACGACATTTATTATTTACAAAAACTTTAAGTTCAGTGACTCAAATCCCATGGCTGAGTGGCAGCTGACTCTTCTCTGGTGAAGCAAATTTCTATAATACTCATGCCATAAGGACTGTATTCTCTAGAAATCCCACTTTCTAATACAACAGATTCTGGTGAAACTCATAGTTTTTATACATAATTGATGGAATTTGTGCCATAAAGAGTGCCTACTCCAGAAATTACACTTTTTAATACAACAGATTCTGGTGAAACCCATAGTTTTTATACATCAATCAATATAATTATAAATCAATGAGATTTGTGACATAGAGAGTGCTTACTCCAGAAATCCCACTTTATGAAAAAGTTTTCTAGTCAAACCCACACTTTTCCCCGGGAACACGCTTATCTTAGCATAGTCTTTGTGAGACAGGGAACATAGGTCTAACTCTGACCTACTTCTGTAGCCCAGAAACTTGTAGCAATCAACACTAATTGTAACTGTTATTTTTGTAAAATGTAATGTCAGGTTGGTGGACGGATGGGGACGTGGAGATCACTGGCAGAGATGAGGAAAGTCTGGTGTGAAACCAATGAATCCAGGATGTGACAAGCCTATGGGTCTTTACAACAATGGTTATCAGAATGATGTAAACAAAACACAGCCAGCAGACTAGATGGTGGGGAATGGATATCGCTGAAGCACTCATCAGATTCCTCATCCCAAAGTCGGAGTGTCTTTGTGGAACTGTCTCAAAACCATCTGACATGAAGAAGAGACTTAACTACAGCCACCAGAGGCTGGAAAACAAAGTTTTGGCCAGGCCAGCCTACACCACTGTCTTCATGGCAGTCCAAGCAAGACCACAGTCTGCCCTACCAAGAAAAGGTGCTAAAGTCGGAGGTACACAGCCAAAAGGCGCATCACAAAAATCAGGGTACCATGCATTATCACTAATGAAGCGTACGAAGAAGAAGCCTACACTTTTTTTAACATAACTGGAACTAAAAAAAAAAAGCTCAATCTTATAAAGTCTGGCTGATCATGAGAGTAAAATAAAACATTTTCATCATTTGTATTTTAACATTTTTTAAAAATTCTGAATAACCTATCCAAATTTCCCTGCCTTCGTTTAGATATCAGACGCAGGTTCCAACTGAACTATCATCTCACTGTCTTATTACTCAAAATAAAGTTTGTACAAACTGTATGGGTAACCGAGTAGCAAAGTGTTCAGAGAACTTGCCTCTCATAGTCAGTTCTGTAGTTTAAATCCAGTCAGAGACTCCCAGAGAACCCGGCTGTAGAAATGAGTACCTGGTTTTGTACTGAGCCGAGGATGGAAGCAGCCAGGGGCTCTGGTGATGAAGAAAAATATGGGTGTTAACATGATATGTCTTATATGCCGTAATGGTATGAAACGGTCACTAACCATCAACTTTAACTATATACTAATACACAAAGTAACATGACGTCACTGATTAGAATGAAATTTAAGCCTCACAACGTGGGCTATTTTTGGGAGTGCTAGACAGTGAAGTTCATTAACACGCTGTTCTCTCGTGGCTAGATGGCTGCTCATCCTACGGGAGTCTGTGGTCCATGTCCCAGGTAATTTTCTTGTACTTTTTCTTTCTCTCTTGTCTAAAAGTGTGTTGTCTATTCTTTTTTTAGATCTAATCACACAACACTGCGTTCTATTACTTTACTGTATGAAATCGTCATCATTTCCTATTTGTAAAAAAAAGAAGGGAGTGAAATGTGGCGATATCAGATGCAAATGTCATGCTGAAGAATATAACAGAAATGTAAATTAACATGGTGTCCAGAACTGTAAATTAACATGGTGTCCAGAACTGTAAATTAACATGGTGTCACCTTTGCTGTACTGGGAAGACTATCTGAGCACCTTCAGATCTGACCGCTGATGATCTTAACTGTCAGCCTTATCTGTTAGGCTGTAAGAGTGACTGATCTTCCAATTTGTTTATATTTCAATGCCATGTCATTCAAGAAATCTTAAGGTGAACAATATATGGAGCATTGAACAAATCAATCTCCCACCTCTCACCGACTGCACGAAATGAGAAAAGAAACAAGCAAAAGACAGACCCTGTAACCAATGAACACTGTAACCAAATTCAAAACAGCAGCACTAACAACATTATCTGAATACAGCAAGCTAAACTTGTAGTTTCAGTTATGCTGAATACAGCAAGCTAAACTTGTAGTTTCAGTTATGCTGAATACAGCAAGCTAAACTTGTAGCTTCAGTTATGCTAAATACAGCAAGCTAAACTTGTTGTTTCAGTTATGCAAAATCTTATCTTATATCTTATATCCTTCCCGTGCCGTTAGACGTCACATAGGGCTCGCAAAGTAGTTCGCTAATTTTTCCTGTCTTCGGCGAGTCTTTCAACCTCATCAAAGGATTTTATGCCTGTTAACTTGGCCTCTCTTAATAATGTTCTCTTCAGAGTTTCACGCGGTCTGCCCCTTTTTCTTCGGCCTGTTGTGTTCCACTTGATAGCTTGTAACCAAATTCAAAACAGCAGCACTAACAACATTATCTGAATACAGCAAGCTAAACTTGTAGTTTCAGTTATGCAAAATACAGCAAGCTAAACTTGTTGTTTCAGTTATGCTCCAGCATATACTTACCAGAACGAAATGATTACTAAATTCAGCCAACATTTTCAGCTTTATTACATCTTAATTCTCCCGTGTCATTAAACGTCATCATAGTTCGCCAAGTTTTCCTGCTTTCAGCAAGTTTTACAAACATCATCAAGGGATTTTATGCTTATTAATTTGGCCTCTCTTAACAATGTCCTCTTTAGAGTTTCACATGGTCAACCTATTTTTTCTTTGGCCTGTTGTGTTCCACTTGATAGCTTGTTTTGGGATTCTCTGATTGTTTCTTCAAATGCCTTTTAAAGTCTATGAAGTTCAGGATTAATGTTTTTTTTCTTTTCAATATGTTCTTCAAGTATTCTTAGATCTGGTCGAGACAGCTTCTCCCTTTTCGAAATCCTGCCTGTTCTCTCATTGCAGTATCCACTATATCTTTAATTCTATTTAGAATGACTTTGTAAAATACTTTTGACACAACTAATAGTAAGGTTACTCCTCCTCAATTACTGCAGTTTCTAAGGTTGTCTTTTTATTTTGGTATTCTAATGATTATTCCTTTTTTTTTTCTATTCTGAGGGGACCTTTTCTTTTTTTTCAAACGTTATTAAACATTCTCTGTAGTTGGCTGTCACTTGTCACTGTTAATAGCTTTTAACATTACAGCTGTTATTTCATCTTCACCTGCAGCTTTGTTGTTAGCCTTTAGGTTCACTGCTGTTTCAATTTCATTCAATGTACTTTCATCAAGGCTGACATTTAGCTGTGCGACTGGTAAGTTGGTTTCAAGGTCTATCAATTCTTTTGGGTATGGCTGAGTATTTCTTGGAAGTGTTCAACTCATCTTTGTTTTTGGTCTTTACTTGAAAGTAAATAGGGTGTCAGTTTTGTAAAAGTTGGTCTTTCTTTGGATGTAATAGAACCTGTTAGCCTCTTTTGTATGTTATATACAGTTTTGCTGTCTCCTGTTTTTGCTGCTTTCTCTGTTTCTTTCACCATATTGTCTATGTATTATCTCTTATCTCTTCTAGCAGTTCTTTGTATGTTGCTTTTGCCAAATCTTTTCCAAGATCCATCTTTACCTTCAACATGGCTATTTGGCTGGTTGTCTTTCATGTATATTTCCATATGTTTTCTGATACCCATGCTTTTCTATTTGTTTTCTGCAGTCCAGCGCTTGCTTTCACTGCTGTGATTATGGTTGTGCTGTAGGAGTTCCATAATTCATATATACCTATCTCCTCCACCTCCTTTTATTACTACAGTTTAAAACCATCAGATCAGAGGTTCTCAACATTTTTCAGGTCATGAACTCCCCAAAGCCTATCTGTGGTAGCTCCCACTACACTCCCCCATCTTCCTTCCTCGCTCTCTTTACCCTTATCTGGGATTGACAGGCCATCAACAAGAGTTCTCAATTTATTTCTATCCTTGGCCGTTTCCTCTATCCATCTCCAGGTGTAGTCGATCTTTTTTAGATCTCTGCTTCAAGACTCCTTCACCTGGTGTTTCTAGGTCTTGTCCTGCTGAGCTCTTGCTGTCGCTGTCGTAGCTGAAGTATTTTTACAGAATTGGTTGGCTGGCCCTACGTCCAACTCCCCCAGCACTTGGTATTAAAAACCTTCACACATTTCTAGTACTCTTTATAATATGGACTTGTTACACGGGATCCCTCCCACACGATCTGTTGCTTGCTCCAGTTTGGTAACCAGTGAGCTAGACCAGTTTTGAATTCTGGTACAATATATATGAATAGACTAGTCTGAGGAAAATGAAGGCAATAGAGAATACTGTAAACAATATTAATTCAATTTTTAAAAATGTTGAAAAAGTAATAAATGTCTGCAAAAAATAAAACAAAATAAAATACAACCCTTTAAAATCAAAACATGCCATAAATTTTAACAAAAAAAGAAAAAAAATCTACTAAATTACCTACTGTCTCAATGTTATTTACATTAATATTTTGTTCCCCAGCACTGTCAAATTAATTCTGTACCTTAATATTCTGTTCTCTAGCACTGTCAAATTAATTCTGTACATTAATATTTTGTTCTCCAGCACTGTCAGATTAATTCTGTACCTTAATATTTTGTTCTCCAGCACTGTCAAATTAATTCTGTACATTAATATTTTGTTCTCCAGCACTGTCAAATTAATTTTGTACATTAATATTTTGTTCTCCAGCACTGTCAAATTAATTTTGTACATTAATATTTTGTTCTCCAGCACTGTCAAATTAATTTTGTACATTAATATTTTGTTCTCCAGCACTGTCAAATTAATTTTGTAACATCTGTTGACATTAGCTACCCAGAGCTTCTAAAACCTCCTCTAATTACAATATTTTTTAACGTCATGACTAGATCATTAACAGTGTTCTACCAGATTAGCAAGGGGCTATGTGCTGCTGCTGATAACTGGACTGTTGAACAAGCTGCTCCTTTGCAGCCACTGTGAGGCTGACAACTGCCTTTTATCTGAGCACTGATTATGCGTACTACATAAATATTTATGGCATGGCATGTTACAAACTCCAGAACTCATACAGTCGAGTTCACAGACTTAGTCCCATTTGGGACTGAAGCTGGTTTGAATCACATTACCCTTTTCATTTTATCCAACTCAAAATGGCACCACGTTCAAGTGGGGCACATGGGAATATGACAAGCAATAAATGACAATTTACCAGAGTAGGCCCTTGGCCACATGAATATCAGATGTACTGACAGGCAATGGATTGTGCTGACAGACTAGCAAAAGAATGATCCCCCGGTTCAATATCCCCAGGAATATGACAAGCACAAACCACATGATCCAAAACAGCGGCAGATAGAAATGGATGAACTGTTGGCCCATGACATTACTAGACCATGGATATTTGTCAAAACCTGACATTACCAGATGAACATTTGTCAAAACCTGACATTACCAGATGAACATTTGTCAAAACCTGACATTACCAGATGAACATTTGTCAAAACCTGGCATTAATAGATGAACATTTGTCAAAACCTGACATTACTAGATGAACATTTGTCAAAACCTGACATTACCAGATGAACATTTGTCAAAACCTGACATTACCAGATGAACATTTGTTAAAACCCAACATTACCAGATGAACATTTGTCAAAACCTGACATCACCAGATGAACATTTATTAAAACCTGACATTACCAGTCTAAAGTGATCAACTAAAGGATCTCACTGGGAGGGCTACTAAAGTGATCTCAATGGAAAGGCAACTCATATGTGATCTCTAAGAAGGTAACAATTCAAATGTGATCTCATGTGCATGGAAACTGCTCAAATATGATCTCACTTGGAGGACAACTGCTCAAATATGATCTCACTTGGAGGACAACTGCTCAAATGTGATCTCACTTGGAGGACAACTGCTTAAATGCGATCTCACTTGGAGGACAACTGCTCAAATGTGATCTCACTTGGAGGACAACTGCTTAAATGTGATCTCACTTGAAGGACTGCTGCTCAAATATGATCTCACTTGGAGGACAACTGCTCAAATGTGATCTCACTTGGAGGACTGCTGCTCAAATGTGATCTCACTTGGAGCACAACTGCTCAAATGTGATCTCACTTGGAGGACAACTGCTCAAATGTGAACTCACTTGGAGGACAACTGCTCAAATGTGATCTCACTTGGAGGACTGCTGCTCAAATGTGATCTCACTTGGAGCACAACTGCTCAAATGTGATCTCACTTGGAGGACAACTGCTCAAATGTGATCTCACTTGGAGGACAACTGCTCTAATGTGATTTTTCTAAGAGGGAAACTTCTCAAATATGACATTTACACAAGTGTAAGCAAAGTTAGTAACTGCAATATTAAATGTGAATAAACAAATATATTACTGAGTATTTTACTTTAAAATTATTGACTAAAGTAATTTAATAAAACATTAAATTACTCTTTACTGGCCATTTCAAAAAAAAAAAAAAAAAGCCCTGAACATAATGAGCAAGCAAAATGTGAGACCATGACAAAATCAACATTTTTCAAATACTTCCCACGTATACTTGTATAAGCACATATAGATTCTTTTCTTTGGCTTACATAACCTTCACAAAGAATAAATTTGGATATAAGTGACCATACACCGATTATTTAACATATGACATCAGTTTTTTTTTTAAAAGGGCTTTTTGTTTAAAAAAAAGAATGTTAACCACAAAAAATTATATAAAGAAAATTTCCCATTTCTTAAAAAATACATAGATCAGTAACTGATTACACAGACCAGCCCTTCTCAACTTTTTTTCCTCTATAGAGTCCTGAAATATTTTTTTTTTCATTCCTACAGAACCACATAAGTGGGAAAATATTTACCACCACTCAGTTTTTGCTTCATATGTTCCACTCTTTCAACACACACATACAAACAAAATATACCAATGCTAAATAAAGTCACTATTGTAGGCACATATACCTAAAAAAAAAAAAAAGAACTGTTTTTCCTTTTAGTTTATCAAGCAGGCTGCCACTACTAAAAATAGGAATAATAAATGTATTGTAGAAAAAATGTTTCACTACCAAAAATAGCACTAAGATGGGACACCACAGGGGAACAGAAGTAAGGGTAGACCAAAAGAGACATGGAGAAGAACAACAGAGAGTATGCTGAGCAATAGAGGGCTCACCTGGGCAAGAGCAGAAAAAAAAGGCAAAGCACAGGCATTTGTGGAAAACCCTTGCGAAAGCCTCACGTGCCCTGGGCACTTAAAGTTCAGAGAGAGAGAAAAAATGTTAAAGGTAAAGGTATGAGTTGTGAACCAGAGTCATTGCACATTGTCAAATCATAAGTGTTTTGGTATCTAGCCAGCAACTGACCAGAAACTGCGGACTAGCGCCGCCATCAGCATGAACTCCGTAGCTAGGAGCATCATTCCTCTTCCTTCCCGGAGCGTTAAACTCTGGTACCCATTTTTTTCTTGAGGCTGGGTAAACCCAGGAGTTTATTTTGTAAGCCACGGTCTGACCGCCAGCGTGGTGAGTGGCAACCAAAACTGGGGTCACCTGGTCAGTAAGCCAGTGTCTAATCCACTGTGCCACCACGGCTCCCGGAAGAAAAACAAAACTGTTAATCAGGTATGGCTTGCAGCACATGGCATGTGCAAGAATTAATGTATTTTTCCTTGTATAGAACTAAAAATAACTTTAACCAACCCGTCAACAAAAGGCACGTAGCTAAGCCCCAGGATTCCACGGGAAGTGCCATGGGAGAATTTTTCTATCATGATAGGATGCCCACAGATATGTCACAAAACCCCAGGGTTCCACAGGAGCCAGGTTGACTCTCTGTTGTGGGTTCTATTTACACAAAAATTGTTATCATTATTTTTCCCCCCAGCTATCAGGCCTTGTGGTTTGCTCTGTTCATCTACTAGTTAAGCTATTCAGACAAATATTTACAGTTTGTAAAAAAGCCATACAACGATGAAAGATAGTGAATTATACATAGAATATGTCTGCACAAAATGTATATGTTAGTTACATAAATGATAACAACCACAGGAAAAATTTAAACAAATGTGCATGGTGTAAACTGAAACATTTATAAAAATATTGATGGTACAATATATATATAATGTTCTGGTGCAAAATTATAAAGTTTAAGTAAATTCCAATGAGGTAAACAATGAAAGAAAGTTCATATCTTTAACTATTTAAAAATAAAAATGAAGACTCGAGTGCAGAAATCAGTTTATTTACATCTTTTATCTGCCAGTTTTGTTTCATTTAGATAATTTTTCATGATTGCCATAAACAACTGATAAAAGATAACTTAATACATAAACAAATAAATATATATATATAAAAGAAATAATGAAACTTCCCATTAATAAAGAAGGAAAAATATACACAGAAGTAACAGCTGTTGAAGAAGTACACCAATTTGCATATCTCGGCAGCTGCATAGACCAGGATGGTGACACCAGGAAGGAAGTTAGAATTCAAATTGGAAAAGCAGCACTGAGCTTCAGGAATCTTGAGAACATATGGCACTCATAAGTTATAAACAAAAAAACAAAGCCAAGATTATTCAATTCAATTGTAATCCACCCCCATTTATGCATGGGAAAGCTGGAAAACAACTAAAGAAATAGAAAAGAAATTAGACTCTTTTGAAAACAAATGCCTAAGGAAAATACTCAGTATAAAGTAGAACGAATTCAAGAACAATGCAGAGATAAGACAGATGAGCAAACAAAAACCTGTCTCAAGGGTGATTAGAAAAAGAAGATGGACATATTTTGGTCATGTGATGAGAAGATTCAGAGAATCACAAAACAAGCTATCAAGCGGAACACAACAGGCCGAAGAAAAAGAGGTGGACCACGTGAAACTCTAAAGAGGACATTGTTAAGAGAGTCCATATTAGTAGACATAAAATCCCTTGATGAGGTTGAAAAGTTCGCCAAAAACAGGAAAACTTGGCAAACTACGATGTGAACCCTATGTGCCGCTTAACGGCACGGGAAGGATGTAAGATATAAGAAATGGTTAATGAAACTGAGCATGCAAGTTTAGATTTTCATACAAATCTGGATGATCTGAGAAAAAAAGATAATGGTAAATCCCCATTTCCATGCCATTAAGACATATTGGGGATGCAGTTTTAAGCCCCTATTTCCAAGACCATCAGCACATGAAAGTGTGATGTGGTCAGTATCACGCCTGGTCACAATTACCTTCCCAGATTTCTCTGGTACCCATTTTAGAGGCTGGGTGAGAGAAACGATCCAGGAAATTTGTGACAAAATCATAAGAATTAGTTCATGTAATTAAGTATAGTAGAGAAAAACATCACAGGTATGACTTTTCAAGTAAAAATTTTTTGTCCCTCTGTATATACCTGTTGCCCTATTCAAGTGTCCTTGAAGAAGGAATTTTCAAACATATTGGTTTGTGTTTATACCTTCCCATGCTTGATCTTTCTGCCTTCTTTTTTTTTTTTTTGTGAACTGTGCCACATTTACATCACCCATAATCAATTTATGTAAAAATCTCTGAAATCAATTTTCAGGTTGCATATATAATTTTTGGTGTCTAAAAATTCAATCAATCAACTTTCATTGTGAAATATAACACAACTTTCATTGTGAAATATAACACTCATCTCTTATCCAATATTCCATTAGTCAATATTCAAGCAGATGTAATCAACAATTTCCCCTTACATATTTCCTACCATTTTATTCTGACCTTGCCTCAAAAAAATGTTCTAAAAATTGCATCAATCACTTTTCAACTTCAGATATCACCTCTCCATCTCCTTTCCAATATGCCATTCATTTGTTAATTCTGACAGCATTAAAAAGTCTGTCTAGTATTTTATCTGCTACATTTCACTGTCCTCAAGGAATTCTGATTCTCTAACACCTTGTCTTTTTATATTCAGCTGGGCCATATAACTTCTGCCTGGGCCATATAACTTTTGCCTGTTTAACCCTTTGCTATCCATGTGAAAAACAAAACTATGACTTGCTGTAGCATCTAATTTATTTTAAAGCCTTATTTTTTTTTCATATTGTTTAATTTGGACCAGAGGTTCCCAAAATTGTTCAAGCCGCAGACCTACTCCTCCTAAAGCCCCATCTCTAGTACCCCTCCAAAAAGCACAATTTACTCAACTGGTCCTGATGCCCCCCCCCCTTCCTTTTCCATTCCCCATATGGGATCCCCACAGTTCCCAGTTTGGGAAACATGAATTCAGCTCTTTTTTTTTTCCCCCACCATATTTGTATTGCAACTTTTCAATGACATTCTGGAATTTTTTGTGTGTGCCTCATTTCAGTTTGAAAACAAAACAAAAAACAAACAAACAAAAAAACAAAAAGAAACACAACCGGATGATTCATGTCAGTTAAACTAAAAAATAAAGAAACAAAAAGCTTTAGTTTTTACTTGTATTGTCACATACATACTTTTTTTACATCATATAATTTGAGGTATAGGGCTTTCTGACTGTGATTTGTCACTCACATTTGCCCTCACCCCCCCACCCCCCACATTTTCTCTGTGAATTTCATTATCCAACTTGTTCAATGTCTCAACTAGTCACCATTTTGATCAAATTTAGCAGTGGATGTGAGGAGCGTTCAGGCCACCCTTCCACTAGATGGAAGGTCGACCTCATACAACAGCCCCAGTACCAGTATACCTAGATATGGTCACTCTTACTCATAACATTCCTGAGGAGGCAATACTTTTCAACCTGCCCTCATCATAAGATATTTCTTTTGTGTTTTTTTTTAATAACCAAACTATCTGAAAGTATCAGACACCAAAAACAATTTTGTATAATTTGTATAAGTAATATTTAACAAAGAAAAAAAAAGAATGTAAAGGGTCAATTATCACTTGTAATTTCTCATGTCTACGTCCCATCAGGCATCTTTCATATGGTCCAAATCCTTAAGAGTTAATACTGGGCTGGAGCAACGTGCTGGTCCTCACAGTGTAGTAGTATACAGCTCGGACTAGAAATATCAAACTCAGTAGGAATCCACCTGAAGAAGACAGTCCAGACATTTTTATGAGATTAAGGCAGGTTATTCAAACCATCACCATCATCACTTTGTGCCGTCTCCCCACGGAAGGTTGGCAATGCATCTCCACTCTGCTCTGTTTCTTGTCTTTGTAGAACACTCTGCCGAGCTTGTCCCTGTCCATCTTTTGATGTTGTCCACCCATCTATATCTCTGTTGTCCTCTTGTTCTTTTCCCTTCAATCTTGCCCTCAAGAAGGGTCTTCAGTACAGTACTGTGTCTCTTGACATGCCCAAAGTATCTTAGTTGTCTTGTTTTTTATGACTTTTAGTATTTCTATTTTCACTTCTAGTTGGTTTAGCATTTCACTGTTTGTTTTCTTTTCAGTCCATGGGGTACGCCCTATTCTTCTGGAAATACACATTCCATGGGCCTCAGTTTTCTTTTCTGGTGTCTTATTCAAGGTCCACACTTCTGCACCATAAAGGAATATTGAATATATGTAACATTTTATGATATGTAATCTCAGTTGCTGTAAGATTTGTTTTGATGTAAAGATCTTCCTCATTCTGCTGAAGATGTTTTTTGCCAAACCCTTTTTTTTAAATAACCATCACAAAGAAAAATAAATATTATATTTCATATATGGACCAGGCCAAACTGGCCTAAACCTGTAACCTATCAAGCACATGATAAATGAACATTTTTTGTAAGAAAACAAATCACTATTGTTTTACTGGGCAATAACATAGCACCCATTTTTAGCAATTGCAGCAGTTAAAATTTATGAACTTCTGACAATGAAACAAAGCCGCACAGCTGCAGTTATTTTAATTTTAATTTTTTTTGTAAAGTCACTTAAACAGATCATGGCAGGTTAAGAGCCAAATGTCAGAAAAAGGATGATACATTTATCAGGACCAGCAAATCAGATCTGGCCAAGACCCCAAGTCATTGCCTGAAAACACTGCCACATTATTTCAGCTTGGTCAGTGGAACAGGCCTTAAGATTCCCCACCGGTGAAGAGATCTTGTTCTTAGGACTGTTCAAAGATTTGAAGAATAGCATACTCCCTATGTGACTTGATGTTTGTTTTCCAAGATGGACTCCTTCAAGGCACCATTAGCTGCAGACTCATTGTTACAGGGAGACCACTGGCAAACTAAATTGCCAGTAAAATAAATAATATTCTGAAAGAAGAAATGAAACTCCAGTCTTAGAAGTTCACTTATGCTTCAAATGACCGCTAAGACAAGGTCTCTTCTTGATGTCTTGAAGTTTGGTTCCAACTTCGATGGAAAATAAAAGATTCACAAAAAAAAAAAAAAAAGGACTAAGTAGACAAGATACAAAATTATTCAGATCATTTCCCTCTCCCCCAGTTTATTTCTTTTGATGCTCATCAGCTCCAAATCTATTCATGAGTCTCAAACAGTTTTTAGGTACAAGTATATAAAACTAAATATATAAATAACAACAAAGCCAATGTAGTAAAGATGTGATAACAAATATAATAAAGTTATCCATGAAACCAAACTTCACACGATATCTTATTTTCCTTTTATTCTGCAACAGCTGTGTGTGCAATGAAATAGTGTGCCTCACCCTGTAGTAGGAGTTTTTTTTTTCCTTTGATATTATAACTATGATGGATATAGGCCACTTTATCCCATTATCTTCCAAAATACTGACAAAACAACATTAACGGAAAACTGTGACTTTGCTATCAATAATGTAATCAAATGGGAGGAAGGGGGGGGGGGGGTCTCTGTTTTTGAAAGCTGACCCTGGTATCACCTTCCACTTACCAGCCCAGGCCACATAAATGCCTCCATGAGAACTCGCTGACTTGTATGTGCCAACCTGGGGGGAGGGGGGGAGAAAATGTCACACATATGAAGAAAACAAAAGAAAAGAGCCTTTAAGCTTTAGTAAACTTGTACAGATTTCTGAAAATGAGAGGCAATGGGTTCACTAATTACTTGTGATAAAAACAGTGTTATGGGGTAGGGGCAGATGAATGCAGAAAGGCAGAAAATTTAAAAAAAAAAACAAAGCAGTGAAAACAATTAAAGCAACGAAAGACAATGACAGATATAGAACAGAAATTATTAATATTTTAAACTGTACAAGGACTTTATCATGGTTGTGCATTTCCTGTCAACATATTGATCTTTATCATCAATATGTGTATGTGTATGTATCAGCTTTCTTTATATGGGTGGAATCAGTTATGGAAGAGTCTGCTGGGAGATCCTCATGGAAAACCTGCACATGCATTTGTGCTACCGTGAAGCCTGCAGCAGCATCTTGACACGTGCCTTGAGTTTTGTGTGAGATGGCTAATGATGAAAAATACCCTCTGCACTTGCCTGACCTAGCTCCTGTGACTTCACCCAGTTTCCCAATATGAAGCTGAAGTTGATGGGGAACGGTTTCGACACCTTAGATGAAATCCAACACGGCAGAAGGCCGAATGTGACTGCTGCAGACGGTGCCTTTGTTTGCCTTTCTCTTACATGGCTTTGTCTGTGCCAATTTATTTGTGCTGTGGGTTGAGAGTCCAGTTTGGTGCCCTAGCTACTGAGTTAAGTGCTCGGGGCATCACTGTGAGCTGTGACATTCAATGGCGTATGGATTTCCCTGACAGCGATCGGTATCGTGAATAATACCGATGTCTATGGCTGATGCATTCTGCCATGCTCCTGGAAGGCAGGCACCATATTATAGCTGCTTGGAGATGGCTGTGAGTGCCTCCCTACTGGGGACATTCATGGAGATATATGCATTCATCGTGAACAGACCACTTTCTGTCACCATGCATGAACATGACGTGGGACAGCTCTTGTCTATTACAGGAGATATCACTGGCGCAGGCAGCAGAGAAATTATGGGGTTTTCTCATTTGCTGTGATGTCAAAACCACACTGAACATGAACAAATGGAATCACAGGCAGTACTGGACAGCCCTCAAGAAAAAGGATTTTTGCAGTGTCTTTGGGCCATGGAAGAGAAACTGAGATTTCTGTGTATGTTCCCAAGGGAACTATTTCATAAGGGACAGCAACCAAATAAAAATAAGCCTGTACATTTCTTTTTAGGACCAGTCTGAGAACTTCCCAATACCACCTTGCATTCTCTGTTTTCAAGGACTGACTTTTAATTTCACTAGCCATGGCATCTGGATGGGGGGGGGGGGGGGGGGGGGGGGAGGAGGAGGAGAGATGGAAATAACACTACAACAGACTCAAGGGAAACATTTCTTTACACTGTCAGATCTGAAATTCTGATTCTTTGTATATAAGGCACATGCTTAACTACTGAGTTTGACAGTGCCTAAATGTAATGATATTCTCACTTCTCTACACTTGTTTATCTCAGCCATTATGCTATTTGGTATTATGATATGATTACTGAATATGTCTGTTATAAAGATAAGTACTGAAAAAAAAAATGAGAATGAAATTAAACAACACTGAATACATACAGTGATGCCAATAGAGGCTGCAAGCAGAAGTAAACTTGCAGCAAGATATGCATGACCTCGGGTTCGTGCATAATTATATCCAGCCGAGGACCTGAGGAACAAAGCAAGCCAAAATAAACGAAAAGGTATTCAAGAAAACTACAAAAGAGGCACAAAATATCCTCAACCCTCCCATCCTCTATAACTAGTGCAGAACACTGCTTCTGAAAAATTCTGGCCAAAATATGAACATCACTAAATCCATCAGATACGGAAATACTAGTAGACCATCATGTTTCACTGGATCAAGTATATGAGTTGTCCCTTCCCACAAAAAAAACCTGGAGAAAACTTTGAACTTTGCCCTGATGGAAAGATTCCAGATTTAGCATGACATGAATACTGAAAAAGAAAAAAGGTACCAAGTCACCTATTACATAAATTTTAGAAAAATAGGACCAAGCCACTGTTTACGTGTATTTTAGAAAACAAGGTACAAAGTCATTTATCACATATATTTTAGAAAACAGGGTACCAAATTACCTTTACATATTTTTTTAGAAAAAAAGACATCGATCATTTACTACAATTTTTTTTTTTAGAAAACAGATTATCAAGTAACTTTTAACATATTATATAAAAAAAAGAAGCAGGTTACTAAGTCACTTATCACATATATTTTTTTTTTTAATGGGACAGGGTCACTTTTTACATTCATTTTAGACAAAAAAAAAAAAAAAAGATATCATGTCCCTTATTGTTTTTATATTTATTGTTCACTAGTTTAAATGTTAACAGTCAAGAGATCTACATGCAGAAAGCTAATCTTTGTCTTTGATCTACATAGATTTGTGAACACGTCCCTCCCTGCAGTCAGGAATGCGACATGATCTTGAAAGGTAGGTGTTGTTTTAAAATGGGGAATGACTTTCTTGAAGCCACAGAAATGTAGCACCTCCATGCCAATAAAACCAACTATGGGATATGGTCCATATTTTCCTTGATATGTCAGCACAGCAGAAGGTGATGTGGTCAGCATCATGTCATGCATGGCCATCCCTCCTTCACCAGTTCCAGGAGGAGTCATGTACCTATTTTTCCTTCAGCTCAGTGACCAAGGTATCTCTGATTTGACCTGAGCCATCAACCTCTGGATCAGAGGGGACTCCAAAACTAAGTGTCTTTGATGACTTCACCATCAATAGCATCACAGAGTCATACTCTTTAGTGAGGTTAAAAGACCTCAAAAGTTTGCTACTGGGAGCATGCATCACCAAGGGCTGAGATAAAGATCTTTGTGCATTTCCTGTTTATGAACCAACACCAGATCATATTACCAAACCCTGTATTAACTGTTGTGTTTTACATCACTACTTACAGTTTTCTACAATGAGGACATCTTGCAAACTTTGTTACAACCCGCAGCTGTTGAATATATAAAAAATGTAGAATGAAACAGCTTTGTTGCACAAACACTGCAAAACATTTTTCGTTGTTAGTCAAAACAACCAAACTCAATCTATTAATAAGTATTAATCCCTGTCATGAGATATCAACATTTTTAAATCTTAAAGTTAAGGTTAGGCAAGTAATCGAAACATTTTTACTGTAAACTTTCTATGACCAAATAAGCAAAAACTAAAAAAATAAAAACAATGTTTTTTGCAATAAATCTTATATGACCAAACAGGCCAATAGAGAAAAAAAAAGAACCTTTTTTCCCAATAAATTCTCTGTGACCAAACAAGAATACTTCCCATCCTCCTTAACATACAATAAATTTAAAAGAATGAAATATTATTTAGTAGGACTGATTAATGGAGATACAATGAGGGAAATTAAAAGGGGGACATCTATCACTCTTCTGAAAGTAAAACAACTAAAGAATCTGTGGAGAGGAACAGACAGAACCACAAAAATAAGATTTTTAAGGTCATGCATCTTTCCCATCGCAACATATGCCTGTGAGACCTGGACACTTAACAAAACAGCTGAGAAACACATAAATGCCTTTGAATGTAAATGCTATAGAAGAGTTCTTCAAATATCATGGACACAAAAAAGAACAAATATATCCATACTACAAGAACTTAATATTGAAGAAGGCTGGCTAGTAAAGAGGATTAAAGAGAGAAAACTTAAATATTTTGGACACATTAAATGTCAGGATCATCTAGAGAAGACCATCTTGGAAGGGTGCATAATGGGAAAAAGAAAGAGAGGAAGACCAAGACAAAGATGGCTGCAAGACATCGTTGATGATCTGCAAATGGATGCATCAGCAGCAGGCCATCTTGCTCACTACAGGAGTGTTGTTAGGTAGGCAAAGTTCCGCGAGGAACATGCAAATGAATGAATGCATGCATGTGGACTGAGGTGTGGTTTTTCCTCCAGTAATCCAGATGGCAGTAAACTTTGTACCTGCTTCATTCTCTGCATTACAACTTCTGCTTCATACTGGGAAAAATTAGTTAAAAAGTGGAAATACTGTAACCTTAAAACATCATCTTATGTGACCTTCACGCACATTATATGCAAACTCAATACAATTAAAGAAGACCTGAAGATACTCTGCCATCGCTTCGAGCTGAAGTGTGCAAGTTCAAATGGCTGCTGGATCAGAGAAATGAAACACTATATCCACAGGAAAGGCTGGCAGAAATGGATCTCTAGCTTTGTCCCTTGCTCTCATGATGCAAACTGTTTCCAAACTACTTTGCAATGTTGCCAGCTAACCAATATCACAGTTTTTCTCTTTCAATTTTCTCATTAACTTTTCCTCAGATATAATTTTTCACTATAGTATGATACCCCTTGATATTGGTGAAAATATATTACTTGTCCAATTTGTTTTTTGTTATTTCTCTTTTCAGGTTCAATTGATCTAGTATTTATTTATTCATCATTTTTTTCTGATAATAGCAATATAAAAGGTAGGACACTATGTGCTAAGAAACATGATAAGATAGTACTATGTGCTAAGAAACATGGTAAGATACTACTATGTGGTAGGAAACATGGTAAAATAGTACTATGTGCTAGGAAACATGGTAAGATACAACTATGTGCTAGGAAACAAGGTAAAACACTACTATATGCTAGGAAACAAGGTAAGACATTACTGTGTTCTAGGAAACAAAGTAAGACATTACTATGTGCTAGGAAACAAGGTAAGATGTTACTATGTAATAGGAAACAAAGTAAGACATTACTATGTGTTAGGAAACAAGGTAAGACATTACTATGTTCTAGGAAACAAGGTAAGACACTACTATGTAACAGGAAACAAGGTAAGAAATTATTATGTGCTAGGAAACAAGGTAAGACACTACTATGTGCTTGAAAACAAGGTAAGACACTACTATGTAACAGGAAACAAGGTAAGAAATTATTATGTGCTAGGAAACAAGGTAAGACACTACTATATGTTAGGAAACAAGGTAAGACACTATTATGTGTTAGGAAACAAGATAAGACACTACTATGTGTTAGAAAACAAGGTAAGACATTACTATGTAATAGGAAACAAGGTAAGACACTACTATGTGTTAGGAAACAAGGTAAGACACTACTATGTAATAGCAAACAAGGTAAGACACTACTGTGTAATAGGAAACAAGGTAAGACATTATTATGTGCTAGGAAACAAGGTAAGACACTACTATGTGCTTGAAAACAAGGTAAGACACTACTATGTAACAGGAAACAAGGTAAGAAATTATTATGTGCTAGGAAACAAGGTAAGACACTACTATATGTTAGGAAACAAGGTAAGACACTATTATGTGTTAGGAAACAAGATAAGACACTACTATGTGTTAGAAAACAAGGTAAGACATTACTATGTAATAGGAAACAAGGTAAGACACTACTATGTGTTAGGAAACAAGGTAAGACACTACTATGTAATAGCAAACAAGGTAAGACACTACTGTGTAATAGGAAACAAGGTAAGACATTATTATGTGCTAGGAAACAAAGTAAGACACTACTCTGTGTTAGGAAACAAGATAAGACACTATAATGTGCTTGAAAACAAGGCAACATACTACTATGTGCCAGAAAACAAGGTAAAACACTACTCTGTGCCAGAAAATAAGGTAAGACACTATTATGTGTTAGGAAACAAGGCAAGACTCTACTATGTGTTAGAAAACAAGATAAGACACTATTATGTGCTTGAAAACAAGGTAAGACACTACTAAGTGCCAGAAAATAAGGTAAGACACTACTATGTGTTAGGAAACAAGGTAAGACACTACTATGTGTTAGAAAACAAGGTAAGACATTACTATGTGTTAGAAAACAAGGTAAGACACTATTATATGCTTGAAAACAAGGTAACACACTACTCTGTGCTAGGAAACAAAGACTCTACTATGTACTACAATTAAAGTCCAGATACCAGTTTCTAGAGGCATGATACAAGATATGACACTACTATCTATTAGTAGAAAAGAAACAATCAGAGAATCCAAAAACAAACTATCAAATGGGACACAACAGGATAAAGAAAAAGAGGCTGACCACATGAAATTCTAAAGAGAGAGACTAAATTAGTGGGATTAAGATCCCTTGATGAGGCTGAAAATCTCACAGAAAACAAAAGAACATGTGAACTACAATATGAGCCCTACGTGACGCTTAACGGCACAGGAAGGATGTAAGATATGAGGTAAGACACTACTATGTGACAGAATACAGGGCAAGGCATTTCTGTGCCAAAACACAATGTAGGACATCGGGTGACAAGATACAAGGTGATATACTACTATGTGCTAGGATACAAGGCAAGACATTTCTGTGTCAAAATACAACGTAGGACATTGGGTGCCAAGATACAAGACAATACACTGCTATGTGCCAGGATACAAGGCAAAACACTATGTGCTAAGATACAAGGCAAGACACTACTATGTGCTAGGATACAAGGCAAAACTACTATGTGCTAGGATACAAGGCAAGACACTACTGTGTGCTAGTATACAAGGCAAGACACTACTATGTGCTAGGATACAAGGCAAGACAATACTATGTGGCAATATACAAGATAAGACATGAAGTCCAAGATACAAGGTATATATATGATATTTATCAGTAAATTAAGAATGAAAGAAACATTAAAATATTCCCCCAAATCATCTAAGAGATCACCTGATTTCACAACACATAAATGAGAATAAAAACGTACTCACCACAAAAATCTGGCAACAGTACGCACACGAGTATCTGAATGTGACAGGTAAATGGTACAAATCTGTTGTCGGACTGGGCAAAGAAATTACTCTTTTACTGTGGAAAAAAAAATATGCAAATTTTCAAAATATAATGAATATTAAAAAAAAAAATAAATAAATAAATACAACACTGCCTCGATACAATGCACTTAGCCAGTGAGTGCACACAACTACAGCCAGATGGTACGTTGCTCACAAATATTACGCAGTCTCTTCAGATCCCTCAGATTCCAAATACAATCTTAAGTACAACTCAGTCGTATGTTTTTTCTTGACCCCAAAAAAACCACATTACTGATTATTTTCTCATATAAAGTGTCTCAACAGTGTGTCTTTGTATGTGGCTGTATCGTATAAAGCCTGATTTTGCAGCTAATCGAGCAGTCACCATCACATCTTCTTATGTATGACATGAAAAATGAAAGACATCATGTGCCCTCTAAGGTTTCCTGGTTTGTGTGCAAATATGTTTAAAAAAGAATAATTGTGTGCAAATACATTGTAAAGTCAAATTACAGAGTATGATTTAAAGTTCTTATGGGGGGGGGGAGAGATACTAAAATGCAAAGAAATTAGAAAAACTCAGGTAACACTATCACATTTTATTTCAAATCTACTTTAACACAGAGTAACATCATGAAACTGAAAAAAAATTTTTTTCCTTTCTTTATTTGCATGGTGTATAAAATTTAACGTGATTTTTTTTTTGCGTCCTTGGCCGAGCAGCTTAAAAGAGAACGGTGATCACGACAATCACTAACATGTGAGAGAAGAGTCAAGAGTTAGTAATAAAGCATCTAGAACAAGTAAATGACATACCCGCTTGCTTTAGATTGCAGTTTTCATAGATATTTTCTGTAAATACAAACTTTTCTTTATCTTCTATAATTTACTGAGTTGTGACATCACAGGATGACTTCCTCATGCTCGTTTCAGTAATGCCTGTTGGAGTTTGATGATGATAGCATGGATCCATCTGTCCCTGGACTCTTACCTTTTAGAAAACCTTGACCATGTTTTTTTTTTTGCTTTTTTTTTTTGTTCAGCTGTTAAGTTGTTTCACATAATGTTTTATTTGACTATGAGATGATGTGGAGTAATTATTGTGTTTATGACAGTTGGAAAGTTATAGTCTATAAAAGGTATTTTCCTGTGGCTAAACGGCCGCTCATCCTACCAGAGTCCACGGTTCAAGTAACAGGTAATTTGTTTGTCATCTTTCATGGGTTATGACATGACACAAGATGATGACAGTGGTTCACATAATACTGCAGTCTAATATTAAAAATGATACTCATCATAGCTACTCCTCTTTGTTTCTTCAAACCCATTTTTAACATCTTCAAATTTTCTTTATCGTTTAAAACTCTGCTATTGTAGCAGTCAGTCAAAGCAATTTTTTTTCTCCTGAGCAGCATGGCTTGGTTTTTCAATGGTTATCCTCAATCTTCATTTGGCGATATCTTATGCAGACATTCTCATTCTCATGAAGTCTGCCTGAAAATATTTACTAATATTCTGTCCTGCAATATGCCCTCACAATCTTTTGATGCTGAATACTGTCATACGTGATCAAAGCTTAAGCATGCTGCAGCATATAATTGCTTACTTTGCAGAGTTACGAATTTTTACGAATAGGAAACGTCATGATACTCTAGAGAAGACCGTCTTGGACGGGTACATAATGGCAAAAAGAAAGAGAGGAAGACCAAGGCGAAGATGGTTGCAAGACATCGTTGGTGATATGCAAATGGATACATCAGCAGCAGGCCATCTTGCTCACAGCCGAGAGGCCTACAGGAGTGTTCTTAGGGAGGCAAAGTTTCGCAAGGGACATGCAAATAAATGAATGAATGAGGAAACAATGAGGCATTTGCACAGCAAAGAGACAGAACACAGTATTGCATGGTTAGATTTTGAAATGTGCAAGAAAGCAAAGTTCACTGATGCGGCATTCTTCCATGGCTAGACGGCTGCTTGTCCTACCGGAGCCCATGGTTCAAGTACCAGGTAATACATTTGTAATCTTTCTTTCTCCTACATCTATGAGTGTTTTGTCTATGATTTTTTTCAAGATCTAACCATACAGTACTGTGTTCTATTACTTACTTTACTTTGTTCTGCAATTTCATGTTCATTATTTTGCAGTTTTTCTTAAGTAAATTTTTTTCTCTCTAAAATCGTAAACTTCTTTCATTTTTTTGCTAACAGAAACATTCATTCATTCATTTGCATGTCCCTTGCGGAACTTTGCCTCCCAAACAGCACTCCTGTAGGCCTCTTGGTTGTGAGCAAGATGGCCAGCTGCTGATGCATCCATGTGCAGATCGTCAACGATGTCTTGCAGCCATCTTCGTTTTGGTCTTCCTCTTTTTTCTTTTTCCCATTATGCACACTTCCAATACAGTCTTCTCTAAATTATCATGACGTTTAATGTGTCCAAAATATTTGAGTTTTCTCTCTTTAATCCTCTTTACTAGCCAGCCTTCTTCAATATTAAGCTCTTGTAGTATAGATATGTTCTTTTTTGTGTCCACGATATTTGGAGAACTCTTCTGTAGCATTTACATTCAAAGGCATTTATGTGTTTCTCAGCTGTTTTGTTAAGTGTCCAGGTCTCACAGGTATATGTTGCCATGGGAAATATGCATGCCCTTAAAAATCTTATTTTTGTGGTTCTGTCTCCTCCTCTCCACAGATTCTTTAGTTGTTTTACTTTCTGAAGAGCGACAGATGTCCTCCTTTTAATTTATCTCATTGTATCTCCATTACTAGTTAATAAACAGAAACAGAAAACAAAATATTACCATTGTTCTCTCGGACATAGAATTTTAGTAGCCCCAGATCGACACACCAAGAGAAGATTGCACGGACAGCGAATATACTTTTTCCCAGGAGGTGCAGCTCGTATTGGCTGTGGAATTACGAAAAAACTTCAATGCTTTTAAATACTCAGTTGTAAATGATCCAGCCTAGACTCTTCGTTTTGTGTGTTTTCAGAATCTTCAATCAGATGTTACTCTCTTGGCAAATGAAAAACATCTGGAAAAGATGGCTGCTCAGAATCAATGCAGGCTGCAATGGGTTATGGTTTGGATATAAGTAGTACAGTGAAGGTAGCTTGCTATGCCACAGTGGCAGTTTGGGAATATGACTTTAGTGTCCACATTTTCCTTGACCTGTCAGCACACTAAAAGGCGATGTGGTCAGCATCATGCCTAATCACCTTTTTTTCCCCAGTTCTAGAAGAAACTGGATACCCAGTTCTACAGCTGGGGGGGGGGGGTGACTGGGGTGTCTCTGGCCAGATTCAAATCACTGCCCTTTGCCATGAGAGACTAGTGCACTAACCACTCTATGACCAACTGTGGGTCAAGAGACTGGGTGCAGGCAATGAACTGGATCCAATTCACCAGCTACAAAGGAAGCAACAAATGATCTGCTCTGTTTGAGAACTGGCCACTGTAGGCTGTCAAGCCATCTAAACCAACTCAGTATCTTACATACAGAAGAATGCCCACGTAGGAACAGAGAACATGTTCTCCAAGAGCGCCCAGCTATTACAGAACTACACAACCAGACATGATCACAGGGCTTAGACCTAAGGCAGAAGTTGTGGGGCTGACGGGAGGACCTGGAGAAGACTGTGGACTTCATCCTGATGATCAGGCTTCTGATTTAGCATGACCAAGAAATTGAACGTTGAAGAAGAAGAAGAAGCATTAACCACTTCGCCAGTCAGATGTCCATGTAACAAACCCTGACCTAATTCATCAACTAAAGAGACATCAGCAGACCATATTAACTAAAGAGACATCAGAAGACCATATCAACTAAAGAGACATCAGAAGACCATATCAACTAAAGAGACATCAGAAGACCATATCAACTAAAGAGACATCAGAAGACCATATCAACTAAAGAGACATCAGAAGACCATATCAACTAAAGAGACGTCAGAAGACCATATCAACTAAAGAGACATCAGAAGACCATATCAACTAAAGAGACATCAGCAGACCATATTAACTAAAGAGACATCAGAAGACTATATTAACTAAAGAGACATCAGAAGACCATATCAACTAAAGAGACATCAGAAGACCATATCAACTAAAGAGACATCAGAAGACCATATCAACTAAAGAGACATCAGAAGACCATATCAACTAAAGAGACATCAGAAGACCATATCAACTAAAGAGACATCAGCAGACCACATTGTTTTAACTGAGAACTAATCATTCACTGCTGATCCACCTCTATCACATCAAGATCATTCATTCATTTGCACGTCCATTGCGGAACTTTGCCTCCCAAACAGCACTCCCGTAGGCCTCTCGGTTGTGAGCAAGATGGCCTGCTGCTGTTGCATCCATTTCCAGATCGTCAACGATGTCTTGCAGCCATCTTCGTCTTGGTCTTCCTCTTTTTCTTTTTCCCATTATGTATCCTTCCAATGCGGTATTCTCTAAATTATCATGACGTTTAATGTGTCCAAAATATCCCACACAAAAAACTCTTGCACACGCCTGCCAGACTTATGCAGGCCTGCTCAACCAAATCCAAGAACAAACTCTGGATGTCTGGGACATATACTTTGGGGCTGCCATCAATACCTGAAGAAAAGTGTGGACCTCACCCTAGGGAAAAGACTATGTCTAGCAATGACCTGGTGGAAAAGAGGCAAACACAGCTATATGGTTTAGTTTTACAATAAGATGGAAACAGAAAGGAATGGAGCCAGACACAGCTGTTGTAGATATCTAAATGAGTGTACAAAAATTAAAAACTAAAAGAAAAGATTTATTGTTTTCATAATATGTCTAATATAATAAAGAATCTGTGGAGAGGAGCAGACAGAACCACAAAAATAAGATTTTTAAGGGCATGCATCTTTCCCATGGCAACATATGCCTGTGAGACCTGGACACTTAACAAAACAGCTGAGAAACACATAAATGCCTTTGAATGTAAATGCTACAGAAGAGTTCTCCAAATATCGTGGACACAAAAAAGAACAAATGTATCTATACTACAATATTGAAGAAGGCTGGCTAGTAAAGAGGATTAAAGAGAGAAAACTTAAATATTTTGGACACATTAAACGTCATGATAATTTAGAGAAGACCGTACTGGAAGGATACATAATGGGAAAAAGAAAGAGAGGAAGACCAAAACGAAGATGGCTGCAAGACATTGCTGACGATCTGCAAATGGATGCAGCAGCGGCAGGCCATCTTGCTCACAACCGAGAGGCCTACAGGAGTGCTGTTTGAGAGGCAAAGTTCCGCAAGGGACATGCAAATGAATGAATGAATGAATATGTCTTTGTCAAAGTCAACATTCATTCCTTTGCATGTCCCTTGCGGAACTTTGCCTCCCAAACAGCACTCCTGTAGGCCTCTCGGTTGTGAGCAAGATGGCCTGCTGCTGCTGCATCCATTTGCAGATCATCAACGATGTCTTGCAGCCATCTTCGTTTCGGTCTTCCTCTTTTTCTTTTTCCCATTATGTATCCTTCCAATACGGTCTTCTCTAAATTATCATGACGTTTAATGTGGCCAAAATATTTAAGTTTTCTCTCTTTAATCCTCTTTACTAGCCAGCCTTCTTCAATATTAAGCTCTTGAAGTCAACATAAATGGTAAAATGAAGTATGCGCGCATGCACACACACAAAAACAAAAATGAACCTCAGTTTTTTATATCCTCCAAGTGTGCAAGTTGGACACAAAATGTGTTTAGATGGAGCATAGTAAGAACAAAATGAGGTAACTAACTGATAGATGAAAGAACAGAAACAATGCCAGAGAAGCTCGGCTGACAAATAATGTAATGTCCACTATCCCAGATGACAAAAATATTGACTACGATGTCCAAACTTTGGCACCTACCCAGGCAGCACTGAAGACTATACTGAGAAAACAATGTACGGGGGAAAAAAAATTCAGATGGTGCTGTAGGTTTTCCTGTTATTGAATGAACACTGCAGATCCAACAAGGGAGCTAGATACTTAGATAACTGCTTAAAAATAGCAATGGCTACTGAACAGAAGAAGAAAACCAAATACGTACCGTTGCCTCACTGCAAACTGAGCATTTCACTACAAAGAGATGTTGCTTCCCTTCCAAACTAATGATGGCCTGACAGACTTTACAGTTGATCATCGGAATACCTCCCTGAGCTGTGGGAGTGTATGGTGGCGGCAGCTCATCTGCTCCAACAGGAAGGATGGCTGCATTGTTGAAACCTGCATCTGAAGGCAAAGCAGATATATTAAATGTTACAGAGAGTGAAGCAGTATGCATTCAAACTTCTTCTTTTCTTCTTTGTACATATATATGGTGTCTGCTGGTTAGTCTCCTGGTTAAATTGGACTTTTTAAAAAAAAACTGCTCTTCTATAGAACTATAGTGCTTGGCTTCTTTGGTCATTTCACTGGGTCAGTTTGTGCATCTTAGAGTTTTACAGATGATACAGTCTTGAGGACATGTTGGAGATGCCTGAACAATATGCACTAAGGCTAGAAGTGCTTTGAACTTTATACACACACATACATATACAGACAAATATAGGGTATCTAAGTAGCAATGCAAGATTGGTAATTCAAGTCTAGCCAGAGATATGCCAGCCCCCCCCCCCAAACCAAAGATATGAATACCTGAGTCCTCTTGAATCCGAGGAAGTAACAGGAATCAGATGTGATGCTGACCACATCACCCGCTAGTGTCGACTAGTCGAGGAAAATACTTACTCTAAAACTACCTCCTAGGCATACTAGGGCCACTTTTACTTTTTCTTAGAGAAAACATGGATTGGATATGGTATATATGACATTATGCTAAAAGAGTTTAGTAAATTTGAAACTCCCTTTTTTTTTTTTAAAAGTTGCTTCTTCTTTTTGTTACAAAAGGTATAATTGTGTAGAACTGTCTTTCAGATGAACTATTCTGTTTTTTTCACCATATGACTGGCAGAATCGGTCATGACAGAAGCAATGGGAAAACTGTGCATTATTCTTTTCTATGTAAGGAGATGTGAGACGGACGAGTGGACAACAGTGATTGTGTTAATCTGCAATTACTGGCAAATTACTGATCATAAAAAAGAAAAACCGAAACTTTTGGAAGTCGTCAGTTACACTAGCAGGTTTGTATTATCAGAAATCTAGCAGCAAAATTAACTGGAGGATAATCAGGCCAGGATGAGGATGATGATGCTCATTTTGCATGGAGGAGAATCAGCCAGTTTTGATTTTGGCTCAGCTTGTGAACATTCTGTCAAGATTAAATCTTGCTGCCAATAATGTAGGAAAAAACATATTCACACGAGTATTTAATTCCCGTTGATTTTGTAAAGTTGATTTTCTTAAGTCACTGCTAAGGACAAGTTAAAATGTTACTATCATTTTGTCCCTCCAGTGCTAAGACGTGTAAACTTGTTTCAGATTTTCTTGAGTGCTGCTGTTGACAGTTATTCTTGTTTAATATCTGATAAATCACAGTAGCTATTTTTAGTTCTATGTGACCTATTTTCACGCACTGAAACTGGCCATGTGCTGGAAATTAATCATTTTTAATAGGCGATGGGGGCAGGCCTATTATTCTACACACACTGTGTACCTTGGTTACATGGGCGGTGTATACTCTCAAAAATACCCTTACGCTGCTTCTTTTCTGTGTGGGCATAGTATTCAGTATTCTATACAAATTTCTTAATGTGATATTGGTTGACAGATCAGTGGAACCTGCCATGGGGGTCTGTGACAAAAACTCAGGGTCCTTTTTTTTTTCTTAGAACAAGTAGGAATATTAATTAGTGTCTATTTTTTCTTAACTACATTATTGTCATTTTGAAAATTCAGCAAGTTTGTACTGTGCTTTTTTTAGTGCAGTGTAACATTTACTCATTAACAGTTATCTGCATTTTATGGAAAAAAAATTCTTTTGCATTTAAAGCATACAGATATGAGGGGTGATTGATAAGTTCTCGTCATAAGGTACAACAGATTATTTGTGGACAACTTTTCTGGGTTATTTCTCAATATAGTCCCCTTGCAAATTTATGCACTTAGTCCAGCGATCCTGGAGCATATGGATTCCTTATTTGTAAAAGTCAGCATACTGTGCCAGTAGAAAGTGGTCTACAGCATGAATGATGTCATCATCTGAAGCAAATTTGCGACCAATGAGCTCCTTTTTGAGCTTGGTAAACAGGTAATAATCTGAAGGGACCAAATTTGGGGAATAAGGAGGATGTTCAAGAAGCTGGAAGCCACATGCATGAATGGCAGCCACTGCCACCGCCGACTTGTGAACTGGAGCATTGTCTTGATGAAAGATGACTCCTCTTGTCAATTTCCCTTGATGCTTTCCTTCAGTTTGACCTGCAGTTGCTCCACAAGATTAGCGTAATAGGTCCTGGTGATCGTTCTGCCCTTTTGAAGATAGTCTACCAATAGCACACCTTCTGAATCCCAAAAAAGATGGAAGCCATCACTTTGCCTGCAGACAGAACCACCCTTGCTTTCTTTGAAGGTGGGGATCCATGATGTTTCACTGCTTTGACTGTTCTTTGGTTTCTGGTTGAAAATGATGAACCAAAGTCTCATCTACAGTCATAAACTGCTGAAGAAACTTTTCAGGATCTGCAGAAAAATGGCCAAGATTGTATCTTGACATGTTGAGACACTGTCGTTTGTGATCAGCTCCAAGAAGTTTCAGGACTCATCGAGCAGAGACCTTTGTCATTTGAAGATCATTGTGAATAATGGCATGAACACGTTCCTGGGAGATGCCCAACTCAGTAGCAATGTACCGCTCAGTTAGTCATCGATTCTCCATTATCATGTCATGGTTTCTATCGATGGTTACTGTTCCTGGTCTTCCTGGATAGAGATCATCTTCCAGACTCTCCTTTCCATGTTTGAACTGAGCTGCCCATTTCTTCACTGTGCTGTAAGAAGGGGCACTCTCCCCTAGAGTCTCTACCACATCTTCATGGATCTCCTTTGATGATAAGCCCTCTATGCAAAGGTAGCGAATGATTGCTCGATGAGAAATTTTATCCATTTTCTCAATTTCTGCCACCGCTTACCACTTCGGTAGCCTGTAAAAAAAAAAAAAAATTGGTTGCAGTTAATTTCTTGAAACTTGGTGTTTAATCTTACATTAACCTGATCTACACATGCACCTAATATCAAATATGTGTTTCAAGTATTTGTACCTTATGCCGAGAACTTATCAATCTACCCTCGTACCATACAGATATGAAATTTTTCCAAAGTATGGGGTAAGCGACCTGGATTTTGAAATAGAAGAGGTTCCACAGACTTTTGTTATTAAATGGAAACCACTGAGACAGATTTATACCCAAACTTAGAGATATGGGGAATGGCAGATCATCCATTATTGCTTTATTCCACAAATAATTTCCTTTATTTTCACAAACATCCGATTTCTGGATTCGACTTACTAAATATTACAACAAGCGTGAATGGATAAAGCAAACACTTGTTCTTTGGTTAGATGAAAGCGGTGAGAATAAACATTTTATTTTGCCATCTTTTTGTTTGATTCTATGTAACAATGCTTATGAAGAAATAAATGTGTTATAATATGACTGAGACAAGAATGAAGAATCCAAGAGTTACAACATGTTTATATTTTCTGATGATAAAAAAATTGCCAGCACCATCGATGTGGCTTAGATTTTGAGATGACAAAAAAAAAAAATTCATCACTGAGTGAAAGTTGGCCAGGGAAGTATTCTGCACAGTAGGGGATTGGTTCTCGAGAAGTATGTAGTAGTGAAAAGGTTAATTTTACATTTTTAAAACATATAAAGTACTGAGTGTTGTACTGAGAAAACCAGTATTTCAGAAAGTACTTCATGCAAAGTGAAAGACAGATGCAGTTTTAAAAAATCCTAACGCGATCACTGGGGGACAGTGTGCTGCTTTCCTGTGGTTAGGCAGCTGCTAGTCCTACCAGGGTCTGTGGGTTCAAGTCCTGGTTATTGTGTCATTTATTCTTTCTCTGACGTCTAAAGCACGATGCCTATCTTTCGAAGGCTAAAAATACAACGCCGTGCTAAATCACTTTACAGCTGAGAAGCAGTATTAGGTCTTGGCCCTGATATTCTCTGATAAATGATCGGTCACTACAGCAAAGACCGCCTTTCTTCTTGCGGGAATAAACCGGTTTGTCGTGAAGATTTCTGGGGGGTTTTGGAGAACTTAATTTTTTATTATAAACAACACTAAGATGACTACTCCAAATGGATCTGCCAAGCAAAGAATACAGGCAATATCTGGAAATGACAAAGAAAACAAAATGATGAGAGAAGATCGATAGACTCAAATTCAATGAAGAACTGACAGAAAAATTACGACCCGAGTCTAACTCAAAACTGGTTTCCCTAATTTTGCAGACATTTTATTACAGCTTCATTGACATGCATGCCTGCATTATCCATATGCCTAACAGTGATAATCATTACCTGAAGAGTTAGAATATAGTGGAGGATTTAAACTATTCTCAGGTTCGCTGCCTTCTGGTGTCAACAATGGTGTCCTTTCACTGACAGCAGCCATCTTGTCGTGTAAGTATTAATAGATGTCACGTGACGCATGTGGTGCTATATATAGGTGGTGACAGACATGTTAATCCCTTTTGGTCTAATATAGTTCATAGATCGGTTTGTATTTGTGGAAGTGTAACCAGTGGTCATTATTTGGATATAAATAAGGACGGATGTATTTTTTACACTGGAAAACAAAAAAGCATAAATCATATGAGTCTGAAAAAATAGTGTAAATTGTAACTGTGGGAGATGACAAAAACACAAGAGGTGGAGGGAGGAAATTCCAAGATATACGCCGTCATATGAAGTCGAGTCATGTCAAGACGTCTGTTTGTTCCCTCAACACCGAAAAGTATTTGAGGAAAGAGACAAGACGGAAATACCAAACAACGAAACACACAATAATATGACAACCAAAATATCCTGGTCATATCGGGAAAAAGGGGGGGGGGCGGGGTGAAGATGCCTGATAAGGTAATCAGCGACCCATAGCTGATATGTCAGCGTCAGGGTTAGTTACCCATAGCTGACCAAGACCCTGTCCCACCTCACCATGGTACCCCCAGTAACAGGGCTAGCCTGGCTAACGAGGCAGGGGTCGCCATAGTCCCAGTGGTGGTGGAGTCTGCTAAAGAAGCATTGCTTTTTAGCTGTACTCCGGAACTGAAAAAGTATCAGCCATAACCCGCTCCCACGCCGATACGATGATGTGCCTCAACACCTCTACAGCATCGGCTACAAAGAACAACAGCTCACAGTTACAGGGAGTTAGTATAAGTATAAATCAGGGAGGCAATGGATAAATACTGGGGAACGGAAAAGGATGTTAAAGCTAGAATAACCAAGGCCAGGTCAGCATTTATCCAAAATATGGTCATCTAAGAACATCAAAACAAGAACCAAACTTAGGCTTTTCAACACAAACGTAAAGACTGTCCTGCTATATGGTTCGGAGACATGTGTTATGACCAAGACAATACAACAGAGGCTACAAACATTCATGAACTACTGCTTGAGGAAGATTTTAAATATTAAATGGCAGGTCAAGATCAGGAACGAGGAGGTCTGAAAAAGTACAAGAACCTATGAATCTATAAATCATGTGTAGGAAATGGAGGTGGATTGGTCACACACTGAGGAAACCCGACACCAGCATAGTAAGACAGGCACTGACATGGACTCCTCAAGAAAATAGAAAAAGAGGAAGACCTAGACTTATTTGGAGAAGAGAAATTATGGCAGTGTTCAGAGACAAGGGATACACATGGAAGGAAGCAGAGAATAATTCCAAGAACAAGGATGACTGGAGAGCCTTTATCCATGGCCTATGCTTTCAAGGGAGTGAAAGGCGGCGATGATGATGATGATGATGATGATGATGATATCAGGGAGGCATAATATTATAATGAAGACAACATGAGGGAAAAAAGAAAGGAGAAGATAATGGTATAGCTGGGTTGACTACACTATAATACAGGAATTAGCTTGGCGGTACGCATCATGAGAGCAACTGACATGGCAAACTGAGGATCCATTTTAACCAACTTTCCTTGAGAAGATGACACAAGATGATAGTTTTGTCCTGACCGAAGAGCATAAGCGTAGCTGGATCCAGGAGAAATACGTAATTTGCTTAGGTATATACTTTACAAACGATTATGTTGGTGGTGGTAATGTGCAATTAATTTTACGTACACGAGTAATGTTTTAATATAAGTACAGAAAAGACTAACTGTATAAATATACACAACGCCACGGCAGCAAAGGTGTGATAAAAAAATATTACAACTATTTTTATTTTTAAATGTAGGAACCGTTTTATTAGTTCTCACACTCCATGAAGGATTCGCATGCGAGTCCCGCAACGTAATATATGTCATTGTATGTAAAAATTTGTAGGATACCTGATATCGGGGAGACCTGTCTCAGATTAAACGACTGCATGCAGAAACATCTTTATGACATCTTCCATCATACCTCTTGTAATCATTTCAACGGCCCCAACTACAAAAGCAAGGCTGATTTTCTAGTAACAGCTATTAAACACTGTCACTCTAATGAAAGAAGCCCCTGACACCTGAGAACCGCTACATACAGGAATATGGGACGCTGGAACCACACAATTTGAACCCGAAATTCAGTTATACTTAATGTTCTCTTTCTCTGCAGTCATATTTTTTCTCTACTAAGTTCTGCTCTTTCCTCACCTGCAACTTATATTCCATAACCTTCAGTGTATTAGGTTTCAAACCCTGTACCCAACCACACCATATTCATCTATTCTACCAACCCTCTTCTCAGCCTGGCTACCATTATATCCTTCTCTCTCCTTTCCGCTTACCCCACCCTCTCTTTATTACCAACCTATCACACCTGCATTTAAAATTCACACTACTCCACCACACGTACTCTCGGATACAGATTCTTGCAAATCACAGCTAATTGCTCCCGTTTCTTTCTTTCTTTAATTCTTTCTTTCTTTCTTATTCTCATTTGTGGTACATCACTCATGTGAATCTATATTTTATCTTCTATCACATTATCTTTGTCATGTATGTTTTTGTATGATTAAGGTGTAAACAGAAATTTTACAACTGTGAAATCGTTAAGCAATAAAGTTGTTCCTACTCTTGTTTTAAATAGAGTTAATTTTTTGTTAAGTTTACCAAATCTACGCTTCTCTTTCTTCCTAAATGCTTAACATCTGGTACAATGATGTTTTCAGGGGGTCACTCCGTCGTTTTAATTAAATGTCAAATTAATGTCAGTTTATCTCTTATATTTCATCCTTTTTTTTCAGTTATTTTGTTCAAGATTTTAATCAACAGCATTTCATTTTGCGAAGTTATTCTGAATAGAATTAAAGATAAAATGGATGCTGCAATGAGAGAAAAACAAGCAGGATTTCTAAAAGGGAGAAGCTGTCTCGACTAGATCTTTACTCTAAGAATAATATTTGAAGAACATATTGAAAAGCAACGACCATTAATCCTGAACTTCATAGACTTTTAAAAAAAGGCATTTGATCGCATACACAGAGATTCATTGTGGAGAATTTTAAGAATATATGGAATACCATATCTTTAGAGACCTCTATCATGGATATGTTTGTGCAGTCAACACAGAAGAAGGGATGAGTGAACGGTTCCAGATTAAAACAGGCGTGAAACAAGGATGTACATTATCTCTCTTGCTTTTTGGAATTGCCATAGACTTCACAATGAAAAAATGCTGCACAGGTAAAACGGGCATTGATTGGGTACATGAGACCCAGCCGGATGATCTTGATTTTGCAGATGATATAACTCTTATCAGTGGCAATGTGAAATCAATGCAACTAAAAACAGATACCCTGTCTTCAATGGCTGGTAAAATACGACTTGAAATTAAGAAGGATAAAATAAAACTAATGAAAGTTTTCATTAACCACGAAGGACACATATACGTAGAAGGAACAGCTGTTGAAGAAGTAAACCATTTTGCATATCTCGGCAGCTACATAGACCAGCATTCATCATCATCATCATGTGCCGTGCCGACTGGGTTTGGCTATTATGCTTCTCCAGAGTACGCGATCCTTCATGCAGGCCATCAGCTCAGTTGGTGATCTCCTCTCACACCATCCCGTCAGACTGTCCAGTATCATTTCTCTTGGTCTTCCTCTTGATCTTCTTCCTTCTATTTTTCCTGTTGTTATAATATTTTCAATGCCCCCTCTTCTCATTGCATGTCCTATGAAAGTACATTGTCTCTCTCTTATCTTTTTGACAAGGTTTTTTGTCTCTCCAGCTCTTCTCCTACATTCTTCATTAGTTATTTTTGCTGTCCAGGGGATTCGCAACATTCTTCTAATAAACCACATTTCTGCTGCTTCCAATGATTTTTGTGCAGACTTGCCTATTGTCCATGATTCACTTCCATATAACAAGATAGGTTCAATATAGCATATTAGGACTCGTTTTCTAACATTCATTGATAAGGATGTGTTGGTTATAGCAGCATTGGCCTTCAAGAATCTCGAGAAAATATGGCATTCAAAAGTTATAAGCACAAAAACCAAGTTAAGATTATTCAATTCAAATGTAATGTCCACCCTCATTTATGCACGTGAAAAGCTGGAAAACAACTAATGAAATAGACAAAAAATTACTCTTTTGAAAACAAATGCCTAAGGAAAATATTTGGTATAAAGTGGAACGAAATCAAGAACAATGCAGAGATAAGACAGATGAGGAAACAACAACCTGTCTCATCTGCGATCAAAAAAAAAACATGGACATATGTCGGTCATGTAATGAGAAGAATCTATCAGAGATCCCCAAACAAGCTATCAAGTGGAACACAACAGGCCGAAGAAAAAGAGATCGACCACGTTAGAGAGGACATTGTTAACCGGATGGCTAGTTCAGAACTTTACACTAGGTAGCAATTTACTTCGCAACCCAGCTCTCTCCCGCCCCTATTAAACTCGAGAGGCCAATTCAGTGGGCATAACATCCCTTGATGAGATTGAAAAACTCGCCGAGGACGGGAGAACTTGGCGAACTACCATGCGGGCCCTATGTGACGTTTAACGGCAAGGGAAGGACGTAAGATTTTTTTTTTAATACAGCGAAAGTGTAAAGGTTATAAGTCATTGTTCTTGAGAATATTCTTTAGAACAGTGACTCTTAACCTTTTCTTGGCCTAAAAATAGCCGTGGACTATTCACAAAAATAAAGCAATAAATAGACATTAGATTACACTTCATCATTATCAGGTGCCGTGCCGACAGGCGTTCATGCTTTCTTACAAATCTCTGTCCTTTATAATTTCCATTAGCTCAGTTAATGATTTTTTTGTTGTGCTGTCGCATTAGAATGTCCATGAATTTTGTCCTTTTGTTATTTCCCCATCTCTCGTCCAGTTTATCTTAACTATTTTTATGATCTTTTCTTCTGGTTATATGAATGATGACTGTTATTTTCTTATGGGTTTGATTACGTTCCTTTCTACATTTGCTTTTCTCAGATATTCCTTGTTTGCCATCTTAGCTGTCCACCGTATTCTTACAGATAAAAGGGATGGCGACTGCAGTAAAACTGGTTAATATAAATAAGGTAGATAGAGGTGTATGGTGCAGTTTTACAAAGTGAGGGAGGAAGTGAGCAAGGTGAGAAAAAAACGAATATAAAGTATGAGAATGTATAAATGAAAAACATACAACATCCGATATTTCGGCGTGAGCCTTATTCGAGGATACATCCGTCCTTCTGCTGACCAGTTCTCACTCCTTCAAGATGCCCACCGTTTCCATAGCAGACTGCGTTTAAAGTTCCATTTCCAAGACGCGTCCCAACCTTCATCATCCCAATCCACCTCCCATGATGACCCTTTCTCTCGCTTCTCCAAACAACCATCCACCTGGACACCTTCAGCAGGAGCGTCTCGTGCCTTGGACCTCTACATTGATCACACTCTCTACGAAATCCGCAAGCTTCGCCTTCCCCGTGTACGACACTCGAACCTGACCCCCGGGGAGCAACGTGCACTTTCTCAACTTCATCGTAGGCGAGATATCGTGATCAAGAGTGCAGACAATGGCGGAGCTTTTGTTTGTTGGAAGAAAGAATTGTACATCCAGGAGGCCGTGGGCCAGCTGAGCAACACTAAATTTTATGCCTCTCGCCCTCAAGATCCGACTTTGGCCAACAACCACCATGTTCGAGACACGATCAACGAACTCATCCACAAGACCAAGTCTGGTCTTTCTCCCTCGGCTACACATCTTCACATCCGCGACAGCTGCTTAGGGGAACCATCTTTTTATCTACTCCCTAAGATTCACAAACCAGGAAACCCAGGAAGGCCCATAGTGTCTGCTTGTTCCTGCCCTACGGAACAAATCTCTGATTTTCTTGACAGCATCTTTCAACCTCTGGTCACTAGTCTGCCCACTTATCTCAAGGACACCAATCATGCTCTCATTACTTTTGAGACCCTTACACTCCTGCCTGGTCACACCTACCGTATCTTCACCCTTGATGTAGTATCCTTATACACATCCATCCCGCATGACCAGGGACTTCAGGCCGTCAAGTTCTTTCTGAACAAAAGACGCAATCCCTCTATTCCTACTTCTACTATTATGCGCTTTACACAACTTGTCCTCCAACTCAATTCTTTTGAATTCAATGGCCTTTACTTTGACCAGATTAGTGATGTAGCCATGGGTACCAAGATGGGCCCCAGCTACGCGTGTCTGTTCATGGGCCACTTCGAACACAAGATTCTGAGAGCCTTTAGAGGCCCTTTTCTCGCCTTCTATAGACGCTACATAGACGATGGCATTGGGATCACATCAATGCCAGAGGAAGACCTTAACAACTTTATCAGTTTTGTTAAAGAATACAATCCTGTCATTTCTTTCACCTCCCATATCTCTGCTACTTCCGCTAACTTTCTTGACATTGCCGTCACTATCGGCCCTTCCGGGCTTACTACTTCTATCCACTATAAATTCCAGGATCAAGGCCACAAATTACTAGATTATTCCGTCAACGCGGCTATCCAGACCACGTTCTCTCGTCATCTTGGAACCGCATTAGCCACATATCGCGGCAACAAGCCTTCACCCCTAAACCGCACTGTAGCTCGGACAGAGTGAAACTAGTACTCACGTACCACTCCCATAGCTTGGCAGTTAAAAAATACTGTTTCGCCATCTCCACCTCCTCCAGACCGAGCCTGAGACACGTGAACTTTTTGGGGAACCCCCATTGGTGGCTTACAGACTTGACAAAAACCTCAGGGACCTTTTAATTCGTAGTCATCTTAAGACAGATGACACTTTTTATGGTACCAGACGTTGTGGACGCCGTAGATGCAACACTTGTCCGTTTGTTGTCGAGGCCAGCCAGATCTCTTTCCCTAAATCCACGTTATCAGTACAGGAGGGTTTCACCTGCACTTCACGAAATGTCATTTATGTTATCATGTGCAAACGTTGCGGTTTGAAGTACATAGGGGAAACTGGCTTACGGTTAGGAGATCGATTTCGCCAGCATCTCAGTGATATTTCTAAGAGGGCCTGGACACCTGTGGCTAAACATTTTTGCCCTGGTAACCACAGGGGCAAACAGGACATTTCGGTTAGTGCGATCCGCTCTTGTTCCGCAGATGTACGATCTCGGAGGGTCCTAGAACAGCGCCTTATTTTCCAGACTGGCTGTCTCCACCCAGCTGGAATTAACAATGTCTTCAGCTTTCTGTAACTTCTTTATTTTTCCACTGGCCTTTTTTATACTCTAATTTCTTTCTCTATGCTACCCCTCCCTACCACCATCCTATTTCCTTCTCTGCCAACATATTGGTCTTGTCCCATTCACCAGTTTTACATTTCCTCCCTGTAGGTGTTTAAGTTCTTCATTCATTATCTCTCGGGTCCTCTTTTCTCTCCCCTTTCCCCCCACCCCCGACACCTCTAGCGGCTATCATGTTTCTATTGCCTTCCCCCAACCCCTTTCTCCCACTTGTTCTCCTCCTCTCTCTCCGCTTCTTCGCTATGATTGGCTATATCGGGAATCTTTTGTCTGTAGGCAACGGTTTTTTTTTCCTCCTCCTCCTTCTTCCACACACATTTCCGCTTTACTGAGAGCAAGACGCTTCAGATAAGTTATATATGTTTGTATTTTGTTTTTGCATGTATCCTCGAATAAGGCTCACGCCGAAATATCGGATGTTGTATGTTTTTCATTTATACATTCTCATACTTTATATTCGTTTTTTTCACCTTGCTCACTTCCTCCCTCACTTTGTAAAACTGCACCATACACCTCTATCTACCGTATTCTTACCATTCTTCTGAGAAACCACACCTCTTGCCTCTAATGATCTTTGCATCAATCTGTTCATTGTTCATGACTCGCTTCCATAGAGTCCTCTCGTAAGTTGTTACTTTGTCGTGGTGAGAGAACTAATGTGTCCTCATGACCCAAAGAGCTCTACTAGCGGGAGCCAGACAGGCTTGAGGGTAGGGTCCAGAAAAACCTTTCTGCCTTGCAGGATGGCTGGAAATAGCAAAAAAAGCTATAGAAGCAAAACCGAAGGAAATACGTGTTGAATATGGATGTACTGGGACCAGGGCATTTCATGCTGAGAACTATAGCACAATGTAACTCTCGCTCGAATGACATTGCATCCAGTCTCACACAGACGTGGTATTCTGTGGACAGCTGCATTTGTAAGAGAGATTATTGTCGATGTCTGAGCGAAAAGAAGAAGAAGAAGCTTCCATAGAGTAGGAAATTGTAAGCAAATCATTCCTTTTTGATGGTCCGTGGACATCAAAACCTTACATGAACCCCAGATTAAGAACGACTGTTCTAGAAAAAAAACCACATGGTTTTGATGTGTCAGGTAGTCTTCGTGGTGGTATTTTCAATATACAAGAAAGTCTTCCAGAGAGCCTCACTGAAGACTCATGGAAAATAAGTGCCCTTTCATGCAAAAGCAATTTTTTTCTCCTAGTGTAGAAGATGGTACAGAAGAGTTATTCAAATATCATGGACACAAAAAGGAATAAATATATCTATACTATAAGAACTTAATATTGAAGAAGGCTGGTTAGTAAAGATGATTAAACAGAGAAAACTTAAATATTGTGGACACATTAAACGCCATGAGAATTTAGAGAAGAACATCTTGGAAGGGTACATGATGGGAAAAAAGAAAGGGAGGAAGATCAATGCGAAGACGGCTGCAAGACATCGTTGATAATCTGCAAATGGATGCATCAGCAGCAAGTCATCTTGGTTACAACCGAAAAGCATACATGAGAGCTGTTAGGGAGGCAAAGTTCCACAAGGGACATGCAAATGACTGACTAGGTGATTTCTTTATGTCTGACACCCCCTCACCTGCAGTAAAGTGGAAATCTCACGTTACTTTGCAAAATCTAATATTGCAATATGCATTTCCACTCAGTGCGGTCATTACTCCATGAGACTATGCCTAAATCTCATCAACACACATCTTTGTATGGTAGTTATGGGGGACTAGCGGCTTATGTCAAGGTTGGCGAACTATAGCTGACCAAGACCCTGTCCCACCTCTTCGTTGGTATCACCAGTCTAGTCTGATTAACATGGCCGAGATCGCCATTGTCTTCACGGCGGTGGAGTCTGCTAAAAATATTGCACACGCCCTCCTTTTTACCTGAAAAAAATAGTTGCCATGGTCCGCTCCCAAGCCAACACGATGTGTGCCTTAACATCTTCACCGCATCTGCTGCTAAGAACACCAGCTCGTAGTTTCAGGAAGAAGAACTTGCTATGATCAAGATGTTTATGATGTATCGAAAGATATGGGCACGTCACTGTAACTTGGGCTATCTGAGCAGAGCGTGATGTCATTGTTCGATTTTATAGCAGGCATGTGTTAGCTATGGGTTTTGTTTGCAGGCTGAGACACTATCTATACCAGAATGAGCATCATGTTTCTGTAAGCACCTCTCACGGCTGATTCTACCAAAGTTCATAGCGTAAATATCCTGCGTAGGTTGGGCATTTGATAGGAGAAAGCGCTATGTCCATGTTGAAATTTTCCTCTCTCGGTTATGTTAACCAGCTCCAGAGCAAGGACAAGGTCTATACGTCTGAAAATTTTGCAGAGTTGCATGAGGATGACAGAAGGTGAACAGGCCAAAGACTCTAGCAACCATATGCCCTAAGAGTCCTTCCTTCCCTCTGGGTCAGAGCGTCCATGCCTTGGAAACAGCTTTTGAAGCCGACACCATGTATGTGGATGAAATGATGAGAATGTCACATGGACGAAAGCTGTTATGCCTTTCACTTTTCTCGCTTGCTGTTGGTGAGCCATATTTCAGTGTCATTTTTAAAAAAAAAAGCTGCATCCCTTTTTCTCATCGATGGCCCCTCTATAAATAATCCACGGATCCCCGGTTAAGAATCGTTTATCCAAATTGCGTTTGCCACATTGGTTATCGTAATTTTGTTCATCACCAACGAAATTTAAACTTGAGAGTATCAAACGCTGAATGTTGATTTGCATATGCAAATTATGTGAATTTATAAATTTAATAAATTATTAAAAAATAAAGCTTCGTGAAAATTAAAATAAATTGACAGCGGTATCATTTGACTTGCAATGATCATTTGACTTGCAATAGTAAAGTAAACCTGGACAGTTGATAGTCTTCCAGAGAGCGGTGGAAGCAGACGATCATTGCAGAGTTATTCTCGGGTACTTTTTAAGGTAATCATTTTCTTTATGTAAGATCCTCTTTGTCGTAAAAAATATGGTCGATAAGATATAATATTTGCAGGATGCAATAAAGAAAATAATCAGAAAGGAAAAAGAAAACGCATGCTATTCACAGCAAATTAATTTATGGAACCCTCTGGTTCGTTTTTGAAAAAAAAGTGAAAATCTACTGCATGGTCTAATTTATTTATTTATGCCTTTATTATTTTGTCACATTTAGCCGTTGTTTTAAGTCTTGCATTATAATTCACTTATCCAGTTTTAGGTACAAGATAATTTTTTGCACGAACTGATTATTAATCTGATTGAAATAATGCAGTTCTTACATCTTACATCTTTTCCGTGCCGTTAAACGTCACATAGGGCTCGCATAGTTGTTTTGCCAGGTTTTCCTTTTCTTTTTCAGCTTCATCAAGGGATGTTATGCTCACTAAACTGGCTTCTCTTAACAATGTTCTCTTTAGAGTTTCATGTGGTCAACCTCTTTTTCTTCGGCATGTTGTGCTTCACTTGATAGCTTGTTTTGGTATTTTCTGATTGTTTCTTCTCACCACATAGCCTACATATGTCCATCTTCTTTTTCTGATCACCCATGAGACAGGTTGTTGTTTGCTCATCTGTCTTATCTCTGCATTGTTCTTGAATTCGTTCCACTTTATACCAAGTATTTTCCTTAGGCATTTGTTTTCAAAAGAATCTAATTTGCAATTAGCAACATTTTATTTTTTAAGTTGACAACTTCTCTAAGACAATTTTTACGCATGATGAGCTAAAACTGGTTTAGCTTAGAAATCTTTGACAAAGGAGTTAACAGTAAGAATTTTTAAGATTGGGTTTGATTATTCATTATAAATAGGCAGCCTTTTGGATGCTGGTAGATCAAAACATCTTGACATGACATCTTTGCTTAGGATAACAGAGCTGGGAGTAAAATGTAGAGGAGTTTGGTGTGAACATTATGTTAGAGGTGCAGGAAGAGCTGAAATCATTAAAGCACTACTCTTCAGTGCAGCAAACTACCAACCTTGAATTATACAGTGGATTCCATTCAATGAGAAAGTTGGCTGTCTGGCCAAAGAAGGCACTGAAATGGAGCAACCAGATGTACCAGTCACCTATATCCTGAAAAAAAAACAGGATAAAGACTTACAGTAAGCCACAGAAAAATACCACACAATGACTATCACATGCTAAATTGAAATGAATAGGTCATCATTTTTCCATCTCAGAGCGGGACACAACAGACCCTGAAGTCACAAAAATATGAAGTTTTAAGGTTAACAGTTCTCCTCTTTGTGTGTGTGGCCAGATGCCTCACATATGTGGAACACATCTTTCAAAACTGAACCAACAGTGAAACGCTGAGACACAATTATTGGACCATGAAACCACTAAAGAAGCTAAGCTCTGAATTCTACAGGAGTGATGGTATGTGACCCACAACACATGAAAAAGATATTAAAATTCAACAAAACTTAGCTAAACCTATTATCAGTGTCTGTGAGATGCAAGGATGCTATCAGCCCACTATAGGTGTCTTGTGAAGGAAATGTGAACTGTCGCCTGTGACATGAGGCCCATACTAAGTGAAATGGCACATTCATTTTTCCCAGGCATATAGAAAGCACATCTCTATTCAGATGCTCCTCACTATTCAGTTTGTATTAAGCACAACATTTCAGTGAATTGTAATGAGTGTGATTGTTAAAAAAATAGGATTTCTATAAAATCCATTACATTTTTTCTTTTTAATCCTAACTTATTATCTCTCTCTTTTTTTTTTTTAACTTCTCATGATGATTTCTCAGACATTCTGTGACCTTGTCTTCCTTCTTCTTTGTCCTTCACTCAGACATTGACACCAATCTCTCTCACAAATGTGGCAGTTCGTCTTAGGTTTTCAGCAGCACAGTAGTACTTCTCTTGTGGGGGAGAGGGGCTGGGGTCTGGCCAGATCCTTTGTCCACGTGGGTTATGTAGCTGGCAACTCTGAAGGATGTGATATGGTGTCTGTTGTTCTTTGCTGCAGGCACATAGGTCTGCTGTGCCAGTTTTCAGCTTCTGGTGTAGATAGTGTCTCAGCCTGCAATATCCTGTTCTCAGTTGGAAGATTATGGCTTGGTCATTTCTTGAGAGTTAGTAGTATTCATCATCTGGTTTAGCTGTGGGGTGTTGTTTTGCCCATTTGTTTTTATATATGACTTTTAGTCTATTTTTTTGTTTGTTCATATGTTGTGCTTCTATCAGTCTTTTGCATTCTTCACTCTGTGACCCCAACTCAGACCCTCTCACAACCCTACTTCAGGATATAAGCTGAGATTGGGAACCCATATATATATATATCTTATATTTTATATCCTTCCCGTGCCGTTAAACGTCACATAGGGCTCGCAAAGTAGTTCACCAGTTTTTCCTGTCTTCAGCGAGTCTTTCAACCTCGTCAAAGGATTTTATGCCTGTTAATTTGGCCTCTCTTAACAATGTCCTCTTCAGAGTTTCACGTGGTCTGCCTCTTTTTCTTTGGTCCTGTTGTGTTCCACTTGATAGCTTGTTTTGGGATTCTCTGATCATTTCTTCTCATCAAGTGACCAACATATGTCCATCTCCTTTTCCTGATCACCCTTGAGACTGGTTGTTGTTCAGTCATCTGTCTTATCTCTGCATTGTTCTTGAATTCATTCCACTTGATGCAGAGTATTTTCCTTGGGCATTTGTTTTCAAAAGAGTCTAATTATATATATATATATATATATATATATATAATATAATAGTCTTTTTCATGTTAGAAGATGAGCTTGAAGCAGGCAGGTATTAGTTGTGGATCTTGCTGAGCATCATTTTACTAAACAGGATTTTCAGTACATTCTGCCAATGTTAGATTTGCTTATTAGGCCACAGTTACAACAAAAAATGTTGCTAGGATACATTTAACCATAATTTTCTCCTCAAATGATGCTGTACCTTTTTTGCAGAATTGTTCTCCAAGTGATTCAGTCTTTCATAAGTTCTCCCCAGTTCTTGTTGCTGGTTGAAAAATTTCTCATGGATGATTTACAGATATCTTTATATCTTAGTTTTGATCTATCACATGATCCCCTTCTCACCGCAAGTTCTCTATATAAAATTTATTGGGGACACAACTGTCATTCTTTCTTTCTACATATCTATGAGGGTCATACTGAAAGTCATAAGCAAAATTTTTAAAAAATCAGAATTTATAGATAGAGAAAATATAAATGTATCACCTTAAGCTGCATCCTTTGCACTTCATGTAGAGGTCACACAACATCATCATCATGTGTTATGTGACCATGTGGAGCATAAAAAAAATGGCAGGTGCTGAAGTTTCGTTTCGTCAGTGTGCTGTTATTGAGTTCCTCGTTAAAAAGGAAATTCCCACTTTTGAAATTCGCCAAAGTCTTCAACTTGCTTATCGAGATGTGTGTATGGGTGCTAGCAGTGTTAGGAGGTGGGTGAAACATTTCAAAGATGGAAACATGAGCATCCAAGATATGCCTCGCAGTGGTCGCCCTCGAACTGCCTCCACTAAACGCAACATGGAAAGGGTTGACTACATCATTAAAGAAGACAGGCGTGTCACAATATCTGAAATCGCTGTAAATCTTGGAATAGGACACAGTGCAGTACAGGAAATGATTGAAACCCTAGGCTTTAGAAAAGTTTGTGCCATCTGGGTCTCACAGGAGAGAACATCCAGAAAACAGTCCGTTTGTGCCAACAGTCAACTGGAATGGAATTCTACTGAGAGGGTATTTTCCAACTTGCAGAGTGATAGGAAAAATGTGTGCAGAGAAAAGGAGATTATGTTGAAAAGTGAAGCAAAGAGTGCAGGTATTATGTTGAAAAGTGAAGCAAAGAATGCAGGTTGAAAAGTGAAGCAAAGAATGCAGGTTAAAAAGTGAAGCAAAGAATGCAGGTTAAGGTGATACATTTATATTTTTCTATCTATAAATTCTGATTTTTAAAAGAAATTTTTGCTCACGACTGTTGGTATAATCCATGTATATCATGTTAATAATAGTTTCTATATACTGAATGATATATAGATGGTGATTGTACTAGGAATTTTTAAAACTGGTACATTTGTACCTGCCTTTCACCTTGCATGAAGTACTTTCCAAAATATTGGTTTTCTCACTACAACATTCAGTATTTTTTCTTTTAATGTAGAATTAAACAGACTTTACAAACATCAGCTAGAGCTAAACATTTGTGTGATTTTTTTTTCTTACCTTATTTGTGGCGAGATCTAACCTTTACAAAATGCTGGCATGCTGAACTAACTGGCTGAGTCTTGTAAATACAAACTGAACATCATCAGTCTGCTGGCCCGAGTATCTTTTAACTGATTTCGCTGGGTGCTTTTTACTAGGTTTTTGATAATATAAACAGACTACGGTAACTGTTGTCCTTAAAAAGTTTCAGTTTTTCTTTTTTTTTTAATCAGTATTTTGCTGTCTTTTTTAATCAGTAATTTGCCGGTAATTGTTAGTTAACGTGATCACTGTATAGAGGAGGAGACTGGAGCTCGTGTAGATTTGTCCTTTGTGTAATGGTGAAGAAGACCTTTTAGATTCTTTTGAATGTTAACCATTTCTGCATGGTTCTGTTGACCATTTTGGATGTGTACATGGTCATCATTTTCAGGTACCTGATAGGTAAAGATGAACAAACTAGCAACAGTTCTGTTGTGTGCCAACTTCGTGACTGTTCTCTTCCCCCAGCCAGGGTACATACATCCTGATGAGTTTTTTCAGTCAGCAGAAATTGTGGCAGGTAATACATACATCTTTTCTTCTCTTGCGTTACACATTTCTTTCCACATTTTACGTCTTTTCTTTATTATCTCACTTTACAGCATTCTTTCCTTTAATTACTTTATAGGTTTTGTTTCATTCTCTTTACAGCTTTTCTTTCCTTATCTTGTTTTACAACTTTTCTTTACTTATTTTACAGCTTTTCCAATCTTACTTTAGTTTTTCTTTTCTTATCTTGAATTAACATACTTTATAGCTTTTTTGTTTTTTTTTTTTGCTTCATCCTACTTTACAACTTTTTTTACTTTCTTATGCTACTTTTTACTTCCATTTCTTACTTTATACAACTTTTCTTTCCTTATCTTACTTTACAGCTTTTACTTTCTTATTTTACAACTTTTGCTTACTTATTTTACATTACAGCTTTTTTAACTTCCTTATCTCACTTTACAACTTTTCTTTACTAATTTTACTTTACAGCCTATCTATTCTTATTTTACTTTACAACTTTGCTTTATGTATAATGCATTTTTTGCTTTTATAAAACAGCTTCAGTTTTCAGCTCAGTTTCTTCTAACTGCTGCTTTCAGCTGATGTCATCTCCCCAAGAAAGGTTTTTGATAGATGGTTTCCAATTTGTTGTACCTGTTCTTTTGATTATTGAAAGTTTTGCTCTTGATGGGTGCCAAAGATCAAAGAAGCCATTAAAACTTGGTTTGCATCACAAGTGGCAACATTTTATGATGTGGGGATACAAAATCTGGTGCCTTGCTACAAGTGTCTCAACAGTGGTGGAAACTTTGTCAAAAAGTAGTTAATAGTATGTACTTCAGCTACATATATACATGGTTAATGCAATTATATTGTTGAATTTTTTTTTTTTTTAATAAGACATCAGAACTTACTTTTAGGATTGTCCTTATATATGTGATATATTATTTTAGAATTGTTGGCACATTCGCTTTTAAAAATTCTCTGTTGCCATCTGTTAAGCTGTATCAGTGAGGAGTGTTTATAGAATGCAACATGTAATGCAGTTTTAAAGCTGAAGAAGTTCCCAAAACACTTCTATCTAGAGAGCCCTGAAAATTTAGAACTGACTGAATGAATGTAAATCAGGCTGATTTGGAGCATGAATGGATGAATCAGTGTCAGTGGAAATTGATCTAATGAATGTGTTTTTAACTTTTACTCTTGTGTTTTTAACTTTTACTCTTGTGTATTCTGCTTTGCAGGCGATGTTCTGGGTGTTCAGCATTTTCGTGTGTGGGAATTCAACGCAACATTTCCAATACGAAATGTTGTATTCCCATATGTCGTGTTGTCTCCATCCCTGTACTTGCTACGCTGGATCAATTCAACAGGCATTTCAGCATTTCAGTTGACAGCTGTCAAAGTTGTCATGGCAACAAGATTGCCTTTATCATTCCTCAGCTTGTTTGGTTATGTTGCAACGGGTAGACTAGCTGATTCTTTCCATATAAATAGATACTTGAGCACTGTCTTGTACTGCAGTTCATATGTCTCCTGGGCATACTTTACAAGAACATTTTCCAATTCAGTGGAGGCAGTGCTGCTTGCAGCAGTTCTTCTGTTAGCATTGACATTCTCAGGAAGGGCAAGTGTTGCCAAGCAAAGCAGTGAAACTGTGGCAGCTCTGGACACTGAAAAAAACAGATCAGACTTGGGATCTTCTGATGTGGGATGTACAGCTGAATCAAGTGTGGATCAGGATCATTTAGGGGACGATGTAAAGTCAGACACACAGGAAAATAGCAGTTCGATCCCAGCATCAGAAGAGAGGGAATGTACTAGAAAAAGTCCTTTTTGAAAAATGAATTGGCAGTTGATGAAGAAAATACAAAGGAAACCAACGAGACAGAAGGAAAGTTGAAGGAGGAAAGTAAAGAAACAGAAGAAGAAGAAAAGTCGAAAGAGGAATTGAAAGATGATACCAAGAAATACATGCAGGTAAAGGAGGTAACTCTGAGGGATAATGATAGATATGAAGAGTTAACAGTCTTGAGAATGAACATTGCAAAGCTTGTTTCCTTCTTGCTTGGGGCAGTTGTTACAGCAGGCTTCTTCAACCGCCCAACATTCATAATCTTTGCAACTGTGCCAGTCATTTATTGGATGTGGAATGTGACAAGGTGTGACTGTCAAGGAAAGCTTCGTGGAGTGCCGTTATTTATTGTTGTTCTCAATCTGAGCTTGGGAGCGGTGTTCACTTTTGTTACTTTCGTTTTGTTAGATACTCTGTACTTTAATCCAGACTTCATAAAAATTGTATCATATTCTCTGAATGCTTGCATGGATGATCCATTTTCTTGGCAGACTTTACAGACAGGCCTGCAGACTGTTGCATCATCACTGGTTATAACGCCTTGGAATTTCATCAAGTATAACTTTGATGTAAGAAACTTAGCAGAGCATGGACTCCATCCTCGCTACACTCATTTTCTCATAAATCTTCCTTTACTTCTCGGGCCACTATATGTACCTTTAGTTATAGTGTCTATCCTGTCTCTGTTTCGTTTGCTTAGAGGTTCAGAATCCACTAACAGTAGAAGCTCTTTGGCATGGTTGATGTTCATGGGTTTGCTTCCTGTTTTGGGCCTGTCAGTTTTCCCTCATCAAGAGCCTCGGTTTTTAATCCCAGCCTTGCCAGTGTATGTAGTTCTGGGAGCAAAGATAGTTTCTGCCATGTTGCCAGGAAAGCTGTCATTTTTTGCTCTCTGGACAGTTTTCAATATTGTCTTAACTCTCGTCTATGGATACATGCATCAAGCAGCTTTAATTCCAGCTTTGTCAATCTATCAGCAGAAGCTGTCTTCTTCACTCTCACGTACATCAAATGTCTATCATGCTATCTTTTACAAAACTTACCCGCCACCCCGGCATCTCCTTCTGTTGCGTCCTGAAAACCCAAGAGTTTCAATACATGAACTGGCGGGAGCACCAGTGGACACACTTTTACAGAGAGTGAGGCATGTTCAGGATGAGTGTCGAAAATCTAGAGTCACATGTCAGGTGCATGTATTTTTACCTTCCACTGTGACATCACAGGTTGAAAAACACCTGTCTGACAGCAAAATAAAAGCAACGAGTATCTGCCCACATCTCTCCATGGAAGCTCCTCCGAGACTACGTGCTTGGTGGAAGAAACGTCTTAGCTTTCAAGATTTCATCATGGACTTCTGCTTGAATATCCTCAGAATATCTTGATGGAACATTTTCCTTGTAGTGAGCAGTTCTGTAGGCTCAGCAAAATAATATAAATATTAAGGATATTGATGGATTCCAGCTCCCTTAAATAAGTTTGTGTTAAGACATTGGCTGTGTTTGTAGTATGCTTATCTTTACAGTTACTTAAAACAGTTGTAGTTTTGATATAGATATTATAGGGTAGATCATTGAGTAAGTGTAGTGATGCTTTTCATTGGTTTTGTTATATTAAATTTGTTTCCGTATTAATTCAGATATACAGAGTGAGTGTGAGAAAAGAATGAATGTTGCATTAGATTTGTATTACAGATTGACACTCAGAATATGGTGGTACAGAAATACTAACATTAAGCAATAAGCTAAAAAAAGAGGAAAAGGGAAATCTGAGACTTTTGAACTGTGGTTAAGCAGAAGTTTAGAGAGTATTTCATGGACAGAAGAGGAAGCACGTAAGGATGTACAGGAAGAAGTGAGATTAAGATAGAAAATAATGAAAAATTCAAATACTAGATTCAGTCATTTGCATGTCCCTTGCGGAACTTTGCCTCCCTAACAGCTCTCCTATAGACCTCTTTGTTATAAGCAAGATACCCTGCTGTTGATGCATCTATTTGCAGATCATCAACGATGTCTTGCAGCCATCTTCATCTTGGTCTTCCTCTCTCTGTTTTTCCCCTTTAATGACCCTTCCAAGACGGTCTTCTCTAACTTCTCTTGACATTTAGTATGTCCAGAATATTTAAATTTTCTCTTTTTAATCTTCTTTTGTAGCCAACCTTCTTCATTATCAATTTCTTGTAGTATGGATATGTTTGTTGTTTTTTTTTTTTTTTTGTGTCCATGATATTTGAAGGACTTTTCTGTAGCATTTACATTCAAAGGCATTTATGTGTTTCTCAGCTGTTTTGTTAAGTGTCCAGGTCTCACAGGCATATGTTGCGATGATGAGAAAGATGCATGCTCTTAAAAACCTTGTTATTAAAAATGCTAGATAGCAAAGTATTTTAATTATAACAGTGGATAATAATATGCTTCAGATCATAAAGTGTAAAATTGGGCAGGACAATAAGTGACAGTGATACAAGTGGGTAGTGGACATCATCAGGAGAATTATCAATGGTAGCACCTTGGTCTTTCTGTTGTGCAGAGCAGAACTGAAGATCTGTTACAGCCACAGATGCATAGGAAATGTGCTGCAAGCTGATGATGAGTCTTGGATAGTGACTGCACATGTATGAAGATTAATGAAGACAGACAGAAATAATTTAACAGGAGGAATGTTGAATGTCTTGCAAAGATGATAATGAGTGAATGGCCAGCATATACAGACCTACTTTACTTTATCCTTCTTCTTGTACTGTGGAGTAAAAAAAAAAAGAGAAAAGATGCGGTTGGCGTTTTAGGGCCAAATGGGTGGTTTCAGTGACGGTCATGCCATAATTAGTGAATGTCTCTCTGATACCATCTGTCCATCTCTTTTTTGGATCTTCCTCTTGATCTGTGTCCTGTAGTTTATTTGGTTCTTTGGTTGAAGGCTCTTGTGGCTGGCCATGAGTGTGTCATTCTTATTAAATGGTCGAACCACTTGATTCTTTGCTTCACTGTGTGTCATATACATGGTGTAGATCCTACCATCTGTCTTATGGTGTCATTTCTTAGCTTGTCAAACCTGGACATGCAGACCTACACAGCTAGATATAGTTAAAGGGTCTGAATCTTGGACAGATAACTGTGGGAATGGCAGACAAAATGTGGAGGAAACTGAGGATATCATTCTGGTGATGGCTACAGATGTAACATAATCCAGCATTTAAACCTATAGAAAGAAAGAGCTGAAAAATGTTGAAAGTGTTTTACGCTGTAGATAAGTTCACAAGTGCTCCTGTCTAATTTTTGCACACACTCTGTAGCACTGGGAAGTATCCTGACAGCTTTGGAGTGGTCAGAACCCACCATCATTTGTCCAGGAAGGTGTGCTGATATGGAAGATACATGAATTGTGAGAATGTCTCTTTCAGCATAACAAACTGATAACAAATGTGATAGAGGATGAAAGTAGGATAGTTTTGGCTTTTGGAGATTATGATCAACATTTGTCAAGTAAATATTAGAGCAGTGGTTCCTAACTTGTGGTTCATGGAGCATTATGAGGTGGTTAATGGTCTTGTTGTCAGTTTGGTGTTAAGTGCCATCTAATGAATAAAAACAAGAACGGCTTTGCCCTGTTACATATAAAATGATGGTCTGCAGCTTACATGTAGTTGGAAAAGTGTTACTGGGATGAGGAATTACAGGACTACTGCTGCCTTAACAATGTTTTCCAGGAAATGAGAAAGCCAGTAGCTTTGTTAACCTTTGAGTGTTGTGCACCAAAATAGGTGCTTCTATTAAAAGAACAGAATGACAGTCATAAGAGAACAGCATATGAAGCTAAGGAATAAGCCACAGTTGTTTGCAAAATCATGGAGTTGATGCTTCAGACCTTCCTCTACGATTACTCTATTTTTGTAGTGTCTGATTCCAGCTCCCATATAAATGGTACATATCTGCTAACCAGTGACTGCATTAGATGGCAATTACTGGTAAATTACCGATAAAAAAAAAAAAAAAGAGAGAAAACCAAAACTTTTGGAGGTCATCATTTACCTTAATTGGTTTATAAGAAAAAAAAAAACCTAGTAGAAATTGGTTGAAGAATAATCAGGCCAGTAGACTGATGATGCTCAGTTTGCATGGAGGAGAATCAGTCAGTTCTGACCCTGATTCAGCATGCAAGCTTTTTATAAAGACTAAATCCTGCTGCAAGTAAGGTGGGAAATAAATTTCACACAGATGTTTACTTTCCATTGCTGTGTGTAAAGTGTGTTTCATTTTACATTTAAAGAAAGTATTAAAGTACTGAATGCTGTATTAAGAGAAATGGTATTTGAGAAAGTGCTTTATACAAGGTGAAAGACAGGTACAGTTGTACTGATTAAAAAAAAATCTAGCATGATCATTGTACTGCTATTAATTACTTGTACTGCTAACTAAAGTGATGACAACTGACAAAACAAACAAGGCAACTGAAATATGTATCAATGAGGAAAAACTGGAAGAAGTGGAGAGTTTTGAATATCTTGGATCACTACTAACTAATAATGGAGATACAATGAGGGAAATTAAAAGGAGGACATCTATTGCTCTTCAGAAAGTAAAACAAATAAAGAATCTGTGGAGAGGAGCAGACAGAACCACAAAAATAAGATTTTTAAGGGCATGCATCTTTCCCATCGCAACATATGCCTGTGAGACCTGGACACTTAACAAAACAGCTGAGAAGCACATAAATGCCTTTGAATGTAAATGCTATAGAAGAGTTCTCCAAATATCGTGGACACAAAAACGAACAAATATATCTATACTGCAAGAGCTTAATATTGATGAAGGCTGGCTAGTAAAGAGGATTAAAGAGAGAAAACTTAAATATTTTGGCCACATTAAACGTCATGATAATTTAGAGAAGACCATATTGGAGGGATACATAATGGGAAAAAGAAAGAGAGGAAGACCGAAACGAAGATGGCTGCAAGACATCGTTGATGATCTGGAAATGGATGCAGCAGCAGCAGGCCATCTTGCTCACAACCGAGAGGCCTACAGGAGTGCTGTTTGGGAGGCAAAGTTCCGCAAGGGACATGCAAAGGAATGAATGAATGAACTGCTAACTAAATGACTGACTGATTACTACTACTACTACTTATACTACTTCTCTGTTCAAGTGCCAGGTCATGCTAAATCAGAACCTGGGTCACCAGTATGAAGCCCACAGTTCTCTCCAGGTTCTCACAGCAGCCCCACAGCTTCTGCCTCAGGTCCATCATCTGTGGCCAGGTCTGCTTCATAGGTCAGTGAATGTTGGACACTCTTGGAGCATATGCTGTGGGGTTTGTGCTCCGTCCCCACAGAGACATGAGTCCTTGTGAGAGATCTTGAGTCAGTGCAGGTGGCTGAGTAGTTTGCAGTGGCCTATTCTTAATTGGAACAGGATGGGATGTTGGTGTCCCTGTAGCTGATGAACTCTGCTGCCATATGTATTAAAGCAATTTGTAACTTTGCATTTGTTTGGACAAACACAAACATACGAAAGATAATAAAATAAGTAAGTGTTGTTTAAATGTGAAAAATGTGTACATTACCATAGTGTGTTCATGTGTAGTTTATGAGAGCTTTTTGTAGTGTGTGATTTTTAGATGTTACAACGATTTATTAAAATCTACTTGATATTATTGCTGTGTTTGTGTCTTTTTGTGGTATAAAAAATGCATTGTTCTACTATAAAAAAAAGTGTAATGTTCTACATTTTTTTACATACTGTATACAGTTTTGTACAAGTTGGGCCAGTAATTAAAAAAAGAACTCGATAAGCTATAATACAGTGAATAGAGGTAAGGAATAGAACAAAAGCTATAAAAAAATGAATAGAGGTAAGGAATAGAACAATGAATAGAAGTAAGAATTAGACACATTCTGCTTTTCCTCAATGAGGAAAAACTGGAAGAAGTGGAGAGTTTTGAATATCTTGGATCACTGCTAACTAATAATGGAGATATAATGAGAGAAATTAAAAGTATGACATCTGTTGCTCTTCAGGAAGTAAAACAACTAAAGAATCTGTGAAGAGGAACAGACATAACCACAAAAATATGATTTTTAAGGGCATGCATCTTTCCCATGGCAACATATGCCTGTGAGACCTGGACACTTAACAAAACAGCTGAGAAACACATAAATGTCTTTGAATGTAAATGCTACAGAAGAATTCCTCAAACCATGGACACAAGAGCAAATATATCCATACCACAAGAACTTAATATTGAATAAGACTGGCTAGTAAAGAGGATTACAGAGAGAAAACTTACTTATTTTGGACACATTAAACATGATAATCTAGAGAAAACTGTCTTGGAAGGGTACATAATGGGAAAAAGAAAGAGAGGAAGACCAAGGCGAAGAAGGGTACAAGACATCGTTGATGATCTGCAAATGAATGCATCAGCAGCAGGTCATCTTGGTCACAACCGAGAGACCTACAGGAGTGCTGTTAGGGAGGCAAAGTTCCTCAAGGGACATGCAAATGAATGAAATGAACTGTCTGATGTTATTTGGAGAGTATCTGAGACATGATGACTGCACCATTTTTTTTTTTTAGTAAACTGTGTTAGCACTAGAGACAGACACATAGTAAGTTTTTCACTGTGGTATTGGGGGAAAAAAAATTCCAATATATTTACAGTGTTTTTTACACTGAATCAATGAAAACTTTGGCTCTAATGAATGATCTGTGTTCCTCAGGTTATAGATAGGCTATACAAAATGAAATAGAACTAAAAAAGAAAACAACTCTCTGGACTCAAGGGAAGCTGTTGACAAGTGAGACTAAAATAAACGTGAAAATTAGTGCCATATCCAAAATTATTTGTTAGGGAAGAGGAAGCATAGCAAATCTGGTTGTGCAAGGTAGGGAACTTAAACGTAGGATAATTTATGTTTCTTTGTTTGATTGTCTTCTTTCTCTCTCATTCTACCTTCTCAGGTGCCATGATTAACAGTGGTATGTGAGTAGTGCATGTGCGCGCACATATATATGGGGTTATACAACGGGTGTCCAGTGAGTCACAATTGTACCTGCGAGTTGAGCAACAGACTACATCTAAATGAACCATATTTTAGTACATTTTACTGCTGACTGCACAAACTGAGCTGTTTATTTCATTTGCGGCGTGAGACTTAGTTTCTTGGCTATTAATTTTGATTACAAAATTACACTTTTATAATAACCTCTCAGCTGGGCACCCCTCTTAATGTAAAAGTTGTCCACTGCATTTTGTTTGTTTGTTTGAAGACTAGCGTCATAAGGAAGTTGGATGACTGTGTTGGAAATAACGTTGAAAGATGAAGGGGAGAAAGTCAAACAGAACTGTTCTTTCCTTCTTTAACTTCCCTCTGCCTCATTCTGTACTTTTCATACTGTTCTGAACATACGTATATACATATATGTATGTGACTTCTAAGGCATGTTAAGCCCGGAGCCAGTGTTTTCTCTAAGTTCTAGTGGCAGTGTCAACATTTACTGCATTAGATCTTAGATTTTAGCAACATTTAACGCATTAGAAGCTCTAGTAACATGTTCTGCTATAGTTCTCCAATATAGAACTCGTGCTGCTTTCGATCACAGTTGAATTCATATTACGCGTTGCGTGGGTAAACGAAGGGCAGAGTACTTACAGATCCCGCTGATGTAAACAAACTAGATTGGGTAAGAGTAACATCCCCTCCCTCCATTCTCGGAACACAATAGAATGGGATTGTACTACGAAGTTTATACAGACTGTTCAAGTGTTGTGTTGAAAAGTCACTATTTTTAGAAATTATGTTGCTTTGCTGGACGAGGTAAGTGAATGTACGTTATTGATTATAATTTTCTCCAGTTTTATGAATCACAGGAGTTCAAAATGTCTTATCTTACTGTCACTTCTACTTAGGTTCATGATGGTTGCTGTATCGCTTGTTCGTTTAACATCTCACAGAAACTGATAACTTTAGTTTTTTTTTTTACAGTCAATGCTACGAGGACCAGACATCAAGTAGGTTTGGGGGGGGATTGATCCAGTTAGAGAAATAATATTTATTACATGCTGTCCAGGCAGGCGTTGACGATCATGTTTGTATATTCTGTACTTTCCCTTCTGTTTCAAATCAGCTCTGCCGCCTTCCATTTCTCGTCAAATGTTTCGTGTCCATAATTTACCATGTGATCTCCTAAACCCACAATAGCTTGCTTCCGGTTTAGTGTCACTTCGCTTAATATACAGCTCATAGGGGACGAGGCTGATTCACTGGAGGACCCCTTTACGCCATTTCTGTTATTTTTTTTGTTATCGATCAAAGAATAAATTTGCCGGAGAGTGGAAGCACGTTGGTAGCATGTTTATATTTCCAGCTTGGACAAAAATAACAAACCTAACGGTGGACTCAGTAGGAATGCACCAAGTCTCATTCTTGCTACCAACTGTGTAGAACACACCAAGTCTCACTGTTGCTGTCCACTGTGTAGGACACACCAAGTCTCGGTCTTGCTACCCACTGTGTAGGAACACAAGTCTCACTCTTGCTGCCAACTATGTAGGAACACAACAAGTCTCACTCTTGCAGCCCACTGTGTAGGAAAACATCAAGTCTCACTCTTGCTACCCACTGTGTAGGAAAACATCAAGTCTCACTCTTGCTACCCACTGTGTAGGAATACACCAAGTCTTACTCTTGCTACCTATTGTGTAGGAATACACCAAGTCTTACTCTTGCTACCTATTGTGTAGGAATACACCAAGTCTTACACTTGCTACATATTGTGTAGGAATACACCAAGTCTCACACTTGGTACCCACTATATAGAAATACACCAAGTCTCACTCTTGCTACCCACTGTGTAGGAATATATTAAGTCTCACTCTGCTACTGACTTCATGGGAATACGTCAAGTACCACTCGTTAACCACTCTGTGGGAATACATAAGTTTTAACCCTGCTACCCAGGTTGAAGAGGTACAGCAGCTTGTTTCTAGAAGAATCAGGGGGAAGAAATGAGTTAGAGTATGGCATTCTACAATACTCGTTTGATTAGCATCATCATCGCTGGACTCTGGACAGATCTTTAGGCACAGTAATCTCCTACTGAGGAAACTCTGGACAGATCTTTAGGCACAGTAATCTCCTACTGAGGAAACTCTGGACAGATCTTTAGGCACAGTGATCTCCTACTGAGGAAACTCTGGACAGATCTTTAGGCACAGTAATCTCCTACTGAGGAAACTCTGGACAGATCTTTAGGCACAGTAATCTCCTACTGAGGAAACTCTGGACAGATCTTTAGGCACAGTGATCTCCTACTGAGGAAACTCTGGACAGATCTTTAGGCACAGTAATCTCCTACTGAGGAAACCATTCAGTGTACAGAGACTGCAGCGTGTGTTAGTTCTGTGTCGATTCATAACTGTTTTTTTCTTGTAACCTTAACATGGCAAACCCCCTGGGCTTTACCATATTTTATTCCCATCTCTTACAAATGAAGTTGTTTATTGGGGTTTTTTTCTTTTTTTTTTCCTTAGTCAGCCTGTTTTCACATTAATTAACATTAATGAGGCTAAGGTTTATTTAGGACTCGGTAGAGATTTACTGTCACTGCGCAGTCTCACTGATGACACACAGTCAACACAACATTGGAGTCATCTCTCCTAAAAAACACTGAAGGAAATCATGATGTCAAAGACTGAACATGTATGAGCATGCCCTGAGTGTAATGAGGCCGCTCCCCAGGACTAGCAACAAAGCTAGGTCCCTTTTTGACAGTATAAACTAATTCAGAAGAGATCTTCTTCGCTATCTTCTTCTGTGTTCCATGGTTTTAGTTTCAGATGTCTAACCATATTTATTTTCTGAATAAATTGTGCAGTTTTTTGGAGGTCATGCTTTGTACTTCAAAGTTTGTCTTCCAGTGTAGTTCTATTTGTGTGCCAGTGTAGTCCTGTTTGTCTTCCAGTGTAGTTCTGTCTGTCTTCCAGTGTAGTTCTGTCTGTCTTCTAGTGTAGTTCTGTTTGTCTTCCAGTGTAGTTCTGTCTGTCTGTGTAGTTCTGTCTGTCTGTCAGTGTAGTTCTGTCTGTCTTCCAGTGTAGTTCTGTTTGTCTTCCAGTGTAGTTCTGTTTGTCTTCCAGTGTAGTTCTGTGTGACCAGAGGTGGGTTTGGACTTTTGGGTAGAGGGAGCAGAGCTGTAGGATTTGCTGTGTAGTGTGGATACTTGTTTCTCCTGTGCAGTTAGGAGTGTGTGACAGGTTGAAATGATAGGTATGCTGACAGTCAGCAGTGTCCAATGTGTGGTTTGAAGATGATGGTTTGTTCTTTACATGAGGAACAGAGATCATTCATCAGAGCCAAAGTTTTCATTGATTCAGCATAAAAATAATTGTCTCCAGTGCTAATACAGTTTACTAAAAAAAAAAAAAAGGTGCAGTCATCATATCTCAGAAACTTTTCAAATAACATTAGACAGTAGAATATGTCTAATTCTTACTTCTATTCATTGTTCTATTCCTTACCTCTATTAGGTACTAATGGTTAGGTACTACTAATCTGGTGGTACCAGGTTCAAGTCCCAGTGGTGGGTTTTTTTTTTTTTTTTGGTACCACTACATAAGAAAAAAAAAAGGCCCCGGGATCCACCCAGGCTCTAAAAATAGGTACCAGAGAAATCTGGGAAGGTAAATGCAGCCAGGCATGATACTGACCATATCACACTGTCACATGCCAATGGTCTTGGAAGTACGGGTCTAACACCGTATTGCCGATATGCCTTAATGGCATGGAAATGGGATTTTACCTCTACCTTTATATTTAATGTGTTTTTTAGTTTCACTTTGTGATACACACATTGTTATGTATAATGTTTACATGTTTACAGTGTTATGTATAAATTGTGCAGTTTTTTGGAGGTCATGCTTTGTACTTCAAAGTTTGTCTTCCAGTGTAGTTCTATTTGTGTGCCAGTGTAGTCCTGTTTGTCTTCCAGTGTAGTCCTGTTTGTCTTCCAGTGTAGTTCTGTCTGTCTTCTAGTGTAGTTCTGTTTGTCTTCCAGTGTAGTTCTGTCTGTCTGTGTAGTTCTGTCTGTCTGTCAGTGTAGTTCTGTCTGTCTTCCAGTGTAGTTCTGTTTGTCTTCCAGTGTAGTTCTGTTTGTCTTCCAGTGTAGTTCTGTGTGACCAGAGGTGGGTTTGGACTTTTGGGTAGAGGGAGCAGAGCTGTAGGATTTGCTGTGTAGTGTGGATACTTGTTTCTCCTGTGCAGTTAGGAGTGTGTGACAGGTTGAAATGATAGGTATGCTGACAGTCAGCAGTGTCCAATGTGTGGTTTGAAGATGATGGTTTGTTCTTTACATGAGGAACAGAGATCATTCATCAGAGCCAAAGTTTTCATTGATTCAGCATAAAAATAATTGTCTCCAGTGCTAATACAGTTTACTAAAAAAAAAAAAAAGGTGCAGTCATCATATCTCAGAAACTTTTCAAATAACATTAGACAGTAGAATATGTCTAATTCTTACTTCTATTCATTGTTCTATTCCTTACCTCTATTAGGTACTAATGGTTAGGTACTACTAATCTGGTGGTACCAGGTTCAAGTCCCAGTGGTGGGTTTTTTTTTTTTTTTTGGTACCACTACATAAGAAAAAAAAAAGGCCCCGGGATCCACCCAGGCTCTAAAAATAGGTACCAGAGAAATCTGGGAAGGTAAATGCAGCCAGGCATGATACTGACCATATCACACTGTCACATGCCAATGGTCTTGGAAGTACGGGTCTAACACCGTATTGCCGATATGCCTTAATGGCATGGAAATGGGATTTTACCTCTACCTTTATATTTAATGTGTTTTTTAGTTTCACTTTGTGATACACACATTGTTATGTATAATGTTTACATGTTTACAGTGTTATGTATAATGTTTACATGTTTACAGTGTTATGTGTAATGTTTACAGTGTTGTGTATAATGTTTACATGTTTACAGTGTTATCTATAATGTTTACATGTTTACAGTGTTATGTATAATGTTTACATGTTTACAGTGTTATGTATAATGTTTACAGTGTTATGTATAATGTTTACAGTGTTATGTATAATGTTTACAGTGTTATGTATAATGTTTACATGTTTACAGTGTTATGTATAATGTTTACAGTGTTATGTATAATGTTTACAGTGTTATGTATAATGTTTACATGTTTACAGTGTTATGTATAATGTTTACATGTTTACAGTTTATGTGTAATGTTTACAGTGTTGTGTATAATGTTTACATGTTTACAGTGTTATCTATAATGTTTACATGTTTACAGTGTTATGTATAATGTTTACATGTTTACAGTGTTATGTATAATGTTTACAGTGTTATGTATAATGTTTACAGTGTTATGTATAATGTTTACATGTTTGCAGTGTTATGTATAATGTTTACAGTGTTATGTATAATGTTTACAGTGTTATGTATAATGTTTACAGTGTTATGTATAATGTTTACAGTGTTATGTATAATGTTTATATGTTTACAGTGTTATGTATAATGTTTTCATGTTTACAGTGTTATGTATAATGTTTACATGTTTACAGTGTTATGTATAATGTTTACATGTTTACGGTGTTATGTATAATGTTTACATGTTTACAGTGTTATGTATAATGTTTACAGTGTTATTTGTAATGTTTACAGTGTTATGTATAATGTTTACATGTTTACAGTGTTATGTATAATGTTTACAGTGTTATGTATAATGTTTACAGTGTTATGTATAATGTTTACATGTTTACAGTGTTATGTATAATGTTTACAGTGTTATGTATAATGTTTACAGTGTTATGTATAATGTTTATATGTTTACAGTGTTATGTTTAATGTTTTCATGTTTACAGTGTTATGTATAATGTTTACATGTTTACAGTGTTATGTATAATGTTTACATGTTTACAGTGTTATGTATAATGTTTACATGTTTACAGTGTTATGTATAATGTTTACATGTTTACAGTGTTATGTATAATGTTTACAGTGTTATATATAATGCTTAAAATGCACAACTTTTGCTAGATCCACGTTAAAGTGGTCCAGGTTATTTATTAATTTTTTTTTTTTGTTATAAATAATACTACATCTATAAGTAGCAGTTTTCATCCATGATTACCACCTTCTTGTTCTCCACCTCCTCCTCCCGTTTCTTCTTCTTCTTCTTCTTCTTTGCTCATGGTTGGTCACAGCCCAAGGCTTTTGCCCCACACTCATGTCCTTGTACATGGATACTCGCATGTGTGAGACATTTTTGAGTTGACGTAGGTGGCTCAGTAGTCTGCAGTGGCCTATTCTTAGTTGAAAAATGATGATTTGCTGATGTCTGTTTAGTTGAATCTGGTTCGTTGTTGGATTTCAGTTGTTGCTTCCATTCAGATCTGCACTGGTGCACTGGTTATGGATTATAGCTTTTGCCTCTTGGTAGTTTACTGGTGATTTGTTTGTTCTTGATTGCTGTCAGCTTTTACATTCTTGGCTGACTTTTTGGATAAAATTGCAGCAGTATTCCTTCATAAAAATGTAGTTGTATTTCCCATGTTTAACTTCCTTTATAAGAACATGGGCGCCTGAGTGGCCAGGTGGTTAGTGCACTGGTCTCTTATGGAAAAGGTTGGGGGCTCGAATCTGCCCGGAGGCGCCCCAGTCACCCAGCTGTAGAAATGGGTACCCGACTTCTTTCGGAGTTGGGGAAGGAAAGGCGGCTGACCACATCACACTCTGGTGTGCTGACAGGTCAAGGAAAATATGGGATGTAACACCGTATCCCTGTGTGCCTCTGCGGCATGACCTTTTACCTTTTATAAAAACATATTAAGTCTTTCATTGTAGTATTGGAGAAAAAAATGCCATTATGTTTAACTTCCTAATATCGTTGTATTTTCCCCTCATTGTTTTGCCTTCCTTAATAGTTTTGTAGTGCTAAAGACGCGCTTCAAAAGTGCAGTGCCAACTCAATCCCGGAACAAAAAAAGCAACAACTCACAAGACCTCTCGGAGTCATGACCCAGAAGGGCCCACCCCCCTTAGAGTGTCAGGAATTTAATAGGGCCGAAACACTTGTCTGAGGGGGGGGGGGAAAGGGTACTTCCTCTGATGATCTGAAGGAGTTGTGTTGTTGTTCCGCTCTCTATAGTAGAGAGTTTCTTGCATATCTGTAATATTGTTATGTCTCTCGTAATAATATTTTAGCTGTAATTCTCCATGTTTTACTTCCTTAATAGGAAGTCAGTTATTTGCATGTCCCTTGCGGAACTTTGCCTCCCTAACAGCTCTCCTGTAGGCCTCTCGGTTGTAAGCAAGATGTCCCGCTGCTGCTATGTCCATTTGCAGATTATCAACGATGTCTTGCAGCCATCTTCGCCTTGGTCTTCCTCTCTTTCTTTTGTCCCATTATGTATCCTTCCAAGACTGTCTTCTCTAAAGTATCCTTAATTATGAAATAATAATAATAATGATAATACTAATGATAATAATAATAGTAATAATAATAATATAACATATAATAAATATAATAATGTAGCTCAGTGCTTAAATTACTTTTTAATGTTTTAGAAATATTGTCATCTGTAGTGGAATTAAACACTCGCTGCCTTAGTGATATAAGTGGATGTGCTAATACCATATTATGCCAGCTCTGATGTCCAAGTGCTGGCTTCATCTCAGTTTGATAAATCTGATGTGTAACAGAGTCAACGTATGCGTGCTCCATTGGACGTGCCAGAAAAAAAAATATATTAGGCTGAAATTATGCTCGGTCATGTTCAAGTGTGTATGCTAAATTCTTATCTTATATCTTATATCCTTCCTGTGCCGTTAAACGTCACATAGGGCTCGCAAAGTAGTTCGCCAATTTTTCCTGTCATCGGCGAGTCTTTCAACCTCATCAAGGGATTTTATGCCTGTTAATTTGGCTAAATTAGGCCTGTTTTAAAGGAGGCCCAAATAGATCCAGATTTGGAAGCTGACAGTGAAATTAGAGCTTCTCATTGTGCCCGTCTTCTGTTCATGCTGATGAAGAAGCATAGGATTCTGCTAACAGGTCTTACTCCGCCCCTGAAAACATGCAGTGCGGGTAGATCTGTAGTTTGTCGTAAAGGCGTGTGTATGTGCTTGCTTTTCCTACCCAGTTGTGAAGGAAATCCTCTGTAGAAAAGATGTGTTATCTTGTCGGTAGTTCAGTAAAAGGGCTGATATTAATAAAGATGTCTGTCTTCTTGTAGAGAGGGTGAAGACGTCTGTCCGATGAGGCAATCAGCGACCCGTAACTGATATGCTAGCATCAGGGTTAGCGATCCATAGCTGATATACCAGCGTCAGGGTTAGCGATCCATAGCTGATATGTCAGGGTCAGCGATCCATAGCTGATATGCCAGCGTCAGGGTCAGCGATCCATAGCTGATATGCCAGCGTCAGGGTTAGCGATCCATAGCTGATATGCCAGCTTCAGGGTTAGCGATCCATAGCTGATATACCAGAGTCAGGGTTAGCGATCCATAGCTGATATGCAAGAGTCAGGGTTAGCGATCCATAGCTGATATGCAAGAGTCAGGGTTAGCGATCCATAGCTGATATACCAGAGTCAGGGTTAGCGATCCATAGCTGATATGCCAGCGTCAGGGTTAGCGAACTGTAGCTGACCAAGACCCTGTCCCACCTCTCCGTTGGTATCCACAGTAACAAGCCTAACCTGTCTAACGGGGAAGGGATTGCCATAGTCCCCATGGTGGTGGAGTCTGCTAAAGAAGCATTGCACACCCCCTGCTTTTTACCTGTACTCCTGGATTGATTGAAAAAAGTAGCTGCCATAACCCGCTCCCACGCCGATACGATGCTGTACCTCAACACATCTACAGCATTGGCTGCAAAGAACACCAGCTCGCAGTTACAGGGAGTTCTTGGAGATTCGTCTATACTTCTGACTTTTGATTATTCATGCAGACTGACGTTTGCATTACTTTCCTCTCATGACAGCCAACCTGGAAGTGATTCATTGTCCAGTTTAAGTGCTTGTTTCAGTGAGTGTGGTGTTTGTTTTTGTTGTTCATCTTCCAGGAACTGGGGACATGATGGGGGGTTTTTTTTTGCAGCCGTTGCTGTGAAGATGTTGCGGCACTGCATTATGTCAGAGTGAGAACGGGTTACGGCGACTTTTTTTTTTCAATCCCTGACTGGAACTAGAAAACACAGACATGGATTACTTCTTTACCAGAATCCACTACCATGGGCACTGTCGGAATCCCTGCTCCATTGGTCAGGCTAGGAATGTTACTGGGGATAACCTAGAAGAAGTGGAACAGGGTCTTGATCGGCTGTGATTTGTCAGACCTGGCGCTAGCGTATCAGCTGTTGGTCGCTAAACGCCAAATCGGACACTGAGTGTGGTGTTTAGCATGTCAGCGATATCTGGGGTCCGTCGTCTCATTTGTCACGCACTTCCTCTAGTTCACCATACCCTGTATTATCGTTCTCACAAGGCCATGATTTTTATTGCATATAAATCACCTTTTCGCATGGCACGTCACTTGTATAACGCTTCTGTCTCGATAGAGCCTGTCTGAAGATTATTACTGCTTTTGACCTTTGTCATGTGTCACTTGTTTCCTGTAGGAACTGCAGATTTGAACAGAATCACAGAGCGCGTGACAAATCACACGAGTATATTGGCGACTCTGAAACATTTGTATATGAAGTGAACTGACGGATTCATGAGGACTTTTATTTATTTATTTTTAAAAAGAAACACTACAAGGTCAGTCAGTTATGTGCTGGCTTCACGGGTCAAATAGAAATCTGCAGAGCTAGAAGATCAGCATGAAGACTGAAAGTGTTGTAGAAGCTTAATTACGCTTATATATTATATATTTAAATAAAAAATTAATATAATATATTAGGGTATTATGTATATTAATATATATAATACAATAATGTAATTATAATATATATATATTATATTATATATATATATATATATATATATATATATATATATATTATAATATAAAAATATTATCGGGAAGGAGAGAACGAAAGTAGAGAATAAAAAAAAGATAAGTGTTCCTCAAAATGGGTGTCCCCCCCCCCGGGGTGTTAGGAATATATGGAGTTTTGAGGATGGGATATGGAGCCGCCTCCGCTGGGGAGGGGGGGGGGCGGGACGAAGCATCAGAAAAACAAGTGTTTTGGGGTGGCCCCAGTGATGTGACCTGAGAGACAGAAAAAAAAGGGGGGTTGGGGTGGCAGCGGTCTGAGAAACTTTGAGAACCTCTTATAGAGACAGATATTGTAAGCACAGATCTTAATGATGGAAGTAATAATGCACTACTAGTCATAATCATTTTGAGTGTCCAAGGACCCCAGATAGGCCTGTGGTTTATTATGAAAGCTACAAGTTCAGAATGTAAACGCATACAAGAGTTGTGTCTTTGGTTTTAACATGGCGGAATCGTTTCTTTGAACAAAATGTGTGTGATAAATTTAGAATCAAGTCCTTTAACTGTGATAAGTTTAGAATCAAGTCCTTTAATTGTGATAAGTTTAGAATCAAGTCCTTTAACTGTGATAAGTTTAGAATCAAGTCCTTTAATTGTGATAAGTTTAGAATCAAGTCCTTTAACTGTGATAAGTTTAGAATCAAGTCCTTTAATTGTGATAAGTTTAGAATCAAGTCCTTTAACTGTGATAAGTTTAGAATCAAGTCCTTTAACTGTGATAAGTTTAGAATCAAGTCCTTTAATTGTGATAAGTTTAGAATCGAGTCTGTTAACTGTGATAATTTTAGAACCAAGTCTGTTAACTATGATAAGTTTAGAATGAGAAAAAAGTGTCATGTCCGTCCTGCCACATGTCTGATTGTTTTAGCTGGAACAGGATGCGATTGCACTTTTTTTAAAAGCAATTTTTTGTTCTGGTTTTGTTGTTGTCGTTGTTCCCATTTCCTGTGCTGTAACACAATATGGGGCGTATATAACCAGGGAAAACAATGTGAACTATGCTGGCGTGCAAGGTGTCGTGCTGTGGTTGTATACGGACTATTTACATTTGTGATATTACTACTCTTGTAAAGTACTGTTTTTTTTAAATAAAAGGGTTACTTAATTAACTCTTTCACTCCTTAATCAATTTCCATTCTCTGCCAGAAAAATTGTGATGATAAATTTTGGTAAAAAGAAACATTAGAAGGAAGTTACTCTATAATTTAAAAATATGAGTTGGATTAGAAATATGGTACTTTTAATTTTGTTAAGATTTTGCCAAAAAGAAATGGCCGCGAGCATTGGTTCACTGAGGCGAGCAAGGTCGGTGTTGCTTTTGAGTGAAGGAGTTGACCTAAGGTGTACTTTAATGATACGTTTGGAATGAACGGATGAGTTCGTTCTGTATCCTGGACTAGGGACCTAGCACACTCCCAGTACCACTCAGCGTATAAGAAACAGGGTCTTGACCGGCTTCAGGTCCCTAGTCAGCTAGACGAACGAGATATGGGTTTGTATAGTTCGCAGAATGGTGGAAAGTATTGGGAAAACTGGTTCTGCAGTTTGTGGAAGGGCATCGTCCCACTTCTTGTGTAGAGGTAGTGCACAAGAAGCGGATTGTACACTCGGAAACTCTATCAGCATTCAGACGCTAAGACTGATCCGATGAAATAGCCCAAGAAGCTAAGCTCTGCTGTTCAATACAGGAAGTAAAAGACCACCGAATGTAACCAAGGGACATAACTGCAGGTATAGCTTATAAACATTTATGAAGAAGGCTTCTTTTCTCAAGATTTCTAAAGGTATGTACGATGAAATAAAAAAAAACCAAATTATAGATTCTTATTTTTCTTTCACGTCAAAGCTGCTTTATCTACACTTTGTACAAGTTACTCGTACATCTTTCTCCTTTGCCTCTTCAGATACGGGGGCTGTTTGTAGCAAGGGATTTCCACTTTTGTTGGTCCATTGCCATCTTCTTAACTATTTCCCCAAGTCAGTTCTTTGTTTAGCAGCCATTTCTCTGCTGTATGTTTCCATGTCTCTTTGGATTGTCTCTTGTTTCTTTTACCCCGTGGAGTTCACTTCAGATCCGTTCGTGGTAAAGATTAGTTTATCATTCTTTTAACGTATGCTACAGGGCATCTTGCTTACAACCGAGAGGTCTACAGGAAAGCTGTTAGGGAGGCAAAGTTCCGCAAGGGACATGCAAATGACTGACTGACTGACAGTATTTGGTGAAGGGTATTTAAACCTATATATAACTCTGAATTATTATATCAGAGTTAGGTCCATGATGGTTGTGTGTGTAGAATCTTCTAGTTGTTATACGTATCCGTGATTTGAAGTTCATTCTCTACTCATGGAAAGTATGTTTTGTGGTCTGAGTGTGAAACTAAAACTTCAGTTCAGGTGATTTGGAGTTTGACTGTTAAGTGAGAATATGGTGTAGTCTTGTCGTTGTCAGAAATGTAGTTGTGATAGTTATTAGTCGTGAGTTTAAGTATGTTATATTTGATAGTTTGCTTGAATTATTATGATAGATAGAGGTGTATGGTGCAGTTTTACAAGGCGACAGAGGGAGTGAGTCTCCACCCAGCTGGAATTAACAATGTCTTCAGCTTCCTTTAACTTCTTTAGTTTTCCACTTTTTCTCTGCGATTTATACTCTGCTTTCCTGTTTCTTTCTAATAGCTTCCCACTGCCATCTTCTCTTCTTCTCTGGCGTCCTATAGGTGTCTATTGCCCCTCAGGGTCTTGTCCTTCATTCACCAGTTTCATATTATCTCCCTGCTTCCCTTGGGTTTCCCCACCACGATTTGCGTCTCTAGCGCCTTCCTTTACCGTACCAAAACCTCGTAGTTTCCTATTTATAAAAAATTGTTCCTACAGATGTTTATGGTCCCTTCTGTTCGTTCTTCATTCATTATCTCTCCGCTCTCCACCCCCCCCCACACCTGCTCCTCTAGCGGCCTACACGTGTCTGTTGCCCTTCCCTCCCCCACCCCACCTTTCGTCTTTCGATAGCTGCTTATTTCCGATTGGCTTTATCCGCTATCCTTTGTCGTCCCCACCTCCCTGTGGTCTTATGCCTCGTCAGTGGGACACATATTCTTGTGTTTCCTACATAGGAGGATGCCACTAGTTTTTCTGTTAGTTTTATGTCGTGTTTTGTTTGCGTATGTAATCTTCGGAAAAGGCTCACGCCGAAATATTGGATGTTGTATGTTTTTCATTTATACATTCTCATCTTATACTTTCTATTCGTTTTTTTTCTCTCACTACTCACTCCTTCTGCCGCCTTGTAAAACTGCACCATACACCTCTATCTACCTTTATTATTTGAACCCCTTTTACTGCAGTCACCATCCCTTTTATGTGAATTATTATGGCGCTGTCTCAGTAACTTAGCTAGTCAGCAGCCCGGAATTATATTGTGTTGGAGTATGGATGATGGAATCATCTTTGACATATTTTCGTCATCATCATCATCGTCATCATCGTCATCATCATCACGTAATAAACGAATGTGAGATGACAAGGTAACGCAGTCTTGATAGTTAATCCAGTGTGCCAGTTTATGAACGTCCTGGGATTGTCCTGTAAAGAGTATATCACCCCAGGGAGTCTTCCGTCGCCTTGTGTCTGCATATCTGTAAGTTAGTCATCCACAAGTGACACAGTCTGCACGCGTGTTTTATCACGTAACAAACAACAACAATTCGTTTTCCTGTAGTTAATCCATCACCACATCACCCTTTCAATAGCTGTCGACAATGTTTGTCATACATCCTTTGTTCGAAGTCTTTTCTGTGCGCAAGCCTCTTTGTCTAAACTTGCTAAGATCGTACCCAGACTTCTGTTATATTTTAGTGAAGATAAAAGATAAGATTCCAGATTCCACGCCATTAAGGCATATTGGGCATACGATGTTAGGCCCGTATTTCCAAGACCTTCGCCACATGAAAGTGTGATATGGTTAGTATCATGCTTAGGCGCATTTACCTTGACAGGTTTCTCTGGTGCCTACTTTTAGAGGCTGGGAGTACCCCGGTACCATTTTAGTGTGTGCCGGAAAAAAAATCTCACTGTTGGGACCTGAATCTGGCACGACCGGATTAGTAGATCGTGCATCCAACCACTCAGCCAACCTGGTCGCCCAGTCATTCAGCCAACCTGGTCGCCCAACCACTCAGCCAACCTAGTCGCCTAATCACTCGGCCAACCTGGTCGCCCAAACACTCAGCCAACCTGGTCGCTTAATCACTCAGCCAACCTGGTCGCCCAGTCACTCAGCCAACCTGGTCGCCCAACCACTCAGCCAACCTGGTCACCTAATCACTCAGCCAACCTGGTCACCTAATCACTCAGCCAACCTGGTCACCTAACCACTCAGCCAACCTGGTCACATAACCACTCAGCCAACCTGGTCACCTAATCACTCAGCCAACCTGGTCACCTAATCACTCAGCCAACCTGGTCACCTAATCACTCAGCCAACCTGATCACCTAATCACTCAGCCAACCTGGTCACCTAATCACTCAGCCAACCTGGTCACCTAATCACTCAGCCAACCTGGTCACCTAATCACTCAGCCAACCTGGTCGCCTAGTATGTATTAGAGCACGAGGAAACGTTTGGCAGTTTCTAGTCGCCATTGTCATAATCTGTCGTCATTGTTATCATAACCAGATAGCATGGCAGATTTTGAAGAAAAAAGTGAAGCGACTGTATTTCTCACGTGAATAGATAGATGTGTGCTATTCCAAGATGTGTGAACGCGACTGCATTTAGTGTTGGATAGAAGTTCTGTGTACAAACTTCTCAGATAAATGGATCTGTTTCCTGTTTCGCTTTATCGCCGTGTTTCTCATGTGAAAGAATTTCTTTCCGATGATTATAACTCTCCTACAAGCATAGCCCACGTTTTGGCAGACTTCATTTTCCAGAATTTCGGATTTTTCTGGGATAAAATTCTGGATAATTTGTATTGCACTATATTCGCACATTCATTTTCCAGACGCCAGGAGTAAGTCACGAAATGTCCGTCAGTTGTCTAGTTTTAAAAATATATTTTGTGCATTGCGTTTTGTTTATACACAGTGTTTGTATATTGTTTTGGGGGATGAAGACGTCTGTCCGATGAGGCAATCGTAGACCCATAGCTGATGTGCTAGTGTCAGGGTTAGCGAACCATAGCTGACCAAGACCCTGTCCCATCTCTCCATTGGTACCCCCAGTAACAGGCATAGCCTGGCTAACGGGGCAGGGATTGCCATAGCCCCCACGGTGGTGGAGTCTGCTAAAGAAGCATTGCACACCCCTGGCTTGTTAACAGTACTCTGGGACTGAAAAAAAACAATAGCTGCCATAACCCGCTCTTCCACGCCGATACGATGCTGTGCCGGAACACCTCTATAGCAACGGCTGCGAAGAACAGCAGCTCGCAGTTACAGGGAGATTGCACAAACAAACAGACAAACAAACGTGTATGATTTTACACTGGCTGTTGTCACAGTCATGTACGCTATGATAGTTGAGTCGGTTAGGTGATTAAAAAAAATGTCCCACCTTTGAGACTTGGTACGAAAATGAAGGCCAGTCGATGGATCTAGGACGTTCACATTGTCGAGGGTGATGTGGTGGGCATCAGCCCTGACCAGCTTTCCTTCCCTAGCTCCAGAAGGAGCCAGGTACCTATTTCTACAGCCTGAGTGACCTTGGCGCCTTGGGCCGGATTTGAACCACAAACCTCCACGTGAGAGACTAGCGCGCATCTTTTCTAGCAGACAAAGCGGAGTACGTGGGTTGGTGTGTTTTCATATGTGTATGCTAGTATGCAGCGATATGTGTATATATGTTGAGGAAGGGGCGGGCTGTATTTACATTGAAGACACCACGAAGAAAAGAAAACGTGCGATGCTGTCATCATGAAGATCAGAGGTCGGGCAGCCTTTGAAAGGAACTGTCCGAGGCCACCGCTGTTGCATGTTAGCACGCGACACAAGCGAGGAAATGCCTGCACAAAATGAGCTCACATTGAAAGACTTAGATCGGCTTAAGCTACAGTAGAACTATAACTGTCACCTAAGCTGCTTTGAAGTGCATGCGAACGTATGTGCGTGCTTAGCATATTAAACTGCTTGCTTGAACGTGTATGTTTTCATATATACTTCATTTTGACAAGTGTACGCTAGGGACAAAGGCGAAAGATGTACGATTAACTTGTACAAAGTGTAGGTAAACCAGTTTTGACGTGAAAGAAGAATAAGAATCTGTAATTTTTTTTTTGAAGTTTCGTCATACACACCTTCCTCTTACAAGAAATCTTGAGAAAGGAAGCATTGTCTTTCATAAATGTTTCTAAGCTATACCTGCAGTTACGTTCCTTGGTTACATTGAGTGGTATTTTACTTCCTGGATTGAACAGTAGAGCTCGGAATTAAACTTCTCCACTCTGTGACAAACATAGCCTGGAATTAAACTTATCCACGCTATGAAAAACAAAGCCTGGAATTAAACTTATCCACGCTATGACAAATATAGCCTGGAATTAAACTTATCCACGCTATGAAAAACATAGCCTGGAATTAAACTTATCCACGCTATGAAAAACATAGCCTGGAATTAAACTTATCCACGCTATGACCAATATAGCTTGGAATTAAACTTATCCACGCTATGACCAATATAGCTTGGAATTAAATTTATCCACACTATGACAAACATAGCCTGGAATTAAACTTATCCACGCTATGACCAATATAGCTTGGAATTAAACATCTCCGCGCTATGACAAATATAGCTTGGAATTAAACTTATCCACGCTATGACAAATATAGCTTGGAATTAAACTTATCCACGCTATGACAAACGTAGCGCGATATTAAACTTATCCACGCTATGACAAACGTAGCGCGATATTAAACTTCTCCAGGTGCGAGATAGCGCAATTCGTTAGTACACTATTCTCTCGTGGCTAGACGGTTGCTCGTCCAACCGGAGTCCCTGGTTCGAATCCCAGGTAATTCTCTTGTGATTTTTCCTTCTCTCACGTCACACTAAAGTGCTTTGTCTACGATTTTTTTCGAGGTCTAATCCTACAAAACTGTGTTCTCTTGCTATAACAAACATAGCGCGGTATTAAACTTCTCCAGTATTGAAGAACTACATGAAATATATTCTGCTATGTATAAGTCTGAGATCTAAATAGCAAGTAACTATGTTCATAATGTTTTTTGTTTGTTTGTTAGAGCTTGGTTTATCGGGGGGTCGGGGTGGGGCGGAGGAAATACGGTTTAATTTGTTCATTTTAAAACAAATCAAGCCTTTTAATTGTTATGGTGAGAAACTTAGATGATACCTGTAAACCTTTTTGGTTTTAGAAACATGAAGATAACTTATTAAAAAAATAATTACATTTGTTTTGTACTGGGGTTTGGAGATCCAGTTTTTAAACTGCAGCATAGCCTCCATTTTACGTATTGCGTCTTTTTCCTGGTATAAAAAAAAATAGCACGTGTGTTTATTATAACGTTGTTTATGCTGTCTTGGGTTTTTTTGTGTGTGTGTCTGGTAGTTGATAATTTTGGATGCATCAGCAGCAGGGCATCTTGTTTACAACCGAAAGCCTGCAGGATAGCTGTTAGGGAGGTAAAGTTACAGAAGGGCCGTGCAAGTGACTGACTGAGTTGACAGTTGAGAGGAAGTCTTTCCGGTTTTCTAAATCATCACAGATATCTGAAGTTTCTTTTATATATATATAAAACTCCCCTGGGATTTCCATCACATGCTGCAAGAGTTTGAAGTGTCAGTGCTTTCTCATATCAAAGCCATTCAGTATTTGAGGCGGGGATGCCAGCAGATGTCCCACGTTGCCTTTGTTGTCCTAGGGAAGTCCCAGGTGCTCCTTTTATTGAGGCCGGGTTGACCCCGGTGACGTGTGGTCCGAAAAAAAGGTTTCCACCGAGTGAGAAATCGAACCAGGGACCTTCTGATCGAGTGCACTAGCTGCTACACCATTGCGACACTATCTGTCTGTTTGTCTAACTTACTGTCTGTCTGTCTAACTTACTTACTGTCTGTCTACCTTACTGTTTGTCTGTCAAACTTACTGTCTGTCTGTCTCTGTGTCTAACTTACTGTCTGTCTAACTTACTGTCTGTCTGTATAACTTAATATCTGTCTAACTTACTATCTGCCTGTCTATCTATTTGTCTGCCTATCTATAAATATCTGTATGTCTGTTTACCTATGTATTTAAATGTCTGTCTGCATCTATCTATCTATCTATCTATCTATCTATCTATCTATCTATCTATCTATCTATCTATCTATCTATCTATCTATCTATCTGTCTGTCTGTCTGTCTGTCTGTCTGTCAGTCTGCCTATCTATCTATCTATCTATCTATCTATCTATCTATCTATCTATCTATCTATCTATCTATCTATCTATCTATCTATCTATCTGTTTGTCTGTCTGTCTTTCTGTCTGTCTGTTATCAACTCTCCGAACTTTTAACTGGTATAATGGGCGGATTTTTGCGCGCGAATACAGTTAGCATCGCTTTCCTACCCCTGTTTTCCGATTCGTGTTTTTCGACTCCTCCTTTCCGGCGATTCTTTGTCCAGACCCTTGGTCCAGCGCAGTGGTTTTTAACCCTTTTTGTGCCATCGACCCCTTTTCTTTCTTGAGAACAGCCATGGAGCCTTCATTAACCCTTTCCTATCCTGAATAGATTTAGCTTATTTACAGCTTTGTATACCTTTTATGTTTTAATTGACTGTAAAATTTCCAACTTTTCTGGACCTCAGAGTTAATTTATAGAGAACATTTAGCGATGAACATGTCAGCTAACTTGAATAAGTTATAGCTTTTCTATTTAATCTGTAAAAAAAAAATTGTTCCGGTGTAATAAATCCTTGACAGAGGATAGGAAAGGGTTAAAATTAAAGCTATAAAAGAACCCAGGTAATACTAAGAATTATTTTTTAACTGAGCCATTGCATTTACTGGTTTTTGGATTTCCCCAATTCCCCCCCCCCCCCCAATACCTTTGTGGATTCCCTGGGAGTTCATGGATCCCCAGGCTAAGAACCTTCAGTCCAGTGACTTCTTGTCGTAAATTTATAAATATGTTTTTAGACTTTATTATAGGGCCTGCTTATTTAATGTAACTACTGAATGAATGAATGAACAAATTTGTCTGTCTACAAATATCAGTCTATTATCATATTTTTATATGTTTTAAAACATGCCTGCCTGCTGACAGTGAAGTACTATATATTCACCCCTCCCTCCGTCTCCTGTCTCTCTCTCATGAAATTCGTTTTACGTCAGTTTGGCTTTCCGACGGGATGAGAGCCATCAGTATGTTTTTTCCCATAATACATTCACAGCGTTGTGTACTGTGCACTCCAGCGGTTCCTAGACTTTTTCAAACGAAAAAACACAGACTTCTGTCGCGGCACACCTGTGTTGTTAATGCTGGACTCTCGTGCAGTAACCAGCATATTTTAGCGCTTTTTAAAAATTATTATAAAGTACAAAACAAACCAAAAATTAAGGACTTCGTTTAGAAATAAAAATTACTCCTACAATGCGACACTTAAGACTGATGTAGCTTGCATATCTTTTCAATTCTGGCTTTAGTGTCCGGGCATGAACCTCATAGATCGGCTTGAACGTTCGACAGACGAACCCTGGAACTTGATTTTTAAAATTATCCAATGTCAAAAATGCCCGCCGACAGTGGAAATGGAAACTATGGTAGCGTTGAATGATCCAGATACTGGCTGAGGTAATAGTCTTTAAAAAAAATATCCAGGTTACGAAATGTAACGGCACATTTACAAGATTTTTCGGCACATTACAGTTCCGCGACACAAGAGAGAGAGAGAGGGAGAGGGGGAAGGGAGGGAGAGGGGAGGGAGACTGAGAGAGGGGAAAGAGAAGGGATGAGAAAGAGGGGGAGGGAGAGAGGGGAAAGAGGGAAGAAGATGGGAAAGAGAGAGGGAGGGAGGGGGAAAGAGGGAGGGAGGAGGAAAGAGAGGGGATGAGAGGGAGGGAGACAGAGAGGGAGGGAGACAGAGAATGAGGGAGAGAAAGAGAGAATTGTTTTACACACCGTTTGGGAATCCCTGATGTATTCTCATATGACTACTTACAGGTAGATAGTTTTATAATGCTTTCAAGGGTAGTTTCCATCTCACAGATGGTGGGTACCCAGGAAAGTATCCTGGCCTAGGACAGAACCGGTGTAACATATGAAAAGCACTCCCCTAGCGGGACTTGAGTCTGGTGCCAGTCCTGGCCGGAATAGATATCACTCCAGAGTTAGTCATGCCTACTCTCCTCGTGCAGGAAGCACTCGAGAGTCATCGCTGCCTGGGCACGAAACACTTGACATAAATTTAATTCTGAAATTACTGATGTTCGTATAAGTTCTTCCCTTGCCGTTAAATGTCACATAGGGCCCGCATAATAGTTCGGCGAGTTTTTCAATCTCTCCGTCACGGGATGTTATGCCCGCTTAGCCACAAGAAGACAGCACACCATTCACTTCGCTGGAAAAATGAGATGAATAACTGAGACCATAAGTGCCTAGAGTAAAATCTGATAATGCCAGACATGAATACTTTGTAAAGAGCACAAGTAAAGCTGCCAGTCAGCGTTTGACTGATGGTTCAGTTGCTGTACCTTGAGAGATGTCTTGACTCTTTCACTCCTGGACTAATTTCCATGCTAAGCCATAATACATTTTGATGAGAAACTTTGGTAGAAAGAATCTGGAAGGAAGTTACTTTGTAATTTTAAAATACGGGTTGGGTTAGAAATGTGCTAGCCTACTAATTTGGCCTCTCTTAACAATGTCCTATTTAGAGTTTCACGCGGTCAACCTTTTTTTCTTCAGCCTGTTGTGTTCCACTTGATAGCTTGTTTGGGGATCCCCTGATTGCTTATTCTCATCACGTTATCGACATATGTCCATCTTCTTTTCCTGGTAACCCTTGTTCTGTCTTATCTCTGCGTTGTTCTTGAATTCGTTCCACTTTATACTGAGAATTTAAGTTATACACATTAATCATTAATTTTTCATGGTGTAACAAACTTCATTACATATTAATCATTAATTTTTCATGGTGTAACAAACTTCGTTCTCATATGAACGTTTAGTGTTTTTAACGCTTTTTTGAAACAAATTTTTTTTAAAAAGTGAAAATGAATTTTTTAAAAAAGCATACTTTCATTTATTATTCACCACGCTTAATCATGGAACAGCCCAACTCTGTCTTGGGAAGATAATTCGAAATGAATTGATTTGTCTCTTCTATGGGGCCATTTAAAAACAGAAATAGTTTCTGTGGTACAGAAGGCTAAATACTATAACATAGTTACAGGCTGTACTTCAGATGTTATCTAAATACTATAACATAGTTACAGGCTGTATCCCAGATGTTATAGTTTCTGTGGTACATAAAGCTAAATACTGTAACATAGTTACAAGCTGTACTCCAGGTGTTAGTTTCTGTGATACATAAAGCTAAATACTATAGCATAGTTACAGGCTGTATTCCAGGTGTTATAGTTTCTGTGGTACAGACAGCTAAATACTATAACATGGTTACAGGCTGCATTCCAGGTGTTATAGTTTCTGTGGTACAGAAAGCTAAATACTATAACATAGTTACAAGCTGTACTCCAGGTGTTATAGTTTCTGTGGTACAGAAAGCTAAATATCATGACATAGTTACAAGCTGTACTCCAGGTATTATAGTTTCTGTGGTACAGAAAGCTAATTATAGCATAGTTATAGGCTGCACACCAAATGTAAGTCTTATTGAACAATCTTATTGAATAATTAACACTATTTGCAAAATTTGTTAATACAGAGCCAAATGATATCAATATATGAGTGTTTTCTTGGTTTCGCTCCCGTAAAAGCCACCACAGGCTGAGTGTTAAGCTGAATGTATTCTTAGACAGTTCTCAGACATGAACGTTCCAGTAGCAAGCATGCGTTGCCGTTGTACGAGGGTTAACCAGATATGGAAGGAAGATATTCAGGAGTTCAACAGCTTATTAGAGATTTTGAACCGTCGAGCGTATCTTTTAGTCCCTTGTTGTTCTTATTAACTCATTAGATGCCGCAATCTCATCCACAGAAGAAGTTTTATTATTATTATTTAAAAAACAGTTTAGAAACTGTAGATGGTTTTTATGAGCGTCAACATTTTGTTGAAGAATCGGTATAAAAACATATTACAACTCCAACGATCAAGCCACTAAGTACCACCCGCTGCGAATGTAGAGTCGAAACCATTTCGCCATTTAAGTTGTTTTGACGAATTTTATGTTTTGATACAAATTGCTGATGACGAGTCATTGGACAAAATGACAAGACGTGAAACGTTTACCCTCAATATCAGAGATTTTAAATTATGATGTTGTCATGTTATATGTTTTAACTGAAGTCAGTGTTGCTTGTGAACTTATTTTACGCTCAGCAATGGCCGAAACTTGGATGGACTCGCCATGATTTCATTTGAGCATGAAATCGGTAAAAGTAGGCTATCCTGACATCTTCCTGGTTTTGGTAGATATGAAAGTAAGGGAACTTTGCTTTTAAACGCTTAATCTTTACTTAGAACAATAGAAGTGTAAATAACATGAAGACTTGTGTGCTAAAAACTAAAACATATATAAACCGTTTTTTTTTCTTTTTGTGTGGTTTAAAAGCTTTTCGTTCCACATGAGATGAGTATTAAGACGATGTAAATAATATATCTACATTCATTTATTTTAATTGTTTCCCATTTTGTAATACATTTATAGATTATTTTGTGATCTTTTATTTAGACATTGTTATTAATGCTGTTTGAAATTACTAGTTCAACATGATGAAGCTTACGTACCAAATCGTTTTTTTCTTTTTCGTATTTAGTATTAATATGAGAACTGGGTGGGGGGTGGGGGGCAAGGGGTGCTGCAAGGGGAAGCACGTATTCCTAGGTTCAGACCTGTTTGTAACAGGTCAAAATGACTGGAGAAAGAATGAAAATGTGTTCGTCTTTTACTTAAACTATACGCAAAACATTACCGCTGTCTGTGATTGAGCACGTAAACAGAATAGACGGAAAACGTTTGTAATATGCATAATACGAGGTATATAGTGTTAATGTTGCTACTCTATGCAGATCTGTCATGTGACACGTGTAAACATCTTTCTGATTATTAACGTGTTTAATATGTATATATTTTCGGTTTGTGAATGCGTGTACTGTATGTAAATATCTAATATTATTCCACAGAGTAGCTGTACGCTGTGTCATTATTAAAACTTTTATTATTGCATTCAAGTGTCTTACTGCAAGATGCTGGTGGACTTGCCAAGACCGTATTGCATTCAGGTGTCTTACTGCAAGATGCTGGTGAACTTGCGCAAGACCGGGGGGTGGGGGGCAAGGGGTGCTGCAAGGGGAAGCACGTATTCCTAGGTTCAGACCTGTTTGTAACAGGTCAAATGACTGGAGAAAGAATGAAAATGTGTTCGTCTTTTACTTAAACTATACGCAAAACATTACCGCTGTCTGTGATTGAGCAAGTAAACAGAATAGACGGAAAACGTTTGTAATATGCATAATACGAGGTATATAGTGTTAATGTTGCTACTCTATGCAGATCTGTCATGTGACACGTGTAAACATCTTTCTGATTATTAACGTGTTTAATATGTATATATTTTCGGTTTGTGAATGCGTGTACTGTATGTAAATATCTAATATTATTCCACAGAGTAGCTGTACGCTGTGTCATTATTAAAACTTTTATTATTGCATTCAAGTGTCTTACTGCAAGATGCTGGTGGACTTGCCAAGACCGTATTGCATTCAGGTGTCTTACTGCAAGATGCTGGTGAACTTGCGCAAGACCGTATTGCATTCAGGTGTCTTACTGCAAGATGCTGGTGAACTTGCGCAAGACCTTATTGCATTCAGGTGTCTTACTGCAAGATGCTGGTGAACTTGTGCAAGACCTTATTGCATTCAGGTGTCTTACTGCAAGATGCTGGTGAACTTGCGCAAGACCGTATTGCATTCAGGTGTCTTACTGCAAGATGCTGGTGAACTTGCGCAAGACCGTATTGCATTCAGGTGTCTTACTGCAAGATGCTGGTGAACTTGCGCAAGACCGTATTGCATTCAGGTGTCTTACTGCAAGATGCTGGTGAACTTGCGCAAGACCGTATTGCATTCAGGTGTCTACTGCAAGATGCTGTGAACTTGCGCAAGACCGTATTGCATTCAGGTGTCTTACTGCAAGATGCTGGTGAACTTGCGCAAGACCGTATTGCATTCAGTGTCTTACTGCAAGATGCTGGTGAACTTGCGCAAGACCGTATTGCATTCAGGTGTCTTACTGCAAGATGCTGGTGAACTTGCGCAAGACCGTATTGCATTCAGGTGTCTTACTGCAAGATGCTGGTGAACTCGCGCAAGACCGTATTGCATTCAGGTGTCTTACTGCAAGATGCTGGTGAACTTGCGCAAGACCGTATTGCATTCAGGTGTCTTACTGCAAGATGCTGGTGAACTTGCGCAAGACCGTATTGCATTTAGGGAGGCTGTGAGAGGGACAGCGTTCTGGAAATGGCATGTCACATGAATGATATTACAATATTACAATAAGCGACACAAAGCTAACATGCTGGTGTCGGGGTTGACGAACCATAGCTGACATGCTGGCGTCGGGGTTGACGAACCATAGCTGACATGCTGGCGTCGGGGTTGACGAACCGTAGTTGACATGCTGGCATCGGGGTTGACGAACCATAGCTGACATGCTGGCGTCAGGGTTGACGAACCATAGCTAACATGCTGGCGTCGGGGTTTACGAACCATAGCTGACATGCTGGCGTCGGGGTTTACGAACCATAGCTGACATGCTGGCGTCGGGGTTTACGAACCATAGCTGACATGCTGGCGTCGGGGTTGACGAACCATAGCTGACATGCTGGCGTCGGGGTTGACGAACCATAGCTGACATGCTGGCGTCAGGGTTGACGAACCGTAGCTGACATGCTGGCGTCAGGGTTGACGAACCGTAGCTGACATGCTGGCGTCGGGGTTGACGAACCATAGCTGACATGCTGGCGTCAGGGTTGACGAACCATAGCTGACATGCTGGCGTCAGGGTTGACGAACCATAGCTGACATGCTGGCGTCAGGGTTGACGAACCATAGCTGACATGCTGGCGTCAGGGTTGACGAACCATAGCTGACCAAGACCCTGTCCCCATCTCTCCGTTGGTAACAGGCCTAGCTTGGCTAACGGGAAGGGGTCGCCATTAGTCTCCATGGTGGTGGAGTCTGTTGAAGAAGTATTACGCACACCTGTTATCTAGCTGTACTCAGGAATGAAAATAAAAACTGGCATGGCCCGCTCTCAATCCGACACGATATTGTGTTCTGGCCAAATACTATAAGAAATGACATCTTGTTAAGAGAGACAGACATGACACTATAGTCGACAGTGATTGAAATGAGGAAGTGGAGAAGGATTGACTGGATTATGGGAATGACAGACAGATACCTATTATGAACAGCTTTAATATGGACTCTACAGGGTAAAGGAAACATAGGTCGACCCAAGGAGCCATGGAGACGTACATCAGAGAAAATGCTATTAAACAAAGGACTGATATGGGAGATAGCGAAGGACAGACAAAAGGAGAGAGAGAGAGAGGGAGACAGGGAGAGCGAGGGAGGGAGGGAGGGAGAGAAAGAGAGGGAGGGAGACAGAGGGAGAGAGAATTGCTTTAATAAATCACATTCGTGTCACGCGGCGTGGGTCATGGTCCCGTCAGTATAACCACTTTAGACTCGCTTATATCGTGTGGAGGGTGTCTGAGTGGCGAAGTGGTTAGTGCACTGGTCTCTCATGGCCAAGGTCGGGGGTTCGAATCCGGCCGGAGGCACCCCAGTCACCCAGCTGTAGAAATGGGTACCCGACTTCTTCTGGAGTTGGGGAAGGAAAGGCAGCCAGGCGTGATACTGACCATATCACCCTCTAGTGGGCTGACGAACCATAGGTCAAGGAAAATATGGCCACTAACACCATATCCCTATGTGCCTCTAAGGCATGAGAGGGTTACCCTATATCGTGTGGAAGAAAAAAAAAAAGGTGGGGGCGGGGAGAATGTGATAATAAATGTGACACTTTATCACAGTACATTAACCAGTGTCTACTCTAATAGAAAAGGTTACGCGTCTGGAAATGTGAGACCAAAGTTCATTAAAAAAAATGTTTGTTTTAAATAACCGCAAGATACAAGTATATTATTGTTAGTAGGTCAACATCCGTTTCTTTCAGTACCAAATATGTATACTTATATAAGCTTTGTATGTCCATTTTTATGGTGTAATTTGTAAGGATTTTTTACAGGGCGGGTGTAAATGCCTGCCATTGTTTGTTACTTTTCTACGTACACAGGTTGTCTGGATATTTGGGATTACACGTAAGTGTGATATGATGTATTAATTATTTGGTATTATGTATCACTGTATGATTGGTTAATCTAACATTTCATATAGTTCTCGCGTGTATAATTGGATGTTAAGTAAGCAGAACAAGTGTAGCGTGTACTTCTGACATATTTTATGTTTTGTGCTGACGTCACAAGCTGTCAGTGCTCTTCGGTATAATTTTAGGCATATTTTCTGTTACAGTAAGTATCTAGAAATTGGTTATTTGGTGTATAATTTGACTTTATTCATAATACACGCTGACATGCTGGCGTCGGGGTTGACGAACCGTAGTTGACATGCTGGCATCGGGGTTGACGAACCATAGCTGACATGCTGGCGTCAGGGTTGACGAACCATAGCTAACATGCTGGCGTCGGGGTTTACGAACCATAGCTGACATGCTGGCGTCGGGGTTTACGAACCATAGCTGACATGCTGGCGTCGGGGTTTACGAACCATAGCTGACATGCTGGCGTCGGGGTTGACGAACCATAGCTGACATGCTGGCGTCGGGGTTTACGAACCATAGCTGACATGCTGGCGTCAGGGTTGACGAACCGTAGCTGACATGCTGGCGTCAGGGTTGACGAACCGTAGCTGACATGCTGGCGTCGGGGTTTACGAACCGTAGCTGACATGCTGGCGTCAGGGTTGACGAACCGTAGCTGACATGCTGGCGTCAGGGTTGACGAACCATAGCTGACATGCTGGCGTCAGGGTTGACGAACCATAGCTGACATGCTGGCGTCAGGGTTGACGAACCATAGCTGACCAAGACCCTGTCCCCATCTCTCCGTTGGTAACAGGCCTAGCTTGGCTAACGGGAAGGGGTCGCCATTAGTCTCCATGGTGGTGGAGTCTGTTGAAGAAGTATTACGCACACCTGTTATCTAGCTGTACTCAGGAATGAAAATAAAAACTGGCATGGCCCGCTCTCAATCCGACACGATATTGTGTTCTGGCCAAATACTATAAGAAATGACATCTTGTTAAGAGAGACAGACATGACACTATAGTCGACAGTGATTGAAATGAGGAAGTGGAGAAGGATTGACTGGATTATGGGAATGACAGACAGATACCTATTATGAACAGCTTTAATATGGACTCTACAGGGTAAAGGAAACATAGGTCGACCCAAGGAGCCATGGAGACGTACATCAGAGAAAATGCTATTAAACAAAGGACTGATATGGGAGATAGCGAAGGACAGACAAAAGGAGAGAGAGAGAGAGAGGGAGACAGGGAGAGCGAGGGAGGGAGGGAGGGAGAGAAAGAGAGGGAGGGAGACAGAGGGAGAGAGAATTGCTTTAATAAATCACATTCGTGTCACGCGGCGTGGGTCATGGTCCCGTCAGTATAACCACTTTAGACTCGCTTATATCGTGTGGAGGGTGTCTGAGTGGCGAAGTGGTTAGTGCACTGGTCTCTCATGGCCAAGGTCGGGGGTTCGAATCCGGCCGGAGGCACCCCAGTCACCCAGCTGTAGAAATGGGTACCCGACTTCTTCTGGAGTTGGGGAAGGAAAGGCAGCCAGGCGTGATACTGACCATATCACCCTCTAGTGGGCTGACAGGTCAAGGAAAATATGGCCACTAACACCATATCCCTATGTGCCTCTAAGGCATGAGAGGGTTACCCTATATCGTGTGGAAGAAAAAAAAAAGGTGGGGGCGGGGAGAATGTGATAATAAATGTGACACTTTATCACAGTACATTAACCAGTGTCTACTCTAATAGAAAAGGTTACGCGTCTGGAAATGTGAGACCAAAGTTCATTTTAAAAAATGTTAGTTTTAAATAACCACAAGATACAAGTATATTATTGTTAGTAGGTCAACATCCGTTTCTTTCAGTACCAAATATATATACTTATATAAGCTTTGTATGTCCATTTTTATGGTGTAATTTGTAAGGATTTTTTACAGGGCGGGTGTAAATGCCTGCCATTGTTTGTTACTTTTCTACGTACACAGGTTGTCTGGATATTTGGGATTACACGTAAGTGTGATATGATGTATTAATTATTTGGTATTATGTATCACTGTATGATTGGTTAATCTAACATTTCATATAGTTCTCGCGTGTATAATTGGATGTTAAGTAAGCAGAACAAGTGTAGCGTGTACTTCTGACATATTTTATGTTTTGTGCTGACGTCACAAGCTGTCAGTGCTCTTCGGTATAATTTTAGGCATATTTTCTGTTACAGTAAGTATCTAGAAATTGGTTATTTGGTGTATAATTTGACTTTATTCATAATACACGCTGACAATAGAAGCTGTTTGTATAGTATGTCATTACTTATTTGTTGTGCTGATGACAGAAACTGTACAGTGCGTCATTATTCATTTGCTTGTGCTGACAATAGAAACTGTTTGTATAGTGTATCATTACTTATTTGCTTGTGCTGACAATAGAAACTGTTTGTATAGCGTGTCATTACTTATTTTCTTGTGCTGATGATAGAAACTGTATAGCGTGTCATTTCTTGTTTTCTTGTGCTGATGATAGAAGCTGTTTGTACACTGTGTCATTACTTATTTACTTGTGCTGATGATAGAAGCTGTTTGTACACTGTGTCATTACTTATTTACTTGTGCTGATGATAGAAGCTGTTTGTACACTGTGTCATTACTTATTTGCTTGTGCTGATGATAGAAGCTGTTTATATAGCGTGTCGTTACTTATTTGCTTGTGCTGATGATAGAAGCTGTTTGTATAGCGTGTCGTTACTTATTTGCTTGTGCTGATGATAGAAGCTGTTTGTACACTGTGTCATTACTTATTTACTTGTGCTGATGATAGAAGCTGTTTGTACACTGTGTCATTACTTATTTGCTTGTGCTGATGATAGAAGCTGTTTGTATAGCGCGTCGTTACTTATTTGCTTGTGCTGATGATAGAAGCTGTTTGTATAGCGTGTCGTTACTTATTTGCTTGTGCTGATGATAGAAGCTGTTTGTATAGCGTGTCGTTACTTATTTGCTTGTGCTGATGATAGAAGCTGTTTGTATAGCGTGTCGTTACTTATTTGCTTGTGCTGATGATAGAAGCTGTTTGTATAGCGTGTCGTTACTTATTTGCTTGTGCTGATGATAGAAGCTGTTTGTATAGCGTGTCGTTACTTATTTGCTTGTGCTGATGATAGAAGCTGTTTGTATAGCGCGTCGTTACTTATTTGCTTGTGCTGATGATAGATACGCAGGGTTGCCCTTAGGAAGTTGTCTTCCAGTGCTGTAACATTCCTTGTCGCGCCACTTAGTCCTCAAGTTCACATTTAATAATTTAAAACCGAGTATATTAAGTAAACTAAAATAGCACTAAGATGGACACGACAGGGGAACAGAAGTAAGGGTAGACCAAAGGAGACATGGAGGAGAACGCAACAGAGAGGATGGTCAGCAATAGAGGGCTCACCTGGGCAAGAGCGGAAAAAAGGCAAAGGACAGGCATTTGTGGAATGCTCAAAGGGGAAGCCCCATGCGCCTTGGACACTGAAGGTTCAGAGAGGGAGAGAGAGAGAGGGAGAGAGAGGGAGAGAGAGAGGGAGGGAGAGAGAAGGAGAGAGAGAGGGAGAGAGAGAGGAGTGAGAGGGAGAGAGGAGAGGGATTGATTGATCTTTATTTCAAAAGGGTTAAGAATTGGGCACGCAGGCCCGTCTGACATTCTGCCTTTTATCATACAACTTTCACTCTGTTTCGGACATTCTGCAAATATGCTGCTGATATAACAAATATAATTAACATTAAAGTAACTACATGCACATAAAAATGACTAACTGCATACACATATAAATGATTAACTACATACACATATAAATGATTAACTACATACACATATAAATGACTAACTACATACACATATAAATGACTAACTGCGTACACATATAAATTACTATCTACCAAACAAAAATGTCATTGCTATTCAGAATAAACAATTAACTTAATTCGGTGTCTGTAAGAGCAGTCTAAAATAACTTTTTGAGTTGTATGATTCATGGAGGCATGTAGTCGACATCAAATAGATATTGGAAAAGTTTGTAGTTATAGGACGGAGTATTGTTTATATTTTTTCTTATACAGGATGGGATGATATTCTAAAGATGAGCAGCAGAATAACTAAAGCTTTTCTTGTAAAGATCAAGTCTAGGTTTTGAAAGACATGTTGTTCAAGCGTTGGCTGCACTTTGGGCTAAATTTAAACAGGTTCCATAGATAAGCCGGAGCATGTTGTGAAAGAATTTGATGTACTAACTTGGCTTTGTTGAAGAGGAACCTGTTCTTAAGGGGCAGTATTTTGATACGTTTGTGATGGTTAGTTGTTTGTGCTTGATCTTTGTCACTAATAAGCTTTACTGCTCGCTTTTGGAGTGAGCAAAGTCTATTTGCATTTGACACTGAGCAACCATCCCAGATTGTTGAGCAATAGTCTAAATGTGTTAGTATATGTGATATGTAGTATGTCTTCCATGTGTCTTGATCGATGAAGTGCTTAATTTTGGCTAAGTGGTATACTTTTTGCGCGATGAGTTTTGTTAGACCTTGCACATGAGAGTTCAGGTCAAATGTTGGTCAGTAATAAGACCTAGTGTTTTGTGCTCGCTAACGTTTTCTATCTGATGTTTCCGTACAGACCCGAAGTGTTGTTTTTGTCGCGTTTTGTAGTTTCTGCCTTGTTATGAGCATTGATTTTGTTTTATCAGTATTTATAATCGTGCCATTGTTGTTGCTTCATTTAATTAGATTGTTTAACTCGAACTGAAGAGGTGATTCTAAGTTAATACATACGTAGTCACTGGCGTAGACTGTGCAATCATCGGCAAAAAAGGTCACAAGAAGAGTGTTTAAGATGAAGTGGAAGATCATTGATATAGATAGCAAAGAGCAACGGGCCTAGAATAGAACCTTGCGGAACACCAATGTCAACTATAGCAGAATTTGATAGAGAATTGTTGAAGAATACTACCCGTTGTCTGTCTGAAAGATATGATGCAATTAATTATATTAGTTCAGGGTGCAGTCTATAAGTCTTTATTTTTTGTACAAGAATATCATGGTCAATCATATCAAATGCCTTTTTAAAGTTGACAAAGATGGCACCACATAGTCTGTCGTCATTTACGTTTACTAACCAGTTTTCTGTCTTTTTTTGTGAGAGCTGTGTGGCAGGAATGGTTGGGTCTAAAGCCTGACTGACTGTCTATGAGTAAATTGTTCTCTTGCATATGTCGTAGAGTTATTTTGTGTATGTGTTTTTTCAAATGGTTTTGATAATGAGGATAATATGGATATTGGTCTATAGTTGGTAAGATTGTTGGATGAGCCAGATTTAAAGAGAGGATACACTTTAGCAGTTTTAAAAGCCTCGGGGAATTAACATTTTGCAATGCTCTGATTATAAATGTATGTTAGTGTATGTGAAATGACAAGTGCAGCATAACTTTAGATCTTATTGCTAATATCGTCAAGCCCAGCTGTATTGTTGTTTTTTAAGGTTAAAAAAAACTTCACTGACTGTTAAGAATGAAATGTGTAACTGTTTAAATTTAGTACATCTGCTGTCCAGGAATGATTGTAATTCATGTAAGTCGCATACAGGAGCTGGTATTGATGATTTAAGAACGTTGATTTCTTCTTAGAAATGAGTACTGATTTGTGTGCTAGTGTATGCTGGCATGAAAATCAAATTCTTTTCTTTTATTTGATAGGGTATTTGTGGCTTTCCAAACTGATTTACTGTCTGATTTATTCTGTACTAGATTCCTAAAGTAATTTTTTTCTCTTGTCTTATTAAGTATTGAACTTTGTTTCTGAGTGAACGGTAGGTCCTAAAGTCCTTGATTTTGTGCGCCCGGTCACGTTCTTTCATGGATTGTAATATTTCAGATGTTATCCAAGTTGACTTCATCTGGTGCTTTACTCTCACCTCTTTCATGGGGACATGTTTGCCTAATATATCTCTGAAGATCTTTACTCAGTATTCTATTGCCTCATCAGGGTCAGTTAGTTGGTAAACGTGTGTAAGCGAAGATGCTTGCAAATCATTAAGGAATAATTCTAGGTTAAATTTTCTGAAGCTTCTAAATTTCATACTGGTGTGATTGTGTTTAGGAAGTTTATACCCCTTTCTTGTCCACGTACAGCAGACTAGGTAATGATCACTTAACGAAATGTGAGGGATGTTACATTCAGTGATATTTTCTGGGTGGGCTACATATATGTGATCTAATAATGTAGATGATACTTCTGTTACTCTAGCAAGTTTGGTGACAATTTGGGAACAATTGTAGGATAATATAATACTGCTTCAAGTTTGATTTGATTGTGTTATATCTATGTTGAAATCTCCAAGAATGATAATATCTTTGAACTTAAAGGTTGAAACCTCATCCATCATAGTCGTGAAGTGATCGTACCACAGGGATGATGCATTTGGATTACGGTACAAAAGTCCAATAGTTAATGGACTCTGGTTTGGGAATTTAACCTCCACCCAAATACACTCTACCACCTATGATTCCAGGTCTTCTCTACGACTGCAGTGGATAGCTGTGGGGACATACATTATTAGACCTGTTTCTAGTTTTCTAGTTGGGTCACGCCGGATCAGATTAAATCCTTTAATTCTAAAATCTTCATCGTTTATGTTCCTCTTTAAACGGCTTTCAGAGAAGCCAAAAATGTGGAAATTTTGATGTAATATGTGTGTTGCTTCAGGAATTTGACCTCATAGGTGATATACATTCAGATGGTCTATTCGAAGTCCTTCTTTATGTAACCATTTTTCGGTAAGAAGGGTTTTCCCTCTTGATATGCCGACTTTGAAATGTGAAAAAGAATTCTTTAGTTCTTTCTTTCTTTTAAATTGCAATTGTTTTACTTTAGTGAGATCGAGAAAAGTAGACGTTAAAAGGCATAAATAAGAAGTGTATATTTGACCGCTATGATGAACATAACTCACTAGATTATAAAAGCATTGACCGTTGCATTTACATTTTTCATCATTTTCCTTTTAATACAGAAATTAAATTGTCTGAGTGTTGTATTTTGTTATCTCTGGTTGTGAAGAGGCTGTCGGATTATAATGGCAAAAGCAGTGACGCATAGCTGATACGCCAGCGTCAGGGTTAGCGAACCATAGCTGATCAAGACCCTGTCCCACCTCTCAATTGGTACCCTTAGTAACGGGCCTGGCTAACGGGGCAGGTGTAGTAATTATAATTATTTTAAATGGGGTAACAATTGTCTGTTATTTATAAGATGTTATATTGTTTTTTTAGTATGGTTGGAAGAGGTGATTATACACTACATATTGACATATTACACAAATGAAAAGAAACGCAATAAAACAACTCTTCTTTAAAGTAATCATGGAACTTATAGTGTTGTAAAATATCAGTTTACACAGTTAGCAAAATCAACAAATGAATCATCAGTTATTATGTTATTCATCAGCTTATATCGTTAACAACATAGTCATTAAAATGATTTCTTTAAATATTCAGATCCCTAGGTTATCTTGATTGACAGATCCCTATATTATCTTGATCGACAGTGGAACTTCTAAAGAATCAATTTAACCCCTTGTATATATATATCTCTCTCTCTGAACCTTAAGTGCCCAGGGCACATGGGGCTTCCGCAAGGGTTTTCCACAAATGCCTGTCCTTCGCCTTTTTTTCTGCTCTTGCCCAGGTGAGCCCTCTATTGCTCAACATCCTTTCTGTTGTTCTTCTCCATGTCTCTTTTGGTCTACCCTTACTTCTGCTCCCCTGTGGTGTCCATCTTAGTGCTATTTTCGGTAGTGAGTTGTCAGTCATTCGGAGCACATGTCCCAACCATCGCCAGCGTCTTTCCTCAATAATTGTTGTCAGTGGTTTCATCTGCATTTCTGCCAATAAGATGTTATTTCTTATGGTGTTTGGCCAAAATATTTTTCTAATTCTTCGTAAACATTTAGTCTGGAAAGAATTCAACTTGTTTTCTATGGTTTTGGTGATTTTCCAGCATTCACTTCCTTGTACATAATCATACAAAATTTCTAATCTTCGTATTGCATAATTTAGTTTTTCGTATTTCCTAAAGTTTCTACGTTGTTCGTATGTGTTGGTAATGACAGTATTTTGTATATGTATTTTGACGTAAATGTCTGAGAAAAGAGGTTAGGGCCGATAAAGTGTGTTCAGTTTTGCTGTTTGTATCGAAAGCGTATAAATAGATAAAAAAAATCTGGGAATCATAATGTTGGCCTGGATACGTATATCCGTATTTTTTCCTTTCATATAGTATATTGGACAGAAATATGTTCCTTAGGTGAAACTGGTATAAAAACAGCTTTACAGGTATCATTATTGTAGTTGAAATATTGCATCAGCAGCGGGGCATCTTGCTTACAACCGAGAGGCCTACAGGAGAGCTGTTAGGGAGGCAAAGTTCCGCAAGGGACATGCCTCTTAACTGAGTTCAAATACGAAAAGAAAAGAGAGCTGCCCAGAAAACTAATCGTCGTATAAAACGAGTGTGACATGACCTCTTTTCCAGCAGCCGTACTAGCTCCCTTGTTACACCAGAACAGAAGCTTCACTCATATTCAGGTAGTTGTGCGCGGGTGTCTTTCCTCTGAATCAGCAGATTTTATTCTGAGACAAAACATTTTCGGGTTGCAGCCTCCCCCCCCGCCCTTTATTCACAGGCCACATGTCTAGTGCTCCCCCCCCCACCCCCCGAATTTTTTTCCCGCACAATTTATTTTGATACGTCCTACCAGTTCCGTTTCCGCCATCACTCATTTCATCTCTCGAATCTTTATACGCCTACAAGACTGAGGGGGTGTAACACCTATTTTGGAAACCAAAAACTGCTAAAAAAGATATATCGAGTCTTAGGACGGACTAGAATGTCGTAAAATACTCTGTGGCATAATCCAAGCCTGAACATTAGAGTTTAGGTCGATGGATTAAGCTGGGATGTGGTACTTCTGACATTAATTTTAATGTTTAAATGTTTGCTGGCGTACCAGATCTGCTCATGACTTATTCTAGTACAGCGGTTCTTAAACGTTTTTTGGCCATGGACCCCCCCCCCCCCCTTTCCAATCTGAGAACAGCCGTGGATCCCCTTTCCAGTTTGAGAACAGCTGTGGACTCCATTGCCAGTCAGAGAAGAGCTATGGAACATATTCATTCGTGCTTAAACGAGAACATAATCTCACCCGATCCGTTGGCACCTTCCTACGTGCTCACGTACAAAATCCCGACCGATTAAAATTCTGTCGTATCTCATTTATATACTGGATCAGTCAGCACCAATTTTACTCAGAGTTGCGCACCCCTGAGCTGACAAGTTCCTACCTTATTATTATTATTTTTTTTTAATGCTTCCGCAGAGTGTTGGAAACAAACATAGATTTAATAGTCTGTCCTATTTCCTATCAATACTACACATGGACCCAGGTTAAGAACCATTGTCTTAACACTTCGTGTTGATGCTAGTTCAAGACTGAAGTCAGATTAGCAGGGCATAGGTCACCCTGATTGCCGTTGGTGACGTAGAAGCCTTTTTGTTCTGCCCACTACCTGAATTCCAACATATCAGTGTAATTTGCCCCTCATCAAATTCCATGATGAAGAATACTACAGTGAGAGAAGAACAAGTAGGATTTCGACAAGGGAGACCAGATCTTTATTCTAGGAATAATACTTGAAGAACATATTGAAAAACAGAAACCATTAATACTGAACTTCATAGATATAAAAAAAGGCATTTGATAGCAGACACAGAGATTCATTATGGAGAATTTTAAGACTATATGGAATACCGTCTAAAATTGTCAACATCATTAAGGACATCTACATTGGATATGGTTGTGCAGTCAAAACAGAAGGGATGAGCGAATGGTTCCAGATTGAAACAGGCGTGAATCAAGGATGTATACTGTCTGCATTGCTTTTTGGAATTGCAGTAGACTTCATAATGAAAAAATGCTGCACAGGTAACACAGGTATTGATTGGGTACATGGGACCCAACTAGAAGATCTTGATTTTGCTGATGGCATAGCTCTTATCAGTAACAATGTGAATTCCATGCAAGAAAAAATAGATATCCTGTCGTCACTGGCTAGTAAAATAGGACTTGAAATTAACAAAAAACAAAACAAAAATAATGAAACTTCCCATTAATCAAAATGGAAAAATATACGTAGAAGGGACAGATGTTGAAGAAGTCAGTCAATTTGCATACCTTGGCAGCTATATAGACCAGGATGGTGACACCAGAAAGGAAGTTAGAATTATAATTGCAAAAGCAGCATCGATCTTCAAGAATCTTGAGAACATATGGCATTCAAAAGTTATAAGCACAAAAAGCAAGTTAAGATTATTCAGTTAAAATATAATATCCACCCTCATTTATGCACGCGAAAGTTGGAAAACAAATAAAGAAATAGACATGAAATTAGACTCTTTTGAAAACAAATGTCTAAGGAAAATACTCGGCATCAAGTGGAATGAATTCAAGAACAATGCATAGATAAGACAGATGACTGAACAACAACCAGTCTCATGGGTGATCAGGAAAAGGACATGGACATATGTTGGTCACGTGATGAGATGCATAAAATACCTTGATGAGGTGGAAAAGCTCGCCGAAAACAGGACAAATTGGCGAACTACCTTTCGAGCCTTATATAACGTTTAACGGCGGGGGAAGGATATAAGATATAAGAAGATTCATTGTTTCAGAGTGGTCCGGCGGCATTTGGGGGGAAAAATAAGAGAGATCAATAATCTGTCTGTCTGTCTATCTATGTGTCTCTGTTTGTCTCTCTCTTTGTTCCGGTGTCTGTCTTTGTCTCGCTGTCTGTCTCTGTATCGCCTCAGTGGATCATAAGAGTCAGTGCGACAGTGCTGTTTCAATGTTTTAGTCCCGGATGTAATTTAGCAAACGTGTCTGATTTTCATGTTCTGTTTTGTACTGATGTCGTTCGTTATGAAGACAGCTAGATTAAGTGGGACAGTCCTGAGCCATGCCTGATTAAAACAGCCTCCGGCTGTCAGGATTAATTGCTTCATAACGGCTTAAGAAAATTGCTTCATAAACGGCTTAAGAAAATTGCTTCATAAACGGCTTAAGAAAATTGCTTCATATACGGCTTAAGAAAATTGCTTCATAAACGGCTTAAGAAAATTGCTTCATAAACGGCTTAAGAAAATTGCTTCATAAACGGCTTAAGAAAATTGCTTCATAAACGGCTTAAGAAAATTGCTTCATAAACGGCTTAAGAAAATTGCTTCATAAACGGCTTAAGACTATCGTTGTTAGGATAGATACAGTAAGAGCACACTATGGGACGAAGATTGTGGGAGTTTTCATCATCATCATCATCATCATCATCTGTCGCTCCTTTGGGATTATAGACCACGGATAGAGTTTATCCAGTCATACCTGTTCTAGGATTTGTTCTCCACTTCTCTTCTTATGTATCCCTTGTGACTTTCGTAATTTCCCTTCTCTAAGTTGTTCTGGGCCTTACCTGATTTTCGTTTCCCTGGGTGTTCCTTGTCAGTGTCTGCCTTGCTGATGTCTGATTCCCTTAGTATGTGGCCAGTCTATTTACTTTTTCTACACATGATTTGTAGGTTCGTAGGTTCTTGTCCTGCTCTTTCCCAGACCTATTTCCTGATCTTGTCCTGTCCTTTGATGTTTAGAATCCTTCTCATTATTTGTGCACTAGGGTTGCCTATCAACGTAGATAACTAGTACTTATCTATTCCCTACAGGCCAAAAGAGAGGGGGTCCAGCTAGTGCAGTTTTTTTATATTTTACAACCAGGCCAAAAGAGAGGGAATCCAGCTAGTGCAGTTCTTTTATATTTTACAATCAGGCCAAAAGAGAAGGAATCCAGCTAGTGCAGTTCTTTTATATTTTACAATCAGGCCAAAAGAGAGGGAATCCAGCTAGTGCAGTTCTTTTATATTTTACAATCAGGCCAAAAGAGAAGGAATCCAGCTAGTGCAGTTCTTTTATATTTTACAATCAGGCCAGAAGAGAGGGAATCCAGCTAGTGTAGTTCTTTTGTATTTTACAATCAGGCCAAAAGAGAGGGGATCCAGCTAGTACAGTTCTTGTATATTTTACAATCAGGCCCAAAGAGAAGGGGTCCAGTTAGTGCAGTTCTTTTATGAATGTTTGCATCCTCCGTTGTATTGTCTATCACCTGTGTCATCAAACCATATAGTAGGACAGTTTGTTTAATTTGATGAAATTTGTAGATTCCTGAAAATGTTCGTATATTTTTGCTAATTAGCTTTGTATGAAGAGAAACTAAAGTAATATAGAAAAAGTGGGCGTACATTTGTGTGTGTGTAAAATGGAATAAAAGTTGAAAACATATTTTTGTATTCAAATTTGTCTGCGTGAAGACGCTGTCCTATTGGTAATCAGAGACCCATTGCTGACATGCTAGCGTCAGGGTTAGCGAACCATAGCTGACATGCTAGCGTCAGGGTTAGCGAAACCCTCTGAGTTGGTACCCCTAGTAACGGCTAGCCTTGCTAACGGGGCAGGGATGGCCATAGTCCCGATGGTGGTGGAGTCTGCTAAAGAAGTATTGCATACCCCCCCCCGTCTTTTAGCTGTACACCGGGACTGAAAACAGTAGCTGCCATAACTCGCTCTCCCACGCCGATAAGATGCTGTGTCTCAACACCTCCACAGCATCACCTGCAAAGAAAACCAGCCGCAGTTAACAGGGAGATGGTACAAGACAAGTATTCAAGTTTGTGAGGGTCACGCGGTTTACCGGCTTCTCACTGCATTGCTAGTCTAGCGGTCAGCGTATGGCGGAGAAGCTGAATTGTTACAGGAATCAGCTTGTTCGCCAATTTTGTTGTAATTAACGCGTGAGAATGTAAAATAGATGTGCCGTATGTTTTATTTCTTGTTATCTATCACGTGCCTTGCCTGCAGGCTTTAGCGGTAATAATTCTCCAGCGCTCTATTTTGTGTTGCACTGTGGGTTGTTCGTTCATGAACTACTGCTTGAGGAAGATTTTAAACATTAAATGGCACGACAAGATCAGGAACGAGGAGGTATGGGAAAAGGCAGGACAAGGACCTATGAACCTACAAATCTTGTCTAGGAAGTGGAGGTGGATTGGTCACACTCTGAGGAAACCCGACACCAGCATAGCAAGACAGGCACTGACATGGAATCCTCAAGGAAATTTTAAAAAAAAACGATGAAGACCGTGAGCTACTTAGAGAAGAGAAATTACGACAGTGCTCAGAGTCAAGGAAGGAAGCAGAGAATAATTCCAAGAACAAGGATGACTGGAGAACCTTTATCCGTGGCCTATGCTTTCACGGGAGTGAAAGGCGATGATGATGATGATGAGTTGTTCTGGTGTCCTCATTTAGTCTGGAAAGAATTCAGCTTGTTTTCTATAGTTTTCGTGATTTTTCCGCATTCATTTCCAAAGAGTAGCATGCATCTTTCCCATCGCAACATACGCCTGTGAGACCTGGACACTTAACAAAACAGTTGAGAAACATATAAATGCCTTTGAATGTAAATGCTACAGAAGAGTTCTTCAAATACCATGGACACAAAAAAGAACAAATATATCCATACTATAAGAACTTAATATTGAAGAAGGCTGGCTAGTAAAGAGGATTAAAGAGAGAAAACTTAAATATTTTAGACACATTAAACGTCATGATAATCTAGAGAAGACTGTCTTGGAAGGGTACATAACGGGAAAAAGAAAGAGAGGAAGACCAAGGCGAAGATGGCTGCAAGACATCGTTGATAATCTGCAAATGGATGCATCAGCAGCAGGGCATCTTGCTCACGATCGAGAGGCCTTAGGGAGGCAAAGTTCCGGAAAGGACATGCAAATGAATGAATGAGCACACTTAGGACATTAGCACGGGCTATTTTTTTTATAAATAGGAAACTACGAGGCTTTGGTACGGTAAAGTAGATTATAATTTTTCAAGGTCTAATCTTACAAAACTGTGTTCTCTTACTTTATTAGCATGAGCTGTACATTTCATAGTAATTGTTGTTTTTTACACTTAATATAAAAGTAGCGCTGAATGATTTGAATGAATGCGCTAGAATGAAAGTTTAGTGATGAAAGGCAGAATATTAGACAGGCCTGCGTGTCCTATTTGAAAATGAGATTCCTTCGCTCGAACTGCATTGAATTTATGCTTGGTCCAGTATAAAGGTGGGCTCATTTTTTTAAACATCGGAACATCAGTTCTTTTATATTTACAAAGGGGGTCCAGGCTAGTGCAGGTCTTTTATATTTATATTCAAGCCCAAAGAAACGGGGTCCAGCTAGTGCAGATCTTTTTATATTTTACAATCAGGCATTTAGGATTTTAAATGATTTAAATGGGGTATATAATAAAGGTTTTATTAGTGTATAAATGTCTGATATATATATATATATATTGTATTTTTATAGCTGGTCATCTTATCTTTTTAGGTACATGATACTTGACAATAACACTTACTACATATTCACACACTACACCAATGAAAGAAGAACACAATCAATACTACTTCTTCAATAATCATAAAAGTTATATTTACGCTAAATCGTCTGTTTGCATAGTTAGCAAAATCAACAAATAAATCATCAGTTTATATGTTAGTCATCAGCTGATATTGCTATCAGCATAATCATTAAAACAATATCTTTAAATATTTGGAATCCTACAAAAATAGATGAACGATAAATTAAGGGAGACCAGTAGAACACGAAGGAAAAACAAACGTAGAAGGAACAGCTGTTGAAAGTAAACCAATTTGCATATCTCGGCATATGCATAGACCAGGATGGTGACACCAGAAAAGAAGTTAGAATTGCAAAAGCAGCATTGACCTTCAAGAATCTTGATAACATATGGCATTCAAAAGTTATAAGCACAAAAACCAAGTTAAGATTATTCAATTAAAATGTAATATCCACCCTCATTTATGCATGTGCAAGCTGGGAAACAACTAAAGAAATAGACAAGAAATTAGACTCTTTCGAAAACAAATGCCTCAGGAAAATACTCGGTATAAAGTGGAATGAATTTAAGAACAGCACAGAGATAAGACAGATGAGCAAACAACAACCTGTCTCATGGGTGATCAGAAAAAGAAGATGGATATGTTGGCCATGTGATGAGAAGTAACAATCAGAGAATCCAAAAACAAGCTATCAAGTGGAGCACAACAGGCCGAAGAAAAGAGGTCGATCACGTGAAACTCTAAAGAGGACATTGCTAAGAGAGGCCAGTTCAGTGGGCATAACATCCCTTGATGATACTGAAAAACAGGCCGAAGACAGGAAATCTTGGCAAACTGTCATGCGGGCCCTATGTGACGTTTAGCGGCACGGGAAAGATGTAAGATGTAAGAAGTAAAACAGTCTTACACATGTATGTTAGTTTGATTTGCAACAGAAATCTTTCTCTGCGTAATACCTCTAAAATAATCATACTTGAAGGATTAAGATTCTAACTGTAGTCATAAACTAACTGGAATATATTTTATGCAAACATGCTCTTACATAGAACACAGTAATGCATAATCATGTGCACATACACAACCTACAATTTGCGCGTTGCTAAATGTGACATCTTACATAGAATAATTGTGTTAATATGGAATTCTGATTTATTCAATGTCTGTTCCTCTTATCTAAATCATACCTAAGTGAGGTCGAGCCTGGTCGAAGGAGGAAAGCAGAGAATGGTCACAGCTTGAACGCATCCACATCACAAAATTATAAACCGATTATTAACTAACATATACATGGTTTTCCAGTGACAATAATATATCTCTTTCACGCTTGCACGAGACATGACCTTTTCTCCGACCACGCTAGACCCTACGTGGTTAGCGTAAAAAACCCGACCTGGTGAAATTCTGTCATGTTTTCTTTTTATACTGGGTCCGCAAACTGGACACTCAGAATTGCGCACCCCTAAGCTGCCCAGTTGCTGGCCATTTATTTCTACGGTAGGATTGCCAGTCACCATAGGTAACTAGTACTTATCTGTTCCCTACAGGCCCAAAGAGAGGAGGTCCAGTTAGTGCAGTTCTTTTATTTTTACAATCAGGCCCAAAGAGAGGAGGTCCAGCTAGTGTACTGCTTCGGGCCCGGAGGGCTTCCTTTATCCTGTTTCTGCTCCATTCATCCCCTCTTCTCCTCAGTTTTATAAGATGGTGTAATACTGTTTCTGCTTTAACCCCTCTCCCCCTCCTCAATTTTATAAGATGGTGTAATACTATTTTTGCTTTAACCCCTCTCTCCCCTCCTCAATTTTATAAGATGGTGTAATACTATTTCTGCTTTAACCCCTCTCCCCACTCCTCAATTTTATAAGATGGTGTAATACTATTTTTGCTTTAACCCCTCTCTCCCCTCCTCAATTTTATAAGATAGTGTAATACTATTTCTGCTTTAACCCCTCTCCCCCCTCCTCAATTTTATAAGATGGTGTAATACTATTTTTGCTTTAACCCTTCTCCCCCCTCCTCAATTTTATAAGATGATGTAATACTATTTTTGCTTTAACCCCTCTCCTCCTCATCACCATCACCCTGTTGATTAGTTATTCTGTTTTCGCCCGGTTCTCCCCTCCAGTCCCTCATTTTAAAACAAGTGAAACCCATCGGGCCTCGGAGCAGTGCACCGTCTACACGTCCTTCTCACTGGGCTTGAGCGTCTGCATAATCAACAGCATATATATATATATATATACATACACACACACACTAGCTGATTACCTGGCGGTGCTCGGGAATTTGTTAATTATTCATACAGCAGAGTGGATTTGAGATCGCCATGTTTCTCCTATGGACAACCTTATGTTGCTTGCTTAAGTTGGGGGGCGGGGGGGGGGGGGGTTTACCCAAGAAATTATTTATTCTTGCTCCTAGACGTGAGTTAAATTAATATTATGGTGAATTTGTAAAAAGACTTTACTCTATGATGTGTAGACTGCCCCTGTGACTTGTTGATCGTTATCGAGAATGCAAGTATCACTGGAAATTGCAATCTCATAAAATTGAAAGGGAGATCAGTCTGGATGAGTGGTATCCATGGGATTAAAAACTGCTTCACTCTCTCCCTGTCCTGTTAAGATAATCGCTTCAACTACATTGTCCAGCATCCTCTTTACACATAGCCTTGTGCCGTTGCAAAGTTTTGGCGGGTCGAGGTTCCGTAGTAAAATAATTGGAGATCCCACCCTGATTTTCACCCCCTCTCACCCCCCCCCCCCCATGCGGATGGGGGCTGAACTTGGACGTAAACGACATCGGGAGTGTCACTACTCATCTAAGCGATCCCGAAAACTGGATACGACGCTAATATCTGTCGTTTTCGATTATTTGTACATGTCACCCCCATCCTACCCCACCCCCATGCCCCTCTAGGGGTGCTAGTAATGTGTTACCCCTACATTACTTTTCTCCAGATTATAAGTCATATGTGTACCAAGTTTGGTTGAAATTGCTATATATATACACACACACTTAAGATAGTCCCACATAAAATGCCGTAGGGGATGAAGCGTTAGAGACCTCATTATGCTGGGCCATCAGCGTATGAGCTAGGGTAGGCCAGTTCGTTTCTTCGCTGCCTTTCCTTCCCAGATTTTTCTCTGGTACTCATTTTACTATGCTGGGTCGACCTCGGGGCCGTATTGGTTGGGAAAAAAAACCCCACTCAACTGTGTGTGTGTATATATATATATATATATATATATATATATATATATATTAATTTTAGTTTTATTTTTGCTACCAGAAGGTTGTGATCACTTCATACATCTGCTCCTTTCCTTGCTCGCACATCTTGTAGTGACCGTTTCCACTTGTTGTTTATTAGTATGTGATCGAGTTGGTTTTCTGTGGTTTTATCTGGGGACCTCCAAGTCACTTTATGGATGTTTTATATATATTATATATGTATATTATATATATTAATTAGAAAAATATTTTGGCCAAACACCATAAGAAATAACATCTTGTTGGCAGAAATGCAGGTGAAGCCACTGACAACAATTGTTGAGGAAAGACGCTGGCGATGGTTGAGACATGTGCTCCGAATGACTGACAACTCAGTACCAAAAATAGCACTAAGATGGACACCACAGGGGAACAGAAGTAAGGGTAGACCAAAAGAGGCATGGAGAAGAAGAACAGAAAGGATGTTGAGCAGTAGAGGGCTCACTTGGGCAAGAACAGAAAAAAGGCAAAGGACAGGCAGTTGTGGAAAACCCTTGCGGAAGCCCCATGTGCCCTGGGCACTTAAGGTTCAGAGAGAGAGAGAGATTATATATATGGTTCTAATATATATATTCATTCATTCATTTATTTGCATGTCCCTTGCGGAACTTTGCCTCCCAAACAGCACTCCTGTAGGCCTCTCGGTTGTGAGCAAGATGCCCTGCTGCTGCTGCGTCCATTTGCAGATCGTCAACGATTTCTTGCAGCCATCTTCGTTTTGGTCTTCCTCTTTTTCTTTTTCCCATTATGTATCCTTCCAATACGGTCTTCTCTAAATTATCATGACGTTTAATGTGTCAAAAATATTTAAGTGTTCTCTCTTTAATCCTCTTTACTAGCCAGGCTTCTTCAGTATTAAGCTTTTGTAGTATAGATATATTTGTCCTTTTTTGTGCCCACGATATTTGGAGAACTCTTCTGTAGCATTTACATTCAAAGGCATTTATGTGTTTCTCGGCTGTATTTATGTATTATCTCGGCTGTATTTATGTATTATCTCGGCTTATATATATAATATATATATATATAATATATATATATATATATATATTTTGAACATTCATTCAATAAAGATTGTGAATGCGCCATTACCGTATCTGCTGCCATGCAATAACTTTAGATATAAAGTATAAAAGAAACGGAAAACCTTAACATGTTCTGATTGTGCCTGTGACAAATGTTCTTTATTCCGATACTTAAAAAAAAAATGGCAATATTAGTTATCGATAATCTTGTATAGTGTGAGAAAGCAACTGTAACAACAAATAGATCGATGAGCACGAGAGAGATGTGGCCGAAGAGTAAAGGCTTCGCGGAGCACAGTTTGAAAAAAAAACTGCTTCCTGTAGCTCATTTCCAGACTTGAGAACAGAGATCAGTAAAACAGTATCTGACAGTTAAAAAAAAATCACAGCAAAGGTTACAGAGATTAAAGAGGCACGTGGCGGACGATGATTATGCTAAAACATGAACTGTAGTAGTTACGTCGCCCTTCAAAAAACTTGATACTCTTGTCTGTAAAAATCTGACTCTAAAGATAACATTCTCGTGTTATGCTGGTCTCTTGAACACTTCATGTCGATGTGTGACTTGTGTATGAATATAGTACAGTCGAACCCACTTAATATCACATCGCTTTATGTCACGACCCGGGCGTTGTCACAGAAATTTGTATCCCCGGTCAACTCCTATAAGTAATTAACGGGCTTTACTCCGGTTAATACCACCATATTTCATCGGTCCCGGCGATGTGACATTAAGTGGGTTCGACTGTAGATGTTGTGTGGGCCAAAAGATTGTGGGCGGGCGGTCATAGAGAACTGAAGTATCGGTATTTTGCAGTGGTGATGTTAGAGAAGACCACGTGGCGAGATTTTATCTGTTTGTTCTACATATCAAATACTATTTATACTGAGTGTATCAGAGCGCAGAAGTGGAACATCAGATAACAGACTGCTTATTGTGCGACCCGTTGCCGCTGTCTGCAGTCAGCAGGGATTGTAAACTCGAGTCACTTTGAATAATCGACTAGAGATATGAATAACAACGATTTGGACTAGACTCAACACGACATGCGTCTTGAAGGCATTGTCTTAAACTCCACGGAAGCTTGTCACAAGGGGCTTGAATGAAACACCGCAGTGAGTTCAGTTGTAAAAAAAATAAGTACCTAACATATGTGTTAGGGGAAACAAATGGGAAACTATTACCAGCAAGGCAAGGCGTACCAGAGTGAGCTGTCTGGAGCATTAAGGGAGTGGAAGATGGTCGTATTAAAATAAGACCCACGCACACGAGAGTATATGAGAATTTGTCTTTGGGGCTCCAATCAGGATCTGGAGAGGACTGCGGGCTTTGCCATGTCGACAGGGATCAGGATCTGATGTGACCAACAACTTCGAACGCAGAAGAATGAATCTTTATCTTTATTTTTCAAGGGTAAAGAATTGGGCACGCAGGCCCGTCTTACATTCTGTCCTTCATCACTCCATCTTTCATTTTTCCCACACACTTGAGTTAGTACAAAAATACAAATTAAATTAGTAAAAACATATCAAAAGAGTGTAAGATTTAACTACTACATTCAAGGTAAAAGAGAAGAAGTAGCGGTGAATGAAACAAAAGAGGAATATAGTGCCTGTAAATACACATACAAGGTAAAAAAGAGAGGAGGCACGTAGGGACATGGTGTTAGTGTATTTTCCTTGATCTGTCGCCACTCATCACGCATGGCTGCCTTTCCTTCCCCAGCTCCAGAAGCCGGGTTCCCATTTATATAGCTGGATGTCTGGGGCGCCTCCGGCCGGATGCGAACCCCCGACCTTCGCCACGAGAGACCAGTGCACTAACCACTTCGCCAGGTAGACGCGTAGTATATGTAAGCATTGGATTTTTAAAAATAATCAAGAACAGATCTTAAAAGGGGAAAAGCTGGACACGGGGGGGGGGGGGGAAGGGAGAAGGAAAACATACATAACTTTAGGTAATTTTAAGATGTGAAATTCTTTAATGGTTATCATTATTTGCACTTCCACCAAGTCCATAAAAACCTCAGATCTGATCCTGTGAATATGGATCTCAGCACCGCGCCTGTACTCCGTAGCACTGGCGAGAACTTTGACGAAAACAAGCAGGAGGGTGCTGGTACTCCAACCTTCGATTCCGATTTCTGCGTTTTCCTCCACGATCTCAACTTCGATTAACTCGTGAATGGATTCAGAGGCGGATCAAATGCCACCCAGATCCCTGGGCTGAACTTAGAATGGGCCTCCGCTGCCTCCAATCCATGCCGTTCATCTCCTGATATGAGATTCATAAATCATAATCTGTTCTAGCAGTAGTCTTTTCCCCCCGTGATGCTAGCTAGTCCCGTAGATGTAAGTTTGTTCAACCCAATCCGCCATTGAATGAGTGCGTATTACCGTCATCGATACCACATACAATTTCACATAGGTCAACCCAATCCGCCACTGAATGAGTTTGTATTACCGTTTTCGATACCGTCTAAATTTTCACCGAATCCGGCTGCTATATTTCGTTTTTATTTTTTATATAAAAATGACCCCTTCATAAATGGTACATTGCCACCGAATTCGATTCCGCCTTAACTTTCTTTCGACTGCGATTCCAGTGTTCCACCTCTCACCTTCTCTCTCTCTCTCTCTCTCTCTCTCTCTCCCTCCCCTCCCCCCCTTTAAAATTTTTTGATTCTGTTTTATTGTTCGTACACCGTACATGTATCAGTACTACTCTGTCGCTTAATGTGTTTAATAAAAATGGAACAACAGAAGTTAGGGATGACCTAGACCCTTCTTTACCACATCTAAGTGTAGCATGTCTTTTACATGTTGATCATCTCTGTTCTTGCAGACAGTTTTAAGATGGCAACACGGAGCTGATCCTATCGCAACCAAAGATGGCAACGGGCGTCCCTAGTTACAAGGTTATCCTCTATGGAGAATACGGAGTGGGCAAGAGTGCACTCTTCAGACGATTCATGAACAATAGCTTCAGTGAGTCCACAGACAAGCATACAACTGTAGGACTGGATCAGTGCACTAGGACTATTAATATCGGCTTGCAGGATGTTAAAGTAAGTCATGGCCCACTAGTTCTGGACTAGATCTGTTTGCTGTTTTGTTGGCTGATTTAAAAAATTTTTTTTGTTTTCTTTGAGGAAGGTGCATGTCATGGTCGAATTGACCTCGAATTTCACTTCTCTAGGATATCCTCCAGGAATCTTGTGTGCAGTGGTTCTCAAACTTTTGTCAGATTGCCACTGCCTTGCCTCTCAGCTTACATTCCTTGTGCCTCCATTCCCCAAAACTTTTTTTTAAACTCAGTTCTGATGTCACCAACTGCACTCTCTTTTCCCCACTCTGCCCATCTGGATCTTTATAACAGCCCCCCCCCCCCCAAAGGAGTGGTACAACAGCCCATTTTGGAAACCACTGCTCTAAATCTACCTTTGTCATTACTAACTGTATGCAGGTGTCATGGTCATCTGTCATTACCACCACCACCCCCACCACCTGTCGAATTTCACATAACAAGTTTCACCTCCATCCCTCCTCCTCCCATACTGTCATTCTTTGTCAGATCATGCTTCACAATACACCAAGGACTGCACAAGATGGAGAAACATGATTGCCAACACTCTCTGGCATGGCACGTAATAATGATAATAAATACTGATAGTCATGCGCAATAAGTTACTGATTTCTGTATCTTTTTTCTCTTACTCACTAACTTCTGTGATATATTTTCAACTGACTCATGGATTTCAAAAAAGAACAAATATATCCATACTGCAAGAACTTAATATTGAAAACAGGTTGGCTAGTAAGGAAGATTAAACATAGAAAACTTAAATATACTGTTTAAAAAAACACAACAAATACGATGTTGCGATTTAAACTGAAGTTTACTGATCAGACAAGGACAATTTGCCTGAAACGTTCACCTGGACATCAAATTGACGTACTGACCTGAATTGTACTCAGCAGATGATTCATGAGCACAAAAAAGCGACACTAGTCAAAACAGCATTTTTGACAATAACTTGTCATGTCGAAGTTTTCTGGTGAGAAAGTCCAACTCTAGACTAAACTGGTGCAACGAAAACCACGGTGTCACGCAATCCTGCTTCTGAGACCCACCAAGAATACAGGCTCAAGCCCTGCGATACTCTTAACCTCTTGTAGTCCTTTCTGTCGAGGACCACACGGAGGACCACTGGACCTATCGAGGACCACAGGGGTAAATTCAGTAGTAGGATCACAGGGCGGTCTTAGTGGTAGAAGCGAACAAAGAAGAAGGAGAAGAAGAAGAAGACAGTAACTCATGACAGGTTCACGAGAATCCATTGAAACTTACTGACCACAGAACTCACTGACCATGTTATTGAATGCCTATAAAAGATTGACGCTCCTCGAATCAATTCATTTGAAAATTCAGTGCGCAAGTATGGCTCATCTCACTACAGAACAACGACTCATCATCATTGGACGTTTACATACTGGGCAGTCACAAAGTGTAGTGGCCAGACAATTTAATGTGGTGAGAAGCATCCTTAGTCGCCTTTGGAGATGATTTCAAGAAAATGGCCCAGTTGCAGACCAGCCGCGCAGTGGAAGACCCATAGTCACAATTCCTGCCGAAGACTGCTTCATACGGTTGCGTCACCTCAGGAATCGATTTACATCTGCGTCCTCAACAGCCCAGTCAATGATAGCAGGTCGTCGAATTTCAGATCAAACGGTCAGGAACCGGCTGCACGAAGCTGGTTTTGGGGCTAGAAGACCCTACAGAGAGCCTGTTCTTACGGACCGGCATCGCCAGAACCGACTGCAGTGGGCGAACCAGCATCGTCAATGGACCGTTGCGAATGATTGGAGAAGGATTTAGTTTAGTGATGAATCATTCTTTCTGCTCCAGCGACCCGGTAGACGGAGAAGAGTTTACCACAGAGTCCATGATCGCAACGCCAAGAACTGCGTGGATGAGGCTCCTCCACATGGTGGTGGAGGTGTAGTGATGTGGGGGACGATCAACTTCATGGGAAGAAGTGACCTGGTGCAAATTTAAGGACGCCTGAATGCCCAACGATATATCTCAGAAATTCTTCTTCCTCACGTCCTTCCACTTCTGGCTGCACCAGGGTCGATTTTTCAGCAGGATAACACTCAACCTCATGTGGCACAACTCACCACCCAGTTCCTCACTGACAACAACGTCCAGACCATTCCGTGGCCATCCATGTCATCATACATGAACCCAATATAACACTTATGGGATGAACTCAAAAGACAAGTCTGCTAGCAAGACGTGGCACCAACCAATCTCCAACAGTTGTGTCTTGCACTGCGGGAAGAGTGGGGAGCCATCCCCCAATAATAGATCTAACAGCTAATCGGATTCATGTCAAGGAGATGTCGTTCTCTGTTACAGGCCAGAGGAGGCCATACACCTTACTGAAACAGAGGCCTCATTCCCACATAATAAAAGTCCAAACCAAATTTAATGAACATCATTTCATTGTTAAAGTCTTAAAGTTTCTTCTTGCCAAGATTGAAACATTAATCCCGTAAAATAAAATTTTGATACAGGTTTGAAATTTGGTGTCCATTGTGACTACAGAAGTGTTGCATTTCTTTTTTTGAACACATTTAAATGTCATGATAATTTAGAGAAGACAGTCTTTGATATAAGACATAATGGGAAAAAGGAAAAGAGGAAGACCAAGCCAAAGATGGCTGGCTGCAAGACATTGCTGATGATCTGTGAATGGAGCCATCAGCAGCAGGGTGTCTTGCTTACAATCACAAGGGACATGCAAATGATTGACATGGATTTCTGTATAGTTTTATCTGACTCATGGATTTCTGTATAGTTTTATCTGAATCATGGATTTCTGTATAGTTTTATCTGACTCATGGATTTCTGTATTCTCAGATTGCTCATGAATTTATGTATATTTTTAGTTGACTCATAGATTTCTTTATAGTTTTAGCTGACTCATGGATTTCTTTATATTTTTAGTTGACTCATGGATTACTTTATATTTTTAGTTGACTCATGGATTACTTTATATTTTTAGTTGACTCATGGATTTCTGTATATTTTTATCTAATAGATTTCTCATATTTTCAGTTGACTCATGGATTTCATTATATTTTTTGTTAACTTCATGGATTTGTTTATGTTTTTAGTTGACATGAATTTCTGTATATTTTTTTGAGTTGAATTATGAATTTTTTAATATTTTCAGTTGACGCTGTGGGACACAGGTGGAATGGAGAGAATGTCATTCCTAGGATCTAGCTATTACCGCGGGGCGCATGCAGCTCTGCTGTGCTACAGTGTAGCCAACAGGGATACTTTCACGATTCTGTCCCAGTACATTTTGGACCTTGTCATGAATGCAGAGGGTGCCAAATATTTCTGTGTGGGAATATGTCCGACAAAGTCAACCCTGATCCAGGGTCACGCCCTGTCACAGATGCTGATCTTGAACAATTTTTGTCCCAGTGCGAAGAAGTGTTGTCGGGTACATTCCGTGTTTCATGCAAAGATGGGTCAGGGCTTGAAGAAATGTTTAAAGAGATGGCGTGTGTGCTACACAGGGATGCAGTGTCTCGATTGACCTTACGGAGAGATTTAATTAAGCCAGGTGAATCACCTGAGAAAGGTGGCATAAATTCTGAGAATCGTAGCTGTTGTTAATTCTTGGAAGTGTTAGTTTCTGGAAGTTTCATACTGAAACCAGATGTTTGCCAGAAGTAGCTAAGTTGTCCTCTGAAAGAGCAGTGAAAAATGTTGATGTGTTTACACCGTATTTCACCCCCTCAAGGCATGACACTAAGGGATTGCAGTGAATATACTTGCAATAAAAACCTCAGTATAGTTTACTGATGGTTCATGATGGATTTGAGTGCGGTGCCTGAGCAGTTTTTGGGTACAAGTTTATATAAAACTAAATATATAAATATACACAAAACCACTGCAGTAAAGATGTGAAAATAAAATGTTAAGACTATATTATTTAAAACAAAACCAGGAACAGGTTTATTAATTAACGAGTACCCAGTTGTAACATTTAAATATTCACAGTACTCCACCACATGCACTGTAAGATGCAACTTCTTACAAGTTACAGCTGAGTACTCCTTTTTCTCTGTTATTTTTTCCATTATCATTTGTTGTATATCATTGATGTGAAGTTATATTTTCTCTTCTTATCCTGTTTCTTTGTCCTATATGTTTTTGTATGATTATGGTGTGAACTGAAACATAACAACTGTGTTGCTTGTTAATTAATAAACTTGTTCCTACTTTTGTTTTAAACAGTCTTAGTAATCTTGACTGTGGTAGTCAGACAGTTTAACATATACTACCATTGTGTCTACAACAGACTTCATTCATCATTTTTTTTAATATGAACCAGTACAAGTCTGTCATAGACTTTAGCCTGTCATCTTTACATAAATAGATTTTAGCTTGTCATCTTTACATAAATAGATTTTAGCTTGTCATCTTTACATAAATAGATTTTAGCCTGTCATCTTTACATAAATAGATTTTAGCTTGTCATCTTTACATAAATAGATTTTAGCCTGTCATCTTTACATAAATAGATTTTTAGCTTGTCATCTTTACATAAATAGATTTTAGCTTGTCATCTTTACATAAATAGATTTTAGCCTGTCATCTTTACATAAATAGATTTTAGCCTGTCATCTTTACATAAATAGATTTTAGCTTGTCATCTTTACATAAGGACTGTATTGTGAGTTTCTCTGTAATGGACCTAGCTAATTAGTTTTGCCTTTAGATTCATATAACGCTATCAGTAACCTGTTTAGCTTTGCATATATATGCTGTTACTTCTGTTTGTCTTGGAAAAGCTTTAGCTTGTCATCTTTACATAATGGCTGGTATTACTATCTGTCTTGAGACTTCTTTCATTCATTCAGCTTTACACGTAGGCTGGTATTATCATTTGTCTGTTGCAGATTGTAGAGACCCCAGCATTCTTTCTCCTGAGTTTTACATACAGACTGATACTCATTCATTCATTCATTTGCATGTCCTTGCGGAACTTTGCCTCCCAAACAGCACTCCTGTAGGCCTCTCGGTTGTGAGCAAGATGGCCTGTGCTGCTGCATCCATTTGCAGATTGTCAACGATGTCTTGCAGCCATCTTCGTTTTGGTCTTCCTCTTTTTCTTTTTCCCATTATGTATCCTTCCAATATGGTCTTCTCTAAATTATCATGACGTTTAATGTGTCAAAAATATTTAAGTTTTCTCTCTTTAATCCTCTTTACTAGCCAGCCTTCTTAAATATTAAGTTCTTGTAGTTGGATATATTTGTTCTTTTTTGTGTCCACGATATTTGGAGAACTCTTCTGTAGCATTTACATTCAAAGGTATTTATGTGTTTCTCAGCTGTTTTGTTAAGTGTCCAGGTCTCACAGGCATATGTTGCGATGGGAAAGATGCATGCCCTTAAAAATCTTATTTTTGTGGTTCTGTCTGCTCCTCTCCACAGATTCTTTATTTGTTTTACTAGAGCGATAGATGTCCTCCTTTTAATTTCCCTCATTGTATCTCCATTATTAGTTAGTAGTGATCCAAGATATTCAAAACTCTCCACTTTTTCTAGTTTTTCCTCATTGATATATACATTAGTTGCCTTGTTTGTTTTGTCAGTTGTCATCAATTTAGTTTTCTTTGCATTAAGATAGAGGTTCTGCTCTTTGCTGTTCTTATGGACTGACATAATTAGTTTTTCTGTTCCTTTTTGTGTTGTGGATAGTAACACTGTGTCATCAGAATATCTAATCTCTGGTATTTCATAACCTCCAATTGTTATGGCATCATAATATTCTTTGTCTACATCTTCTCTAACATTCCTCGTTATATTTTCAGTATACAAGTTTAATAAGTAAGGTGACAATATGCACCCCTGACGGACCCCTTGTTTTATGTCAAACAAAGTTGTTGTTTCACCATTTATTCTTACTGCTGCTTGTTGGTCTAGATACAGCAGTGATGTTAATTGTATCAAATGTGTTGGAAATCCCATTTTTTCCATTATTTATTAATAATGGACTTTAGCAAAAGAAGAGAAAATATGATGTCGTAGAAGTCACATTATAATTACAATTCATATAATTTTATAATATAAGTCATAATTCACATTTTAATCGTTTCTGTCACATGATTGACTAAGCCAAATTCCATGGATTAACACAGAAGAAAAAGTCCTTCATTATCTGGATAATATTTTTTCTTGCATAACATATTCATGATCCACAGATTTCACAGATGAACAAGACCCCAATATGTGGTTGAGTTTTTGTTTAAGTATAGCTTTAGAGCTTATGCTGTCACAGTTTTGTCAGATGAAATATATACATCAGAGGTTCCCAAACTTTTTCAAACTGCCACTATAACAGTATACTGATTTTTGTTTTTATTCAGGATTGCTTCCCCTGTTGATAGTTGTAAAAGGTTAATTCACCTTTTTTTAAAAAGGTTAATTCAACTTTTTTAAAAAACACATTTAAGTTACTGGGTGATCTCTCCTGATTTGCTGTGAAAGTTTCAAGAGGCATGAATTCACATAGTATCACAAATTCATCAGAAGTGATCATTGAAGTGTTTTTTTTTTAACTTGGCAAAATGTCTAGCTACATAAATGTTGTCCTGTGTAGTTCATCTTTGGCAAGATGTCTGGCTACATAAATGTTGTCCTGTGTAGTTCATCTTTGGCAAGATGTCTGGCTTCATAAATGTTGTCCTGTGTAGTTCATCTTTGGCAAGATGTCTGGCTTCATAAATGTTGTCCTGTGTAGTTCATCTTTGGCAAGATATCTGGCTACATAAATGTTGTCCTGTGTAGTTCATCTTTGGCAAGATATCTGGCTACATAAATGTTGTCCTGTGTAGTTCATCTTTGGCAAGATGTCTGGCTACATACATGTTGTCTTGTGTAGTTCATCTTTGGCAAGATGTCTGGCTACATACATGTTGTCTTGTGTAGTTCATCTTTGGCAAGATGTCTGGCTTCATAAATGTTGTCCTGTGTATTTCATCTTTGGCAAGATGTCTGGCTACATAAATGTTGTCCTGTTTAGTTCATCTTTGGCAAAATGTCTGGCTACATAAATGTTGTCCTGTGTAGTTCATCTTTGGCAAGATGTCTGGCTACATAAATGTTGTCTTGTGTAGTTCATCTTTGGCAAGATGTCTGGCTTCATAAATGATGTCCTGTGTAGTTCATCTTTGGCAAGATGTCTGGCTTCATAAATGTCCTGTGTATTTCATCTTTGGCAAGATGTCTGGCTACATAAACGTTGTCCTGTCCCTAACCTGAGTCAAGAGTTTATCAAACCGAAAAATTGTCACTGTCAAGATGTGACATTGTTGTCACCTCTACTGCATATTTCATCTTGACACACATTACACTACATAAAGAGACAATGAGCTGTCACACTTGCAGCAAAATTGTAAATTAAGGTTGCCCTTACCTACTATATACCCTTATATTACTCTTATCCTTACATAAGAGAAAAAGAGAGAGAGAGAGAGAGACTGCCTGTAAAAAAAATAGAGAATATCAACCTGTATGGTGAGGCACACTTGAAAATTCTGTACACAAAGATAAGAGTGTTTGCAGGGAAAATGTGATAAGTACAACTGAGAAGAATATCATTCAGTCTTATAAGAAAAAGACTGTGGAAGGAAATGGGAAGAATGACAATAGGAAATATACAGGGTGTTCCATAAGTAACTGTTCACTAACCTAGTATCGATTCCGGTATCGTGGTGATATCTTAATGACTGCAGCAGGTAGATGTGGCTAGATACCGCAGACATTAAGATATCACTATGATGGCTGAATCGATACACGCTTAGTGCATAGTTATTTTCCGAATGCATTGTAGATATTCTCTTTATCCTCATGGTTTTACCATGGAGGTTTTCTCTCTACTATACTTTCTTTCAGTGAAATAAACAGTTAAAAATACTAAAATCAAAACATTACATTGAAAATAAGACAACAGACTGAATTGTAATAATTCATGTATTAATCTGAACCATTTGTTTTCATGTGACATGTTAAAAAAACATTTCCATGCAAAATCTTTATAAACATCTCATTGTAAACACATAAATTATTTTATTATAAATAAAATACATTGAGAATGTGAATTACATATGAACGTGAATTACAAATATTTATTCATATAACAATGTGTTTGGTTGTTTTATGTTCGTGATAGTTTAAGAATCAAGGCTGGATGTTAGTATCAAAATATACAGACAAAGTTCTTTGTGAAAACACGGGAAACCGAAAAGAAATAGTGGTGTAATTTACAAGTCAGTATTATCTTACAATGCTGAGATTGTGGGTTGGTGACTATCAACTGGTTTGTCTCAGTGTGGGTTGGTGACTATCAGCTGGTTTGTCTCAGTGTGGGTTGGTGACTATCAGCTGGTTTGTCTCAGTGTGGGTTGGTGACTATCAGCTGGTTTGTCTCAGTGTGGGTTGGTGACTATCAGCTGGTTTGTCTCAGTGTGGGTTGGTGACTATCAGCTGGTTTGTCTCAGTGTGGTTGGTGACTATCAGCTGGTTTGTCTCAGTGTGGGTTGGTGACTATCAGCTGGTTTGTCTCAGTGTGGGTTGGTGACTATCAGCTGGTTTGTCTCAGTGTGGGTTGGTGACTATCAGCTGGTTTGTCTCAGTGTGGGTTGGTGACTATCAGCTGGTTTGTCTCAGTGTGGGTTGGTGACTATCAGCTGGTTTGTCTCAGTGTGGGTTGGTGACTATCAGCTGGTTTGTCTCAGTGTGGGTTGGTGACTATCAACTGGTTTGTCTCAGTGTGGGTTGGTGACTATCAGCTGGTTTGTCTCAGTGTGGGTTGGTGACTATCAGCTGGTTTGTCTCAGTGTGGGTTGGTGACTATCAGCTGGTTTGTCTCAGTGTGGGTTGGTGACTATCAGCTGGTTTGTCTCAGTGTGGGTTGGTGACTATCAGCTGGTTTGTCTCAGTGTGGGTTGGTGACTATCAGCTGGTTTGTCTCAGTGTGGGTTGGTGACTATCAACTGGTTTGTCTCAGTTGACAAACTGTGAAAGTGGGTACCTGATAAATTTGTACTGAAGGGGGGAAAGGGGGGAGAGAGTGAGAGAGAGAGAGAGAGTGAGAGAGAGAGAGAGAGAGTGAGAGAGAGAGAGAGAGAGTGAGAGAGAGAGAGAGAAACTGCCTGTTAAAAAATAGAGAATATCAACCTGTATGGTGAGGCACACTGAATTATTCTGTACACAAAGATATCAATGTTTGCAGGGAAAATGGGATAAGTACAACTGAGAAGAGTATCATTCAGTCTTATAAGAAAAGGTTGTGGAAGGAAATTGGAAGAATGACAATAGGAAATAAAAAAAAAAAACCATACAGTATTAGCAAACAGAAATAACTGCCAAACAGTATCTGAGACTTAGTCTTATTTTGTAGTGTCCTAGACAAAATCATTTTGCTGAAATATTGAGTTGTTGGTTTTCATTACAGTGTTCTCCTTTCATTATCACCTATTGTTGTTTCTCCCCTTTCCTTATTCTCTCTTTCTTTCAAAAATCTTTTTTTTTGTAAATCTGAACCTTAACCTCTGTTTACTTCTACTCCACTAGTAGTTTTATTGCGGCCATCATGATACTTACTTGTCTCCATGTACAACTCTGTACCTGGAGTGTATGGTTATGCAAGGTTTCATAACAATAGAGTAGAAAAAAAAAACTTGTTAATGACATATATGCATGGAAAATAGAATGGTCTCACTTATTATGGAGGTTAGTGAATATCCTGGCTTTGTAGTTTGCCAGATAGACTTTAGTTCAAAGTCTCTTTAAGCCTGGAACATTGAAAAAAATGGCTAAGCTTAATAGCTGTGTCATGACATCCTTAGAAATGAGGAAATATTTATCTAACACTGATTTCTACTAAGGAGAGGATTAGAAATGCAGCAAATGGGAGGTAGATTAAACATGTATTTTGCACTTTACATCCTTCCTGTGCCATCATGCATCACACAGGACTTGCAGTGTGCCTGGCCATGAGTCTCTGTTCTCAGCAAATTTCTCAGTCTCATCAAGTTTCTCGGTCTCAGCAAGTTTCTCAGTCTCAGCAAGTTTCTCGGTCTCAGCAAGTTTCTCGGTCTCAGCAAGTTTCTCGGTCTCAGCAAGTTTCTCGGTCTCAGCAAGTTTCTCGGTCTCAGCAAGTTTCTTGGTCTCAGCAAGTTTCTCAGTCTCATCAAGTTTCTTGGTCTCAGCAAGTTTCTCGGTCTCAGCAAGTTTCTCAGTCTCAGCAAGTTTCTTGGTCTCAGCAAGTTTCTTGGTCTCAGCAAGTTTCTCGGTCTCATCAAGTTTCTTGGTCTCAGCAAGTTTCTCAGTCTCAGCAAGTTTCTTGGTCTCAGCAAGTTTCTCAATCTCAGCAAGTTTCTTGGTCTCAGCAAGTTTCTTGGTCTCAGCAAGGGATTTGATGTCAGTCATCTTAGCCTGTCTTGTCAGTGCTCTCTTTAGGTTCTCTCAAGGTCGACCTCTTTCTTTTTTCCAAATGTTTCCCTTTCAATGGCTTGCTTTATGATTCTCTGATTGTTTCTTCTCATCACATGGCCCACAGAAGCCCACCTTCTTTTCTTGATCACTGCATTATACATGTATATGCTTAGGGAAATTGGTAAAGATATACCACCTAATTTTTATCCTGATGCCGGCTGGCACTGAGCATCATGCTTGTACACTGAGCATAAGAATTTGCTCATTTGTATACACGAGGGTCTAGCTAGAAATTATCAGATGCCCACTAGAAAATTGTCTGCTTGACACTTGAAGATGACATAGTCTGCTTTGAAAAATTTGTTAAGAATGTTTTTTTTCTGGTACAAGGTAAAAAAAAAAAAGTGGTAAAAGAGTTAAAAATTCATTGGTAAGTTAGAAAAAAAACAGCATCTGGATATGTCCATAGATGCTCTACTTTTCTCTCTCCAGTACACTGATACTGTGATGAGTGATTGTCTTTCTGCTGCTTTTGATTGGTTGTTCATGTTTTGTCACACCAAGTTTCATCCCGAATTTCTTCATTCTCAACAAGGACACTAATTTTGCAGTTATCAGTGAAGTCTTCTGTCTGACCAGCTCCTTTTATGGCTTTTATGATGGCGGCATGATCCATTTCTCTACTCATTCATTTGTACTCCTTCTATGTAATATCATGCCAAATTTGTAAAACAAGGATTAAAAAGCACAATTTTTATGGAACTATACATTTTCACAGATTTTAGCATAGTGTTCTCTCCATTAAAAAAATTTTTTTTGCAAGTTATGAGGCAAAATTCTTCAGTAAACAATGATAACTGCTAAAAATTATGTTGCAGTTGCAGATATTGTTGAAAGACTTTTCATGGTATCATTTTAGTCCAATACAAAAAAAAAAACCGAATGCTTTTGTGAGGAATTTCACCGGATCAAACATGAGTGCTGTCTTTTCTTGGATGGAGAAAAAAAGTTTTCATGGGGTCTTTGCCTTTTACTTTTGTTAAGCCTCGATACTCTAAAGCGTGTCCATACTTGATTAGTACTGCGGCTGTTCCTTCAGGAACCTAAACATATAATACAAAAAATTCATCAGTTGACTGCACCCTCTGGTAGCTATTTATGGAACCAAAAAAAATGTAACTATCATAAAACTGTATCCAGTGGTACCTTATATATATTAACCAGTAGCTATCATCAGGGCTTTCACAGTCTGGCACAGTATATGGAAATGCAAAATTGAGCAAAGTGACAAAAATCAGGTTATTTAAAAAGTAATATCCTAAATGAGCTGTTATATGGAAGTGAATGCTGGAAAACCACCAGAACTATAGAAAAGAAACTGAATTCCTTCTAGAGTAAATGTTTATGTAGGAGCAGACAAATATTTTAGACAACCACTGTAAGAAATAACACCTTGCTGGCAGAAATGCAGATGAAGCCACTGACTTCAATTACTGAGGAAGGACGGTCTTTCCCTAGTATGGCTGGAGTGTGTGACCCGGATGACTGATAACTCATTACCAAAAATATCATTGAAATGAACAATACAGGGAAACAGGAGTAAGGGTAGACCAAAAGAGACATGGTGAAGAATAAAAGAGAAGATGTTGAGTAATAGAGGGCTCACCTGGGCAAAAGCAGAAAAAAAAGGTGAAGGACAGATATTTTGGAAAATCCCTCGCTTTATTTATTTTTTTTTTTTACATGCCTTCATGATTCATAAAATTTACAAGATATTTCAGACCGTTGCAGGCACTGAATGTAACTGATTTTTTTTCTGAACAGTACTGAAGTTTGGAAGATAGTCGTTAGTGTGAGACAATGAGATTAATTTTTTGTACATATGTGTATTTACTTCCTGAATTGAGCACACAGGATAAGAGTGAAACCTAAATGCTTTATTTAATTTACAATTTTTTTTTAAGCTTTGTTATTTCAGTTTTATTTATGTTTGTTATCTCTCTCTCTCTCTGAACCTTAAGTGCCCAGGGCACATGGGGCTTCCACAAGGGTTTTCCACAAATGCCTGTCTTTCGCCTTTTTTTCTGCTCTTGCCCAGGTGAGCCCTCTATTGCTCAACATCCTTTCTGTTGTTCTTCTCCATGTCTCTTTTGGTCTACCCTTACTTCTGCTCCCCTGTGGTGTCCATCTTAGTGCTATTTTTGGTAGTGAGTTGTCAGTCATTCGGAGCACATGTCCCAACCATCGCCAGCGTCTTTCCTCAATAATTGTTGTCAGTGGTTTCATCTGCATTTCTGCCAATAAGATGTTATTTCTTATGGTGTTTGGCCAAAATATTTTTTTAATTCTACGTAAACATTTAGTCTGGAAAGAATTCAACTTGTTTTCTATGGTTTTGGTGATTTTCCAGCATTCACTTCCATAGAGTAGTACACTTAGAACATTACTCTTAAATATCCTGATTTTCATATTTATGCTTAGTTTATTTGATTTCCATATATTCTGTAGCATTGCAAAAGCCTGGTTTGCTCTAGTAAGTCTGCTGTTGATGTCCTCTGTGCTGTCTCCATTTTCTACTACTCTGCTGCCAAGGTATACAAATTCATTGACCTCCTCCACTAACTTGTTATCTACTCTCAGTACATTTCTGTTGTTCACATTTTGCTTCATTAACTTTGTCTTTCCTACGTTGATCTTTAGTCCTATGTTGTTTGCATTCTGGGTTAACTTGTTTATTTTATCTTGCATATCTTTGTGACTGCTTGATAATAGACAAATGTCGTCCGCAAAGTCAAGGTCCTCCAGCACTGTGTTAAGGGTCCATTGTAATCCTCTGCGTTTGTCTGATGTTGCCTCCTTCATTAACCAGTCTAATGCCAAGATAAATAATGTTGGTGATAGTACACATCCCTGTTTCACTCCTGTTTGTACCCTAAAGCTGCTGGAGGTATGTTCTCCACAGATAACTTTGCACTGAAAACCCTCGTATAGGGCTTTGATTACATTAACTATTTATGGGGGAGGCCATGCCATCTTAGGATTTTCCACAGTGCATCTCTGTTGACACTGTCAAAGGCTTTCTCAAAATCTATGAATAATGCATATGTTGTGCTATGCCATTCATTTGCCTGTTCTAATATTTGTCTAAGTACAAATATATGGTCTATGCATGATCTTCCTTTCCTAAATCCTGCCTGCTCTTTCCGAAGTTTTTCCTCAAGTGTTGGTACAATTCTGTTGATGATTATTCTGCAAAGTACTTTACTAGTGAGTGGCAGTAGGGTAATGCCTCTCCAGTTCCCGCAATCTCTGAGGTCACCCTTCTTTGGTAGTTTTACTATAAGACCAGTTTTCCACTCCTCTGGGGCTTTTTCTAAATCCCAAATTTGTTGTAATATCCGGCAAAGTTGTTTTGGTGTTTCTGTTTCTTCTGCTTTCAACATCTCAGCAGTCACTTCATCTTCACCTGGTGCCCTGTCTGATTTTAGCATCTTTATCGCCTCTTTTACTTCATTTATTGTTATTGGTCCTGTATTGATGTTTAGTTCCGCTTTTGCTTCAGGTATATCTATTGCTTGTGCTGCTTGTGTTCTGTTTAGTAGGGTGTTAAAGTGTTCCCTCCATCTTTCAATTTTTTCTCTTTCTCCACTGACCAGTTGTCCATTTTGTGTTCTTACTGCACTTTCACATCTTGTATTGAAGTTACCTGTCATCTGCTTTGTGATTTTATGTTTGTTATATGTGTAGCATATTTGTACTATGTGGTGCAGAATGTCTAGAACAGAAAGTTGTGTGATAAAGGGCAGAATGTCAGACAGCCTTGCATGCCCAATTCTTCACCCTTTGCAAATAAAGTTTCAATCAATCAATCAATCAGTTAATCTTCTTTCAGTGAATCATGTCAAGCAGTGCTAATCACTCATCTTGGTTGCCCAGGATACTCCATTATCAAGAGAAATTATGTGCGTGTCCGATTATTTCTGATTCATTCTTTTGTCCTTGACATAATTTTTTTTTTGTAACCTGTCTATTAACGAAAGTGTTTAACTATTCCTACTTCCATCTGCTAACTCATTGGTTCAAATATCTATCCACCTGGCTAACTTACCTGTATCTTCCCTGGCATCCCACAGCTGTCCATTCTGCTAGCTACGTTTACTGTATCTCCCCAAATATCATACTGAGGTTTGCGGGCTCCTATCACACCAGCTATCACAGGTCCACTGTTCACACCTGACACACAGGTTAAAAAAAAAATAACTTGACATTAAAATGTTGAGTATACTTTCAAACTTATCAAACTCTTTTATTTGCTTTCTGATCGTGGTTTTAAAACAGGACCAATGAAAAGAGGAAGGAAAGTCAGGCTTTTATACCACAGGGGCCTGCACTGTTGAAGGGGGCCTAACAGTTCATTTTTCTTCTCTTTTCTAATTACAGACAAAATTCAGGACAACGCTACAGTTTAGAGTGGAGGCCCAGTAATAATTGACTGCAAGGCTCAACCTGGCTGTTCATGGTCCTGAGCATCAAAAGCTAGTGATCGTAGTAAATCACCGACTCTCTTCAGATTTAAGCTTTTAAACTTCAAGAATAAAATTATCATATTGATCAAACCAACAGTATCAACCATTCCATGAAATCAATGAAGGAAGTTAAAGCAGCCCTCAAAGATCAAATGGAGCTCTGAAATCCTAAATTTCTGATCAGTTTTAGAAGGAATTGAATAATTTACCAATCAGGTTTGATACTGCTGTATGATCCATGTAGCTAATGGTACAGATCTATTGTACAAAATTATCTTGTAGCAGAATTTTGGGAAATAGACTAATCTTTTTGTGAGAATTTGCACTGAAAGGGTTAATATAATTATTTGCTATCTAAGGCTATTAGGTTATGCTTCTGTCATTTGTGTTGTCAGTCATAATTCTCTATATTTAAAATTTTAACCCCATTAATAAGAAACACAGTCCTATCGAGTGACAGAAGTACCAAGGGATATGGTGTTAGCAGCCATATTTTACTTGATGTATTGGTGCCTTCCTTCCCAAGCCGGAGAATGTGTCAGGTACCTATTTCAACAGCTGAGTGATAGGCCACACCCAGTTGGATCTGAACCACTGTGAGACAAGTGCCAAACCACTTTGGAATCTGTAAGTCAGAGGCATAATCTAAGAGCTATATAAATTACCCTGGCAAACATGGAGACAAAATAGCAAACATGCTCATTTCAACTCACACATTAACTTCTCTTCTATTCTGTAGCAAAGACTTCTTAGTTAAACCAGTTTACCACCCCAACCCTGAGTCAATCAAAGACTTCTTAGTTAAACCAGTTTACCACCCCAACCCTAAGTCAATCAAAGACTTCTTAGTTAAATCAGTTTACCACCCCAACCCTGAGTCAGTCAAAGACTTCTTACTTAAACCAGTTTACCACCCCAACCCTGAGTCAATCAAAGACTTCTTACTTAAACCAGTTTACCACCCCAACCCTGAGTCAGTCAAAGACTTCTTACTTAAACCAGTTTACCACCCCAACCCTGAGTCAATCAAAGACTTCTTACTTAAACCAGTTTACCACCCCAACCCTGAGTCAGTCAAAGACTTCTTACTTAAACCAGTTTACCACCCCAACCCTGAGTCAATCAAAGACTTCTTACTTAAACCAGTTTACCACCCCAACCCTGAGTCAATCAGAGGCTTTTTACTTAAACCAGTTTACCACCCCAACCCTGAGTCAATCAAAGACTTCTTAGTTAAACCAGTTTACCACCCCAACGCTGAGTCAATCAAAGACTTCTTACTTAAACCAGTTTACCACCCCAACCCTGAGTCAATCAAAGACTTCTTAGTTAAACCAGTTTACCACCCCAACCCTGAGTCAATCAAAGACTTCTTAGTTAAACCAGTTTACCACCCCAACCCTGAGTCAATCAAAGACTTCTTAGTTAAACCAGTTTACCACCCCAACTCTGAGTCAATCAAAGACTTCTTACTTAAACCAGTTTACTACCCCAACCCTGAGTCAGTCAAAGACTTCTTAGTTAAACCAGTTTACCACCCCAACCCTGAGTCAATCAAAGACTTCTTAGTTAAACCAGTTTACTACCCCCATCCTGAGTCAAACTTTATTATATAAATGTCCATTTTCAAAAATTTATTTCATCATTCATTATTTTCAAAAGAAAATAATAATTTATTGTTAGCTATCAGTTCATGGGTTATTTATCTATTACAAATTTCACATGCAAATCCAGCAAATGGAATATATATATTGTACAGTATTACATAAATGATGCTGTAAATGGACTAAAATGGAATATAAGAGGGATATAAGGTAAATTCCCCATTTCCAAGTCATTAAGGTATATTGGAGATACGATGTTAGGCCCATATTTCCAAGACCACCGACACATGAAAGTGTGATGTGGTCAGCGTCATGCCTGGCCGTGTAAGAGGGACTCTAAATTTAAATCATTTGGACTCCACAGATAGTTCTCATTTTCTGAACAGATAGGAAAAGGTTAGAACATTCCTTAAAAGTTATCCTGGAGCTGTGCATAAATAAATTCAGTGAGCACAATGGCTCTTTCTTTCTTTCTAAATACTTTTGTTTGTTCTACCTTCAGGGAACTGCAAGCAGGAAGTTCTTAGCAGCCAATGCAGTGAAGATTTTGGAACATAAGCACTGTATTGAATTGGGTATGGGTTATGGTGGCCTATTTGAAGTCCTGAATAGATGCAGAAAGTTAGTGTCTAGACAGCCTCAACCCCATAGGGAAGATGTGAAGGCCCGTACTGTTAACCAGACAGGAAGCACCAGTGGGGAGATGGGATAGGGTCTTGGTCAACTCTAGCTTGTCAGCCCAGATTTCCAAGCTGATCTTTCTACAGGTCATCTTTGCTTCCCTTTTTATCTAAAGATTATGGTATTCTCATGCAATTATTTCTTATGTCTTACATCATTCCGGTGCCGTTAAACGTCACATAGGGCTCACATTGTAGTTCACCAAGTTTTCCTGTTTTCGGTGAGTTTTTTAGCCTCATCAAGGGATTTCGTGCCTACTAATTTGGCCTCTCTTAATAAGATCCTCTTTGGAGTTTCTCATAGCTGACCTCTTTTTCTTTGGTCTGTTTGGTCTACTTGATAGCTTGTTTTAGGATTCTCTGATTGTTTCTTCTCATCAAGTGACCAATATATGCCCATCTTTTTCTGATCACCCATGAGACTGGTTGTTGTTCACTCATCTACCTTATCCCTTTTATTTTATTTCCACCATTTTATTTTGTTTTATTTCTGCTTTTATTAAAAACAAAATGATATCAGATACAGGAATTACCAATTCTTAGACTGAAGTTGTTGTAAGAATGATGGTTGATGTTGTCCAAGGTCAGCATCATGGCCTGGCAGAAGTCCACCATGGTTATGATGTTCCTCTCCCAGGTTTCATCGCCCTGTAACATTCAGACAAGACATGTCTTGCAGACTTTCTACTGAAAGAGGCTAATGAATGAACAAATGAGCATAAAGAACTAGGGATCTGGATATGGGCAAAAACTGAGTCTTCAGCTGAAGAAAGTCATCTATCTTTGACTGTTTGAGTGACATTATGGCCTGGACAGAACAGAAATGGAGAGTATGGTTCACAGGAAATGAGAAAATGGATGGCTGTGGAGAAAATTTACTCAGGATATTTCTGATATTCTAAACACCTCATTCACCGAAGTAGGTATCCTGGTTAGAAAACAATGTTTTTCAAACAGGCTACCAAATCAGCAGCATTCTGCAAAGAGTAAGGCTAAATGAACAAAGAAGTAAGCATAGTCTCATTCCCTGAACCTTAAGTGCTCAGGGCACATGGGGCTTCCACAAGGGTTTTCCACAAATGCCTGTCCTTTGCTTTTTTTTTTTCTAGTCTTGCCCAAGTGAGCCCTTTATTGTTCAACATCCTCTCTGTTGTTCTTCCATGTCCCTTTTGGTCTACCCTTACTTCTGTTCCCTTGTAGTGTCCATCTTAGTGTTATTTTTAAGTAAGCATACAGGCCACTCTATAATGTTTTACTACTTAGGTTAGAGAAGTCTAGGCTTTTGTAGGACACACACAGATAATATATTCAAATATGAGTGAAAAATAGTCCAAGAATGAAAACTACAGTGTCATATATCCTGCCTTGATGACCGCACAAGCCCCCGGTGCTCTGAGCCTCCATCCATTCTGAGACTTATCTTGAGGATTACAGGAATAATCTCAGTAGTGCAACTACTAATACAGGTTGTACTGTGATAATTTTGTGACTGTATTGTGATTTGTGAACACTGAAGGAGAAGAAGGAAGAGAATAGCTGAAACTTGTTCCTTATACTCCATCTGGCAGAGCAGCCATTAATCCAAAATACATGATTTTTTTCCAGCAAATGAGTGCCATTACAGTAATTTAAAACTGCAAATAATTGTAATGCAACTAAATGTGGAAAAGAAAAAAAAATAGGAATGAAATAACTGAAGTGCCTACGAATTTTATTATAATTATAATTATGCACAAAGCCTTTACCATATTCACATTCAGCACAATCTTTCAACCAACTCATCCAAGTTCTTCTCTTTCTTCAGCATCAAGAAGAAAAAAAAGATAGAATGGTGAAGAAGTTAAAATAAAGATGAACTGCTTATTACATCCTTCCAAGAACATCTCCCTACTACATTTATTTAAAAACAAAAAAGAATCCTTACCTCATTTTTCCTATGCCCTGTGTGCAGTCCTGTTGCTGCCATGTATGTACTTCCTATGGTCTTAATTTTCTCCACCTCAGTGTGGCTTCTAATCAGCAACTAATTCAGCAAAGACAAGAATGAATTACTTGATCTAATTAGCAACTAATTCAGCAAAGACAAGAATGAATTACTTGATCTAATCAGCAAATAATTTAGCGAAGACAAAAATGAATTTCTAATCAGCAGCTAATTCAATAAAGACAAGAATGAATTACTTAATCTAACTGGCAATTAATTTAGCAAAGACAAGAATGAATTACTTAATCTAATTGGCAACTAATTCAGCAAAGACAAGAATGAATTACTTAATCTAACTGGTAGCTAATCAGTAAAGACAAGAATGAATTACTTAATCTAACTGGCAGCTAATCAGTAAAGACAAGAATGAATTACTTAATCTAACTGGCAGCTAATCAGTAAAGACAAGAATGAATTACTTAATCTAACTGGCAGCTAATCAGTAAAGACAAGAATGAATTACTTAATCTAACTGGCAGCTAATCAGTAAAGATAAGAATGAATTAGTTAATATAAATAGCAACTAATTCAGCAAAGACCTTCAGCTTACCACATCAAAATCAGAAATGATCTCATTTAGCACTCTGATACATTCCAATCCTTCACCATTAGTCTTGGTCTGCTGGTAGAAGTCTTTAAAGTTGGGTATTGAGGCAAACATGACACATGCGTGGTTACAGCTTTCGTGGTACAAATCCTGGAAAAACAATAAGTACAAGAAGAAAATAAAGCATTCTGGTTATGACTGGGTTCCATTTCTAAAGTTAGTTCGTAAGTCAGATTTGTAAAGAAGTCAAACAGCTAAGTACAGACATATCTAACAGCTTTTAGTTAAATGCAATAATAGAGAGTATGCTTTTAAATTTAAATTTTGTCTTAGTATATCTTTGAGATTTTAAAAAGGCATTTGATAGCATACACAGAGATTCATTATGGAGAATTTTAAGTCTATATGGAATACCATCTAAAATTGTCAACATCATTAAGGACTTATACAATGGATATGTTTGTGCAGTCAAGACAGAAGAAGGGATGAGTGAATGGTTCCAGATTGAAACAGATGTGAAACAAGGATGTATACTGTCTCCTTTACTTTTTGGGATTACAGTAGACTTCATAATGAAAAAATGCTGCACAGGTAACACAGATATTGACTGGGTACATGGGACCCAACTAGAAGATCTTGATTTTGCTGATGACATAACTCTTATCAGTAATAATGTGAATTCCATGCAAGAAAAAAACAGATAGCCTGCCTTCACTGGCTAGCAAAATAGGACTTGAAATTAACAAGGACAAAACAACAAAAATAATGAAAATTCCCATTAATCAAAATGGAAAAATACACATAGAAGGGGCAGAGATTGAAGAAGTCAATCAGTTTGCATACCTTGGCAGCTACATAGACCAGGATGGTGACACTAGAAAGGAAGTTAGGATCAGAATTGCAAAAGCAGCATCAATCTTCAAGAATCTTGAGAACATATGGAATTCAAAAGTTATAAGCACAAAAACCAAGTTAAGACTATTCAATTCAAATGTAATATCCACCCTCATTTATGCATGTGAAAGCTGGAAAACAACTACAGAAATAGAAAAGAAATTAGACTCTTTTGAAAACAAATACATAAGGAAAATACTCGACATCAAGTTGAACGAATTCAAGAACAATGCAGAGATAAGACAGATGACTGAACAACAACAAGTCTCATGGGTGATCAAGAAAAGGAGATGGACATATGTTGGTCACTTGATGAGAACAAATGATCAGAGAATTCCAAAACAAGCTATCAAGTGGAACACAACAGGCCAAAGAAAAAGAGGCAGACCACATGAAACTCTGAAGAGGACATTGTTAAGAGAGGCCAAATTAACAGGCATAAAATCCTTTGATGAGGTTGAAAGACTCACCGAAGACAGGAAAAATTGGTGAACTACTTTGTGAGCCCTATGTGACGTTTAACAGCACGGGAAAGATATAAGATAAGATATCTTCTATGCAAAGAACAAATATATCCATACTACAAGAACTAAATATTGAAGAAGGCTGGCTAGTAAAGAGGATTAAACAATTAATATTTTGGACACATTAAACATCATGATAATCTAGAGAAGACTGTGTTGGAAGGATCATAATGGGAAAAAGAAGACCAAGGCGAAGAAGGTTGCAAGACATCATTGATGATCTGAAAATGGATGCATCAGTAACAACTGAGAGACCTACAAGAGATCTGTTAGGGAGGCAAAGTTCCACAAGGGGCATGCAAATGACTGACTGATGCTTCTAATTTAAAATTTTGTCTTAGTATATCTTCTGTGTATAAAAAAAAAACATTGACGAAACTGATGAATTTCTGTAGACATGCAATCTTTAGATGTACGCCACAAAGTAGCATGCATTTTAAATACAAATGCTGCATGTAACTCAAATTTTTAATATAAAAGTCTTTATGGGGCTGTTTGGAAGTACATGTTGTAAGTAAGTCAAACATTTGTTACTCAGGGACTGCCTGTGATACCATATTTCCTACCATATGCACCAGTGCATAAAAAAAAGAGATAATCCTGTCATGCCTTAGAGGAACATAGGGACATGGTGTTATTGTCCATATTTTCTTTAACCTGTCAGGACACTAGAGGGTGATATAGTCAGTACCACGCCTGGCTGCCTTTCCTTCCCCAACTCCAGAAGAAGTCAGGTACCGATTTCTACAGCTGGGTGACTAGGGTGTCTCTGGCTGGACTCAAACCCCCGACCTTCGCCATGAGAGACCAGTGTACTAACCACTTTGCCACTCAGTCACCCATCAGTGCATAGGACAATCCAAAATTTGACAAGTAATATTTTGGAACAAAACTAAAAACTCCACATTTTCCGTGAACTTCATAGCCCTCCCCTAAATAGGGTTTTGGTCCATGGCTGTTTGCTATTGTACAGGTTCTAAGGACTGTTATTGCCGGAGGTGGGGTGGAGAATTCGGTCTCCACTTCAACGGCGTGCGTCTCAAACAGCCTCTGGCAGTCAAGTCCAGCTCCTGGCCTTCCCGTGGCAGAACTGTTTAAACTGACAGGAGAAGGGGTGAGGGCGAATATCTGGTGCCTGAAAACCAGATACTTAGGGTAGATGAGTGGCACATTTGGTAGCTCATCTACCGCTGCTGGAGAGATTCTTCAGCTGCCGTGCGTGGAGCAGTGCTCCTCCCAGCCAATGAAGAAAGGTGCAAATGGGGTTGCCACGCAGCATCACTGTGGAAAAGGTGGTAAAAAGGATAAAGCGAAGCAAACAGTCAAATCACGGCACCTCTGGTCTGGAGGTCGGCCACATCCTGAGTGCAGTCATATCGGGTGAAATGCATGAACCGGCTTATCCCAGAGGTTAAGACACTGCTGGCGAGACTCTTCGAATGCCGCACGTTGAGTGAAGCTCCTCCCGGTCAAGGAAGAAAATACGGAAAAGAAACAAAGGTTGCTGTGCAGCACCGATGTGAAAAGGTGAGGGAAAAGATAAAGTGAAATTTAATCGGTATGTCCAGTAGTATCGCTGCGAGAGCTACACATACCACGGCGCCTCTGCTCTAGAGGCCAGCCATGTCCGAAATACACCTACACTGGTGAAATATGCACCAGGGGTGGAACTTGATGGCTAGACATGTCATGCCACCTCCGCTCTAGAGGTCGGTCACGCCTGATATACACCCATACTGGTGAATTTTGCCTAAACCGGCTCACACCAGGGGTGAATCTTGAAGGCTATGCATGTCACAGTACCTCTGCTCTAGAGGTCAGTCATGTCCCAAACACGCCCATACTGGGATAATATGCCTAAACCGGCTCAACCCAGGGGTGGAAGTCACTAGTGGCGAGGATTCGTCCTCCTGGACAAAAGCTCCATCCTGGTCACAACTAGGAAGGGTAGCGGCCACGATCACAAAATGCTAAAGTCGGAGACACTGGACCAGGGCAGTCTAGATAGGCAACCACTTCTCACCCAGCGAGGATGTTTGCGTATCCTAATCACGCTGAGGTTTTCCAGTGAGAAAGTCCAACCCTGGACTGGATGGGCAACCACTTCTCACCCGGTGGTGATACACAGGTATCTCAAAACATGTCAAGGTTTTCCGGTGAGAAGGTCCAACTCTGGCCTGGGTGGGCTACCACCTCTCACCCAGCGGGGATGCACTGATATCCTAAACACGTCGAGGTCTTCCGGTGAGAAAGTCCAGCTCTAGACTAAAATGGTGCAACAAAAACCACGGTGTCACGCAATCCACTTCAGAGACCCACCAAGAATACAGTGTGATACTCTGAACCTCTTGTGGTCCTCTCGGGGATCTCGTGTGGTCCTCTCGGGGACCGCACAGGAGACCACGGGACCTAACGAGGACCACAGGTGTAAATTCAGTAGGATCACAGTGCGGTCTTGGTGGTAGAAGCGAACGAAGAAGAAGAAGAAGAAGAAGCTATTGTACAATCTACTGAATTTCTTCAGAAAAATATGCAACTAATTTGATAAATTCTCATATATCTGACCTCATAGCCAATGCCACTTTATTGATACAAATTTTTTATGCTTCAGCATAAATATAAGTATAGATGAACAATGGGAAATGTTAAGAGATTCTATCCACCAAACTGTTAAGGAGATAATACCACCAAAAAAAGAAGGCCCTAAAAATAAATGGATGACAGACGACATCTTAGGACTGATGGACAAGAGGAGGAGGAGTAAAAATAACGAGGAAAAATATAGCAAGATAAATAAAGAAATAAGACGCAAATGCAGAGAAGCAAAAGAAGAGTGGTTAAATGAGCAGTGCAGACAGATAGAGGACTTTCATATTAAAGACAGCAAAAACATGCACAAATGAATTAATGAACTCACAGGCAGGAAAACAAAATATACCACAGGATGCCTGAAATCGAAAGAAGGTAAAATGTTAATGGGAAAAGAAGACATTGTGGACAGGTGGACAGAGTATCGGTGAGCTATATGGAGGAGAAAGACCAGAATTAACACCAGATACTGAAAACTGTGAGGGACCACCAATACTTGAAGATGAAATCATAGATGCCATCAAACACATGAAGAAAGGAAAAGCGACTGGGCCTGATAATATAACAATAGAAGAAATAGAGGCACTAGAGGAGACAGGAATAAAAATAATAACCAAGTTACTGAATGACATTTACAACAGTGGTTATATTCCCAGTGACCTGATTAAATCCACGTTTATAGCACTACCAAATAAACCAGGTGCAAAGGAATGTGACGATCACCGGACTATCAGCCTCTCATGTCACATAACGAAGCTACTTCTGAGAATCATTATGAGAAGAACAAGGAAAAAGATAAAAATGGAAATAGCAGATGAACAATTTGGATTTGTTGAAGGAAAGGGAACACACAATGCCATTTATGCTTTACGAACACTAACAGAAAGAGCTTTAGAAGTACAGAAAGATCTCTACTTATGCTTCATTGATTACACCAAGGCATTTGACAAGGTGAAACATAATGAAATTATTAAAATGCTTGAAGACATAGACGGCAAAGACCTGAGGATTGTAAAACCTCTATACTGGCAGCAAGAAGCAGCAGTTCGAGTTGAAAATAGAACTGGAAAATATCAACCTATAAAACAAGGTGCAACAAGGATGTGTACTATCTCCAGACCTTTTTTCTCTGTATAGCGAGAATATTCTAAGAACAATCATCACAGAACCAGGCATAAAAATTGGAGGATACAATATTAACAACCTTCGGTATGCTGACGACACAGTACTGATAGCTGAGAACCAACATTCATTCATTCATTCATTCATTTGCATGTCCCTTGCGGAACTTTGCCTCCCAAACAGCACTCCTGTAGGCCTCTCGGTTGTGAGCAAGATGGCCTGCTGCTGTTGCATCCATTTCCAGATCGTCAACGATGTCTTGCAGCCATCTTCGTCTTGGTCTTCCTCTTTTTCTTTTTCCCATTATGTATCCTTCCAATACGGTCTTCTCTAAATTATCATGACGTTTAAAGACCTGCAAAATCTCTTGGATAAAGTCGCCAAAGAAAGTGAACAGAAAGGCCTTACTTTGAACATCAAAAAGACAGAGACTATGGTTATATCTAAGAAACAGAATCCACCAGCATGCAGTATTAAATTAAATGGAACTATTCTAAAGCAGGTGCAGAAATTCAAATACCTTGGAGCAGTAATAACTTCAGATGGGAAATGCAGAACAGAAATTAGGAACAGAATAGGCCAAGCAAAGACTGCATTTCAGAGAATGAGAAACATATTAACCAACACATCCTTATCAATGAGTGTTAGAAAACGAGTCCTAAAATGCTATATTGAACCTATCTTGTTATATGGATGTGAATCATGGACAATAGGCAAGTCTGCACAAAAATCATTGGAAGCAGCAGGAATGTGGTTTATTAGAAGAATGTTATGAATCCCCTGGACAGCAAAAATAACTAATGAAGAATGTATGAGAAGAGCTGGAGAGACAAAAAACCTTGTCACAAAGATAAGAGAGAGACAATGTACTTTCATAGGACATGCAATGAGAAGAGGGGGCATTGAAAATATTATAACAGGACAAATAGAAGGAAGAAGATCAAGAGGAAGACCAAGAAATGATACTAGACAGTCTGACGGGATGGTGTGAGAGGAGATCACCAACTGAACTGATGGCCTGCATGAAGGATCGTGTACTCTGAAGAAGCATAATAACCAACGCCAGTCGGCACGGCACATGATGATGATGATAAATATAAGGAAAAATTTATACAGAAGGAACAGCTGTTGAAGAAGTAAACCAATTTGAATACCTTGACAGCTACATAGACCAGGATGGTGACACCAAAAAGGAAGTTAGAATTCATATTGCATAAACAGCATTGACCTTCAAGAATCTTGAGAGCATATGGCATTCAAAAATTATAAGCAAAAAAACCAAGCTAAGATTATTCAATTCAAATGTAATATCCACCCTCATTTATGCAAGTGAAAGCTGGAAAACAACTAAAGAAATAGACAAGAAATTAGACTCTTTTGAAAACAAATGCCTAAGGCAAATACTCGGCATCAAGTGGAATGGTTTCAAGAACAATGCAGAGATAAGACAGATAAGCAAACAATAACCTGTCTCATGAGTGATCAGAAAAAGAAGATGGACATATGTTTGTCATGTGCTGAGAAGAAACAACCAGAGAACCCCAAAACAAGCTATAAAGTGGAATACAAAAAGTAGAAGAGGTCGACCATGCGAAACTCTAAAATGGACAATGTTAAGAGAGGTCGGTTTAGTAGGAATAACATCCCTTGATGAGGTTGAAAGGCTCGCTGAAAACAGGAAATCTTGGCAAGCTACCATGTGAGCCCTATGTGATGTTTAATGGCACAGGAAGGATGTAAGATGTAAGATAAAAACTATTCACTAGTTCAACAAATCCGCTACAGAAAAGCATTTGAACATGAGACAGTAAGAACAAGATCTCTTGTTCTTACTGTCTCATGTTCAAATGCTTTTCTTGTCTTGCCTCCTTTCTCATGTACAAAGAGAGCTATAATAAATTTGATCTTACATGTTAACCTTTTTGTTTTTTAGCAAAGATTTATTAATATTACTATATACCACTGACATTCATATGTGTGTGAGACTGATGATGAGGATGCCATTTTTAGTGTGGGTATGAAGAAGACTCCATGATGAGTCAAAAAAGTCTTTACGTATATTTTATTTATGCCCCTATTTGATATGTGGTTACTTTTTTACTCATCCTTTTTTATGTGTGTGTGTGTGTGTGTGTGTGAGAGAGAGAGAGAAAGAGCAACAGAGAGAGAGAGAGAGAAAAAGAGAGAGAGAGAGAAAGAGAGAGAAAAAGAGAGAGAGAGAAAAAAAGAAAGAGAAAATGAAGAGAGAAAAAGAGAGAAAAAAGAGAGAGAAAATGATGGAGAAAAAGAGAGAGAAAAAGAGACGGAAAAAGAGAGAGAAAAAAGAGAGAAAATGAAAGAGAAAAAGACAGAAAAAAAGAGAGAAAATGAAAGAGAAAAAGAGAGAGAAAATGAGGGAGAAAAAGAAGGAGAAAAAGAGAGTGGAAAAAAGAGAGAAAAAGAGCAAGAGAAAAAGAATAAAGAAAAGAGAGAAAATGAGAGACAAAAAGAGCAAGAGAAAAAGAGAGAGAAAAAGAGAAGAGAGAGAGAGAAAAAGAGCAAGAGAAAAAAAAGAGAAAAAATAGAGAGAAAATGAGAGAGAAAAAGAGGAAGAGAAAATGACAGAGAAAAAGAGAAAGAAAATGAGAGAGAAAAAGAGAACGAAAAGGAAAAAGATAGAGAAAGAGGGAGAGAAAAAGAGAGAGAAAGAAAGAGAGAGAAAGAGAGAGACCTTTTATGACACCTGATATGTAGTGGATCCATCACAGAGTTAAAAAAAATGAATAATGCCTATGGACTGACAGCTAAATTAACAAATGAATAATGGCTAAGGAAATCCAATGAGAAAATAACCTTATTAAACACACTATGGAGGTGACTGTCTAGGTTCATTGGCCACATAATGAGAAGGGGAGCAATCAAAAATATTGTGACAAAAGGGAAAATTGGAGGCAAGAAAGGGAGGGGCAGACCAAGAGAGAAAATCTTGGATGGCTCAGACAAAATGGCATGGGAGAAGCACAGCAACAGAACTGATGGAAAACATGGAAGATCGAAGACGTGGAAAGACATGGCCCCCAATGCCTGCAGGCACAGCACATGATGATGATGACACGATTAACTTTGATCTGTTGAACAAATATGGTGAAGATAGCGTGCTATTCTTTGCGTTCCCAGCTCACCTCATTCTTCCGCGATGATCTCATGAAATAGGCCACAACATGTGATGGGATAATGTTTTCCAAAACGATCTTGTTTATGGCAGCCATCATTTTTACCTGTAGTTTCATTAACAGAGAATGTTTTTAATATTTTTTATAGACATTTTAATAGTGTGATGCTAAAACATTATTTTTTTTTTACAAGACAAAATTGTTTGCTACATTTTGAGAAGGATGATATTTGAACAAAACAACAACAACAACAACAACAGCAGCAGCAGCAGCAGGAACAATGACAACTGAAGAAATACTCATAAAATAAATATTTGTAAAAGGAAAACAAATTTAAGTTTTCATAACAGGCCACTTTGCCTGTCAGGCTCAGCTAGTTTATAATTTTATAATTTTTGTATTTGCTGTGTAATTTGTAATTTCTATATTTGCATAATTCTTACATTTCTATACATGCTCTGAAATTCAATAATTTTTTTTTTAATGTTCTTCGGAATTTTGCAAGTTTTTTTTATCTGCTATTTGTAAGTTCTACATTTAACTCCATACTTTTATACAAGGATGAGTCAAATGAAAACCTTACATTTTTTACCCATAATTTATTGAAACAAAAATGTCATACAACTGCTTCATTTTCTACATAGTCCCCATTATGTTCTATGCTTGTCCTCCAGCACTTACAAAGTGCATGGATAATGAATTGGCAGATGGAAATAATAAACACTTAGGTTAATAGGCAGGTTACAAAAAAAAAAAATGTCCATATCAAGAAACAAAAGAGCAAATAATCAGACATGAACGTTAATTTTATTTATTTCCCTTGATAACAGAATATTTTCTGTATTTAAAAAAATCTTTTCATCAAGTACCCAACCATTCATGTATCACCTGTCGTACCTCATCCTGTGACCTGAAAAATGTTTCAGCCCATTGCCTCTTTGAGTGGTTGAAAGATCTGGTGATTATTTGGAGCAAGGTCTGGTGAATATGGTCAATGTGGAAGACACTCAAAGAGCAGGTCCATAAAGGTTTCAACTATTGCACATCCAGATGGGCTTGAGCACTGTCAAGCTGCAGCACGACACCTGTTGTTCTCAGAGGTCCATGATGTTTGGATCTGAAGATGGTTTTTGAGAAGATCTGAGCATGTTGCTCTTGTGATGGTGTTCCACTAGGGCATGCAGTCCTCCAAAATGATGCCTCGTTCATCCCAAAAGATGAACTTAACTGTTCAAAATACAGATGCAAGAACATTGTTTGTGTTTCATGCTTGCCTCTAGAGGAGTTAGTTAGTTAGTTAGGCCAAAGGCGGCGCATAGGGCAGAGGACAAGGCTCTCCATGCCTGGCGATTCCTTGCTACTTGCTTTAGATCTTCGGTGTTTCTGATGAGCATTGTTGAACACTCCTTGGTGATAACTCTTCTTAGTGTGTCTTTGGGTCTTCCCCACTTTCTTTTACCCCTTGCTGACCATGTAAATGCTTGGTGTGGGAGTCATTTTTCATCCATTCTAAGTACGTGGCCGATGTAGTTCCAGCGACATCTTCTGATAAAGTTCGATACGTAGTCTTGTTTAGTTTCTTGTCTTATTGATGTAACTGATCTGAAGTCTAGAGGAGTAGCCATCTTTATACTGCTTCTATGATGTTATGTAGTTCACTGGCACCATGCTGCCACCTGCAAGATGTTACTCTTATGTCACTAGTTTTATATGCTGTCAACATAATGACGGGATGGTGCTTATAATCTCTAACACAAATTTTAAGGTTTTCACATGACTCACTTTTGTAATTTCTGCATTTGCTTCATAGTTTATAATTTATATATTTGCTGTGTAATTTTCTAATCTCTGTAAATCTGCTAGTTCAGTACCTGCTCTGTCTCTCTTTGAAACTGCAGCTTGAAGAGATGGCCCACTCTGTTTGTGTACTCCATTTGTCGGTCTAGGAAATGCATAGTAGCAAAGACTATTGCTATATAAATTGTTGCCTTTGCTCTTAGTGATACCTGTGCTCTGTCTAGTCTAGAAGAAAAAGTGAAAATAATATGGTGTTGTAAAATATTGTATAAATAATGCAGTATAAATGATAGGATATGATATATATATGATACAAGATGATGTGATACAATACAATACAATACAATACAGTACAGTACAGTAAATATATAGTACAATACAATAAATCACAATAAATACAGTACAGTACATTACATTACACCACAGCACAGTCAACACAGCATAGAACAGTACAGTATAGCACAGTGCAGCACAGCACAGAAAAGACCAGAACAGTACAGTACAGTACAGTACAGCACAGTACCATAAGTACAGTACAGCAGAGCACAGTGCAGTACAGTACAATACAATACAGTATAGTACAATACAATACAGTACAGTACAATACAATACAGTACAGTACAATATAGTACAATACAATACAATACAATACAATACAATACAATACAATACAATACAATACAAAACACTTTACATCCTGCTATGACACCTGGAAAAAAGAATGGTACAGTATAAGTAGCAATTCATTCAAATTTTATTAAAATGAGCCATGCGAAATCCAGAATTGGAACATGTGATGACCACACATTTAAAGTACTGCAAATGAATGAATTAGTAAATTAATTTTATAATGAGGATGATATGTAATAAAACTCTTATATGTTCTTAATGGTGAAAATAAATAACTGCAAAATGAGATGGTTAGTAAACAGAATAAGCGAAATGATGGCTGAGAATCTATGGTTTTGTTTTACAAAAATGTTAAAAAGAAATATAATCAAGCAGAAAAAAAAATTATGAAAACTTAAAAAGAAATAAAACAGATATTAATGCCAGAATTCTTTTAAAAAAATCTATGTCCCATGATATCTGTCTGCCATATGAGTGTGAAATGTTAGTGCCTTCACGCTTCTAGACCACTACAGAGGTAAGGATGCTAGCCTTTTCTGCCTTTGTTTTCCTACAGAAGACCCAGACACTCTTTTACAGGCTTGGCTGACTTCTACTCAGTCTGAAAAAAAATTTTGCTGGAGTGAAAAATCAAACCAGGGACCTTGTGATTGGCAAGTGGGTGCACTAACCATTATACCACCATCTTATCTTATCTTATATCCTTCCCGTGCTGTTAAACGTCACATAGGGCTCGCAAAGTAGTTTGCCAATTTTTTCTTCGGAGTTGGCATTCCTGATGCTCGGTTTGTTTCTCTGCGAGTTTCCATAACGATATCTTTTTTTCCCATCTGGAGTTGCCTCTAGATAGGTCCCAGGATAAGGTTGTTAGCCTTATGCCCAACTCCCGGTACATGATATGTAACAGATCAAGCGGAATTCCTCTGATTTCTGCATGCCGGCGAGAGCGTTTTAAAAACGACCACCACCATGGTAATCTAGAATTCTTTAAAGAAAGCATAAAATAAGACAGAAAAAAAAAGTATTGCCTGACTTCCATTGAGGCTCAAAAAATTCTAGAAGAAGACAATATGTCTGAATCCTTCTTTCTTGGGTGATTTTTTTTTTTTTTAATTAAAAATTTTACAGTGCACTTTAATTCACCATTATTGGATGAATGGAAAAGTGAAGATAGAACTAATGCCAGAATGAAAGTGCAGTTTGTGAATAATGTATGCCTAGACAATTCGTTTAGGATGAATTCAAGTTGTATGATCAGTGTACAGACTCGTTATTAATACTAAGTGAAAGTTAACTGTATAAATGTGCATGAAACATTGAAAGTACACAAAAGAAAACACTCCCCAGACCAAGGATGTTTTAAAAAATTGCCCCTTGTGTGCCACTAAGAACTTTGTTGTATATTTTGAAATGTTTGTGTCTTCATCTGTCCACAAAATTTGTGTAAATACCATTTTTGGCATGTGCAAAATGAGTTCTCACCCCTGTTACATACAACATGTAGTAGTTATACTTACCCTTTAGTATTTTTGGATAAAATATCATCATAATCGTCAAACACATCCCCCCTGCCAACATGAATAACAAGGTTCACAATAACGAACATGATGGACAGGAAAATGAACTTGATGATGAAACTGATGCGGATAAAAATGCTGCAGCCAGTGAATGCCAGAAGAAAGCACAGATGGTAAAACTGGGGAATAACAGAAGAAAAAAATGTTTTTTTTTATAGCTGGCTTTGATGAAAACAACAAACTTTAACCATCATAATCATCATCTGTCATCATAATCTTCATCTATATTCATCTATCATCATCAGTTATCATTAATGAATATAAGAGCAAAGTACTCACTGCATCTGCAACAAAAACAAACATTGCTTAACTAGATACAATTTTTTTATACAGTTCTTCTTGTTCTTCTTGTTCATCTTCTTTGTTTACCCTCAACAGGGCACTGGTTGCACTCTGTTGAAATTATGTGTGCCTATTGATCGAACACAACTGACTTCAGCTTAATGTATTACCAGGGTTGTCTTTCCATCGTGATTCCTGCTCCATTTGGGCAGACTGCTGTCTGCTTTCAAGGGGCACAACTGGGAGGCAGATTAAGTTCTTCCAGGCTGTGGTTCACCAACCTTGACATAAACATTCAGTTATGGGTCGCTGACCTCTTTAACATTCTGCCCCAGTACATCTCTTCCCTCTCCCGCAATATACTTCAAAACAATAAGGCGAAGTAAGAATGAATCTTATCCTATATCTTATATCCTTCCCATGCCATTAAATGTCACATAGGGCTTGCAAATAGTTCAACAATTTTTCCTGTCTTCGGTGAGCCTTTCAACCTCACCAAGGAATTTTATGCCTATTAATTTGGCCTCTCTTAACAATGTTCTCTTCATAGTTTCACGCGGTCTGCCTCTTTTTCTTTGGCCTGTTGTGTTCCACTTTATAGCTTGTTTTGGGATTCTCTGACTGTTTCTTCTCATCACATGACCAACATATGTGTAAGAATGAATGAGCAAACTTTATTTTTATAGTATCAGAGAGCATTGTGGCCAAGTGTATAGTGTATTGTCCTCTCAAGACAAGGCAGTTGCTCATTCTACTGAAGTCTGGAGTTCTACTTCAAGCCATTTTTTTTATCATTTTACTTTTATTACATCTAAAGTGCCTGTTTTATTCATTTTCAAGGCTAAATGTTTACTAACTTACTTTCTTATTTCTGATAAATAAAAGAAAACATGTGATAAATAAATTCAGAATGAGATGATGAGTACTCTCAGGTGATAGATAAATTCAGGATGGGATGGTGAGTACTACTAAGGTGATAGATAAATTCAGAATGGGATGATGAGTACAACTCATTTTAAAACTGTTTATACAGATATAGAATGGAAAGAAAATGAATACTAGAGTAATAATATGGTTATAAAGGTTGGCAAGTCAACACCTTATTTCCATCCATTCACCGATGCACCTAATAACAGACATACATTGGTCCTAAAGTCTTCTGAGAATCTCTTCTTTTTGGGCCTCTCCAGGTATTCAAGGAAGCTATCTTAACCCAGTCCCAACTTGGCACTATGCCTAGGCACCACATTTGAGAACACTTCAGTGGGTGTTGGAACGGAAGGCAGAGCACACACAGGAATGCTCGGAGTGCGGGGAGGCCAGTCTCTGATTACAGTTACTAGGCTCCAACATCTTCAGCATATCGGACACTAAGAACGTTGTAGGCTCAGTTCCAGAAATATATAACAACAAATGCATTTATAAACAAAATTTGCTATGAAGTTATGGAGACCCGTATTTCATTAGCCAGAATTTTTAACAATGTTAGCCCTCATAGCACCTTGTACATATCTCTATCTTCCTTCTCTCCCACCCATGCACCCACCCATCCACCCATGCACCCACCCACCCATTTCAGTTGGATTGACAATAAAACATTACCTAAATTACAAAGATGTGTCAAAGTAACTGGTTTATGATAAAAACAATTCTTGTGAGAATCGGTGATTGAAATTGGGTGTGATCTGGAGTTCATAGCTCTGCCTTCTATGACCTGGTTTAAATGCAAGTGGAGAAGTTTTCTAAACTGAACTTTCCCCATGTCTGAAAAAAACATTAAAGATCTAATATTTCTATATCAGAACTTCTGCATAATAAAACTGTAAGGCTGTTTATCATCAGATCTTCCATTAAAAAGAAAATACATGTTAAAGAGAACATACAGGGGGATAATTGCACGCTGATGTCCCTATCTCCAAATATTGGCTGGTAGCATTACTTGAACCTTCACAGTTGACCTGAAAATGGCAGGGTTAAACTTATGATTGTAAAATTTTGGTTATATAATGTAACAAAATAAGATTGCATGAAATAAAAATTGCAGTATAAGACTGCATGAAATAAAAGTTGCAGTATAAGATTGCATGAAATAAAAGTTACAGTATAAGACTGCATGAAATAAAAGTTGCAGTATAAGACTGCATGAAATAAAAGTTGCAGTATAAGACTGCATGAAATAAAAGTTGCAGTATAAGACTGCATGAAATAAAAGTTGCAGTATAAGACTGCATGAAATAAAAGTTGCAGTATAAGACTGCACAAAAGAAAGCAATGAAAAATTACACATTTAAAAAGTAACTGCATGACACTTCATCCTAAGAAGAATCTTTGGGCCCACAAAGGATACTAACAGTGGAGAATAGAGAGCTAGAAAGAACACTGAACTGAACAGCTTATTTAAATCTCATTGAATTATAAAAGTCTTGAAACTGAACAGACTATGCTAGTTGGGCCATGTAGAAAGAAAGGAAAAGAACAGACAAACAAAAATTATATATGCACAAGAGATGAAGGAAACAAGACCAAGGGGTAGACCAAGACAGAGATGGAAAGACAACATAGAAGAGGTTATAAAAGAAATTTTGTCACCAACTGGAGAGAGAAGATTAGGAATAAAGAGGACTGGAAGTGAACTTTGCCTGCAGCAATGAGCCTTAATGGCTTGGAAAGCTGAAGAAGAAGAAAAAAAAACGTAAGTAAAGACAACCTTATAATGATAATGGAAGAAGCAAAGATTAGCCATGAACAAAGAACAGCCATGCTCTGTTGTTGGCCTAAAGATGGTCCTCCTTGCACTCAAAACACTTCTGTATGTGCTTGGGCTTTTTAACCTGAGTGTTTCAGTGGTGTTGATATATGAATAGTTAAAGCTTAAGAAGTAGAAACAACATTATTTATTAACAAAGGTGACAGCTGTAACATTTTAACTTTTGCCTTATTCAAACAAAAAGAGGAAATGAAATTATAAATTTTCATATATAATATAAAAGAAATAAATGAAAAAAAAGGATATGATGAATTAAGTTTCCATAAAATGGAGGTAACTGGAAGCATTAGAGATGTGGTTTTGGTGAAAGATGCAACAACAGAGAACAGACAGAGAAACAAATGAAGAGATCCTCAAAGAAGTTTCAGAACAATGAAAACTAGCCAAAATGATAAGAAAAAAAGACAATCAAAATTTCTTGGACATGTCACGAAAAGACAGAAGCTTGAGAACTTAGTAACAACTGAAAAATTCAAGGGAAAAAGGTGGAGAGGAAGGCCAAGAGAGAAATATCTCAGTGGACGACCAAATGACATGGAAAAAGAAAAGCATCTGAACTAACTGGAAACACCATGAACCACACATGATGGAGAAGGAAGATTGTTAGTTCTACTGAGTATGGCACATAATAACAATAATAACAATAACAATAATAAAAGGAAAGTAATTTTTAAAAATCTGTGAAATATTACAAAATGAATGATGGACATGCTTACCATGGTAATGGTTGAAGCAAAGAAAATAAGCCCCACACAGCAAAGGGCCAGCACCATTCTCATCCATGATGTATGAACAATAAGTGAGGAAATCCGACGGAATATTCTCATATATTTGTGGCAATGTTTCTGAGAAATATTGAAATATATTTTTAAATGGCAACCAACGGCAAACTGTTTCATGCTTGAACTGCACTAATATATTTATGGATGAACTGCATACAGGCAGCAGTAAACTTCACCAAAATATATGAACTAGGAAAAAAGTATGAACAGCTTTATTACTTAACTACCACAATGCTGTGAAGTTTTGGCATTAGCCTTAATCATACAAACACAAACAGGACGAAGAAACAGAAAGAGGAGATAAAGTATAGATTCACATGAATCCTATGTTAAAGAAATAATAAATAAATAAATGAATGAACACTTAGCTCAGTCTTGGAAGAACACAAGTTGAAACTTGAATGAACGTCTCAAATACACGATTAGAAATGCTTATATATATATAAATATATATATATATATACACACACATATATATATACATCAATACTTGAAGTGTCTCAGTACCAGGACAGTCACAGTGGCAGGACAATCACAGTGCTAGTGCCAGGACAGTCTCAGTACCAGGATAGTCACAGTACCAGGATAGTCTCAGTACCAGGACAGTCTCAGTACCAGGACAGTCACAATGCCAGGACAGTCTCAGTACCAGGACAGTCTCAGTGCCAAGATAGTTTCAGTACCAGGACAGTATCAGTGCCAGGACAGTCTCAGTACCAGGACAGTATCAGTGCCAGGACAGTCTCAGTACCAGGATAGCATCAGTGCCAGGACAGTCTCAGTACCAGGACAGTCTCAGTACCAGGACAGTATCAGTACTAGGACAGTATCAGTGCCAGGACAGTCTCAGTACCAGGACAGTATCAGTGCCAGGACAGTCTCAGTACCAGGACAGTCTCAGTACCAGGACAGTATCAGTACTAGGACAGTATCAGTGCCAGGACAGTCTCAGTGTCAGAACAGTCTCAGAACAGGCTGCCCACAATACAAAATGGATATTGATGATGATAAAATTGAAATACTGACCAAAAGTAAAATGCCTGAAGAATTTAACACTAGAACTGGAAGTAGCAAACCAGTTAGTTAAAATACTTATGTCAGATCAAGAGGAGTAATATAATAATGAAAATGATATCCAAGGGAAAAACTGAAGGAAAGAGACAAAAAAGAAAATGGTAATAGATGAATGGACAGCATAACAGATGGACTGAATTCAACTTGATTGGGTATGCTGCAAAAACAAAAGATGGATGGCCATTGATATATGGCCCTTGTAATGCACCAGATATGGAAGAAGAATGAAACGAGTTTTCTGATAACCTCCATGACACATTTAAGCAACATAAGTAAAGAGAAAAATATTAACAGTCACGGGGGAACTTCAGTGCAGGACTGGGAACAAGTACAGCAGATGTGGCAGTCCACATGGGTGCCTTTGGTGACCAGCAGTAAATTAGAAATGAAAATGGCAACAGACTCCTAGAAGTGTGCAGCCAGCATGATCTTTCACCACAAACACAATCTTTAAAAACAGAGAGTCTCAAATATATACTTGGTACAAATGGAATGATTTGACATGCAGAAGCCAAATTGATTTCATGCTAGCAAGGAACAATAAGAAAAGGTCAGTCACTGATGCAAGAGCAATACCTGACCTGAATTCAAGTATGGACCATAAAGCTGTAATTGCAGTTATCAGAACACACAGGAAAAACCATACAGAGTTCACAAGAAGAAGACAAGTTAAATATTAAAACTAAGCAAGCTAAAGGAAGAGAATGTGAAAGAAGAATATAAGAAGGAAATAAGAGAAATGTTCATAAACTTACCAAAAGAAACAAAATCAGTGGAAGAGGAATGGGCTTTGTTCAAAACCGGCATTTTGCAAGCAGCAAGGGAAACATGTGGTACAATGAAAAAAAAGAAGGCAGAGAAATGAAAATAACAACATGGTGGAAAGATGAGGTGAAAGAAGCTGTAAAAGAAAAGAAAAATAAATATAAAGAATGGATGAGCAGTAAACAGAAGCAAGACTACACTGAAGATCAAATTGCAAGAAGATGATCTATGCGAGTAATAAAAAAAAGCAAAGGTAAAATCATGACAGGAATACAGTGGAGTATTAAACAACATTCATGAAGAAGCTACAAAAATCTTTTATAAAAAGATCAGTGCAACGAGAAAGCGAGCAGAGCACTTAGACCCAACAGATATTGTGAATGATGTTACAGGTGAACCAATACGCGAACCAGAGAGAGTACTACAGAGATGGAGATAGTACTTGAACAAGTTACTCAATATACCATCACAGGCATGCTAAACCCATGATAACAACACAGCTGGCCCTATGTTCTGTAGGAACCAGACATACTACAAGCTGAAACCAGAGAAGCCATCAGAAAGGTCCCAGTGAACAAAGCCCCAGGATGTGATGAAATACCCAATGAGTTAATCAAATGTGTGAAAGATGTTGGAATAGCTTGGTTTCACAGACTCTATAACTTGGTATGGGAAAAACAAGAAACACCACAGGACTGGAGAAATGCTATAATTATTCCAATATAGAAGAAAAAAGGCAGTAAAAGGGACTGCAACACATATAGAGGCATCTCACTGCTAAGCCATACTGGAAAAATGTTCTGCAAGATCCTAGAGAACAGACTGCGACCAGTGATTGAACCACAGTTAAATAAAACTCAGATGGGATTTAGAAAAAATAGAAACTGTACAGATGCTATCTTTTCCCTAAGACAACTAACAGAAAAATCAGTTGAACACAATCAGATACTGCACATAGCTTACACAGATCAAGAAAAAGCATTTGATAGAGCAGATAGATATTAACTGTTGGAAATCTTACAGCATTATGGAGTTAGTACACATCTGATCAACCTCTGCAAAAACCTCTATGAAAACAGTTTACAGTTAGAACAAAATCAGGAACTCTGAACCATTCATCATAACATCTAGGTGAGCCAGGGGGTGCGTACTATCTCCCTTACTGTTTATAACATACACTGACAACTTTTCCAGAGAAGCTAACGTACATACTAAAAACTGCCCAACCAGCTTGCCAGTCAAACAGCCAACCAACCAGCCTATTACTCTGACAAAAAGAAAAAAAAAAGCCAGTCAGCCAGAAACTAATCAACCATCCATCCAACCAGTCAGCCAACCAGTCATGCAGTACTAACAATAATAATGTTGGTTTGTCGCATTCTTTTTTCCTCTCACCTATTTTTTCCTGCATAACATCTTGTACCAGCATAGAATAAAACAGTGGTTCCCAACGTTTTACTATCGAAGGACCCGTTTTCCAACCACATATAAGTCACACACCACCAGCTTATATCTTGAATCTTGAATCTAGGAATCAGTATCATTGTACTTGGGGGGCATATCCACACATGCTCTGCTCTCTGTTTCAGCAACCACCAAAGAGTATGAACACTAACTGTGCCAGTCAGCTGTTGGTTCAGGCAACCTTGAATTCTACCAGCCAGCCACCCAGCTCTTTCTTTTCCACTCCTCACACTTCTGTCTGGGATGGTTGTTCAGTGTCAAATACAAAGAGGCTTTGCTCACTCCAAAAGCGAGCAGTAAAGCTTGTTAGTGACAAAGATCAAGAACAAACAACTACCCAGCACAAACGTATCAAAATACTGCCTCTTAAGAACAGGTTCCTCTTCAACAATGCCAAGTTAGTACATCAAATTCTTTCACGGCATGCCCCGCCTTATCTATGGAACTTGTTTAAATTTAGCCCAAAGTGCAGCCAACGCTTGAACAACATATGTTTTCCAAAACCTAGACTTGATCTTTACAAGAAAAGCTTTAGTTATTCTGCTGCTCATCTTTGGAATACCCTCCCATCCTGTATAAAAAATATAAATTATACTCCTTCCTACAACTACAAACTTTCCCAATATCTATTTGATGTTTACTACATGCCTCCATGAATCATAAAACTTAAAAGTTATCTTAAACTGCTCTTACAGACACTGAATAAAGTTAATTGGTTATTCTGAATAGTCCCTAAATATTTGTTTAGTAGATAGTCATTTATATACATATATAGTTACTTTTGTACTGAGTGAATGTTTAAGAGTGAAACAAATGTTATATTTTATTTTATGTCTCTCAGCTTCAATGTTAATTATGTTTGTTACATGAACAGCATATTTGTAGAATGTCTGGAATAGAGTGAAAGATGTATGATAAAGGGCAGAATGTCAGAAGGGCCTGCATGCCCAATTCTTAACCCTTTTGAAATAAAGATCAATCAATCAATCAATCTGTCTTTCATCCTCTGTAAATATATATTATCAACATGCCCTTTCCTCCTGCACGAGGTCCTCAGCCACCAACTTCAGTATATCTATCCTATCCATAGGAATCATATCTGTTGTAATAGCAACATTATTATATAATTATTATATGTAATATCATAGTGCTATAAACCCTTCCTTAGTTTTATTCAGTAAAGGGCACATGATACCACACTGATAACACAACTGCAGTCCATCTGATAAAGCTCCGAGGACCACCTGTGGTCTGCTGACTGCAGGTTGGGAAGCACTGTTATAAGAGACACATGGTAACACAGAGACTTACGAATGCTGGGATTTCTCCAAAAAGACAAATAGCTGTCATTGCAGTGTACACTAGTATACCAATGGCTGAGGTGACAAAAAACAGTGCACTTCTGAAAAGATTCGTAAAAATTATAAATTTTACTAATTACACATTCTAAAACTGCATTATTTGTAAAGGTAAAATCCCTGTTTCTATGCTGTTAAGGCTTAGTAGGGATATGGTGATAGGCCCATATTTCCAAGATCATCGCACATGAAATTGTGATTTGGTCAGTATCAAGCCTGGCCATGTTTATCTTCCCAGATTTCTCTGGTACCTATTTTTTAGGTGGGCATCTGAGTGGTGAACTGGTTAGTGCACTAGTCTCTCATGGCAAGGGTCGGGGGTTTGAATCTGGCTGAAGGCGCTCCAGTCACCCAGCTGTAGAAATGGGTACTCGACTTCATCAGGAGTTGGGGAAGGAAAGGTGGCCAGGCGTGATACTGACCATATCACCCTCTGACAGGTCAAGGAAAATATGGGCACTTACACCATATCCCTATGTGCTTCTAAGGCATGACAGGATTACCTTTACCCTTTTGTTTTTTTTTTTTACATTTTTAGAGGGTGGCTGGACTCTCAGGACCTTTGTTGTGTGGTGATACCAGAAAAAATGGTTGGACTCTCAGGACCTTTTTTTTGTGTGGTGATACCAGAAAAAATGGTTGGACTCTCAGGACCTTTTTTGTGCGGTGATACCAGAAAAAATGGTTGGACTCTCAGGACCTTTTTTGTGCGGTGATACCAGAAAAAATGGTTGGACTCTCAGGACCTTTTTTGTGTGGTGATACCAGAAAAAACCCCACTGCTTGGACTTGAACCTGGTACCACCGGATTAGTAAACCGAATCCCTAACCACTCAGCTAACAAGGCCATCACACTTCTAATATGAAATCCACATTATTTGTAGACAGATTAATAGACTATGGCTCTTGAACCACTGAAATGTACTTTGGTAAATTACGATATTTAAAAAAAAAAGAGAAACGGTAGAAACAACTTTACTAATTAACAGTCAAGGACCACAGGTGTAAATTCAGTAGGATCACAGGGCGATCTTGGTGGTAGAAGTGAAAGAAGAAGAAGAAGACTAATTAACAGAGCGTATCGATGTAGTTTCAGCTTATGTCTTACACATACAAGCATACAGGATAAACAGGACAAAGAAATAGGAAAAGAAGTGAAAGTCTAAATTTATATGTATGATATATAACAAAATTTATACATATGATATATAACAAAATCTATAAGTATGACATATAACAAAATTGATATGTCTGATATGTAACAGAACTTATTTGTATGATATAAAACAAACAAGAATGGAAAAAAGGGAGGTAATTATTATGTGACAGATGAAGCTGTAGCTGAGAGTTTGTTATGTGAAAGGTTGTACATACTTGTAGTAATTTCTTTTCCCAAAGTTTCTTCTATCTTCTCACAAAAGCTAATGGTAATGTAATATCTCATCTCTTTATTTTATTCTAGGTTTGTGTTTGCTGGCTTGTGAGTTCATGTTAAAAATTCTCACACAATTTAAGGCAAAAAAAAAAAAAGCTAACACTATTATATAACCAGAGCCACCTAAATGATATGGTGTTAGTGCCCATATTTTCCTTGACCTGTCAGCAATGAAAATATAATGAGGAATGTGGAATGTTAGAGAAGATGTAGACAAAGAATATTACAATGCCATAAAAATTGCAGGTTATGAAATACCAGAAATTAGATATGGTGATGACACAGTATTACTTTACACTGCTTTCTACTACTTTACTGCATGAAGGTCTCATTGTTTTCTATTTGTAAAAATGTGTATCACAAACAAGTATTCAGTGCAGAAATAAAAAGAAAAAAAGTTCAGAATAAATAAATGGAAAAGGGACATGAAAAAAACTTACCTCGGCAACATTACAGCCTGTATGATGAAAACGATGAAGAAGATAAAGAATGCTGAGATGACATAAAATGAGAACATGTGGTCAGACCGATTGGAGAAGCTGTGTTCAGCAGACGGGTCAAGAAATCTTAGTAGTGCAGGATGCATATCTGATCCCGATTTGCACTGGTAACTATATGAACAAAAATAGTGAAAAAAAAAGCACATGTTCATTCATATTTTGGAACATTTCTAAAAGTGGGTTAAACAAAGGCTATAATGAAAGGGTTGAATAAAGACTTATAAAGGGTTGAATAAAGACTATTAAAAAAGGGTTGAATAAAGACTATTAAAAAAAAGGGTTGAACAAAGACTATTAAAATAAAGGATTGAATAAAGACTATTAAAAAATGGTTGAATAAAGACTATTAAAAAAAGGTTGAATAAAAACTATAAAAAAGGGTTGAATAAAGACTATTAAAAAGAAGAGTTGAATAAAGACTATAAAAAGGGTTGAATAAAGACTATAAAAAAGGATTGAATAAAGACTATAAAAATGGGTAGAATAAAGACTATAAAAAAGGATTGAATAAAGACTATAAAAACTATCATAGGTATTGAAGAATGTGAAGGTGATGGTGCTAGTGAGATGATGGAATTATCAGTAGCAACAAACCAGATGGGACAATAATCAGAGTCAACAAGCTGGATGGTATAATCATCAAATAGATAACACAATATAGCCACCAAACTGGAGGATACAGTTATCAGGGTCAACAGAGTAGATGGTACAATTATCAGGATAAACAAATGAAATGATGTAAATATTGGCAAACAAACTGGATGGTACACTCATCAAGGTCAATAAACCATTTGGTTCAGTAACCAGAATAAACAAATGGATGGTACACAACAAAGGCTTAATGAATCTTATTAGTAGTGGCACAAGGCCTTCCACTCATCACACACATTTAGGATCACACTTTTGATTGAAGCTCTGAACAGGACAACATCTTACATCATCTTACATCTTACATCCTTCCTGTGCCGTTAAACATTACACATGGCTTGCATGGTAGTTCACCAAGTTTTCCTGTTTTCAGCAAGTTTTTCAACCTCATCAAGGGATGTTATTCCTACTAATTTGGCCTCTCTTAACAATGTCCTCTTTAGAGTTTCAAGTGGTCAAACAGGACAACACTGGTGAAAAAATATTCTTTTCTTTAATTAGCTGTCATACACCAATCAGTCAGAGGTACTTTCCCTGCAGTAAGTTCCATAGCTACATGGTTACTGTTGCTACATGGTTTCCATTGCTACATGGTATTTTGTGCCCATCTTTCTTAAAAAGAGGATACAAAAAAGCACTAGCTATGCAAAAAGAGCTAAGTGTTTAATTTTTCAAGTAAATTGAGTGTTTTTATCTGTTTTATTATTATTTTTTTAATATGTTAGTTGAAAAAGCATTTGCCAAAATATTGGATTGTTGGATGTTCTTCACTGACATGTGCTCATCTTACTTTCTGCCAACTTTCCTCACTCTTTCTATTTTTTTTGTTTTTGTAAAACTGAACCATGCACCTCTGTCTACCTCTATACTAGAACCAGTTTTACCACATTTGTCACTTCTCCTATTGTTACATGCTATTTCATGCACACCAATGTATTTTTATTACAAAGTTTCATATATTTTACCATAATTCAGACTCTCTTATGAAAAAAGGTCTCAAACTGGTACCAGTAATAAGGAAGAGCGAATCAGTTCGAACACATATTAGTTTTTATTGTTATATTATTATATGCTTTAGTTTAAATTTTAAAAATTAAAAAAAAAAAACAATTTTCACACATTCAGAAAAGAGCCTTACAGAATGGGAACCAGTGAAAAGTCATATGATAAGAGCACGATACAAAATAAATCACTGAAGAATGAAAATCATACAATGCTATGCACCCACAAACGATACAGATGATGAAATAAAAGACGATTTCTATCACCAACTACAGCAACTTATCAACAAAGTACCTAAACACAACATCTTAATTGTCATGGGGGACTTCAACGCCAAGGTAGGAAAAGATAACACCGAAGTCTAAAAAGTAATGGGGAAAGTAGGAACTGATACAATAAATCAGAATGGAGAAAGATTAATTGAAATATGTCTAATAGAGGGCATCGTCATTGGAGGAACAATATTTCCACACAAAAAATACATAAAACAACATGGATATCTCCAGATGATAGAACCAGAATCCAGATAGATCATTTTTGTATTAGAAAACAACTCAGAACATCTCTGACAGATGTAAGAGCATATAGGGGTGCAGATGTCAACAGTGATCACAATCTGTGTATAGGGAGGATAAGACTTAAACTGAAAAGCCAACACAAGAAAGCAATACTCAGAAAGATAAACAGTCACAGCCTACAAGAAGAAAATACCAACAGTGATTTCAATCTGGAACTTACCAAACATTTCGCAGCACTCAAAGAGGTAGAGGAGACAGATATAGATGAATTATGGAATTCATACAGCACAGCCATAATCACGGCAGCAAAAGCAAATTCTGGACTGCAGTCAACAAGTAGAAAAGCATGGATATCAGATAATGCATGGAAATACATACATGAAAGAAGAGCAGCCAAATTAGCCATGTTGAATGTAAAGACAGATTTTGGAAAAGTTTTGATGAAAGCAACATACAAAGAATCAGACAATAAAGTAAACAATTCAGCTAGAAGAGACAAAAGAGAATATATGGACAATATGGCAAAAGAAGCAGAAAATGTAGCAAAAACAGTAGACAGCAAAACTCTGTATAACATACAGAAGAAGCTAACAGGTGCTATTACCTCCAGAGAAAGACCAGTCTTTAGCAAAACAGGCTAATTAATATTAATATTATTAATATCAAGTAAAGACCAAAAACAAAGATGGGCTGAACACTTCCAAGAAATACTTAATTGACCACACCCAAATGAATTAATAAATCTTGAAACCAATTTACCAGTCCCACAACTAAATGTCAACTTAGATGAAGTTAACTGAATGAAATTGAAACAGCAATGAATCTAATGGCTAACAGCATAGCTGCAGGTGAAGATGAAATAACAGTTGAAGTGTTAAAAGCTATTAAAAGCGACAACATGAGCCAACTACAAAGAATGTTTAATAAAATTTGGAAAGAAGAAAAGGTCCCTTTTAAATGGAAAAAAAGGAATCATTGTTAAAATACCCAAAAAAGGCAACCTCAGTGACTGCAGTAACTGGAGGGGTGTAACCTTACTATCAGTTGTGTCAAAGGTGTTTTGTAAAGTGATTCTGAATAGAATTAAGGATGTAGTGGATACTGCAATGAGAGAAGAACAGGCAGGATTTCGAAAAGGGAGAAAATGTCTCGACCAGATCTTTGCTCTAAGAATAATACTTGAAGAACATATTGAAAAGCATATTGAAGACATTAATCCTAAACTTCATAGACTTTAAAAGAGCATTTGATAGTGTACACAGAGATTCATTGTGGAGAATTTTAAGACTATATGGAATATCATCTAAAATTGTCAACATCATTAGAGATCTCTACAATGGATATGTTTGTGCAATAAAGACAAGGAATGAGCGAATGGTTTCAGATTGAAACAAGCGTGAAACAAGGATGTATATTATCTCCATTGCTTTTTGGAATTGCCATAGACTTTATAATGAAAAACTGCTGTGCAAGTAAAACCAGCACTGATTGGGTACACGGGACCCAAACAGAAGATCTTGATTTTGCAGATGACATAACTCTTATCAGTGACAATGTGAAATCGATGCAGGAAAAAACAGATAGCCTGTCTTCCTTGGCCAGCAAAATAGGCCTTCAAATTAAAAAAGACAGAACAAAAATTATGAAATTTCTCATTAATCAAGAAGGAAAAATATACATATAAGGAACAGTTGGTGATGAAGTAAACCAATCTGCATACCTTGGCAGCTACATAGACCAGGATGGTGACACCAGGAAGGAAGTTAGAATTCAAATTGGAAAAGCAGCATTGTCCTTCAAAAATCTTGAGAACATATGGAATTCAAAAGTTATAAGCACAAAAACCAAGTTAAGATTATTCAATTTAAATGTGATATCCACCTTCATTTATGCACGTGAAAGCTGGAAATCAACTAAAGAAATTAGACTCTTTTGAAAACAAATGCCTGAGGAAAATACTTGGTATAAAGTGGAACGAATTCAAGAACAATGCAGAGATAAGACAGATGATTGAACAACAACCTGTCTCATGAGTGATCAGAAAAAGAAGATGGACATATGTAGGCCATGTGATGAGAAGAAACAATCAGAGAATACCAAAACAAACTATCAAGTGGAGCACAAAAGGCCGAAGAAAAAGAGGTTGACAACATGAAACTCTAAAGAGGACATTGTTAAGAGAAGCCAGTTTAGTGGGCATAACATCCCTTGATGAAGTTTAAAGACTTGTAGAGAATAGGAAAACATGGCAAACAACTATGCGAGCCCTATGTGACGTTTAACGGCACAGCAAGGTTGTAAGAAGATATTTAACATTATTTCTACAAAATACATGGTGTGCATAAATTATTGACTGATTTCGTTACACCATACAGTTTAAGTTCAAAATGTCCCAGGATTGTGAAATTGGTGTCAATTACACATAGTGAATGTCAGTTTGGAACTGTGCTAGTATCACTACTGCCAACTCAAAGGGAAAAGTGTACATTAGTGTTGGAGAAAATGGCTGCTTTACCAACCAAGCGTAGTTGGTGTGTCCTGGAATCTGTGCGAAGGGACAGTGTTGTGATGGTTCGACGAGTGTTCCAACGACAGTTTGGATGTCAAGGTTAATGCCACAGCTCACAGATGAGGAGGAACAGGAGTTTTTTTTACCAACAAGACGGGGCTCCATAACACACTGGCATTTGCAGAGTACCTAAATGGATGCCTGCCAGATCATGTGCACAGCCCTCGGACATCTTCTGGACACGGCCACTCCAAATACAGAACCTGACAGTGTGTGATTTCTTCTCATGGGGTTTCATCAAGGACAATGCTTACATCCCTCCAATTCAAAAGACACTAGTGGAATTGAAAAGGTGCATCAACACTGCCACTGAGAATGTCACACAAGACATGCTCGAGGTGGGTTAGGTGAGAATGAGAATACTGCCTTGTCGTGTCACATGTGGGGTGCAACTCGAATGTATTTAAGGTCAGTAAGAAACTGCAAATATTCCTCTTTCAAACAGTGGTAATATCACATATTTCTGCTCAGTGCTGGTGAAAATAAGGATTTATAAAATCGACCAATAATTTGTGCACATCCTGTATTTTGTTAAAGTAGCCACCAGATATTATTTGTACCATGACACATCTACACACATCTGTACCATGACACATCTACACACAATTGTACCATGGCACATGTACATACATTTGTACCATGACACATCTACACACACTTGTACCATGACACATTTACACACATTTGTACCATGACAACTATAATAAAATATTCTAAAACAAAAAAACAGGCTCCAGAACTGCTATACTGACGAAATGAAATGTGGTGGGGGGGGGGGAATGAATTGTTACACTCGCCTGTTGGTGTTTATGTTGTTGAGACGGTCTCGTAATCTTGTATTGATCTCTTCCTGCTGCTGTTTATCTGCTGCTAAGAGGCTGAAAATAGTGAGTAAAATACAGAGCATCAATACTGATTTACTGAGTGTCTGATTTATAATGATTTGGATGAATAGTGAATTTATGAGCTAAGTGGTTGTACTCTACAATCATCCATTGCTGGTGTGAAATGTCACTTACCCTTGATCAATACCCGATGTACTCATCATGAAGTTTGAGTCAATTAAAGCCAGGCTCTGAAATGATGAATTTAAAAACAGTGCATTAATTTGAATAATGTATCTTCAATAAAACTGAACTGTTCATGTGGGGTTTCTGTCAAAGAAACAGACATTTTCTCTCTACATTTCTATCAAAGAAACAGACATTTTCTCTCTACATTTCTATCAAAGAAACAGACATTTTCTCTCTACATTTCTATCAAAGAAACAGATATTTTATCTCTATATTTCTATCAAAGAAACAGACATTTTCTCTCTACATTTCTGTAAAAAAAACAGACATTTTCTCTCTTCATTTCTATCAAAGAAACAGACATTTTCTCTCAAAGTTTCTGTCAAAGAAACGCACAATTTCTCTCTTTGTTTCTGTCAAAGAAACAGACATTTTCTCTCTATGTTTCTGCCAAAGAAACTGACATTTCCTAATATATTATAATAGTAGAAGGCGTGATGGATAATGGTCTATAAACTAAGGAAAGGAAAGCAGTAGAGCATGTTCGTTTGTTCTGATACTAAAATAAGGTGGAAGAATACGATATGATAATATGCTGATGGTGATAATTATGATGATAATGATGATGATATGGTGGTAAACAAGAAGATTAAAAAGAAAAGAGTGATGATGATGATGATGATGATGACAGCAACAGTGAAAATCAAAGACAGAACTGGTGACAGCACTGATGATGATGAAGATATGGTGGTGGTGAAGAAGAAGAAAGAGGGAAAAAGAAAAATAACAATGATGATGAGGCAAAAGATGATGGTGGTTGTGAAGAAGAAAAAAGGAAAAATAATGATGATGATGACAATGGTTGTGGAGAAGAAGAGGAAGAATAAAAATAATGATGATGATGATTGTGGAGAAAAAGAAGAAGAATGATGACAATGATGATTAAGAAGAAGAAGAATGATGATGATGATGACTGTGGAGAAAAAGAAGAAGAATGATGATGATGATGATTGTGGAGAAAAAGAAGAAGATGATGATAATAATGATTAAGAAGAAGAAGGATGATGATGATGATTGTGGAAAAAAAGAATAATAATAATAATAATGATGATGATGATTGTGGAGAAAAAGAAGAAGAATGATGATAATGATGATTAAGAAGAAGAAGAATGATGATGATGATTGTGGAGAAAAAGAAGAAGATGATGATAATCATGATTAATAAGAAGAAGAATGATGATGACGATGATTGTGGAGAAAAAGAAGAAGAATGATGATGATGATGATTGTGGAGAAAAAGAAGAAGATGATGATAATAATGATTAAGAAGAAAAAAGATGATGATGATGATGATGATTGTGGGAAAAAAGAATAATAATAATAATAATGATGATGATGATTGTGGAGAAAAAGAAGAAGAATGATGATAATAATGATTAAGAAGAAGAAGAATGATGATGATCATGATTGTGGAGAAAAAGAAGAAGAATGATGATAATGATGATTAAGAAGAAGAAGAATGATGATGATGATGATTGTGGAGAAAAAGAAGAAGATGATGATAATGATGATTAAGAAGAAGAAGAATGATGATGATGATTGTGGAGAAAAAGAAGAAGAATGATGATAATTATGATTAAGAAGAAGAATGATGATGATGATGATTGTGGAGAAAAAGAAGAAGATGATGATAATGATGATTAAGAAGAAGAAGGATGATGATGATGATTGTGGAAAAAAAGAAGAAGAAAAATAATAATAATAATGATGATGACGATTGTGGAGAAGAAAAGGAAGAAAAAAATAATAATGATGATGGTGGTGGTGACGACTACAGTGATGGTGGCTGTGGTGATGACACATCTCAGAACACAAATAAATGAATAAAAAGATGCCAGCCGTATACTCACTGTCAAACTCAAAATCTTGGACACCATGGAGCTAGTCTGAAGATTGGCAAATGGCTTGTCCACACCCCAGCTCTCTAGAAACTTGGTCACCAGAATTGACTTCCTCATGCCTGTCATGTGGTATCTGGTCTTTCCCAGTTTTCTGTTAGTCTGTGAAAGGAAGAACGAAAAGAGCTTTTATGAATAAGAGTTTGAAATGACAAATTATTGACACTGTTTCATCCAAAACAAGTGGATAGTCATTTATGGAAATCAAAGAAATATAAAAACACACGAAATCTTACCACCCTCGGCTGCTGTTAGTAGGAAGTCTTGGAAGTTCATAGGTAAGAAATACATTTACTGACATTGACATGTTCATCCATATTTTAAACAAAATGATTAAAAATAGAAATCATGAGCCAGAGGAAGGAAACAAATATGTAAATTTTACTTACTTGTCGTCGCTCTACAGGAACAACCAAGTATGTCTCCACTTTGTTTTCTGCCAGATACGTGCTTCTCTCGTGTCCCTTTCCATCCTCCACCTCATACTCCCCTTCTAGAAAATCCAAAGTTTGTTTCGAGATGTGAACTCGTCTAAAAAAAAAAACAATCACACTTTAGGATCCTTGTTGGAGATAATAATTTTTCTGCTGTGTCATCCATTTTAACTTCATGTAAAGGTTAAGGTAACCCTGTCATGCCATAGGGGATATGATGTTAGTGCCTAAATTTTCCTTGACCAGTTCAGCACACTAGAGGGTGATATGATCAGTATCATGCCTTGTCACCTTTCCTATCACAACTCCAGAAAAAAATCAGGTACCCATTTCCAAAGGTGGGTGACTGGCGCGCCTCTGGCTGGATTCAAACCCTCAACATTCACTATGAGAGACCAGTGCATTAACCACTTTGCCACTTAGACATCCCAAAACTTCATGTAAGCAGTTTCTTGTTTTTTCTCATGATTGTTATTTTGCATCCAGAACTTGTCACTTTATTAATCACCTCTGATAAAACATGACACAAGCTTCTTCACTATGGCCATTACAAGAACAAGAACCTGGAGAGAGCATGGACAGCTTTGTTCTGGCAACAAGAGCTCTAGATCTAGCATGGCCTAGAGCTCGATTACAGAAGAGACAAGTTTTTGTTTTGAAACTTTTTGTCTGTGACTGATAATAACTTCTTGTGCTGATTACTGCTGCCTTTTCCACCAGCTGCAGCTTCTTCTGTGCTGTCTTTAGGTCAGGTTGAGATCACCATTCCTGACAAACTTCTCCAGGAGCTCTAAATCTCCTCCCTAACTCTTACACGTCAAAGCAACTCTGCCAGTGCTGTGGATCTAGCACAGCTATGCCAGTCAATGCTCAGAGAGACATTCAGGCAGTCCAAATAAAATGAGTTTCCATAACAATTCCTTTTTTTCCTATCTAGAGTCGCCTCTAAATGGGTCTCAGGATAAGGTTGTTTTTGCGTTTAATCAGTGAATCTCAAAACAAGCTATCCAGTGCAGCACAACAGGGTGAAGAAAAAGAGGCTGACCATGTGAAACTCTAAAGAGGACATTGTTAAGAGAGGCCAAATTAGTAGGCTAGCACATTTCTAACCCAACCCGTATTTTAAAATTACAGAGTAACTTCCTTCCAGTTTCTTTCTACCAAAGTTTCTCGTCAAAATGTATTCTGGCTTAGCATGGAAATTAGTCCAGGAGTGAAAGAGTCAAGACATCTCTCAAGGTACAGCAACTGAACCATCAGTCAAATGCTGACTGGCAGCTTTACTTGTGCTCTTTACAAAGTATTCACGTCTGGCATTATCAGATTTTATTCTAGGCAGTTATGGTCTCAGTTATTCATCTCATTTTTCCAGCGAAGTGAATAATGGTGTGCTGTCTTCTTGTGGCTAGGTGGCTGCTTGTTCTGTGGGAGTGCTGGTTTGAGTTATACATAATAATTAGTGTATAATTATACAACTATACACGAAGCACTGCAGCAAAGCTGTGATACCAGAATGTATAAAGTAGGAAAAAGGTAAGAACAGCTTTATTACTTAACGACTACCAAGTTGTGACGTTTCGGCGTGAGCCTTAATCATACTAACACATACAGGACGAAGAATTAGAGAGAGGAGATAAAGCATAGATTCACATGAATCCTATGTTAGAAAAATAAATAAATAAATAAAATGAATAGAGCACTTAGCTATAACTTGAAAGAATATGTAGTTTTCCAATGCTCATTCAGAAATGCGCCCGTTATAATGTGCTATGTTCAAAATGTGCCTGTTCATAAATGTACAGAAATACGCATGGTGGAGCATAGAGAATGTTTAAATAGAGACTCATGATGTGTGATAGGTGATAGATCATGAGTCTCTATTTAAACATTCTCTACGCTCCACCATGCACATTTTTGTACATTTATGAACGAGCACATTTTGAACGAGCAGATTTTGAATGTAGTACATTGTGAACGGGCGCATTTCTGAATGACTGTAGGAAAAGCTACATATTCTTTCAAGTTATAGCTTAGTGCTTTATTCATTATTTTTATTTATTTTTTTTAACATAGAATTCACGTGAATCTATATTTTAACTCCTCTCTCTAATTCTTCATCCTGTGTGTGTTTGTATGATTAAGGCTCATGACGAAATGTCACAACTTTGTAGTCGCTAAGTAATAAAATTGTTCCTACTTTTTTCCTAGTGTATACATTTTGGTCTGAGTTATGGTCATTTTAAAAAATATTTTTCTTTCTCTCATGTCTAAAGTGCTTTGTTAATATTTTTTCGAAGGCTAACCTTCTTCTTCTTATTTTCTTCTTATGTCATTAGAATCACAGGGAGTTTCACTCATTGGTCCAGAGCAAAGTGAGAGGCCTAGGTAGCTGTCATATTATGTTTCCTCAGTGTGTCTTTCAATCCATCTATCCACTTTTCCTTGGTCATCTTTGCACCCCATATCCAGATGTTTTTGAGATGTATGACCGTGCTGCTGGTTGTTCTGTAGTCATGTGTATCAAATGCCCGAACCACTTAACTCTCTGATTTTCAACTTGATAGGTGCTCTGATTTTCAACTTGATAGGTGCTGTTCCTATCATTTGCCAGATTATTTCATTTTTCACACAATTCCCTCTTGTCTGGAGGCTAAGCATACACTGTTTCTCTGTCACTTTACTAAAACATTGCATTTTTTATTTGAGAAATCTGGCCTTATTTAGCATTGTTCATTGGTACTTTTTATCCAAGAAGATGATTCTAAAGCAGGTAGATATCAGCTGTTCTTTTTTTTTTTTTCCAAGAATAGTTTTGGTGAACAATTCCTTTCCTGGCTGAGTTTTCCTCCATTGGATCTGCATAATAGGCCAAAGTAACAGCAAGAAATGTTTATGATGCAAGGTCTAGTTTCCTTCACTTCCATTGCCAAACTTGAAGTTCAGATCCACCTGACAAGTCTTCTTGTAAACAGTCACAATACTTCAGCACACACACTCTTAGACTCAGCTTCGCTAAGTGTCCCCAATTTTTCTGCTGTTTTCACTCCTTATTTGTTATATATCACTGATGTGGATTTATATTCTTTCTTTTCAACTGATTTCTTTGCCATCTATATTCTTGCAATGATTCAGGTCTAAATCAAAACATTACAGCTGTGTGCTCATTAATTAATAAAGCTGTTCCTACTTCTGGTCTGGTCTTAACATTTTGCTAACTTCAAGTTGTATCCTCATATCATCCTCCAGTGATGCTGTCCCCTTACACAGAGTTGCTCTCCCTTCCACTCAATCTTTCACATGTTCTTTCCAGACCTCATGACTGACAGAAACAAAAACAGCTTACACACATCCCTGTATCTCAGTTTTGGCCTATCAATTAAAACTGTAAAAATGGACAGGACAAAGAAAAAGAGGTCAACCATGTAAAACTCTAAAGAGAACATTGATGACAGAGGCTAAATTAGCTTGCATAAACCTCTTTATGAGGTTGAAAAACTTGCCAAGAACAGAAAAACATGGTGAACTACAATGTGAGCCCTATGCAACATTTAACAGAATGGAAAGGATGTAAGATGTACATAAGTAAAAAAGTTGTTTAGAAAATGCTTTTTTCCTGTCAAAGGAAACGCCCAGTTTCTCTGTGTATCCTTACTTCAGGGTCTAAGTTTTCATTTCTTCTTCCTTTTTTGTTTTAGCAGGCATGCTTCAAAATCAAAATATATTATCAAACATGGCTGCTGAACTTTGTTCACAGCTGTGGAATCTGAGTCAGAACTGGGGAGTCTGAGGAATTTTAGGAGTCAGAAGAAATGTGTAATTTATGAAGGATATGAACCCTCATTTATGCATATAAAAACTGGAAAACAACTAAAGAAATAAACAACAAATTAGACTCTTTTGAAAATAAATGCCTAAGAAAAATACGTGGCATAAAGTGGAACGAATTCAAGAACAATGTAGAGATAAAACAGATGAGTGAACAACAACCTGCCTCATGGGTGATCAGAAAAAGAAGATGGGCATATGTCGGTCATATGATGAGAAGAAACAATCAGAGAATACCAAAACAAGCTATCATGTGGAACACAACGGGGGGGGGGGGGGGGGGGGGGGGGAAGGGTCAAACACGTGAAACTCTAAAGAGAACATTTTTAAGAGAGGCCAAATTAGTAGGAATAACATCCTTTGATGAGATTGAAAAGTTCTCAGAAAACAGGAAAACTTGGTGAACTACCACACGAGCCCTATGTGACGTTTAATGGCACAGGAAGGATGTAAGATGAACAGTAGAAAATAGATGAGTCGAGGCTAAAAGCAATTCAGAGTTGAGTCAGTCAGCTGAAATGTACCACTTATGAAAGAGCCGGAGTTAAACATTACAAAAATAGAGCAAAGTTTTAGTTTTACTGGTTCCATAGCTCTGGCATCAAGTATGTGTAACACGTGACAAGCCGATTGTGTAATGTTACTATCACTGGTTGCTGGATTACTCTGTACACACCCAGCCACCCCTCCAGACTCCATGTGATTGGCTATTGTGACGTCATCAGACCATACATCATACTGCCACTTTCTCAGTCCCAGAACCCCACACAAGACGGAGCCTGTATGGACGCCGATGCGCATGTCCACGTCAACACCTGTTCCTTCTCTTACCTCCCTTGGAAAAAAAAAACGAAAGAAACAACAAATTATGTACACAAGAGTCAATGTGAAATTAAAAGTTTTATGTGTACACTCAAACTTTATACTTAGACTCTGTAAAGTTTTTATTGATCAAATATTGGATATAATATGGTTGTAAATTGTTTTTTTTTTTTACCCTGACACAATTCATGAACCATAGAAATAGTTGATTATCTAAGGCAGTGGTTCTCAACTTTCTTCCCGCTTGTGTACCCCTTGGCAACCTGTTTCCATAAGTTATACCACATCGTATTAGCAAAATTGTTTGTTGCTATTATAGTTGCTGTTTTCTACCATTATCCATCTTCTCACATAACATGTCTTGCCACGTTTCCCCCCCCCCCCCCCCCGCCAGGGCTAGGCGTAACCTGGGTTGGGAATCACTGGTCTAAAGTATTTCTTTGTAGCTTTTGCTGGTGACAAAGTGTCTGAAGACAGACTTCCTACCATGGCAGATACTGATGTTTTTACCAATATAGTGAGTGAATTTACTGAGCAGCAGGGAGCTACTACGTGTTAGGAGGGGACTGTCCTTTCATTTTGTGTAAGTTCTAGGATAATGAACAAAAATATTGGCAGTCAGATGTCATGCTGACAGTCATGTGTCATGCTGACAGTCAGATGTCATGCTGATGTTCGGGTATTATGCTGACATTCCAATGTCACGGTGACAGCCAGATGTTACTATACTGGCAGCCAAGTGTTATGTTGACAGTCAGATGTCATGCGACAGCCACATGTCATGTTGACAGTCATATATATGTTGACAGTCAGATGTCATCGTTACTTTTCATCACCATCATCATTGATGCAAACTACAAGAAAATAACATATTTTAGTTATCAGATTTTTTTCTGAAGGGTAGGAAAGAGTTAATATGGTGCAGGATTTATTTAAGACATTATTTATAAAGGATAAGAAAGTGTTAACGATTTACCTGATAGCTTCCAGCATTCTGAGGCCCATTCTTACACAGTTGAGGGCGTGGTTTTTGTCAGGAGTTGGCACTCCTGATACACAGTAGTAACAGTCCCCTAGAATTTTAATCCGCATACAGCAGCTCTTCTAGAATGTGAAACAAGAAATGTTTTATTCTTGTATTTAACCATGAAAAAAAAAATCCGTTATTTATGAAATTTAAAAAAAAAAAAACAGGCCCCTGGGTTGACCCAGCCTCTAAAAATGGGTAACAGGGAAATCTCTGAAGGTAAATGCGGTCAGGCGTGACACTGACAACATCACACTTTCATGTTCTGAATATTGTGGAAATAAGTGGCCCGACACCGTATCCCCAATGCACAGAAACGGGAATTTTACCTTTCAGTCTCAGTCAGTCATTTGCTTGTCTTTTGTGGAACTTTGCCTCTCTAACAACACTCCTGTAGGCCTCTTGCTTGTAAGCAAGATGCCCTGTTGCTGATGCATCCATTTACAGACTATCAACGATGTCTTGCAGCCATCTTCGCCTTGGTCTTCCTCTCTTTCTTTTTCCCATTATGTACTCTTCCAAGACGGTCTTCGCTAAATTATCATGACATTTAATGTGTCCAAAATATTTAAGTATATTAAATGTTACCTTTACCTACATGTTAAGTATATTAAAATCCATTTAAACATTTAACTACATGTTAAGTACGATTTTATTACTTTATTACTTTACCTATATGAAATGTAAAATGCACGAAATGTGTGTGTGCGCGCGTGCGTGCGTGCGTGTGTGTCTGTGTCTGTCTGTCTGGTCCTCTAAATTCTGTCGCCTCGTGAAATGTCCAATAAATCTTATACTCACATGTGGATATATCAGGTATTCCATTCAAGGTTTACTTTTTATAAAAAGCCTTTGATTCTGATAAAGTGCTAACAGATGTACGGTCATGTACCGCATAACGCCCATTCGGACAACGTACAACCCCATATGCAAATATGGCTTCACAATGTTTTAATGGAGTTTTAAAAAATCCCGATCGGAGAATAAAGTAGATGGAGGTGTATGGTTCAGTTTTACAAAAAGATAGAAAGACCGAGGAAAGTTGGCAGGAGTAAGACTGGCAGAAAGCAAGATTAGCTCGTATATATGAAGAACATACAACAATCCAATAGTTCGACGAATGCCTTTTTTTTCCACTCCAGGATCACATACAAAAACAACACAACACATAAAAACACGAAAATAGATGAAAATAAACAATTAGCTTTTTTTTTTTGTTTGTTTTGTATCCTCCTTATAAGAAAGACGGGCACAAAATGCGGCCAAATAGACGTAGGCAAGCACAAAATGGATGTAGTGGTTGTTTTTGTAGGAATATGTGATCCTTGAAAAAAGGCGTTTGCCGAAATATTGGATCGTTGGATGTTCCTCATTTCTACGCGCTCGTCTGTGAGGTAGACAGAGACAGTGATGGAGAGACGATATATAAGAGGGTATAAAGGAATTCGGTGTTACTAAATTGAAAGAGTAGATTAGGAACAGAGAGGAATGTGGCGAACTTTATCTGCAGCAATGAGTCTTAATGACTCAGAAAGCTGAAGAAGAAGAAGAAGAAGAAGAAGAGATTAAAAAAAAATAGCACACAGCAAATATATTGTTTTTGTCGCAAAGATGTCGCTGCTGTTTTCATGTCACGACCTTCAGACAATATCTCCCGGCATCAGATCCCAGTCTGCCTACACAAAGCCTTTCTCAGCTTGTTTGTTCCCGTGGAATTCCTGCATTAAAATATTCATCGCCATTCATTCTTCGCTTCAGATGTTCCACTCCCCCCCTCTTTCTCCCAGTCATCACAGCCTCCCCCTCAACATAAAATAACATATACCAAGTCTAATTAAGTCGTTAGTTTAGGCAAACAAAAAATCTGAACTTTTGGTTTATCCAGTAGAGGCCGAGACTGTCGCTGGCGACGAAAAGAAGAATAATAAATGTAAAATTTTCATTCAATCACGTGACGTGACGTGACATTTCCTGAAGGTTTTCCCTCTCACAGCCTCCCAGAATGTAATACTGTCTTGCGTAAGTTGACCGACGTCTTGAAATGACACATACGTATGTTGCCACTGGGAATATGCAAACTCTTAGTAAACATAACTTTGTTTTTTTTTTGCTTTTGTTGGTACCTTGTCATGTACTCTTTATTTGTGCTAGCTTTCCGTGATGCAACCGCTAGTCTTCTTGTGATTTCCACTGCGCAGGCGCCATTGGTAGTGATGAGTGAACTTAGATTTTCACATTTATTTACGTTTTCAAGCTCTTGATGGTCTAGTGTAATTTTGGGCTTGCTTCTCGTTTTGTCAGTTATCATTATTTTGATTTTGTTGGTGTTTAAAAAGAGATTCTGAGCTTCGCTGTGTTTTTTATTTGAGAGAATCAACCCTACAGCCCTTTGGAGCTGTTTGATAGAAGGACAGTATCTAAGTTCTGGAATCTGGTGGCCTCCGATGTTGAAAGAGTTAAATTTTAGCTGTTGTATAGTATATAAAATGTTAATCAGGCATGGCCTGAGGTATATGGCAAGTGCAAAGAGTAGGGTGTTTTCTTATGTAAAACTAAATTGATTTCCTAACCAGCATGTCTTGAACAAAAACAAAAGGCAAGAACTAGTAGTTAAGCTTAACTTTCCTTGCTAGAAAATAATGTCTTTCTATCTTATTCATAAATGTTCAAAACTTGGAGGCAGACAACAAGAGTGTGGAAATGAGTGGTTAAGCTAAAATGGGATTTATTTTTTTCATCGTGGCACAAAAGTTTAGAACATAATAGAGTAGTAAGAGTTTCTCAAGTCAACAAGGGCCTAGCTCTTTCCGTGCCACAGGATGAAAACACGGACGTGTAGTTGGGTGCCAGAGTAAAAGCGCGGGTCTTGATATTTAAGGGGGTATAGTTATAAAATGGAATGGAAAACAGTATTTCCATGTACTTCCGTATACTTAATATGTTTCAAAGTATAACTAAATGAATGAAAATTTCATAAATGCAGAGTTTTTTTTTTTAGGAAAAAAGAAGTAATGTGATGTTTTTAGACAATTATTGTGCCCAGCTCACCATCAGCTAGGTCTAGATATGCACTACGTTCCATCAGAGATGTGTAGATCTACTTGTCGATCTCATATTCTGATTCTATGTTGCATTCTCGCCAAATTAATGTCTAAAATAACTCATAACTACTTCTCCAGTCGTCTAAATATGTCTAGATCTACTTGGGATACATTCAAGAGCAGTGGGGTGGTCACAGGCCATGTCCGTACCCCTATCTACATCATCAAAAATGGAAAATTTCAGTCTTTCTCTTCCTTTTTCTCGCTCGGAATCGCTTGTAATTAGGCACTCTTTCGCCATTTTGAAAAGTGTCACCGGGATCGCGGACGAAATATGTACAATCTAAATGTTACACCGGTTGTTTTATTGAAACAAACCAATGATCACTATAATGACCATTGGCACGCAGCGGGTATACCGGAAGCGTCATTATAGTGACCAAAGGCACGGAAAGAGTTAGGACTCTGAGAGAAAGGCTCTGGAGGAATTTGTCAGTCACGGTCTCTGGCGGAACTCCTTGGGTTGAGAAACCGTGGTCTACATTAATGCCCGGTTATAGCAAGCGGTTCCACTAGTATTTGGAACTGGTTTGATTTCCCTTTTTAAAAATGTAGTTCCAAGTAGTTATTACTAAATATCCTTTATCGGTTTGTATCGGTATCGTGGGAATTGGTTACGCGCTTTTACGTGAAGAACCGAACAGACCAATTCCTAATTCGGTTCCTGCCCAGCTCTGACACATGTGTAGTCACGTGATAACAAGGAAATTAACAGCGCTAGAATTTGAAATTCTCCTATTAGATTTATTGTAATGGTTGCAGTTGACAACTAGAAAGCCAGACAAACAATCAATAAAGAAAGCTTCGCAATAAAAGCAGGAAACGATAGAGAAGACTTTACCTTGGCAAGCTGATCAAACCGGCCGAATAGTTCGTTCAGCATCTTCACTAGCTCAGCGGCCGTGCATTCAGATGCAAGGGGAGTGAAGTTGACGATGTCAGCGTACAGGATACTGTAGGGGAAGTAACACAGCATTTAAATAAGTTTCTTACAATAGTTCACATTTGGCTTTATTGACAATACATTGATAATTTTCATATAATAATGGATATTATGGATAATGTTTATGGATACTTCCTTTTTTATCTTAAGTGTTTGTAAGAAAAATATTTTCCTTGTCCAAAACAGAAATCTTGTTGGATTTTATCATTCTCTTCTGCTTTGAAAACGACACTAAAATCTTGACTAAGAAAGGAGGAGAGAACGGATAGACATGGTAAAATTATTTTAGGAGAGAGAGAGAGAGAGAGAGAGAGAGAGAGAGAGAGAGAGAGGAAATATCTTTAATCTTCTTCGTTCGCTTCTACCACCAAGACCGCCCTGTGATCCTACTGAATTACGCCTGTGGTCCTCGTTAAGTCCCGTGGTCCCCAAGAGGACCACAATAGGTTCAGAGTATCGCAGGGCTTGAGCCAGTAATCTTGGTGGGTCTCAGAAGCGGGATTGCTTGACACCGTGGTTTTCTTTGCACCAGTTTAGTCTAGAGTTTTTCACCGGAAGACCTCGACGTGTTTTGAGATACCCGTGTATCATTGCCGGGTGAGAGGTGGTTGATATCTTTAACGAATGATACTGCATTTATTTTTATCTTGTCTAAACTATTTACTTTTTCATTGTCACGGAAACAACCGTACACTCCTTGTAAAATTTGTGTGTACATATTTACCATGTTACGCCTGACTCTTCAACAAATGTTACCAGACAGGATTAACCCTTGACGCGACAAACTGACCAGACAATGACAGTCAGACAGGGTTAACTTTCGAAGCCACAAGATGACCATAAGACACCTCTAGTCTGTGTGTGTTTGTGGGGGGGGGGGTTAAGGTAACAAGAAAGCCAAGTTTAAAGATAGATAAACCAGACAGAACTCGGACACAGGTAGTGACACGACAACAGAGACCACAATAAGCTGACCAGGCCTTTGATCACCTCCGTCTATTGTAAGAAACAAAGCCTTGACGATAGCAAGCATATGAGAGAGAGAGAGGGGGGGAGAGAGAGAGGGGGAGAGAGGGGAAGAGAGAGAGGGAGGGAGAGGGAGAGAGAGGGGGAGAGAGAGAGGGAGTGAGAGAGGGAGAAAGAAAGGGAGAGGGAGAGAGAGTCATGAAATTTATGTACACCTTTATTATCAAAGGATCCATATCAATGGAAACATCGATTACATCGAGCCAGTTCTGTTTTATGGGTGTGAAGCATGGTCTATGAATAATGTATAAACTAGGACAAATGTAGGAACAGCTTTATTACTTAACGACCACAAAGTTGTGACGTTTCGGCGTGAGCCTTAATCATACAAAAACATACAGGACGAAGAAATAGAGAGAGGAGATAAAGTATAGATTCACATGAATAAAAAAAATAATTAATTAAAAAATTAAATAGAGTACTTAGCTGTAAATTGTAAAGTGTAGCTTGTCCGGCATTGTGTGCCAGGAAAGGATTTAGTAGAACGTGGAGACTGTTTAAATGGAGACCTGTGATATGTGGTCGGTGGGTTGTAACTGGGGGGTGGTGGATGGAGAACCGAGGAGGGGAGAGAGAGTGATACAATGTTGATCTAGCCAGGAGAAGTTGAAATAGATGATTAGGGAAGAGGGGTTGCAAAGTGATGCTATGAGGAGGTTTGATAAGTAAGAAGGGATGGAGCTTAGTGGAGAGGTACTATAATGATTGAAGAGAATGTTAAGTGTAGCTGAACAGCGAGTTTAACCCATGTGGCTCCAGCATCCCATAATTTTGAATGCAGCTGTTCTCAAGCGCCAGGCGGCTTGTGTCCATCTGCGTGACATTGTTTGATGGTGTTACCAGAAAATCAGATTTGCCTCTGTGGTTGGGGCCATTAAAATGATTTGGGACTGGTTTCGAAGCATGCTGGGCGATGTCGTACATATGTTTTTGCATGCTGCCCCCTAATCTGAGGCCAGTCTCACCAATATACGTTATCCTGCATCTTTTGCAAACGATGACATATATCAGATTACGGGACTCGCATGTGAATCCCTCATGAAGAGTGAGGATAGTTTTGGGAAAGGTGATCGTTTTCGTTTCCCAGACTACCGGGCAGGTAACGCAGCGGGGGATGTTACATTTTCTGGTGCCAACATATGTAAGGCTCTACTTCAAGTGGCTGTGGACGAGGATGTCCTTAAGGTTTGGCTCACGTTTGTATGCCAACAGGGATGGATCAGAGAAAATGTCGCGAGTGTCGGGGTCGAGTTTGATTAGCAGCAGATGAATAAGAGAGTGCAGCGAGAAATGGAGGCCTTCGAAATGTGGTTTATAAGAAGGATGTTGAAGGTACTATGGATAGCTAAGAAAATCAATGGAGAAGTCTTAAGAGAGGCTGGAGTTAAAAAGTAAATTATACAAAGATCAGAGGCAGACAAGCGAGATTTGTAGGACATTTCCTGAGAGGAGGAAAACTGGAACACACTGTGGCTAGTATAAAAACTGAGGGAAGAAGAGACAGAGGAAGACAGAGAGAAAAGTTACTGGATGGGCTGCCAGTGTGGCTAGGAAGAAAGTCACCAGCGGATCTCATAATCAAGTCTAAAGACAGGGAAGTGTAGAGAGAAATGATCGCCTACGCCACGCGGCACGGCACTTAATAATAATTATTATAAGAAATGTACATTTTATGTATAAATTATTACCTTTATCATACGAATTAATATCGTCTCATGATTTGTAAAAGCCCACCATTTCACTATTTCATCTCACCGACAGTCATCCCCAGTTCACATCATTTCAACTGACTTTGTAAATGTTTATTGTTGAACGAAAATAAAGTTATTTTAAAAAAGTAAAATAATTTAACAGCTTTCATTTACATCTCAGGAGAGAAAGAGAAGGCAGTGGAAAAATTAACTGACCAGTTTCATGTACATCTCCAGAGAGAGAGAGAGACAGAGAGAGAGAGAGAGAGACAGAGAGAGACAGAGAGACAGAGAGAGAGACAGATAGAGAGAGAGAGAGAGGAGATTGCAGAAAGGAAAGAATATATCACCTTTACATAAAATGCCCAACTTTTATTTCATAAATCCGTGTTTTTAGAAGAATAAATAATTTTTAAAAAGGCACGCACGCGCGCACACAAGTGCTACATGATGACAGCGACAAACATCACTTTTATGAGTTTTTCAAAGTCGCACAGTGCAGGATCTTGAGCGATCACTCACGGAGTCTGAGACACTTAAAAAATTAGAGAGAGAGAGAGAGCGAGAGAGAAGGAGTTTGTGACCTATCATGGGAGGAGAGGAGTAGGCCTATCAAGCGGGGAGTAAGAAGAGGAAGTGGTTTCTCACAATCAAAATGTCATAACTGGTCAGATAGCTTCTCTTACTGGGCACTGAGTGCTTTCGCCAAAGGAAACTCAACAATTTTAACAGATCTCAGTCATTCTTCAAAGATTCTGCTTTCAGCAACTACTTAACATTTAACACTGCAGAGGTTCTCAAAGCGGAGTTGTTTGGACTGAGCCAGGAAGCGGTCTTCTGATCTTTGATAACACCATGACACTGACAGCTAGTGTAGTTTAAATTACGTAGTATTACCTCATGTGGGTTGATCAGAATTTAAACAGATACTTTGACTGACCAGGTGCTAAAACCAGAGCAGTGAAATATGGCTAGTGGCAGCATTTGTCACTTTATATACGACGGGCAAAGAATAAACATACACAGATATTCATTCCGGAGAGTTTTAAGTGTATATGGAATACCATCTAAAATTGTCAACATCATTAGAGGACCTCTACAGTGGATATGTTTGTGCTGTCAAAACAGAAGAAGGGATGAGCGAATGGTTCCAGATTGAAACAAGGATGTATACTGTCTCCTTTGATTTTTGGAATTGCAATAGACTTCATAATGACAAAATGCTGCACAGGTAAGACAGGTATTGACTAAGTACATGGGACCCAACTAGAAGATCTTGATTTTGCTGATGACATAACTCTTATCAGTAACAATGTGAATTCCATGCAAGAAAAAAAACATATAGCCTGTCTTCACTGGCTAGCAAAATAGGACATGAAATTAACAAGGACAAAACAAAAATAATGAAACTTCCCATTAATCAAAATGGAAAAATACACATAGAAGGGACAGATGTTGAAGAAGTCAATCAATTTGCATACCTTGGCAGCTACAGAGACTAGGATGGTGACACTAGAAAGGAAGTTAGAATTATAATTGCAAAAGCAGCATCGATCTTCAAGAATCTTGAGAACATATGGCATTCAAGGGGCTCACCTGGGCAAGAGCAGAAAAAAAGGCGAAAGACAGGCATTTGTGGAAAACCCTTGCAGAAGCCCCATGTGCCCTGGGCACTTAAGGTTCAGAGAGAGAGAGATGGCATTCAAAAGTTATAAGCACAAAAACCAAGGTAAGACTGTTCAATTCAAATGAAATATATACCTTCATTTATGCATACAAAAGCTGGAAAACAACTAAAGAAATAGACAAGAAATTAGACTCTTTTGAAAACAAATGCCTAAGGAAAATACTCAGCATCAAGTGGAACGAATTCAAGAACAATGCTGAAATAAGACAGATGACTGAACAACAACCAGTCTCATGGGTGATCAGGAAAAGGAGATGGACATATGTTGGTCACGGGATGAGAAGAAACGATCAGAGAATCCCAAAACAAGCTATCAAGTGGAACACAGGAAAAAGAGGCAGACCACGTGAAACTCTATAGAGGACATTGTTAAGATATGCCAAATTAATAGGCATATAATCCCTTGATGAGGTTGAAAAGCTCACCGAAAACAGGAGAAACTGACGAATTACCTTGCGAGCCCTATGTGACGTTTAACGTCACATCTAACGAGTCCATGTGACGTTTAATGAGCCCTATGTGACGTTTAACGTCACACTTCTCAACATTGCACGGGAATTATTGGACCACGCACCAACTTTTCAGATAGTAAAAGAAGTGGCGGTGACGAAAGAAAACACTTTCCTTTAGACATCTTGACGTAAGACAGAGACAGATCAAAGAAGTGACAGTGAAGAAAGACAACACTTTCTCTTAGAGATCTTGACGTAAGACAGAGACAGATCAAAGAAGTGGCAGTGACGAAAGAAAACACTTTCCCTTAGAGATCTTGACGTAAGACAGAGGCAGATCAAAGAAGTGTCAGTGACGAAAGAAAACACTTTCCCTTAGAAATCTTTACGTAAGACAGAGGCAGATCAAAGAAGTGTCAGTGACGAAAGAAAACACTTTCCCTTAGAGATCTTTACGTAAGACAGAGACAGATCAAAGAAGTGGCGGTAACGAAAGCAAACATTTTCTCTTAGAGATCTTGACGTAAGATAGATCAAAGAAGACAGAGTGACAAGAGAAGTAGGGACAGACAGAGAGGAACAAAGCAGAGACAAGAGGGTGTCCCACAACCCAAGCGGGGAAGAAGTAGGAAGAAACAATAAAGTCAGTGGAACACAAGGCCATTGCGTTCTTTGATCTCTGCACTCCATCTTGCTGTTGTTGGAGAGTCTGATGTTCCAGCACCCGGGGTTGTCGCGGAGTTGTCACACGTGTAGCACGGCCACGATCACACCCTCGCCAGCAGTACGGTCACCGTCCACTACCACACTGACGAGTACGAGCAGCTTTCATCTGAAACTCTGGTAAATGGGCATATCCTTGTCAAGAATTGTCTGGGGGACAGATGCTTTCCATCTTCCAAGTTCGTTTGCTCCCTTCCATGTGAACCGAATCAACAGTATGTTGCCTTGTGCCGGTGCTTACAGGCTGTAGATTGGTACGAAAGGAGGACTTGGTAAACCTCAAGGGAGATTGGCAAGCTCGTGCTCGTGAGGAACATGAAGTTCAAGTCTTCGAGGCTCTTCGTCCAGCACAGTTCACATATCTAGGAAGGTAGAAGGTTGTAGTCTCCAAGAAGTTGTCAGTCTCCAAGAAGTTGTTAGTCACCAAAAAGTTGTCAGTATCCAAGAAGTTGTTAGTCACCAAGAAGTTGTTAGTCTCCAAGAAGTTGTTATTCACCAAAAAGTTGTTAGTCACCAAAAAGTTGTCAGTATCCAAGAAGTTGTTAGTCACCAAGAAGTTGTTAGTCTCCAAGAAGTTGTTAGTCACCAAAAAGTTGTTAGTCACCAAAAAGTTGTCAGTATCCAAGAAGTTGTTAGTCACCAAGAAGTTGTTAGTCTCCAAGAAGTTGTTAGTCACCAAGAAGTTGTTAGTCTCCAAGAAGTTGTTAGTCACCAAGAAGTTATTAGTCACCAAGAAGTTGTTAGTCACCAAGGAGTTGATAGTCTCCAAGAAGTTGTTAGTCACTAAGAAGTTGTTAGTCACCAGGAAGTTGTTAGTCTCCAAGAAGTTGTTAATCACTAAGAAGTTTTAGTCTCCAAGAAGTTGTTAGTCACCAAGAAGTTGTTAGTCTCCAAGAAGTTGTTAGTATCCAATAAGTTGTTAGTCACCAAGAAGTTGTTAATCACCAAGAAGTTGTTATTCACCAAGAAGTTGTTATTGACCAAGAAGTTGTTAATCATCAAGAAGTTGTTAATCATCAAGAAGTTGTTTGTCACCAAGAAGTTGTTAGTCATCAACAAGTTGTTATTCACCAAGAAGTTGTTAGTCAAAAGAAGTTGTTAGTCACCAAGAAGTTGTTAATCACCAAGAAGTTTTTTGTCACTAAGAAGTTGTTAGTCATCAAGAAATTGTTATTCACCAAGAAATTGTCAGTCATCAACAAGTTGTTATTCACCAAGAAGTTGTTAATCACCAAGAAGTTGTTAGTCATCAACAAGTTGTTAGTCACCAAGAAGTTGTTAGTCACCAAGAAGTTGTTATTCACCAAGAAGTTGTTAATCACCAAGAAGTTGTTAGTCATCAACAAGTTGTTAGTCACCAACAAGTTGTTAATCACCAAGAAGTTGTTAATCACCAAGAAGTTGTTAGTCACCAAGAAGTTATTAATCACCAAGAAGTTGTTAGTCACCAAGAAGTTGTTAGTCATCAACAAGTTGTTATTCACCAAGAAATTGTTAGTCACCAAGAAGTTGTTAATCACCAAGAAGTTTTTTGTCACTAAGAAGTTGTTAGTCATCAAGAAGTTGTTAGTCATCAACAGGTTGTTATTCACCAAGAAGTTGTTAATCACCAAGAAGTTGTTAGTCATCAACAAGTTGTTATTCACCAAGAAGTTGTTAATCACCAAGAAGTTGTTAGTCACCAAGAAGTTGTTAATCACCAATAAGTTGTTAATCACCAAAAAGTTGTTGGTCACTAAGAAGTTGTTAGTCATCAAGAAGTTGTTAGTCATCAACAAGTTGTTATTCACCAAGAAGTTGTTAATCACCAAGAAGTTGTTTGTCACTAAGAAGTTGTTAGTCATCAACAAGTTGTTATTCACCAAGAAATTGTTAGTCACCAAGAAGTTGTTAGTCATCAACAAGTTGTTATTGACCAAGAAGTTGTTAATCACTAAGAAGCTGTTAGTCACCAAGAAGTTGTTAATCACCAAGAAGTTGTTAGTCACCAAGAAGTTGTTAATCACCAAGAAGTTGTTTGTCACTAAGAAGTTGTTAGTCATCAAGAAGTTGTTAGTCATCAAAAGTTGTTATTCACCAAGAAGTTGTTAGTCACCAAGAAGTTGTTAGTCATCAACAAGTTTTTAGTCACCAAGAAATTGTTAGTCACCAAGAAGTTGTTAGTCACCAAGTGGATTAACACACAATAATTAGTGTATAAGTATACAACTATACAAGAGACACTGCAGTAAAGCTGTGATAACAGAATGTATAAGCTAGGAAAAAAGCAGGAACAGCTTTATTACTTAATGTTTACATCGATCTGACGCTTCGGTGCTAAGCTTCTTCATACAAACGCAAACAGGACAAAGAATCAGACAGAGGAGACAAAGTATAGACTCACATGAATTCTATGTACAAGAAATAATAATAAAAAAATGAAAAATTAATGAAAAGTGGAACTTAGCTTCAGCCGTGGAAGAATACAAGTTAAAACTCGTAGCACACTTCTAAGAACGCAGCTGATATGTCTGTTTATACGTCAGGATTAAGAACGAATGAGAGCTGAAGATTCCAAGTACTTAAATGTTACAATGAGCCAATTTTGTTTTATGGATGTGAAGCATGGTCCATGAATAAGAGAGTACAGCGAGAAATGGAGGCCATGGAAATGTGGTTCATAAAAAGGATGTTGAAGGTATCATGGACAGCTAAGAAAACCAGCGAAGAAGTCTTAAGAGAGGCTGGAGTTAAAAGGCAAATTACAGCAAAGATCAGAGGCAGACAAGCGAGATTTGTAGGACATTTTCTGAGAAGAGGAAAACTGGAACACACTGTGGCAACTGGAAAAATTGAGGGAAGAAGAGACAGAAGATGACAGAGAGAGAAGTTACTGGATGGGTTGTCAGTGTGGCTAGGAAGAAAGTCACCGGCGGATCTCATAATCAAGACAGGGAACTGTGGAGAGAAATGATCGCCTACGCCACGAGGCACGGCACTTGATTGATTGAGAACTGAAGACAGACTTGTCCCCGATGGTTGTGGGTTCAGTACAAGCATGCCCCTGGCATACTGGAAGGAGTGTGGAAGGAGTGTGGAAGGAGTGTTAAAGGAGCTGGTCACTGTTAAATAATCTACTGCTGCATCGTGGGCCTTGTTGCTCTTTGAGCACTGAATATATTAAGAGTTATTTGCTGAAAATAAAATTCTTTTGAAAGCCTAATAAAAATCCTCTTTCCACGTCAGCCTTCTCCTTCCCCTCGCTCTGTGATCTTGCTGAAGCGACATATTAATCCATCAATTCTTCTAGTTGAAGAAAATGGTTACTTTCCTACTTTTTTTCATATTCTGGGGCTAGTCAGGGCCTATACTTCTGTATTGCTTCATAGAGAGCCGCTATAAAACCCAACATTCATTATACTGGTCCTTTCTTGAGAATTACGCGAAGAAAATTATTTTTTAAAAATATAATTAAATTTCTATTCCCGGAGGTGTTTTTAAAAAAGCTGACGTCATTAAACATGTTAACTGAATTTTTAGCACTTCAGTGATCCGTCGATTGTACATTATCGTAAAACACACGGCGGTTGAAAATAACAATATTGCTGTTATGTAGTTAGTGCATAGTGTTGAATGTGTGGAGCTGATGTTGGACGTGAAAGGTTTTTCATGTTGAGTTCTTATTCTGTTCTCTTTATGTGCTTGCATATCGTGCCTGAACTAAGCTGACGTTGAATGTCTGTGATAAAAGAAAATCTGAAAGATGATGCGGGGAATGTCAGGCCGGGTCCCATACCAAATGAAGCTCGTAGATAAGTGGCCAGAAGAATAGGGCCATGAGTTCAAATCCTGTTAAAAAATAAAAGCTTTTTTTTGTTTTTGCTTTTGTTTTTACGGCAGTGACTTTTCATGGTGGTGTCATGACCTTTTGTTATCTCAGGGGTAGTAAAACTGTGATAGCAGGTTACAAGAACAGACTATATCTGCCCGCAATGTTCCTTGCAGGCTTTGGTCAATGTTTGTTCGGTGCTTCTGATGTGAGTACAGTCAAAGTATCCCTGGCCGTGCTCATGACAAATCATAAGAAATGGCATAATATGTTGGGGGATTTTGGGATACACGACGTATGGAGAATGTAGCAGATGGGCTAAAATGGGACCTCGGGGTTGTGGGGGGAGGGAAGGTTGGGGAAAATGGAGATATCAAATCGAAATAAATATAAATGCGAAATACAACAGAACGAGGGGGGAGGGGAGGTGGTGGTGGGAGAGCATATACATTTCAGTTAGAAGGAAGCATTACACACACACACACACACACACAGTGGAGGACACCAGAATGGAAACATAATTGAAAGGATGTAACACACTGAGGACAACAGAATGGAAACATAACTGAAAGGATGTAACAGACTGAGGACAACAGAATGGAAACATAACTGAAAGGATGTAACAGACTGAGGACAACAGAATGGAAACATAATTGAAAGGATGTAACACACTGGAGACAACAGAATGGAAACATAACTGAAAATATGTAACAGACTGAGGACAACAGAATGGAAACATAACTAAAAATATGTAAGAGAATGAGGACAACAGAATGGAAACATAACTGAAAATATGTAACAGACTGAGGACAACAGAATGGAAACATAACTGAAAAGATGCAGCACACTGAGGACAACAAAATGGAAACATAATTGAAAGGATGTAACACACTGAGCACAACAGAATGGAAACATAACTGAAAAGATGTAAGAGACTGAGGACACACTCGTGGCATTCTTGGCAGAAGAAAAGGAAGCAATATGAATGGTGGAACATAACAGGGATAAAAAGAAAACAGTGAGTTCTGTGTAGTATGTACGGCAATACAACAAACACTGACTATAGGCATGTCCAAGGGGTGGTAATCTGCCCCCCCCCCCACACCCCGGAACGTCAAAGTGGGGCATTCTTTCGTTTATTGCCTTGCTACATATTTACACAGTTGTAAATAAATGATTTACATAAAGAAAGATAAAATGCACTTTTCTGGCTGTTGATTGGGAGTGGGAGTGGAGGGTGAACCTGTCCCCGGGGGCGCCACTTACAGTACAGCACTAAAACTGACATATGGTACAGCACAGAGAGTGACATACGGTACAGCACAGAAACTGACATAAGGTACAGCACTGAAACTGACATATGGTACAGCACAGAGAGTGACATACGGTACAGCACAGAAACTGACATAAGGTACAGCACAGAAACTGACATAAACTACAGCACAGAAACTGACATAAACTACAGCATCGAAACTGACATAAGGTACGGCACAGAAACTGACATAAGGTACAGCACAGAAACTGACATAAACTACAGCACAGAAACTGACATAAACTACAGCACAGAAACTGACATAAGGTACAGCACAGAAACTGACATAAGGTACAGCACAGAAACTGACATAAGGTACAGCACAGAAACTGACATAAGGTACAGCACAGAAACTGACATAAAGTACAGCACAGAAACTGACATAAACTACAGCACAGAAACTGACATAAGGTACAGCACAGAAACTGACATAAACTACAGCACAGAAACTGACATAAGGTACAGCACAGAAATGACATAAGGTACAGCACAGAAACTGACATAAGTACAGCACAGAAACTGACATAAAGTACAGCACAGAAACTGACATAAACTACAGCACAGAAACTGACATAAGGTACAGCACAGAAACTGACATAAACTACAGCACAGAAACTGACATAAGGTACAGCACAGAAACTGACATAAGGTACAGCACAGAAACTGACATAAGGTACAGCACAGAAACTGACATAGGGTACAGCACAGAAACTGACATAAGGTACAGCATAGAAACTGACATAAGGTACAGTACAGAAACTGACATAAGGTACAGCATAGAAACTGACATAAAGTACAGCACAGAAACTTACATAAGGTACAGCATAGAAACTGACATAAGGTACAACACAGAAACTGACATAAGGTACAGCATAGAAACTGACATAAAGTACAGCACAGAAACTGACATAAGGTACAGCACAGAAACTGACATAAGGTACAGCACAGAAACTGACATAAGGTACAGCACAGAAACTGACATGAAAAAGAAGATCTGGCCAGTGATTTAAGTACAGAGGTAGGAACATTTGTATATTTTCCCACGCTCGTGCAGTGAAACCCCCCTCCCAGGTTTCAAATTCTCGCACTTAATTTGACACATGATTCCGGCTTTAGACCGAGAACAGCACTCTTAAGACAGTTGACCTGCAGTTGGCGGCACACTTAGTTGTAAGCTGTACAAGTTATTGCAACAGCTGATCACGTGGGCGGAAATGGCCAGGAGCTTTCTCCTGAAGATTGTTATGGCCCCTGAATGTAATACTCAACGCTTATCAGTGTGACAGTTCCAGCAGTTTCAACATTTTCCTGTCGTTTTTCAAAGATTTATTAGGGAAACTAACAGAAGACGCTGTCAGATTTGACAGTCAGTGATCCATAGCTGATATGCTAGCGGCAGGGTTTGCGAACCATAACCTACAAAGACCCTGTCTCGTCTCTCCTTTGGTACCCTTTAGTAAAGAAGACTGAACAACGTGCAGACATCCTACAAGTATCTCGGTGGGACAGCTGTCCATGGAAGGTCAGTTAGTCAGTTGTTTGTCCCTTGCGGAACTTTCCCTCCCTAACAGCTCTCGGTTGAGACCAAGATGCCCTGCTGCTTATGCCTCCATTCGCAGATCATCAACGATGTCTCGCAACCATCTTCACCTTGGTCTTTCTCTATTTCTTTTTTCCCCCGTTATGTATCCTTCCAAGACGGTCTTCCCTAAATTCTCATGTCAGAAGGTAAGGATATAAGTAACAGTGAAGGAATTCAGTGCTTGCATCCTTCAGGCCGCCCATGAAACCATTCACAGAGGAGCTCGTAGGGACTAAAACCATACTGGTCTAGTGAGCTGGGAAAACAGCATGATGACCTGGAAGCAACATGATGACGTGGAAACAACATGATGACGTGGAAACAACATGATGACGTGGAAACAACATGGTGACGTGGAAACAACATGATGACGTGGAAACAGCTTGATGACGTGGAAACAACATGATGACGTGGAAACAACATGACGTGGAAACAACATGATGACGTGGAAACAACATGGTGACGTGGAAACAACATGATGGCCTAGAAACAACATGATGACATAGAAACAAAATTATGACATAGAAACAACATGATGACGTGGAAACAACATGATGACGTGGAAACAACATGATGGCGTGGAAACAACATGATGACGTGGAAACAACATGATGACGTGAAAACAACATGATGACGTGGAAACAACATGGTGACGTGGAAACATGGTGACGTGGAAACAGCTTGATGACGTGGAAACAGGTTGATGACGTGGAAACAACATGATGACATAGAAACAACATGATGACGTGGAAACACCATGATGACGTGGAAACAACATGATGACGTGGAAATAACATGATGATATAGAAACAACATGATGACGTGAAAACAACATGATGATATAGAAACAACATGATGACGTGGAAACAACATGATGACGTGGAAACAACATGATGACGTAGAAACAACACGATGACGTGGAAACAACATGATGACATAGAAATAATATGACGACGTGGAAACAACATGATACCATGGAAACAACATGAAAACATGGAAACAACATTATGACATAGAAACAACATGATGACATAGAAACAACATGATGACATAGAAACAAAATTATGACATAGAAACAACATAATGACGTGGAAACAACATGATGACGTGGAAACAACATGGTGACGTGGAAACAACATGATGACGTGGAAACAACATGATGACGTGAAAACAACATGATGACGTGGAAACAACATGGTGACGTGGAAACATGGTGACGTGGAAACAGCTTGATGACGTGGAAACAGGTTGATGACGTGGAAACAACATGATGACATAGAAACAACATGATGACGTGGAAACACCATGATGACGTGGAAACAACATGATGACGTGGAAATAACATGATGATATAGAAACAACATGATGACGTGAAAACAACATGATGATATAGAAACAACATGATGACGTGGAAACAACATGATGACGTGGAAACAACATGATGACGTAGAAACAACACGATGACGTGGAAACAACATGATGACATAGAAATAATATGACGACGTGGAAACAACATGATACCATGGAAACAACATGAAAACATGGAAACAACATTATGACATAGAAACAACATGATGACATAGAAACAACATGATGACATAGAAACAAAATTATGACATAGAAACAACATAATGACGTGGAAACAACATGATGACGTGGAAACAACATGGTGACGTGGAAACATGGTGACGTGGAAACAGCTTGATGACGTGGAAACAGGTTGATGATGTGGAAACAACATGATGACGTGGAAACAATATGATGACGTGGAAACAACATGATGACGTGGAAACAACATGATGACGTGGAAACAACATGATGACGTGGAAACAACATGGTGACGTGGAAACATGGTGACGTGGAAACAGCTTGATGACGTGGAAACAGGTTGATGATGTGGAAACAACATGATGACGTGGAAACAACATGATGACGTGGAAACAACATGATGACGTGGAAACAACATGGTGACGTGGAAACATGGTGACGTGGAAACAGCTTGATGACGTGGAAACAGGTTGATGACGTGGAAACAACACGATAACGTGGAAATAACATGATGACGTGGAAACAACATGATGACGTGAAAACAACATGATGACATAGAAACAACATGATGACGTGAAAACAACATGATGACGTCGAAACAACATGATGACGTGAAAACAACATGGTGACGTGGAAACAACATGATGACGTGGAAACAACATGATGACGTGGAAACAACATGATGACGTAGAAACAACATGATGACGTGGAAACAGCTTGATGACGTGGAAACATGATGACGTGGAAACAACATGATGACGTGGAAACAGCTTGATGACGTGGAAACAGCTTGATGACTTGGAAACAGCTTGATGACGTGGAAACAGCTTGATGACGTGGAACAGCTTGATGACATGGAAACAGCTTGATGACGTGGAAACAACATGATGACATGGAAACAACGTGATGACATGGAAACAACATGATGACCTAGAAACAACATGATGACACGGAAACAGCTTGAAAGCAAGCAGAAAATAGACCATGCCAAGAACAACACAATAATTACCAACATGCCAAGGCCGTATTTCAGAAAGTCAAGCAAGAAAACAAAAAGTCCCTAAACCTTTGATAAGGATGGAAACAAACCGTGGAAGTTGTTCAAACAGTTAAACGATGAGAGCACTTGAAGAAGTTACAAAGATCACACTAACAGAGGCTGGGAAAGCCCTTATAAGAAAGAAGGCAGCAGATAAACCTCACACAAGACTGCAGCAATGATGTCCATTCAGGGAAGCAGCTTAGAGGGCGCAGTGACCAGCTGGGAGAAGATTAGCAGGGCAGAACATAGGAAATCGTGGACAGAACCCCGGGGTAAACTGAAACTAAGGAAATCAACAGGGCCAGATGGAGCGTCCAGTGAAATGATGCCAAGAACTCACGGGGTGGCAGCTATTTAAAAAAGCTGTTGGATACTTTCAGTCTGTGCTGGAGCACGAGTAGGTGACCTCAGAGATATGGAGGGAAGTAAGCGTGGCAGCACTGCTAAAGTCAGGGAAAATCCAGCCTACCTCCTCCAGCTACAGCAGTCTTTCTGTGGACGTCCTTGGGACGTTAAGAAAGCCGTGACAATTGGGTGCCATCATCATCATCACCATCATCATAGTTATCGTCATCGCCATCGTCGTCATCATCATCGTCGTCGTCGTCGTCATCATCATCATCATCATCATCATCATCATCATCATCATCATCATCATCATCATCATCATCATCATCATCATCGTCGTCGTCGTCATCGTCATAGTCATCGTTATCGTCATCGCCATCGTCGTCATCATCGTCGTCGTCGTCATCATCATCATCATCATTATCATCATCATCATCATTATCGTCATCGTCGTCGTCGTCATCATCATCATCATCATCATCATCCCACATCTAAACAAAAGTTCTTTATCATTAAACTGTTCACCAAGATTTCTATTATTACGCTTTGTAAACAAAATAAATAAATATATACAAATTTAAAAAACGTAAATCAACTACGCCAAAAAAAAAAATAGTTTGTTCCGTTGTTGAGAATCTGTTGCTTTAAACTTCTGAAAAAAGCTGGAAAATAGGGCACATAGTTTTCTGGGAAAGCCATAGCTGATGTGTTTCTTTTGAAGTTATTTGCGTAAGTCCACCCCCCCCCCACCCCCGGGTGTTGGATTATGGCAATTTTAAGTACAAGAAACAAAAGGTGAGTTTAGGAATATATATAACCCTACAGATTTACTGCACTTTTGTTCCTCTCAGAGTATAGTTTGGTTGTAAACTGTGTAAAATATCTGGAAAGTCTGTGAGAACTGACCTGACATTGTCGTATCTCTGGACGTAAAGGTCGTGGAACAGTGAGGGTCTTGGCTCTCTCATGTTCTCCTGCAGGTCCCGCTTGATCTCCGTGACCAGGTTGCTGGGTATGCAGCTCACCAGAAGCTCGTCCTGCATACATATTGATAAAGAGCAACTTTCAAGAAATGTTATCTTGTTCTTGTGTTGCTCCGTCTTCCTGGAGCTTGAGGTGGGGATGTTCTTTAGTGTCATATTTGTTCTTGTGTTCTTCTTGTTCACGTGGAAACAACATGGTGACGTGGAAACAATATGATGACGTGCAAACAACATGATGACGTGGAAACAGCTTGATGACGTGGAAACAGCTTGATGACATAGAAACAACATGATGACGTGGAAACAGCTTGATGACGTGGAAACATGATGACGTGGAAACAACATGATGACGTGGAAACAGCTTGATGACGTGGAAACAGCTTGATGACTTGGAAACAGCTTGATGACGTGGAAACAGCTTGATGACGTGGAACAGCTTGATGACATGGAAACAGCTTGATGACGTGGAAACAACATGATGACATAGAAACAACATGATGACGTGGAAACAACATGATGACTTGGAAACAGCTTCATGACGTGGAAACAGCTTGAAAGCAAGCAGAAAATAGACCATGCCAAGAACACCACAATAATTACCAACATGCCAAGGCCATATTTCAGAAAGTCAAGCAAGAAAAACTGGCGAGAAAAAACAAAGAGTCCCTAAACCTTTGATAAGGATGGAAACAAACCGTGGAAGCTGTTCAAACAGTTAAACGACGAGAGCACTGGAAGAAGTTACAAAGATCACACTAACAGAGGCTGGGAAAGCCCTTATAAGAAAGAAGGCAGCAGATAAACCTCACACAAGACTGCAGCAATGATGTCCATTCAGGGAAGCAGCTTAGAGGGCGCAGTGACCAGCTGGGAGAAGATTAGCAGGGCAGAACATAGGAAATCGTGGACAGAACCCCGGGGTAAACTGAAACTAAGGAAATCAACAGGGCCAGATGGAGCGTCCAGTGAAATGATGCCAAGAACTCACGGGGTGGCAGCTATTTAAAAAAGCTGTTGGATACTTTCAGTCTGTGCTGGAGCACGAGTAGGTGACCTCAGAGATATGGAGGGAAGTAAGCGTGGCAGCACTGCTAAAGTCAGGGAAAATCCAGCCTACCTCCTCCAGCTACAGCAGTCTTTCTGTGGACGTCCTCGGGACGTTAAGAAAGCCGTGACAATTGGGTGCCATCATCATCATCATCATAGTTATCGTCATCGCCATCGTCGTCATCATCATCGTCGTCGTCGTCGTCATCATCATCATATCATCATCATCTCATCATCATATCATCATCATCATCATCATCATCATCATCATCATCATCGTCGTCGTCGTCATCGTCATAGTCATCGTTATCGTCATCGCCATCGTCGTCATCATCGTCGTCGTCGTCATCATCATCATCATCATCATCATCATCATCATCATTATCGTCATCGTCGTCGTCGTCATCATCATCATCATCATCATCCCACATCTAAACAAAAGTTCTTTATCATTAAACTGTTCACCAAGATTTCTATTATTACGCTTTGTAAACAAAATAAATAAATATATACAAATTTAAAAAACGTAAATCAACTACGCCAAAAAAAAAAATAGTTTGTTCCGTTGTTGAGAATCTGTTGCTTTAAACTTCTGAAAAAAGCTGGAAAATAGGCCACATAGTTTTCTGGGAAAGCCATAGCTGATGTGTTTCTTTTGAAGTTATTTGCGTAAGTCCACCCCCCCCCCACCCCCGGGTGTTGGATTATGGCAATTTTAAGTACAAGAAACAAAAGGTGAGTTTAGGAATATATATAACCCTACAGATTTACTGCACTTTTGTTCCTCTCAGAGTATAGTTTGGTTGTAAACTGTGTAAAATATCTGGAAAGTCTGTGAGAACTGACCTGACATTGTCGTATCTCTGGACGTAAAGGTCGTGGAACAGTGAGGGTCTTGGCTCTCTCATGTTCTCCTGCAGGTCCCGCTTGATCTCCGTGACCAGGTTGCTGGGTATGCAGCTCACCAGAAGCTCGTCCTGCATACATATTGATAAAGAGCAACTTTCAAGAAATGTTATCTTGTTCTTGTGTTGCTCCGTCTTCCTGGAGCTTGAGGTGGGGATGTTCTTTAGTGTCATATTTGTTCTTGTGTTCTTCTTGTTCTACCTTCATGGAACTTCAAACAGGAAGTGCCATATTGTTCTTGTTCTGTCTTTTCATGCTGTTGCACAAAACAGAGTGCGAGTGTATAGACAAGAGATAAGTTTATTGTTTATTTATGTAATCATTTAATTGTTTCTTCATGATTATTATGTTCATTAATAAATGCTGAATGACTGTGACTGAGTGAAAGCTGTATGATGAAGGGCAGAGTGTTATACGGGCTTGCATGCCCAATTCTTAACCCTTTGAAAATAGAGTATGTTCGTTCGTTCATTCGTTCCTGGAACATTAAGTAGGATGTTCTTTAGTGTTCTTTTGTTCTTGTGTTGTTCTTGTTATATCTTGCTGGAACTTTAAGTAAGATGTTCTTCAGTGTTCTTTTGTTTTTGTGTTTTCTTATTATATTTTGCTGGAACATTAAGCAAGATGTTCTTTAGTGTTCTTTTGTTTTTATGTTGTTCTTATTATATCTTGTTGGAACTTTAAGCAGGATGTTCTTCAGTATTCTCTTGTTCTTGTGTTGTTATTATTATATCTTGCTGGAACATTAAGCAAGATGTTCTTTAGTGTTCTTTTGTTTTTGTGTTGTTCTTATTATATTTTGCTGGAACATTAAGCAAGATGTTCTTTAGTGTTCTTTTGTTTTTATGTTGTTCTTATTATATCTTGTTGGAACTTTAAGCAGGATGTTCTTCAGTATTCTCTTGTTCTTGTGTTGTTATTATTATATCTTGCTGGAACATTAAGCAAGATGTTCTTTAGTGTTCTTTTGTTTTTATGTTGTTCTTATTATATCTTGTTGGAACTTTAAGCAGGATGTTCTTCAGTGTTCTCTCGTTCTTGTGTTGTTCTTGTTATATCTTGCTGGAACTTTAAGCAGGATGTTCTTTAATAAGTGTTATCTTGTTCTTGTGTAAGTGTTCTCTTGTTCTTGTGTAAGTGTTATCTTGTTCTTGTTTAGGTGTTATCTTGTTCTTATGTAGGTGTTATCTTGCTCTTGTGTAAGTGTTATCTTGTTCTTGTGTAAGTGTTATCTTCTTCTATCTTCATCGAACATGAAGGAGGATTTTATCTGTAGCTGGTGCAGTGGAGGAGTCGAAGCTCAAGCACCGTGTCGGATGGGAAGTGGGTTACACTGGCTGGACTGCAGACCCCCGGCTTTTTAGGGATCCCAGCGATCCAAACCCCATCTGGTCAGGCTGAGACTGTTACTGGGTGAGGTAACAGAGAAGTAGACCAAGGTCTTGGCCAGACCTAGTTTACCAGTCTAATATACGACGGCCATGCACAGACTTAGGTAGACGGAGTTACGGCCGGGATACTACAGCCGATGTAGGATAAAACAGTTTCGTTCCGGCCTTGATTGTCCGGTTTACGTTTTTCGTTGTCTTGTTTACCAGGGAACTTTTAGCTTGTGAAATGATACTTCATTTTTCCATTCAAATCTTACAACATCATGCCTCCCCTCCCCCAAACTTGATTATTTGTTTGAGTACTGGATGTATGCATGCGCGCGTGTACCCGGTACATTTGTGTGTGTGTGTGTGTCATCGAAAAGTATGATTCTTTATCTAATATGTCGTGATTCATATTTTGATGTCAATTTCTATACAGATACTGTGATACTTTTGATTCTGTTAGTATTAGAAGAAAGCGGAAAACATGTCTTCTAATCTTAAAGCATGTTCTAGAAGTGAACTGTACTTAGTGCCTGAACGGCCGACATACCGCCTTAAGTCGGACCATGACTGTAATCATGCAATCACTCTAGCAGTCATTGATATTTAGCTACTATTACTATTCCTCACATTTGACTCCCAACAAAACGCGCTCCACCCCCCCCCCCAAAAAAAAAACCAAAGAATTCTCACTAGCACCAAGTGCAAAACTGAAAAAAAAATTGTACCATATCAAATTAAAAACCACTCTCTCAGCCTTTCTGGCCTACCTGCTGTTGTTTCTCCTTTTCTAATTTGATCATAGAATCCACAGAGTTCCTGGCATCAAGGAAAGCCTTCCGGTGAGCGATGTCTGACAGGAACTTATGGCTCAGACCAATCAGGTTGGCGCAGCCAAGTAGAAGGAATGTGCACAGAAGCTGGGAAATAACAAGTGCATATTGAAATTGTTACTGAAAATTACCGAAGACGGAAATGCTAAACAGAATATTGTTGTGATTATTGTTGTCTGAATTTTCCATAATGTGAAGCCGTCTTTTTTTTTATCTACTAACATTATTCAGTTCTACACACCAGGTGCTGACATGTCTACTCACCAGGTGCTGGCGTGACTACTCACCAGGTGCTGACATGTCTACAAACCAGGTGCTGGCGTGACTACTCACCAGGTGCTGACATGTCTACTCACCAGGTGCTGGCGTGACTACTCACCAGGTGCTGACATGTCTACAAACCAGGTGCTGACATGTCTACTCACCAGGTGCTGGCGTGACTACTCACCAGGTGCTGACATGTCTACAAACCAGGTGCTGACATGTCTACTCACCAGGTGCTGGCGTGACTACTCACCAGGTGCTGACATGTCTACAAACCAGGTGCTGGCGTGACTACTCACCAGGTGCTGACATGTCTACAAACCAGGTGCTGGCGTGACTACTCACCAGGTGCTGACATGTCTACAAACCAGGTGCTGACATGTCTACAAACCAGGTACTGGCGTGACTACTCACCAGGTGCTGACATGTCTACAAACCAGGTGCTGACATGTCTACAAACCAGGTGCTGGCATGTCTACAAACCAGGTGCTGGCATGTCTACAAACCAGGTGCTGACATGTCTACAAACCAGGTGCTGACATGTCTACAAACCAGGTGCTGACATGTCTACAAACCAGGTGCTGACATGTCTACAAACCAGGTGCTGACATGTCTACAAACCAGGTGCTGACATGTCTACAAACCAGGTGCTGACATGTCTACAAACCAGGTGCTGACATGTCTACAAACCAGGTGCTGGCATGTCTACAAACCAGGTGCTGAAGTGTTCGGTGTTTTGACTGGTTGTTTTGAACTTTTCTATCTTCAGGAATGTTTTGGATGCATCAGCAGTGGGGCATCTTGCTTACAACCGAAAGGCCTACAGGAGAGCTGTTAGGGAGGTAAAGTTCTGCAAGGGACATGCAAATGACTGACCGACTGAGCTTCAAGAAGAGTGGAATTACTAATTTCTCTAGCTGGCTCAACTGGAGCGCCCCCGAACAGGATCAAACCACCACTCCACGCCATGAGGGCCAAGTGCACGAACAATTTTGCCACGTCCACACCCTGGGTCTCCAACGGGTTATTGTGGGTCATTCATACCAGGGTTCTGTACCTGGGTTCTATACCAGGGTTCTATACCAAGTTTCTATACCTGGGTTCTATACAAAGGTTCTATATCATAGTTTTATACTTGGGTTCTATACCAAGGTTTTATATCATGGTTTTATACCTGGATCTATATTATGGTTTATATCTGGGTTCTATACCAAGATTATATATCATGGTTTTATACCTGGGTTCTATACCTGGGTTCTATACCAAGGTTCTATACCTGGGTTCTATACCAAGGTTCTATACCTGGGTTCTATACAAAGGTTCTGTATCATGGTTTTGTACTTGGGTTCTATACCAATGTTCTATATCATGGGTTTACTGGGTTCTATACCTGGGTTCTATACAAAGGTTCTATATCATGGTTTTATACCTGGGTTCTATACAAAGATTCTATATCATGGTTTTATACCAGGGTTCTATACCAAGTTTCTATATCATGGTTTTATACTTGAGTTCTTTACCAAGGTTCTATATCATGGTTCTATACCTGGGTTCTATACCCGGGTTCTATACCAAGGTTCTATATCATGGTTTTATACCCGGGTTCTATACCAAGGTTCTATATCATGGTTTTATACCCGGGTTCTATACCAAGGTTCTATATCATGGTTTTATACCCGGGTTCTATACCAAGGTTCTATCATGGTTTTATACCAGGGTTCTATACCAAGTTTCTATATCATGGTTTTATACTTGAGTTCTTTACCAAGGTTCTATCATGGTTTTATACCTGGGTTCTATACCAGGGTTCTATACCAAGGTTTTATATCATGGTTTTATACCCGGGTTCTATACCAAGGTTCTATATCATGGGTTTACTGGGTTCTATACCCGGGTTCTATACCAAGGTTCTATATCATGGTTTTATACCCGGGTTCTATACCAAGGTTCTATATCATGGTTTTATACCTGGGTTCTATACCAAGGTTCTATATCATGGTTTTATAGAAGGGTTCTATACAAAGTCTATATCATGGTTTTATACCAGGGTTCTATATCTGGGTTCTATACCTGGGTTCTATACCTGGGTTCTATACCAAGGTTCTATACCTGGGTTCTATACAAAGGTTCTGTATCATGGTTTTGTACTTGGGTTCTATACCAATGTTCTATATCATGGGTTTACTGGGTTCTATACCTGGGTTCTATACAAAGGTTCTATATCATGGTTTTATACCTGGGTTCTATACAAAGATTCTATATCATGGTTTTATACCAGGGTTCTATACCAAGTTTCTATATCATGGTTTTATACTTGAGTTCTTTACCAAGGTTCTATATCATGGTTCTATACCTGGGTTCTATACCCGGGTTCTATACCAAGGTTCTATATCATGGTTTTATACCCGGGTTCTATACCAAGGTTCTATATCATGGTTTTATACCCGGGTTCTATACCAAGGTTCTATATCATGGTTTTATACCTGGGTTCTATACCAAGGTTCTATATCATGGTTTTATAGAAGGGTTCTATACAAAGTCTATATCATGGTTTTATACCAGGGTTCTATATCTGGGTTCTATACCTGGGTTCTATACCTGGGTTCTATACCAAGGTTCTTAACATTTTTTTATTTACAAACTCCAATGACTTGCCTAGTTTGACCTCACACCTCCTTCGTCAGACTGTTGGAATCAGACAGTTCTGTTAAGTGCCAGTATGACTTCAAGAAGATGTGAATATGTTGTTGTTACTTGATATGTGAATTAGAGGACAGAGCAGCGGAAAGAAGACTCATATTTAACATTACTGTTGTTTTTGCTGTTCTGTTGCCATTGTTGCTGTTGTTGTTGCTGTTGTTGTTGCTGCTGCTGTTGCTGTTGTTGTTGCTGCTGTTGTTGTTGTTCTTCTTCTTCCTGGAATTGGAAGCTTGATGTTCTTTGCGATAAAGATACTGAACCACAACATCATGTCGGATTGGGAGCAGATTATGGAGGCTATTTTTTCAGTCTCTGAATAGAACTAAAAAGCAGGGGGAGGGGGTTCAATTCTTCTTTATCAGACTCCACAGCCATGGGGACTATGGGTAGGCCCGTTACTGGAGGTACCGACAGAGAGGTGAGACAGGGTCTTGGCCATGCTATGGTTCATCAGTCCTGTCGCTAGCTTGTCGGCTACGGGGCACTGACTGCCAAATCGGCTCACTTACTTAAAAGTCTCGGAAGAACACGTCAAGCCCCACTCCGTTTACTTGGTCGAAGACACGCATCATTAGCTTTAAGGAAAAAAACAATAAGGTATCGGCCAGCTGTGCTGGCAGTCTATCTAGGATACCCAGCTTAGCTGTGCAGTTAACATTAGGTTAGAGAAAGTGTCTTCCCGCCCTAGTTGGGAGCACTTGTCTGTGTAGAGCAGAACAATGATCTCTGAGTTAAGTGTTTCTCCTGTTGCTTTCTAAGTGGCGTGTGCTTGCGACGTCTTGAGCTGGGAAGAATCGTAGCCTTGTGTGCTGTGTGCTGTTTTTTTGTTTATGTGTTGTAACGTAGAGCGTTTTTGTTCGGTAACTTCTTGTGATCTCGAACACTTTTGTTATTCCGCTTGTTGTGACCTTCAGCGTTTTTTATTTTATTTTTCGTTCTCTTGTTGTGACCTTCAGCGTTTTTTTTAAAAAAAATTTTCATTCTCTTGTTGTGACATTCAGCGTTTTTTATTATTTTTTCTCTTGTTGCGACCTTCAGAGTTTTTTTGTTCGTTCTCCTGTTGTGACCTTCAGCGTTTTTGCTAGTTCCCTTGTTGTGACCTTCAGCGTTTTTGCTAGTTCCCTTGTTGTGGCCTTCAGCGTTTTTGTTCGTTCTCTTGTTGTGACCATAAGAGTTTTTTGCTAGTTCTCTTGTTGTGACCATAAGAGTTTTTTGCTAGTTCTCTTGTTGTGACCATAAGAGTTTTTTGCTAGTTCTCTTGTTGTGACCATAAGAGTTTTTTGCTAGTTCTCTTGTTGTGACCATAAGAGTTTTTTGCTAGTTCTCTTGTTGTGACCTTAAGAGTTTTTTGCTAGTTCTCTTGTTGTGACCTTAAGAGTTTTTTGCTAGTTCTCTTGTTGTGACCTTAAGAGTTTTTTGCTAGTTCTCTTGTTGTGACCTTAAGAGTTTTTTGCTAGTTCTCTTGTTGTGACCTTAAGAGTTTTTTGCTAGTTCTCTTGTTGAGACCTTAAGAGTTTTTTGCTAGTTCTCTTGTTGTGACCTTAAGAGTTTTTTGCTAATTCTCTTGTTGAGACCTTAAGAGTTTTTTGCTAGTTCTCTTGTTGAGACCTTAAGAGTTTTTTGCTAGTTCTCTTGTTGAGACTACTGACGTTTTCGCCAAATACGTGGAATTCATTTTTGTGTTTTTTTCCCCCTTAAAGTCCGAACACTGGAGTTCATCGTCCTGCAAGGATAATTCTCTGATTTATGACGTGGTTTCCTTCACACAAATGTACCGAGTGCCTGTATTTGAAGTTTTGTTGATTTATGCGGAAAGGTAGCTGTTCCTCATCGTACACTGCCATCGCAAGCGAAGCACTGCTGGTTTATTGTGCAGTGCTCCGCGTCTTAATTCAATTTCAAAACTCGGGGCGAGACAGAGGAGAAAGATGGTGACGTTAACTTTGTCTTTCTTTCTTGGGTTTGTTTTTATGGCAGTAGCCCTCAACGTCCCAGGTCAAGGCAAGATGCCCCCCCCCCCTTCAACCCTCCCCTATATGTCAAACGTCATCTATAAAGAACTGTCACCATTACACATCGTTTTACTGTTGTAATTGCTGAAAAGTATACAATTAACTCCTCCCAAGTGAAGGGAACAGGTCACAAGTCTCCGTGTTGAGAACCACTGTTTTATGGCCCGTATTTGCAGATAAAACATAGTGTCTCTTCTCAGTAGTTTTCACGTTATGAGAAACATAAGGTGACAGAAACTAACCGATGACATAAATGTTAAAAAAAGATACGCAGATATTAGCCTTATGTTAGCAGAAAGTAAATCAATTTATCGGAAGAGCGAGTACGCAAGGCTGCCGAAGAGGGTTACACAAGAGAATTAGAGTTTAATGTGTGTTTGAAATAATGGGTAATATCGAAGTTAAAACGGCAGTGTGTGATACCGGCGCAGAGTGTGGTATTGGAGTAGAGTGTGGTACTGGAGTAGAGTGTGGTACTGAGATGGAGTGTGGTACTGAGATGGAGTGTGGTATTGGAGCAGAGTGTGGTACTGAGGCGGAGTGTGGTACTGAGGCGGAGTGTGGTACTGAGGCAGAGTGTGGTACTGGATCAGAGTGTGGTACTGGATCAGAGTGTGGTACTGGAGCAGAGTGTGGTACAGGAGTAGAGTGTGGTACTGGGGCAGTGTGTGGTACTAGAGCAGAGTGTGGTACAGGAGTAGAGTGTGGTACTGGGGCAGTGTGTGGTACTGGAGCAGAGTGTGATACTGGGGACAGAGTGTGGTACTGGAGCAGAGTGTGATACTGGGGACAGAGTGTGGTACTGGGGCAGAGTGTGATACTGGAGCAGAGTGTGATACTGGGGCAGAGTGTGATACTGATTGATTGATTGATTTATTGATCTTTATTTCAAAAGGCTTAAGAATTGGGCACGCAGGCCCGTCTGACATTCTGCCCTAAGGGCAGAGTGTGGTACTGGAGCAGAGTGTGGTACTGGAGCAAAGGTCTGCAGTATAGTTAGTACCTGATAGCCAAGCTCATAGCTGTCGTCTGCGTGAACCCCAGCTATGATCAGGTGCAGGATGATGCTGATACTTCCGGCCGTCAGCAGCCACTTTCTTGATAAGGGCAGGACCATGTAGGATATCACTCTGAAAGTAGAGGGGATGTTGCTTTATACACGGTTATTGTAGACTGTCAGTCAGTCAGTCATTTGCATGTCCCTTATGGAACTTTGCCTCCCTAACAGCTCTCCTGTAGGCCTATTGGTTGTTAGCAAGATGCCCTGATGCTGATGCAGTGCAGATTGTATGAATGGAAATAATAAGACACGCCCCCCAATATGGCCTTGACTTGGACATCTCACATGAAACGAAAGAGGGGCAGACCTTTGGGGACGTGGAGACATATAATTTAGGAAGAACTAAACAGAGCGGAAAAAGACATGGTTTGAGGTATCCCGATTTGCTGGAGACAGGATTGGCTGGGGAACCTTAGTTGATGCCTTATGCTCCATTGGGAGTTCAAAGGACTGATGATATTGCAATGGCAGGTTTTAGACACAAACATCCAACTAAATGCATCATCATCATCATCGTCATCGTCGTCGTCATCATCATCACCACCACCACCACCACCACCACCACCATCACCACGACCACCACCACCACCACCATCACCACCACCACCACCACCTCCACCACCGCCGCCTCCGCCATCATCATCATCATCATCATCACCACTACCGCCGCCGCCGCCGCCGCCGTCGTCGTCGTCGTCGTCGTCATCATCATCATCTGTGCCGACTGGCGTTGGCTATTATGTTTCTCCAGAGTACACGATCCCTCATGCAGGCCATCAGCACAGTTAGTGATCTCCTCTCACACCATCCCGTCAGACTGTCCAGTATCATTTCTCTTGGTCTTCCCTTGGCTCTTCCTCCCTCTAGTTTTTTTCTGTTGTTCCAATATTTTCAATTCCCCCTCTTCTCATTGCATGTCCTATGAAAGTACATTGTCTTTCTCTTATCTTTTTGACAAGATTTTTTGTCTCTCCAGCTCTTCTCATACATTCTTCCTTAGTTATTTTTGCTGTCCAGGGGATTCGCAACATTCTTCTAATAAACCACATTTCTGCTGCTTCCAATGATTTTTGTGCAGACTTGCCTATTGTCCATGATTCACTTCCATATAACAAGATAGGTTCAATACAGTATTTTAGGACTCGTTTTCTAACATTCATTGACAAGGACATGTTGCATAATATGTTTCTCAGTCTCTGAAACGGTCTACTTACGTTGTATAGAACAAGAAAGGGACATCCGTAGTTACGGTCCTTGAGTCACTGAAGGCGTAGTATATATTTATACTGACCGTGGTCCCGAAGACTATTAGCAGACCCAGGCAAGTGGGACGAGCGATGAAAGTCGCCTGGGACGCGAAGACGAGCGTGATGAGGAGGCCAGTAAAATAGATGAAGCTGACACAGATGGTGAAGGTTTGACCTATGAACTCTGTTGAATCTGATATCTGTGAGAAGGCGGAAACTGTGTTATATGAAGTTAGAAAATAATTTACAACATGTTTTAAAAGAAAGTCATTTTTAAAATTACAAAACATTAAATATAGATAAGGGATACAATCCCAGGGGAGCACACGCGCGAAAAATATTACAGGGATTACATCCCTTCCCTTTTTTTTCCTATTTTTAGGAACGAGCGGACACACAGGCATGACAAGCCAAGTAATAAACAAATCTATTGTAACAGCTGAAAAGTTACTGTGAAATGTAGTAGAATACTACAAATAGTAATATGGCGTTAAATAATAGACGTTGAAAAATGTTGCAGAATACCAGATTTTGTAAAATAACCTGGTGTAGTAGGCATTTTGTGATACAAGTACAGTAATTGGGAAATACAGATATTGTGTGATATAAGCAAACTGAGAAATACAGACATTGTGTACAAGTAAGTGGAAAATACAGACATTATGTAATACAAGTGGAAAATACAGACACTGTGTAATACAAGTAAGTGGGAAATACAGACATTGTGTAATACAAAAAAGTGGGAAATGCAGACACAGTGTAATACAGGTAAGTGGGAAATACAAATATTATATAATACACGTAAGTAAGGAATACAGACATTGTGTAATACAAGTATGCATGAAATGCAGACATTGTGTAATACAAGTAAGTAGGAAATACAGACATTGTGTAATGCACGTAAGTAGGAAATACAGACACTGTGCAATATGAGCAATTGGGGTAATATGATGAAAAGCTAGACGTTATAAAAGATCGTGGAATACAAGACAATGTGAAAAATACAGACATAAAAACACTGTGAAGTTCTAGTTGTGAAAGTGGATGTAGGCGTATGGTTCAGTTTTACAAAAAGATAGAAAGGGTGGATGTGAAGCATGGTCCATGAATAAGAGAGTACAGCGAGAAATGGAGTCTATGGAAATGTGGTTCATAAGAAGGATGTTGAAGGTTCCATGGACAGCTAAGAAAACCAACGAAGAAGTCTTAAGAGAGGCTGGAGTTAAAAGGCAAATTACAGCAAAGATCAGAGGCAGACAACCGAGATATGTAGGACATTTTCTGAGAAGAGGAAAATTAGACCACACTGTGGCAACTGGAAAAACTGAGGGTAGAAGAGACAGGGAGAAACACACACACACACAGAGAGAGAGAGAGAGAGAGAGAGAGAGAGAGAGAGAGAGAGAGAGAGAGAAGTTACTGGATGGGCTGCCAGTGTGGTTAGGAAGAAAGTCACCGGCGGATCTCATAATCAAGTCTAAAGACAGGGAATTGTGGTGAGAAATGATCGCCTACGCCCACACGGCACTTATTTGATTGATAGAAAGAGTGAGGAAAGTGAGCAGAAACTAGAGTGACGGAAAGCAAGATGAACACCTGCAAATGAAGAACATACAACAATCAATATTTTGCAAAAACCTTTTTCAAGGACCACATACAAAAGCAACACACCAGACAAAAACACAAAAAATATATAAAAAATATAGACGCAGTTTTTTTCTGATCTTCTCGCAAGAAAGACGAACACAAAATGCGCCTAGATAGAAGTAGGAGAGTACAAAGTGAAAGTCAGCGATTGGCTGAGAAATGAAGTTAAGGAAGGATGGCAAACAAGCGATGTTGTGTTGTGTTTTTTTCTATGCGATGCTTGAAAAAGGCTTTTGCCGAAATATTGGATTATTGTATGTTCTTCATTGTGTGTGTTCATTTTGCTTCCTGTCATTCTTGTTTCTGGCCACTTTTATCACCGTTTCTGCCTTTCTTATACAACGGAACCACACGTCTCTATCTACTTTATCACTAGGACCAGCTTTACCGCAGTCGCCATCATTTTTGTTACCTCTAGAGTTTTAGATACTGTGAAATACATTTGAATATGAGTCGTTATGAACTGAATGCAATACAAGACTTTGTAAATCTACAATGTAAAACCAAATATTGTTGAAGTGAATATAAAGTTCAGAGGTGTAATGCAAAGCCATTGTATTCAGATCAAGTATTCACGCATAGGTCACAGATCTCAGAGGGGCATAGCGCTGACCTTTGATAGTTATTGTTTGGTATTTTTCTTATTATTCGCTCTTTTTTCAGTAGTTAGTTAGGAAGGGCCATTCCCTACTTTCTCTTAGGCACATGTAAAGGTGCTCCGATATTCTCTTCAGTATCTCCTTCAGCGTGCTGTAAACTGATGATGTCGGCTCGAACCACCGCCTGCCGATCCTCAATGACCGCTCAGTCGGCCGTCATTTTTATTTTTCAGTATAAGATGTTAGCTATACATTTTACATGCTTCCTGCGCCGTCAGGCGTCAGACAGGGCTGGCTTCGTGCGTCTCTTCTCTCTACGAGCTTCTCAATCTCATCAAGGTATTTTCACGCCAATCGGCTTAGCCTTTCGTGTTTGTGTTCTCTTTAGGTCGGCCTCTTCCCCTCCCCCTTCCCCCGCCCCAGCATGTTTCCTATTTGACCGTTTGCTTTGCGATTCTCTGATTGGTTCTCCTCATCACGTGCTCCACATATGCCCACCTCCTCGTCTTGATCCTCGCTGAGACTGCTGCATTCTTTTTTTTTTCTGATGTCTGCTTCAGTCTTGAATTAGTTCCATTGTACACAACCCACTGCATTTTCTCAGACATTTTAGCTAAACATGCTGGGGCAAAATGATATGGTAAAATTCTGGTTGCTTGGGGTGTTTTGGATTTCCCTAGCATTCCTTATTCCGTGCGTTTGGTCGAATTTTCGACACTTCCAGTGGTCCCAAGCGTGCGTATGGTCGAAAATTCGACATTGTTTGTTCCATTAAAATAAGCGGTGTAACATTTAGATTGTACATATTTCGTCCGCTATTCCGGTGACACTTTCAAAATGGAGAATGCGTGCCTAGTTACGAGCGATGCCGAGCGAGAACAAGGAAGCAAAGCATGGAAATTTTTCAATTTTTGACGATGTAGATAGGGGTATGGACATAGCCTATGGCCACCCCGCTGCTCTTGAATGTTTTCTAAGTAGATTTAGACATATTTAGACGACTGGAGAAGTAGTTAGGAGTAGTTAGGAGGTTATTTCAGACATTCATTCAGCGAAAATGCCATACGGAGTCACAATACGAGATCGACAAGTAGATCTACACATCTTAGATGGTAAGTAGGGGTAAGTAGCGCGGATCTAGACCTAGCCGATGGTGAGCTGGCCACAATCAGTGTCTAAAAACATCACATTACTTCTTTTTTTCCTAAAAAAACTCTGCATTTATGAAATTTTCATTCATTTAGCTACACTTTAACACATATTACGTGTACGGAAGTACATGGAAATACTGTTTTCCATTCCATTTTACAACTAGACCCCCTTACTGACCAAGACCCGCGTTTTACTCCCACACGCCATGACACGGCCGTGTTTCTTCTGCCGCATGGAAAGAGTTTGTTTACATATTTGTTAATTTTCACAAATGACATGTTAAATTTCTTCAAAAAGATTTCTTTTCTTTTAAGAAACAATTACAGAAAGTTAAAAAAAAAAACCCGACTTTGGACATAACTCAGTCACAAATAAGAGCTTTTAAACAGTACATTAACACTATCTTCATGGATACAATGATGCAGATGGCGCCATTTATAAATATATTACCTCTTACAAAAGTTGTTATTCATAAGTGTATTAGTTCTTATAGTGCGGTTATTCACAGTTGTATTACCTCTTTCAAAAACAAGTCCAGAATTAGAAGGATCAACGAGCCAGCAGCGAGGACTCCTACGTACATGATCATCAGAGGGTACTTGCTCCGAAGAGAGTAGGATTTGTAGAGGTTCTCCACGTCCAGGTCCTGGAAGGATCCCTGGTTAGAGAGCGAGAGAGTTGGATGATAAACTGTGCGTGTTATATACAGGCATTTCTCGCGTTTATTGAGCTTGGTTTATTCACAGATTATGAGCTTTGTTTTGTTCAGATTACACCGGACACATAGAAGTCGAACACAATCCGTTCCAAGAAGCGGCTCGACTTTCAATTTGTTCGACTTTCGAGGGTCTACTGTATTCATTTTTATTATTTTGATGTTTAATATTATCATGTTTATTATTTTGATGTTTAATATTTTCATGCTTATTATTTTCAGAAGGGATTTGGCGGTCGTTGACTCATAGCTGACATTCTGGTGTCAGGACTGGGGATCATAGCTGACATTCTGGTGTCAGGACTGGCGATTATAGCTGACATTCTGGTGTCAGGACTGGGGATCATAGCTGACATTCTGGTGTCAGGACTGGGGATCATAGCTGACATTCTGGTGTCAGGACTGGGGATCATAGCTGACATTCTGGTGTCAGGACTGGGGATCATAGCTGACATTCTGGTGTCAGGACTGGGGATCATAGCTGACATTCTGGTGCCAGGACTGGCGATCATAGCTGACCAAGACCCTGTCCCATCTCTCCATTTACACCCAGTAAAAGGCCTAGCCTAGCTGACATTGAGCCTGCTAAGGAAGCATTGCACATTCCGTGCTTTTTACCTTTACTCAGAAAAGCGGGCACCTATATGTGCTTCGTCTTCTCTTCCAACATCCACCCGTGTGTGCTTCGTCTTCTCTTCCAACATCCACCCGTGTGTGCTTCGTCTTCTCTTCCAACACCCACCCGTGTGTGCTTCGTCTTCTCTTCCAACATCCACCCGTGTGTGCTTTGTCTTCTCTTCCAACATCCACCCGTGTGTGCTTTGTCTTCTCTTCCAACATCCACCCGTGTGCTTTGTCTTCTCTTCCAACATCCACCCGTGTGTGCTTTGTCTTCTCTTCCAACATCCACCCGTGTGTGCTTTGTCTTCTCTTCCAACATCCACCCGTGTGTGCTTTGTCTTCTCTTCCAACACCCACCCGTGTGTGCTTTGTCTTCTCTTCCAACACCCACCATATGTGCTTCGCCTTCCCTTCCAACACCCGCTGAAGCGTGCGCCTGCTGATGGAGCCAGTCATAGACTGACTGTGACTAAGACGCATGCAGGAAACTCTCTACTGTAGAGAGCGGAATAACAACACAACTCCTTCAGATCATCAGAGGAAGTAGCCCCTATTAAACTCCTGACACTCTAAGGGGGGAGGGTGGACACCTCTGGGTCATGACTCCCAGAGGTCTTGCGAGTTGTTGCTTTTTTTTTTTGTGTCCCGGGATTGAACCCATGATCTTCCAGTTAGCACTGCACTTCACTCTGAAGTGCGTATTTAGCGATCCAGCCACGGAGGCCTGGTATTGGTTGTGACAAACTAAATTATTTAAGTTCTCAATGCTTGTTTCTCATACTCCACAGCCAGCATGAGGCCTTTTCTGCTGTTTCTGAAAGGCTTTCCAATGCCCTTGCTCTTGCTTGTCCTTTTATGTCCAGTTGCTTACATAGATCGTATGCTGATGTTGCTACGAATCCTCTTGCTCCCACTTCTACAGCTATCACTTTTGCCCTGACTCCTGCCCCCTGCCTCAGTTGCTTGACCAGATCATTGTACTTCTCACATTTGAATAGATGCTGCTCCTCTATTCTTGTTTCGTACGGAACCGTAAGCTCGATCATTATTAATTCCTGTTTTTCTATGGAGTATACTACAATGTCCGGTCGCAATCCTGTGTTCTTGATGGCAGTCGGGTATTCTCTTCTTCCTGTTAGGTCCGCTATCACATCCCAGTCATTTCCACCATCTAGCAGTGATGGTAAGGGAATGTCCCTGATTTTAATATTCGATGTCGTACCAGCGCCTATGAAGTATTTAGGTGGCTCCTCAACACGCGCTAAACTCCTTCTTTCGAAAAAAAAAACGCCCACTTCCCCTCTTCTTCCCTAGTTCGGTCATCCTCCTCTTCTTCCCTAGTTCGGTCATCCTCCTCTTCTCCCCTAGTTCATTCATCCTCCTCTTCTCCCCTAGTTCGGTCATCCTCCTCTTCTCCCCTAATTCGGTCATCCTCCTCTTCTCCCCTAGTTCATTCATCCTCCTCTTCTCCCCTAGTTCGGTCATCCTCCTCTTCTCCCCTAGTTCGGTCATCCTCCTCTTCTCCCCTAGTTCGGTCATCCTCCTCTTCTCCCCTAGTTCGGTCATCCTCCTCTTCTCCCCTAGTTCGGTCATCCTCCTCTTCTCCCCTAGTTCATTCATCCTCTTATTCTCCCTTAGTTCATTCATCCTCCTCTTCTCCCCTAGTTCATTCATCCTACTCTTCTCCCCTAGTTCATTCATCCTCCTCTTCTCCCCTAGTTCGGTCATCCCTTTGACGTGATTGTCGTCATTCAACCAGATGTCGTCTTCCATCCGAACCCTGTCTTGCAGTCTCCTCCTTGTCCATTCTTAGGTTTCCCTGCCAGCTTTCCCGCTTTCTCGTCGCCTGCTTTCTCATGCTCACATCACACCGGGCGAATGCATCGGCACCATTTTTGTTAACTGGATTGTCACATTTGTTGTCTCCGTGTCACATTCTGACAATTCTCGCAGTATTCCAAACATTTTTTTTCCTTATTACTGTGTTGAAACTGGGCTTATCAATGAGTCAATGACCGTATAATGGCCCATAATTGTTTAAGTGAAAGGACTAGTCCCACGTCCCTTATATTAAATCAAAAGTAGAAGAGATAACGTTTAGTGAGAAAAGGCACGACGGACGTCGAGAAGGACGCAGAGATAGGTTGATTATTGACCGTGCAATAGGTCGCTCATTCAGTTAACAGCCACCGCCACATTGGCAAGGGTGTCATGGTGGGGATTTGAGAATGCATGGCCGGTCGGTGAGAAGGGTGTGACAAAATCATGGCCGGTTGGTGAGAAGAGTGTGACAAAATCATGGCCGGTCAGTGAGAAGAGTGTGACAAAGGCATGGCCGGTCAATGAGAAGAGTATGACAAAGGCATGGCCGGTCAGTGAGAAGAGTATGACAAAGGCATGGCCGGTCAGTGAGAAGAGTATGACAAAGGCATGGCCGGTCAGTGAGAAGAGTATGACAAAGGCATGGCCGGTCAGTGAGAAGAGTATGACAAAGGCATGGCCGGTCAGTGAGAAGAGTATGACAAAGGCATGGCCGGTCAGTGAGAAGAGTATGACAAAGGCATGGCCGGTCAGTGAGAAGAGTGCGACAAATGCATGGCCGGTCGGTGAGAAGAGTATGACAAAGGCATGGCCGGTCAGTGAGAAGAGTGTGACAAAGGCACCGTCATCATCATCATCATCATCGTCATCGTCATCATCATCATCATCATCATCATCATCATCATCATCATCGCCTTGATATAGTGCAGCTGTACGTTTTCTAAATTTGTTGATATGCACATCTTTTTTTATCCATCCATTCATTTATCCATCCATGCATGTAACCATCCATCCATTCATTCAGTCTTCCGTCCGTCCGTCCGTCCATCCATATCTAGTTAGTTGATCCTCTTGGCCAAAGGCGGAGCACAAGACAGAGGACAAGGCTCTCCATGTCTGGCGATTCCTTGCTACTTGCTTTAGATCTTCGGTGTTTCTTATGAGCATTGTTGAATACTCCTTGGTGATAACTCTTCTTAGTGTGTCTTTGGGTCTTCCCCGTTTTCTCTTACCCCCCCCCCCTCACCACGTAAATGCTTGGTGTGGGAGTCGTTTTTCGTCCATTCTAAGTACGTGGCCGATGTAGTTCCAGCGACGTCTTCTGATAAAGTTTGATACGTGGTCTTGTTTAGTTTCTTGTCTTATTGATGTAAGCGATCTGAAGTTGTGCCAACAGATATTTAGCAGTCTTCGAAGGCACTTATTTTCAAAAGCATCTTGTCTCTTTTCCATTGCTGGAGATGTTCTCCAACTCTCACAACCATAGGTTAAGTACTGGCACTACACAGGAGTTGAAGATCTTGAGTTTCGTGTGCCTACTGAGTTGGTTTGATTTCCAGATGTTAGTCAGCTTGTTAAGATAAATTAGATGGAGGAATGTTTGTCTTCAGATTGCTAGGAAACGTTGATCGACGGCCCAGCAAGCCGACATCGTAATACATCCATTGTTATAGAAACGGAATTCATTCATCCATATACCTATCTGTATTTCTATTCGTTCATGCGCCCTGTGTCCTTCTGTTAGTCCTTCTGTCTATTTCTCTATTAATATTCTCATTACAGCGAAGTGCATTCTCATCTGATCTCCGTGGAATAAGGGTTAAAAAAATAAGGTTTTAACCTAAATTTACGTGAGAGCTAAAATTTGAGCTAAAATAAGAACTAATAAAGTACTCGTATTTTTTTGTTAGCATGATAAAATAACAATCCAATGCAAAAATTGTAAGATAAACGAAACAAAAAAAATGTATACCTTTACTCTACGAAGAGACAGATTTTTACCCGTATAGAAACTGGCGGAATCTGTGGCAGCTGAGAATCTGTCTAGATGGAGTGTTGAGTTATTCTTGTCATAAAGAGCCACGTGGCTACTGATGCTGGACAGACGTGCCCTCTGTGGGAGGTCACTGGGGCCAAGGCTTGGGGTCGCTGGTAAAGAGGAGTCTGGATTTTGATTAGCGGTCCTAATATCATCTCCTGGCTCAGCGCTGCTGTCTTCAGAGCCGTGGATGTTGTTGGGGGTCTGGTTTGGTTCTTCCGGCCGCGCGTCTGCAGAGTCTCCAGAGTTTCCAAAGCTGACCTTAACGAAGACTTCGTCGGGATGGACCGGAGATGGAGGCTCCCCTTCTGTGTCATAATCCACAGCGAACGAAACACCCAAGGCCGTGGATCTTGGACTTATTCCTTCATCGTCTTCAAAAGCGACGTTGCAGCCACCGTTGACCTGAGATAAATCCAGTGAGTGTGCCATGGCATCATCCTAAACAGTAACTTTCTGCAAAAGAAAGGAAAAAAAATATATAAGAGAATCTGAAATCACAGTCACTGTCTCTAACAACAACGTTTCCTCTAAGTCAGCGGCTCTCAACCTGGGGTCCATAGACACCCCCGAGACCCACCCAAGCATTTTTGTGGATCCACATACTAACAAATGGACTGGCTCGATTAAAAAAGAAGTCGTGATATGACCAGGGTTATATTTATTTATTTATTATTTTTTTTAAAGGATGGGTCCACAGCGGTTCTCAAACTGGAAAGAGGATCGGGGCAAAGACAAAAAAAAGATTAAGAACTGCTGATCTCAGGTGTACACGTGAGCGATCACACACATATTATTTTGGGCGCCCCTCATACGTTTATCATACAACTCAGTTTATTTGTTTTCATTTACATTACCTTTCGGGTTAATCTTTATAACTTTCTGCTCATAAACTATCTTAATCTTATAACTTTCTGCTCATAAACTATCTTAATCTTATAGATAGATAGATAGATAGATAGAAAATAGATAGATAGATAGATAGATAGACAGACAGATAGACAGATAGATAGATAGATAGAAAATAGATAGATAGATAGATAGATATAGATAGATAGATAGATAGGAGCCAGGAAGGATGGTCAAATTACAGCAGAGAGCACGTGACCGAAGTAATTAGGCCAGGTCTGAGTAATCTGAAGTTGGAATCTGGAGTAGTTTGAAGTTTATCTGGGCCGTCATCAGCGTCTCTTGTGTAATAAATGATCATTTTTGGCACTTAGAACTTTGAGGAGATTTTTTTTTATAAATCATGAGTCGTTTAGAGTTTCATGCTGAGTGATTTGGAGACTGATTTGATAACTCATACTGTGATAAGCTAACAATATCAACAAAACAACCCGCAACCGACCGACCGACTGACCAACCTACTAACTAGCTAACTAACTAACTAACTAACTAACTAACTAACTAACTAACTAACTAACTAACTAACTAACTAACTAACTAACTAACTGACAGACAGACTGACTGACCGACTGACTACCTGTCTGACTAACCAACCAACCAACCAACCAACCAACCAACCAACCAACCAACCAACCAAACAACAAACCAACCAACTAACCAACTGACTAACTGACTGACTAATTAATTAACTAACTAACTAACTAACTAACTAACTAACTAACTAACTAACTAACTAACTAACTAACTAACTAACTAACTAACTAACTAACTAACTAACTGACTGACTGACTAACTAATCGACTGACTGACTGACTAACTGACTGACTGACTAACTAATTAACCGACTGACTGACTAACTAACTGACTGACCAACTAACTAAAGAAGTAACTATTTAATTAACTGACTGACTAATTAACTAACTGACTAACTACCCGACTAACTAACTAACTGATTAACGGACTAATTATCCAACTAACGGACTGACTGACTGACTAACTAACTAACAAACTAACTAACTGACTGACTGACTGCCTAACTAACATGCTAACTAACTAACCTACCTACTGTGATGTGAGAGTGTGACTTTCTTGTTCACACACTAAACAGACAGACAGACAAATAGACAGATAGATATTCATTGAGACTAGCAACAGAATGATGTGACAGCCGGAGAAAGGAAGCTGGCACTTGACACTGTGTAGTTCGTAGCTGCACTACAAATTTGGATGACTCATATGTAGTTCTCTTTACACATCCGTTGGAAGGGGGAGGGATGGAGTGCGCGATGGTTAGTTCCCGAATGCACGACTCCCTCTCCTCACAAGAGGAACGTAATTCCACAGCCTTATGAACATATACACTAATGTATTCTGCTTACATATAGATCTGTGCAGTATTTTATTTATATGTTTATATCTAGCTGGGGAAGGGGTGGGGGAGATTATTTGCAACCCATATCTGACATGCCAGGGTCAGGCGAGCCACAGCTGACCAAGACCCTGTCTCAGCTATCCTTTGTTACCCCCCCAGTGACAGCCCCATACTGGCTGACAGGACAGGGATTGCCATAATCCCCTTGGCGGTGGGGTCTGTTATTACATCTCCATTGCTTTCTTTAGTTCCAACCAGGGACTGAAAAGATAACCGCCATAACCCGCTCCCTGTCCGACACTGTGCTGTGCCGCAAAGCCTTCACAGCATCGGCTGCAGAGAGTATCAGTTCACGGTTCCAGTGACACTGTGAGAAGTGACACAGGCTCTAATTACCACAGTTAAATTAGTGACACTATGAGAAGTGACACATGCTCTAATTACCACAGTTAACTTAGTGACACTGTGAGAAGTGACACAGGCTCTAATTATCACAGTTAACTTAGTGACACTGTGAGAAGTGACACATGCTCTAATTATCACAGTTAACTTAGTGACACTGTGAGAAGTGACACAGGCTCTAATTACCACAGTTAACTTAGTGACACTGTGAGAAGTGACACAGGGTCTAATTATCACAGTTAAATTAGTGACACTATGAGAAGTGACACATGCTCTAATTACCACAGTTAACTTAGTGACACTGTGAGAAGTGACACAGGCTCTAATTATCACAGTTAACTTAGTGACACTGTGAGAAGTGACACATGCTCTAATTATCACAGTTAACTTAGTGACACTGTGAGAAGTGACACAGGCTCTAATTACCACAGTTAACTTAGTGACACTGTGAGAAGTGACACAGGCTCTAATTATCACAGTTAACTTAGTGACACTATGAGAAGTGACACAGGCTCTAATTATCACAGTTAAATTAGTAACAATGTGAGAAGTGACACAGACTCTAATTACCACAGTTAACTTAGTGACACTGTGAGAAGTGACACAGGCTCTAATTATCACAGTTAACTTAGTGACACTGTGAGAAGTGACACAGGCTCTAATTACCACAGTTAACTTAGTGACACTGTGAGAAGTGACACAGGCTCTAATTATCACAGTTAACTTAGTGACACTGTGAGAAGTGACACAGGCTCTAATTATCACAGTTAAATTAGTGACACTGTGAGAAGTGACACAGGCTCTAATTATCACAGTTAAATTAGTAACAATGTGAGAAGTGACACAGACTCTAATTACCACAGTTAAATTAGTAACAATGTGAGAAGTGACACAGGCTCTAATTATCACAGTTAAATTAGTGATACTGTGAGAAGTGACAAAGGCTCTAATTACCACAGTTAACTTAGTGACACTGTGAGAAGTGACACAGGCTCTAATTACCACAGTTAACTTAGTGACACTGTGAGAAGTGACACAGGCTCTAATTATCACAGTTAACTTAGTGACACCGTGAGACGTGACACAGGCTCTAATTACCACAGTTAAATTAGTGACACTGTGAGAAGTGACACAGGCTCTAATTACCACAGTTAACTTAGTGACATTGTGAGAAGTGACACATGCTCTAATTACCACAGTTAACGTAGTGACACTGTGAGAAGTGACACATGCTCTAATTATCACAGTTAACTTAGTGACATTGTGAGAAGTGACACATGCTCTAATTACCACAGTTAACTTGGTGACACCGTGAGAAGTGACACAGGCTCTAATTACCACAGTTAACTTAGTGACACTGTGAGAAGTGACACAGGCTCTAATTTACCACAGTTAACTTAGTGACATTGTGAGAAGTGACACATGCTCTAATTACCACAGTTGACTTAGTGACACTGTGAGAAGTGACACAGGCTCTAATTTACCACAGTTAACTTAGTGACACTGTGAGAAGTGACACAGGCTCTAATTACCACAGTTAACTTAGTGACACTGTGAGAAGTGACACATGCTCTAATTACCACAGTTAACTTAGTGACACTGTGAAAGTGACACATGCTCTAATTACCACAGTTAACTTAGTGACACCGTGAGAAGTGACACATGCTCTAATTACCACAGTTAACTTAGTGACACTGTGAGAAGTGACACAGGCTCTAATTACCACAGTTAACTTAGTGACACTGTGAAAGTGACACATGCTCTAATTACCACATTTAACTTAATGACACTTCCCTGGTTGACTTATGTATAGAGAATGGAAGAGATAAGACAAAAAAAAAAAAGAGGTCGATGTATGTACAAAAGATGACGAAAACAAGACCAAGGGGTAGACCAAGACGGAGATGGAAAGACAACATGGAAGAGGATATAAAGGAAATTGGTGTCACCAACTGGAGAGACAAGATTAGTAATAGAGAGGAATGGAGGCGAACTTTATAAGCAGCAGTGAGCCTTAATGGCCAGGAAGAAGAAGAAGAAAAAGATAATGATGATGATGATGATGCAGAAGAAAAAGAAGAAGAAGAACCTCGTGACACTATGACAAAGTAAATAGTTTTCTGCCTTTAATTTTATTTTGTATAAAAAGGTACTAATTTTAAAACCTGAAATAGTCTTCTTAATTCTACATAAAGCAACAACGGGTGAGAAACTAACCATAGTTTTATATTCCACATAAAGCAACAACGGGTGAGAAACTAACCATAGTTTTATATTCCACATAAAGCAACAACGGGTGAGAAACTAACCATAGTTTTATATTCTTTATAAAGAAACAACGAGTGAAAAACTAACCATAGTTTTATATTCTTTATAAAGAAACAACGGGTGAGAAACTACCATAGTTTTATATTCTTTATAAAGAAACAACGGGTGAGAAACTAACCATAGTTTTATATTCTTTATAAAGAAACAACGGGTGAAAAACTAACCATAGTTTTATATTCTACATAAAGCAACAACATGTGAGAAACTACCATAGTTTTATATACTACATAAAGCAACAACATGTGAGAAACTACCATAGTTTTATATTCTACATAAAGCAACAACATGTGAGAAACTACCATAGTTTTATATACTACATAAAGCAACAACATGTGAGAAATTACCATAGTTTTATATTCTATATAAAGCAACAACATGTTAGAAACTAACATAGTTTTATATACTACATAAAGAAACAACGGATGAGAAACAACCATAGTTTTATATTCTACATAAAGCAACAACAGGTGAGAAACAACCATAGTTTTATATTCTACATAAAGCAACAATGGATGAGAAACTACTATAGTTTTATATTCTACATAAAGCAACAATGGATGAGAAACAACCATAGTTTTATATTCTACATAAAGCAACAATGGGTGAGAAACAACCATAGTTTTATATTCTACATAAAGCAACAATAGGTGATAAACTACCATAATTTCATATTCTATATAAAGCAGCAGTGGGTGAGAAACTGCCATAGTTTAAAATATTTATATATATACAAAAAATCACTTTATATAACAAATTAAAATAGTGTGTAATTTTCTTTTAAAGAAAAAGCTAACCTTTATGACGATGTAAAATAGTTTTAAAAATTCCTCTGAAAAAGCAGTTGCATGTGAGAAACTAAATAAGATTTCAACATGTCTACAGAAAGCCACTTTGTGCAATAAAGTAAAATGGATTTCTTCATTTTTGCAAAAAAGCCACTTTGTAATATGAACTAAATCTATATTTCATTACAAAAGTCTACATTGCGTGTGAAACCGAAATAGTTTTATACGTTTCTATAAAAAGCTTAATTGACCTTCGTGTTTACACGTTCAAGTTCTCTGTGAAGTCTTCGCTTGGGACGTGGAGCCTACTTGACAAAACATAAAATAATAAAAAGAGGACTGGAACTGCCAATTCATGGATTCCCTTTAAGGTCAAATGGTATTACATTTTCTCCTTCAGGTTAGTTTAAACTCCACTTGACTTTTACGTGGAAGGAGTTGTCAAACGTTGCCAACCTCCGGCGAATGTATCGATTTTCTATTTTTCTGTTTGTCTTCTCTTCGCGAAACAGACCAGGCCAAAATCCTATCCCACCTCTCATGTGGTGCTCTCAGGAAAAAGACTGGTGCCTATTTATTTACTTTATTATTATTTTTTATCCCCGTTTGAAGTATTCAGACATGATTTTTGCCATGTTTGGAGTTTGCGAAGATGCTTCTTTCTAGGGTCCACCCCAGGGCTTTAAGAAAACCATTTTAATATGCTGCCTATTTCGACATTTTTTTTTTCTTTTTAGGTCGTCTCTAATATACGTAGCTCACATGATCTCCCGCCTTACCTCGCTTGGGCAATCTTGGGCATTACGACATGTTTACAATATGGTACCCTTTGCCATTCTCCCTTTACCTCATTTCTCAGCCAATCGCTGGCTTTCACACTGTGCTCTCCTATGTCTATTTGGGGCATTTTGTGCCTGTTTTTCGTACTAGGAGGATATCAAAAGAAGCTAACTCTATTTTTCTTCTATCTATTTTTCGTGTGTTTAAAAATCTGTTGTGCGTTTTTTTTTTTTTTGTGATCTTGGAAAAAAATACTTTTGTCGAACTATTGGATTGCTGTATGTTCTTAATCTGCATATTATTATCTTGCTTTCTGGCATTCTTGTTTCTGCCCACTTTCCTCACTCTTTCTATCTATTTTTTTTCTGAACCATACACATCCATCTACTTTAATTACTTTCTCTTTCTGTCCCTAATCCCACTATCCAAAATAAATCACATAATGTCTGTAAAATCAAGCGGCTGCTATGGAGGAAAGTTAATCAAAAAGTTTTTTAAATTTTCACAGAAGAAAAATAAATTACGAAAAAATTTTGGTAAATCTGCTTGGATATTCCGTTTCCTTTCATGCCATCAGTTTGAACTGTTCATCGCCTACTTTTGTTACACGTCCCACCTGCACTCAGTGATAAAGCGCTAATGGGCTGTTATAGATAGCAAACTTTAATGGCCTGTAATCGATACTGCAGTCTGGTTGGCGTTACACGTAAACAATCGTGGATAATTTATTCTGCAAGTCACTCACATTAGCCCTGGGGCAGTGGTTTCATGCCTCTTTGTGTACCTGCAACCTTTGTGTTTTAACGTGACCTCAGCCCAGCCAAAGGAAGTGACCTGCGACCCTACATCAGCAAGGAGCAACTCTAAACCAGCAAGGGTATGTGATCTGCGACTCTACGTCAGCAAGGAGCAACTCTAAACCAGCAATGGTATGTGATCTGCGACTATACATCAGCAAGGAGCAACTCTAAACCAGCAATGGTATGTGATCTGCGACTCTACATCAGCAAGTAGCAACTCTAAACCAGCAAGGGTATGTGATCTGCGACTCTACATCAGCAAGGAGCAACTCTAAACCAGCAATGGTATGTGACCTGCGACCCTACATCAGTAAGGAGCAACTCTAAATCAGCAAGGGTATGTGATGTGCGACTCTACATCAGCAAGTAGCAATTCTAAACCAGCAAGGGTATGTGATCTGCGACTCTACATCAGCAAGTAGCAACTCTAAACCAGCAAGGGTATGTGATCTGCGACTCCAAACAAGTAATGGCATGTGACCGTTTTTATTATCTGCACCGTTTGGCCGGCATTTATGTCGGTCATAGTTATCTAACAAGGGTAAAGATGGGGCCGTCTGGGGCATGAGGTCATGTTGTTTGCCATTGCCTCTTTATGTCGTTTCTCCGCCAGTGGCCTGCCTCTACTTTGAGCTTACCAACATCTGCCTGGGTGCATTTTGTGCCCGTCTTTCGTACGAGGAGGACACTACAAGAGCTAAGTGTTTTTCATCCGTATCTCGTGCTTTTATTTATTTTGTTGTTTTTATATGTGATCATTGAAGAAAGGCATTTTGTCGAAATATTGGACTCTTATGGTCTTCATTTACACGTTCTCATTTTATTTTCTGCACCCTCTTGTTCTTATCTACTTTTATCGCTCTTTTTATATTTTCCTTTTTATTTGTCACAGTCGTCATTTCTCTTATCCGTAGGGTAAAGTGAGGTTCTACACACAGGATAGATAGAGCTGTAAAGTGATGTTCCACAAAAAAGATAGATACAATTGCAAAGTGATGTTTCACAAAGCGGATAGATAGAGCTGTAAAGTGAGGTTCTACACAAAGGAGAGATAGAGCTGGAAAGCGATGTTCTAAACAACGGATAGATAGAGCTGTAAAGTGATGTTCCACAAAAAAAGACAGATAGAATTGTAAAGTGATGTTTCACAAAACGGATAGATAGAGCTGTAAAGTGAGGTTCTAAAAAAAGGATAGATAGAGCTGTAAAGCGATGTTCTAAACAAAGGATAGATAGAGTTTTAAATTGATGTTCCACACAAAGGATACATAGAGCTGTAAAGTGGTGTTCCGCACAAAGGATATTAAGAGCTGTAAAGTGATGTTCCACAAAAAGGACAAATAGAGCTCTAAAGTGATGTTCTACACAGAGGATAGATAGAGCTGTAAAGTGATGTTCTACATAGAGGATAGATAGACCTTTAAAATGATGCTCCACACAAAGGATAGCTGGAGCTGTAAGGTGGCGTTCCACACAAAGGATATCTTTCATTTAAACTGTGTTGTGCTTATGCACTTCGACTGTCCGTACTGTAAATAGTCTTAACTCTTTCACTCCGAATTAATGTCCATGCTTTTGCCGGAATAGATTTTGATGAGAAATTTTGACAGAAAGAAACTGGAGGGAAGTTACTCTGTAACTGAAAGAAATGGGTTGGATTAGATACGTGCTACTTTTCAAACATCATGGACACAAAAAAAGAACAAATATATCCATACTTCAAGAACTTAATATTGAAGAAGGCTGGCTAGTAAAGAAGATTAAACAGAGAAAACTTAAATATTTTAGACATATTAAACGTCATGAGAATTTAGAGAAGACCGTCTTAGAAGGGTACATAATGGGGAAAAAGAAAGAGAGGAAGAACAAGGCGAAGATGGCTGCAAGACATCGTTGATGATCTGCAAATGGAAGCATCAGCAGCAGGGCATCTTGCTTATAATCGAGAGGCCTACAGGAGAGCTGTTAGGGAGTCAAAGTTTCGCAAGGGACAATCAAGTGACTGACTGATCTTTCACTGTATTTAGACTGCCTAAATATCGCTGTGAGCATTGATTGGTATTGGTGTGTAAGATTCGCCAACGATGTCGGTGTTATTTTAGACTGAAAGAGTTAAAGTTATTAAAATGGGTATGCAAATGTTATAGCAGTGGCTACAATAATCAGTACACCACCCAGGCCGTGGGCACGGCTCATCATTTCTGAGAACTGGTTTGCTTTCCCAATTTGTTCCACTAAAACTTCAATTGCTATCATATGAAGTGTTTCTCTGTCTTTCATTTGTACTTGTACTTCTACGAACTCCCTGTAAGTGCGAGCTGGTTTTGTTTTGCAGCCGATGCTGTAGAGACGTGGAGGAACAGCATCGCATCGGCGTGGGAGTGGATTACGGCAGCTACTTTTCTCAGTCCCAGAGTACAGCTGAAAAGTAAAGGGGTGTGCAATGCTTCTTTAGCAGACTCCACCACCATAGGGATTATGGCGATCCCTGCCCCATTAGCCAGTCTATGCTTGTTACTGGGGGTATCACCGAGAGGTGGGACAGGGTCTTTGCTTTGCTACTTTTCATAGCAAAATTTTTAAAATGTCGTTCCTCTACTTCTTTGTTGCAAATTATATAAATTTCGGTACGTATTCATATAACAGATATAATAAATTTCGCTTTAAATTTCTCTTGTATGAAATTGATGCAAATTGTTGACTGAGATCAGTTAGTTCATGAATTAATCGAACTGATTCTATGAGATAGAAATAAATAAATTATTATTTGCTGCCTCGTTATTTTCGTTTCGCTTAACAAAGGCTTATAACCGAAATATTGGTGTATTATTGTTTATTCTTCATTTCTACGTAGCTCGACCCTCTGAGTGTTTTCAGAAATGCAACCAATATTTCGCCAAAAGTTCATCATACTGGACAGCAAGAGAAGGAAACAAGAAATTTATAACTGTTGGTATTAATTTCAAACAAAAAACACAACGGAAAACGATGATAAATTGAGTATGACAACATTATTTTAGATGTTCGTCTACAAACTTAAAAAAAGTCATCATCATCATCATCATAGGTGACCACTATATTCGATGTTTTTTTTTTTCGTTTTTTTAAAAAAATCTTACCAATTGATGATTTTTCTTTTACATCAGTTTTTGATTTTTTTTGTTCACTGTCTGCTCTTTCTGATTTCCTCTGCCTCTTTTACCTGCTTTCCTGCTGCTACGATACATCAAGCTCTTTCTCTTTCACCTTCACATCTGTTTGTCCTGTTCATGATCTTTTATCTCATTTTTACTTACAAAAGGTAACCGAGCCTCGATTTGAAATTCTTGAACAAACGCCAAACCCTGGGCTGTATCGAATCGTCAAGAAAATCGCTATGTGGCACTAAATACCCAAACGCGGTTACTCCAATAACGACTAGCAAATAACCATTATTCATTTATTTGTCACCGATGTTGATGATAGACCGCTGTGTTAAATGGGTTATCAGATGTGGGATCGATATTGTCACTTAGGATAGGCAGCGAAAGAGAACTGTAAATGCAGACAGAATGGAGTTTGCAAATGGAAGGATTTCATATTTTGTTTTATTTGGTACAGCAGTGTGAATAGGATATTTACGGGCGACTTTTGCACTTAAAAATAAGACAGATAAAAGGGATGGCGGCTGCAGTAAAACTGGTTTAAATAATAAAGGTAGATAGAGGTGTATGGTGTAGTTTTACAAAGTGAGGGAGGGAGTGAGTAAAGTGAGAAAAAACGAACAGAAAGTATGAGAATGTATACATGAAAAACATACAACATCCGATATTTCGGCGTGAGCCTTTTTCGAGGATTACATGCACAACGAGACCAAAAAAAAACGAAGATCTTATCTTAATGTGGCCTCCTCCAGAAGTAGGAAACAGAGAAATGTGTGTCTTGTCTTAGAAGGACCACGCGGACTACACAAAGGATACCTGATAGAGCCAATCGTAAATAAGAGTTGGAGAGAGAGGAGGAAAACAAGTGGTAGAAAGGGGTAGGGAGAAAGGCAACAGAAACATGATAGCCGCTAGAGAAGAAGGTGTCGGGGGGGGGGGGAGGGAGGGAAAAGGGGACGCTGAGAGATAATGAATGAAGAACATAAATACCTGCAGGGAGAAAATGTGAAACTGGTGAATAAGACAAGACCCTGTAAACACTAATAAGTTGCCAGAGAAGAAAAGAGGGTGGTGGTAGCGAGGGGTAGCTAGGAGAAAGAAAGCAGAGTAAAAAAAAAGGGGGGGGGGGTGGAAAACTAAATAAGTTACAGAAAGCTGAAGACATTGTTAATTCCAGCTTGGTGGAGACAGCCAGCCTGGAAAATAAGGCGCTGTTCTAGGACCCTCCGAGATCGTACATCAGCAGAACAAGAACGGATCGCACTAACAGAAATGTCCTTTTTTCCCCTGTGGTTGCTAAGGCAAAGATGTTTAGCCACAGGTGTCCAGGCCCTCCTAGAAATATCATTAAGATGCTGGCGAAATCGATCTCCTAAGCGTAAGCCAGTCTCCCCTATGTACTTTAAACCGCAATGTTTGCACATAACAGCATAAATAACGTTGCGTGAAGTACAGGTGAAACCCTCCTGAACTGATAACGTGGACTTAAGGGAAGGAGATCGGGCTAGCCTCGACAGCAAACGGACAAGTGTTGCATCTAATAAGAGACACACCTTCTTCTCCATTTTGTGTGTATAAAAATTGATGCAATTTGAAAACAACATAAATGAGATGTGTAGCCCATCTTCTTCTTCCATCTCCCTGCGAGCTAGTGGTGTTACTCCGTCGCTGCGGAGAAGACTTTGAGACACAGCATCACGTCGACGTGGGAGCGGGTTATGGCGGCTGTTATTTCAATCACGGAGTGGAGCTAACAAGCAGGGGATGTGCAATTCTTCTTTAGCAGACTCCGCCACCAATGGGGAGAGTGACCATCCCTGCCCTGGTAGCTAGGTTAAGCCTGTTACTGGGGGTACCAGCGGAGACGGAAATCCTACTTAAAGTATCAGGGTGTATAATCCTACTTAAAGTATCAGGGTGTATAATCCTACTTAAAGTATCAGGGTGTATAATCCTACTTAAAGTATCAGGCTGTATAATCCTACTTAAAGTATCAGGCTGTATAATCTTACTTAAAGAATCAGGCTGTATAATCCTACTTAGAGTATCAGGCTGTATAATCCTACTTAAAGTATCAGGGTGTATAATCCTACTTAAAGTATCAGGCTGTATAATCCTACTTAAAGTATCAGGCTGTATAATCCTACTTAAAGTATCAGGCTGTATAATCCTACTTAAAGTATCAGGCTGTATAATCCTACTTAAAGTATCAGGCTGTATAATCCTACTTAAAGTATCAGGCTGTATATTACTACTTAAAGTATCAGGCTGTATATTACTACTTAAAGTATCAGGCTGTATATTACTACTTAAAGTATCAGGCTGTATATTACTACTTAAAGTATCAGGCTGTATAATCTTACTTAAAGAATCAGGCTGTATAATCCTACTTAAAGTATCAGGCTGTATAATCCTACTAAAGTATCAGGCTGTATAATCCTACTTAAAGTATCAGGCTGTATAATCCTACTTAAAGTATCAGGCTGTATAATCCTACTTAAAGTATCAGGCTGTATAATCCTACTTAAAGTATCAGGCTGTATAATCTTATTTAAAGTCACCACGCTCTATAGTACTACTAAAGGTACTAGGTTGTTTAATCATAAAGTTACTAGTATCTACAATCCTACTTCAAGTATTAGGCTATATAATCCTACTTAAAGTATTAGGCTGTATAGTCCTACTTAAAATATCAGGCTATATAATCCTACTTAAAATCTATAGTACTACTTAAGGTATCAGACTGTATACCATAAAGTTATTAGCCTCTATAATTCTACTTAAAATTACTACGCCCTATAAATCAGTATAAAGTTACTAGACTCTATAATCCTGCATAAATTTACCTGGGGGTCCGTTTATTCAAAGTTGAGAACCGTTGTTCTCCCTGTTCGTATTAAGAAATATGTCTGCGTGCGACCAAACAGAATGAACGGATAATGTTTTCAATTTCACGCAGTTGAGATAAAGGATATTTACTACGCTATGCCAGATAAGGACACCGGTTTTAACGTGGTTAATTATTATTCACGTTGATTACACCCATAAAATATTGGTTAAAACAGACATTTGAGTAACTTGGTTTGTGTAAATGCTCGGTTGCTTGCACAAACAATACATAAAAAGGTGATTCCATGCCGCTGTATAAGACAAAAACGGACGCAAATAGAGTCGTCATTTCAAATGTAGATGAGAAAATGTCGAATCTTTTTATTGTAATGAGCCTGACCTACATTCTGGTTGTTAGTCTGGTTGATTATGTCAGGGAAAAGTTGATTATGTCAGGGAAAAGTTGATTATGTCAGGGAAAAGTTGGTTATGTCAGAGAAAAATTGATTATGTCAAGGAAAAGTTGATTATGTCAATGAAAAGTTGGTTATGTCAGAGAAAAATTGATTATGTCAAGGAAAAGTTGATTATGTCAAGGAAAAGTTGATTATGTCAGGGAAAAGTTGATTATGTCAGGGAAAAATTGGTTATGTCAGAGAAAAGTTGATTATGTCAAGGAAAAGTTGATTATGTCAGGGGAAAAGTTGATTATGTCAGGGAAAAGTTGATTATGTCAGGGAAAAGTTGATTATGTCAAGGAAAAGTTTATTATGTCAGGGAAAAGTTGATTATGTCAGGGAAAAGTTGATTATGTCAGGGAAAAGTTGATTATGTCAGGGAAAAGTTGGTTCATCGGAATTGGCCGAAATTATAAGCCCAAAGCGGAAAAGGAAAACACATTGGCAAAAGTTAAAAAGTCATTGATGGTTGTTACATCGAAGCCAGTATGAAATCATGGCTGTGAAGAGGGAAACGAACTTATTTCTCTTCGGTCATTCTCAGACGTCGACTTAAAGTTGTAATCTGTGGTTAGCTGGAGTGTGTGTACATCCACGTAAAGCTTCTCCTGAGTTTGTGTACATCTACATATAGCTTCTCTTGAGCTTGTGTATATCTACATAGCGCTTCTCTTGAGTTTGTGTAAATCCACATAATGCTTCTCCTGAGTTTGTGTAAATCCACATAAGGCTTCTCCTGAATTTGTGTACATCCACATAAAGCTTCTCTTCAGCTTGTGTACATCCACATAAAGCTTCTCTTCAGCTTGTGTACATCCACATAAAGCTTCTCTTGAGCTGTTCTAGGTGTTTGCCACAGCTGTCTTCTGTTTCTAATTTGTTGAGCACTCATGCACAATATGTCCTCCTGTCATTCCATCAGTGGCTGAGAAACACATAAATGCCTTTGAATGTAAATACTACAGAAGAGCTCTTCAAATATCATGGGCATAGAAAAGAAACAAATATATCCATACTACAAGAACTTAATATTGAAGAAGGCTGGCTAGTAAAGAAGGTTAAGCAGAGAAAACTTAAATATTTTGGACATATTAAAAGTCATAAGAATTTAGAGAAGACCGTCTTGGAAGGGTACAAAACTGGAAAAAGAAAGAGAGGGAGACCAAGGCAAAGATGGTTACAAGAAATCGTTGATGATCTGCGAATGGATGCATCAGCAAGTGGCCATCTTGCTTATAACCGAGAGGCCTACAGGAGAGCTGTTAGGGATGTTCTGAAAGGGACATGCAAATCACTGACTGACTGACATCCTATCAGTGCCACATGGCGGTTGAGCCAATGTTGAGCTTGCTGAAAAGGTGGTACCTCAGCCTGTTGTGACCGGTGCGGAGATGATAAAATACCGAGTTGGTAGTTAGCGCCATTTTGGTAGTCGGGATGTTGTTTACCCCACGTGATCTTGAATGTTATTTTTAAAACAGATTGTGAGGGGTGAAGACCCTGTCCCATCAGGCAATCATCGACCCATAGATGATAGGCTAGCGTCAAGGTTAGCGAACCATAGCTGACCAAGACCCTGTCCCACCTCTCCGTTGGTGCCCCCAGTAAAAGGCATAGACTGGCTAACGGGGCAGGGATCGCCACAGTCCTCATGGTGGTGGAGTCTGCTATAGAAGCATTGCACACCCCATGCTTTTCAGCTGTACTCCGGGATTGAAAAAGTAGCTGCTATTCCCGCTCCCACGCCGATACGATGCTGTGCCTCAACACCTCCACAGCATCGGCTGCAAAGAACACCAGCTCTCAGTTACAAGGACATAGTAAAAGACAAGAAAAGATCACAGATTTATCTTCTTCCCGTGTCATGCTTGTTTCTGTCTGTGGTAGGGTGCCACTTTCTTTTGTTAGAAAGTCTGCTGGTTCGTTCCCATGTATGCCACAATGGGATGGAATCCGCTGTATTAACACTCTTGAGAGAAGCATACACATGTGATATATTACTGTTCCCAGGTCACTCTGGCTCTTTAAATGCAGTAGTTGCTGACAAAGCATCGGTCAGGAACATTACATTTCATCCCCTCATAATAAGTTCTCCTGCAGTGGCCCCTGTCTCTGAGCTGAAGCTGATGGAAAGTTTCCCTATTGATAATACAGTGGCCCCTGTCTCTGAGCTGAAGCTTATGGAAAGTTTCCCTATTGATAAAACAGTGGCCCCTGTCTCTGAGCTGAAGCTGATGGAAAGTTTCCCTATTGATAATACAGTGGCCCCTGTCTCTGAGCTGAAGCTGATGGAAAGTTTCCCTATTGATAATACAGTGGCCCCTGTCTCTGAGCTGAAGCTTATGGAAAGTTTCCCTGTTGATAATACAGTGGCACCTGTCTCTGAGCTGAAGCTGATGGAAAGTTTCCCTATTGATAAAACAGTGGCCCCTGTCTCTGAGCTGAAGCTGATGGAAAGTTTCCCTACTGATAATTATGCTCCTCCCCCCCCCCCCCCAACCCCTGTGTTCCTCATTGTTTAGTACTGAGAGGACTCGCGTTCCACTGTTTTCAGTTTCATTGGTTACAGATCCGTCAGTATAGGCAGGTGCTGTTACATGGGAAGGTTTCCTCTATGTACTTGGTAGTCAGAGATTTTCTTTGCGCATCTGTCTGGTTGTTATTGTTTTGTTATCCCTGTGATGTTTGCGATGTTCTCAATCAACTCCGGGAGCTTATGGTTCGCTCATACCTGGTAACGAAGTACAGTCAGGTAAAGGCATACATCAATGTTGCTAGCATCCTCTCTATAAAGAGCTGGGGTTGATAAAAGGAAGACGCATGAAACGAGGCAGATCCTGGATGGCTGAGACCGATGATGCAGTAAAGTCAGTTTTGCGATCTAGATGAGGTGCTTAAAGGTGATGGCTGGTTACAGGTACAGGACCGACCTCAGCTAACAAAGGTTATTATACAGAAGGGCCGTGAATGTCGAGACTGGGTGCATGGAGCAGCTGAACTTTGGGTTCAAGATCTCATCCAGCATCACTGTGGGTCTTCCGACACGGTAATATATACAGATGGCTCAGTGACTCGGAACAGCCTAAGTGGTTGGGGTTTTGCTGGGTGCCGAAATGGAAGAGTTGTGGCACAGGGTTCGGGAGCCATTCAAGTCATCACCTCAAGCATTCAAATGGAAATCGGGGCTGTGTTGGCGGCAATGGAATGGTTAGTTGCCCATGATGTAGTTAACGGAGTCATTGTGACGGATTCACAGAGTATGCTTCGTAAGACTGAGAAAAAATTGCTTCGAAAAGAATGGGTTCATCTGTTAAGCCAGTCCAACCGGACAAGTCTAACGTGATTTTATTGTCCAGAGCCCCCTGGGAACAACTGTGTTAAGAGCACACTTATCTTAACATAGTGTTTGTGAGACAGGGAACATAGATCTGTTTGCTTAAAAACTCTGACCTACCTCTGTAGCCCAGAAACTTGTAGCAATCAACACTAATTGTGATTGTTATTTTTGCAAAATGTAATGTCAGGTTGGTGGACAGATGGGGACATGGAGATCTCTGGTGGGGGTGAGGGAAGTCTGGTGTGAGACCAATGAATCCAGGACGTGACAAGCCTATGGGTCTTTACAACAATGGCTATCAGAATGATGTAAACAAAACAGAGCCAGTAGACTATGGGTGGCGGGGAATGGATATCGTTGAAGCACTCATCAGATTCCTCATCTCAAAGTCAGAGTGTCTTTGTGGAACTGTCTCAAACCATCTGACATGGAGAAGGGGCTTAAGTACAGCCACCAGGGGCTGGAAAGCAAAGTTTTGGCCAGGCCAGCCACACTGTCTTCATGGCAGTCCGAGCAAGACCACAGTCTGCCCTAGCAAGGAAAGGTGCTGAAGTCGGAGTTACCCAGCCAAAAGGCGCATCGCAAAAATCAGGGTAACACGCATTATCGCTAATGAAAAAAAAAATGTCCAGAGCATCCGCGAGTACATGGCAATGATGTGGCAGATAAACTTGCTGGGTGGAGTAAAATAAATGGTATGCTGAGAATGAACAAGGGGGACGTTACTAAAACTGTATTGGACAGACTGCAGGAAAATAAAGAGCGGGAAAGGAAGAACAATGTATCTCTGAAGAGATTACTGGAGCTAGGACAAGTTAAAGGTGCTGGTAGGAAATTTTTAAGTGAATGCATCTTTCCCATCGCAACATACGCCTGTGAGACCTGGATACTTAACAAAACAGATGAGAAACACATAAATGCCTTTGAATGTAAATGCTACAGTAGAGGTCTTCAAATATCGTGGACACAAAAAAAGAAGAACAAATATATCTATACTACAAGAACTTAATATTGAAGAAGGCTGGCTAGTAAAGAGGATTAAAAAGAGAAAACTTAAATAATTTGAACACATTAAACGTCATTATAATATAGAGAAGACCGTCTTGGAAGGGTACATAATGGGAAAAAGAGAGGAAGACCAAGGCGAGAGGTCTACAGGAGTGCTGTTGGGGAGGCAAAGTTCCGCAAGGGACATGCAAATGAATGCATGAAAGAATGGTAGGAAAGTTTCCCTATTGATAATACAGTGGCCCCTGTCTCTGAGCTAAAGCTGATGGAAAGTTTCCCTATTGATAATTACGCTCCTTCCCCCCCCCCCAACCCCTGTGTTCCTCATTGTTTAGTACTGAGAGGACTCCCGTTCCACTGTTTTCAGTTTCATTGGTTACAGATCCGTCAGTGTAGGCAGGTGCTGTTACGTGGGAAGGTTTCCTCTATGTACTTGGTAGTCAGAGATTTTCTTTGCGCATCTGTCTGGTTGTTATTGTTTTGTTATCCCTGTGATGTTTGCGATGTTCTCAGTCAACTCCGGGAGCTTATGGTTCGCTCATACCTGGTAACGAAGTACAGTCAGGTAAAGGCATACATCAGGGTTGCTGGCATCCTCTCTATAAAGAGCTGGGGTTGATAAAAGGAAGACGCATGAAACGAGGCAGATCCTGGATGGCTGAGACCGATGATGCAGTAAAGTCAGTTTTGCGATCTAGATGAGGTGCCTAAAGGTGATGGCTGGTTACGGGTACAGGACCGACCTCAGCTAACAAAGGTTATTATACAGAAGGGCCGTGAATGTCGAGACTGGGTGCATGGAGCAGCTGAACTTTGAGTTCAAGATCTCATCCAGCATCACTGTGGGTCTTCCGACACGGTAATATATACAGATGGCTCAGTGACTCGGAACAGCCTAAGTGGTTGGGGTTTTGCTGGGTGCCGAAATGGAAGAGTTGTGGCACAGGGTTCGGGAGCCATTAAAGTCATCACCTCAAGCATTCAAATGGAAATCGAGGCTGTGTTGGCGGCAATGGAATGGTTAGTTGCTCATGATGTAGTTAATGGAGTCATTGTGACGGATTCACAGATTATGCTTCGTAAGATTGAGAAAAAATTGCTTCGAAAAGAATGGGTTCATCTGTTAAGCCAGTCCAACCGGACAAGTCTAACGTGATTTTATTGTCCAGAGCATCCGCGAGTACATGGCAATGATGTGGCAGATAAACTTGCTGGGTGGAGTAAAATAAATGGTATGCTGAGAATGAACAAGGGGAACATTACTAAAACTGTATTGGACAGACTGCGGGAAAATGAAGAGCGGGAAAAGAAGAACAATGTAGCTCTGAAGAGATTACTGGAGCTAGGACAAGTTAAAGGTGCTGGTAGTAAATCTTTAAGGGAATGCATCTTTCCCATCGCAACATACGCCTGTGAGACTTGGATACTTAACAAAACAGATGAGAAACACATAAATACCTTTGAATGTAAATGCTACAGTCTTCAAATATCATGGACACAAAAAAGAACAAATATATCTATACTACAAGAACTTAATATTGAAGAAGGCTGGCTAGTAAAGAGGATTAAAAAGAGAAAACTTAAATAATCTGGACACATTAAACGTCATTATAATATAGAGAAGACCGTCTTGGAAGGGTACATAATGGGAAAAAGAGAGGAAGACCAAGGCAAAGATGGCTGCAAGACATCGTTGATGATCTGCAAATGGATGCATCAGCAGCAGGCCATCTCGCTCACAACCGAGAGGTCTACAGGAGTGCTGTTGGGGAGGCAAAGTTCCGCAAGGGACATGCAAATGAATGAATGAAAGAATGGTAGGAAATCCGAACTGTGTGCCAGAAAACGCATCGCAAACAACCAACATTTGACAGGAACTGTTACCAAACATGCTCTTGGGTGGATGCTGTGGCATGCGGTGGAGCATATATGGGGTTGCCCTGAATGAGTGAAGACGGAGTCATAATTTTGAACCTTGAACCTTGAACCATACGTGCCATGTATTAGAGAAGCTGAATGGTCTGAGGATAGCTTTCTGAAGATGTCTGGTGTTCTCACATCTTTAGCTTAGTTATCTCAACAAAGATACCATTTCTAAAAGGGTGAAGAATTGTCAGCTCAGGCCCTTTTAACAATCTTCCGGCAGCGGAAAGTGGAAACTATGAAACACCAATGTCATCATAATCGCTAAAAACTAAAAGAGTGGATAAGAATAAGAGAAACCTTGGATATCTGCCCCCCGTTGAAATTTGTGTGCGGACCTAAAGAAACTGAAATCGCTATCTTCTTAAGCGGATATAAAAAAAGCTATGGCACACCGCATGTGCGATGTTAAAACGTTTTTCACCACAATGAAAGAGTCATTTCATCTACATTTTTTGATGTGTCAGCGATCTAGACAAGTGATGAACAGTCATTCTCCTTCCAGAACAGGGATTCTCAATTAGTGGGGATTCCCGCCCCTTCCCTCTCAATGGCGGAATTGTTGGGCTACGAGGAGGGGGTGGGCATGGGGTACTGTGACCAAAGCTTGACAGGCACAAACTGCTGGAATACTGATCTTTTTACTCAAAATGTTAGAATACTGATCTTTTTACTCAAACTGTTGGAATACTGATCTTTCTACTCAAACTGTTGGAATACTGATCTTTTTACTCAAACTGTTGGAATATGCAGGAAAATCTCTACTGTAGAGAGCGGAACAACAACAGAACTGCTTCAGATCATCAGAGGAAGTAACTCCCTCCACGACAAGTGTTTCAGCCCTATTAAACTCCTGACACTCTAAGGGGGGGGGGGGTGGGCCCCTCTGGGTCATGACTCTCAGAGGTCTTGTGAGTTGTTGCTTTTTTTTTTTCGTCCCAGGATTGAAAGCATGATTTTCCATTTGGTACTGCAATTTGAAGTGCGTCTTTAGCGATCCAGCTACGGAGGATTGGTATTGGTTGTGACAAACGAAAATATTTATGTTATCAATGCTTGTTTCGTATACTCCACAGCCAGCATGAAGCCTTTTCTGCTGTTTCTGAAAGGCTTCTCAATGCCCTTGCTCTTGCTTGTCCCTTTATGCCCATTTGCTTACATAGGTCATATGCTGATGTTGCTACGAATCCTCTTGCTCCCACTTCTACAGCTATCACTTTTGCCCTGACTCCTGCCCCCTGCCTCAGTTGCTTGACCAGATCATTGTAGTTCTTATATTTGAATAGATGAGATTCTAAGGACTGTTACAGCCGGAGGTGGGGTGGAATATACGCTCTCCACTCCAATTAAATGACTCCAAGGCGTGTATCTCAAATAGCCTCTGACAGTCAAGTCCAGTTCCTGGCCTTCTCGTGGCGGAACTGTCCAAACTGACAGGAGAAGGGGCGAAAGCGAATATCTGGCGCCTGAAAACCAGACGTTTCGGGTAGATGAGAGTCTTGTTTGGTAGCTTATCTAGGAGAAGGAAAACTCTGATTTAAAACCGCTGCTGGCGAGATTCTTCAGTTGCCGTGCGTGGGGTGAAACTCCTACCAGCCAATGAAGAAAAATACGGTTAGGGTTGCCGCGCAGCGCCGTTATAGAAAAGGTGAAGGAAAGGATTAAGTGAATTAGTCAGTAATCTCGAGGTCAGGACTACTCAAATCACGGCACCTCTGCTCTAGAGGCCGGCCACGTCCTATATACATCCATACTGGGGCAGATTGCCTAAACCAGCTTAACTCAGGGGTTAAACTAAGACATTGCTGGCGAAATTCTTCGACTGCCGCGAGTAGAGTGAAACTTCTCCCGTCCAATGAAGAAAATGTGAAATGTGATTAGAGTTGCCGGGCAATGCCGCTGTGAAGAGGTGATCGAAAGGATAAAGTGAAGTTTAATCGGTATGTCCAGTAGTCTCGCGGCGAGAGCTACCCATACCACGGCACCTCTGGTCTAGAGGCCGGCCACGTCCGATATACACTCATACTGGTGAAATATGCCTAAACCGGCTTAACCCAGGGGTGAAACTTGATGACTACTGATGTCACGGTACCTCCGCTCTAGAGGTCGGTCACGTCCTAAACACGCCCATACTTGGATAATACGCATAAACCGGCTTAACGCAGGTGTGAAACTTACTAGTGACGAGGATTCGTCCTCCTGGACAAAAGCTCCGTCCTGTCACAACTAGGAAGGGTAGCAGCCACGAACACAAAATGCTGAAGTCGGAGACACTGGAACAGTGCAGTCTAGATAGGCAACCGTCTCTCAGCCGGCGGGGACGTATGCGTATCCTAATCACGCTGAGGTTTTCGGGTGAGAAAGTCCAACGCTGGACTGGATGTGCAACCACCTCTCACCCGGCGGGATACACGGATATCTCAAAACACGTCGAGGTTTTACGGCGAGAAAGTCGAACTCTAGGCTGAATAGGCAACCACCTCTCACCCGGCGGGGGATATACTGATATCCAAAACACGTCGAGGTCGTCCAGTGAGAAAGTCCAACTCTAGATCAAACCGTGCAACGAAAACCACGGTGTCAAGTAGTCCCGCTTCAGAGACCCAATGAGAATACAGGCCCAAGCCCTGCGATACTCTGAACCTCTTGTGATCCTTTCGGGGATCTCGTGTGGTCTTCTTGGGGACCACATGAGGACCACGGGTCCTATCGAGGACCACAGAAGTAAATTTAGTAGGATCACGGGGCGGTCTTGGTGGTAGAAGCGAACGAATAATAATAATAAGAATATATCCTGCTCCTCTGTTCTTGTTTTGTACGGAACCGTAAACTCGATCATTATTAATTCCTGTTTTTCTATGGAGTACATTTTAATGTCCGGTCGCATGAACACAGTACTTGGAATACTGATCTTTCTACTCAAACTGTTAGAATACTGATCTTTCTACTCAAACTGTTAGAATACTGATCTTTCTACTCAAACTGTTAGAATACTGATCTTTCTACTCAAACTGTTGGAATACTGATCTTTCTACTCAAACTGTTGGAATACTGATTTTTCTACTCAAACTGTTAGAATACTGATCTTTCTACTCAAACTGTTAGAATACTGATATTTCTACTCAAACTGTTGGAATACTGATCTTCCTACTCAAACTGTTGGAATACTGATCTTTCTACAAACTACAGCGCACTTTTGGAGTCAAACAATTTTGAAAAGGTTGGGAGGGGGAGGTAGAAGTATGGTGAAAAGTGTCCATGGGACAGAAAATGATGGGAACCATTCCTCTAGTACATGGTTTCAAGGCAGGTGGTAGCTGTACTGTTAACAAATTTTGGAGTCACTGGAGCACCCGTCAAGACGGTTTCTAGAACTACCACTACCTGAAGCTCTTCCAGTCCTACTCCAATGATCAAGATAAGGAGTGTGTCAGTAAAGTTACCAGGAGCACCATGGTGAGATGGGATGGAGCGTCGGTCATATTTTGTTTGCATCGACTTACTATCTTCTTGTCTCCCTGAAACTTCGAGCTGGCATCCTTTTAAGAAGAAGTGACGAAGATTGTCGAGGCATAACATGGTATCGGATTGTGAGCGGGTTGTGGCGACTTTTCTTAAAAATCTCTGAGTATGCCCAAAATGACAGAGGGTATTCAACAGTTCCTTAGCAGATTTCACCGACATGGGGACTATGGTGATTCCTGGCCTGTTAACCAGACTAAAGGGACTATGGTGATCCCTGGCCTGTTAACCAGACTAAAGGGACTATGGTGATTCCTGGCCTGTTAACCAGACTAAAGGGACTATTGTGATCTCTGACCTGTTAACCAGACTAAATGGACTAGTGATCTCTGACCTATTAACCAGATTAAAGGACTATGGTTATCCCTGACCTGTTAAACAGTAACCAGATTAAACGGACTATGGTTATCCCTGACCTGTTAAACAGACTAAAGGGACTATTGTGAACCATAACCTGTTAACCAGACTAAGTTTGCTACTGGGGGTGCCTGGATTCTTGGAGTCATTTGAAAGATACAGTTGATAGCTCTGTTAAGTAGGACAAAAAAGTAAAGGTAAAATCCAAGTTTTCTTGCCATTAAGGCGGCATTTTGGGGACACGATGTTATGTCCGTATCTCGGCACATGAAAGTGTTATGTGGACCGAATGTCTGACGGTATTTACCTTCCCAGATTTCTCTGGTACCTATTTTTAGGGACTATGTGCACCCTGCGGCGATTTTGGTGTAAACCAGCCAACCCAGGCAGCCGTTAACTGATAAAATTTAATGGTAATTTCAGTAAGACGAAGCAAAAAAAAATATCGAACACGTAGTACACAAAGTTAAACTGGTTAGTGGAGTATTAGAGCAAACTCACAGGTGTGCCGTAGAGTATTGATGCCACAGGTGCACCGTAAAAAACTCGTGAAAGGCCATTTCGAAGCTCATTGGTTGTACGTCGTGGGCGGAGCATGGCCGTTCACGTAATCCGGGGGCGGAAGACCTATATAAAGGATAAAGCGTGCGAGAAAGGTCAGACTGAGCATAGCCAGCTGCAAATGACGGGGCAAGTTCGATCTCGTCTGTGCTGTGGAAATACTTAGCCCCAGTCGCTCCGATTATTGTGTGTTTTATATATATGATTCATGATGAATAATGGTCAATACTGTGTATTCATGTACATTGTGAAATGTGCAGAATAAGCATGTGCACTGCATGATCATTGTGGAGAAGTATCTCGGTGATTGATTCCAATATCGTTCTCTTGAAGGGCACGAGCGATGCCCCATATGCTGTTATATTCATGTGGGTTTATTGTATGTCATCTTCAAGATGTATGTTGAGATGAGGATCCCTACAACAACAGCTACATCAAGGATGTGGTAGAATTGGAGCCGACGAAGTGAGGTTGAGTATTAGTGCGTTAGCACATGTGAACTTGATGAACCTATGGAGTAGTTTTAGTGCGAATTTCATGAATTTCACGTACGAAGGTATGGCAGCCGTGGGATGAATAAGCACAGTGGCACACTTTGGAGTTGTATAATGTGCATTGTGATGTGGGGGGGGGGGGGGGGGGTTAGAGGCCAGAATAGCCACGGTCTTGTTAGTTTAATGTTTAGTTACGTTAGTTATGAATATTGCATTATTGATATTATGCCTGCATATAATCTCTATACTATGTGTTGTATGTTCTGTATAATGTAATTCCTATGACAACCAATAATCTATGTAGTTGAGTAAATAAAACGTTCATGCATTTAATGGATTACTTGGTATGTCTACAGCTTGTCGTTGTAATATTGTGATATATGTTTAACCTGATGCTCAACTGGCATTTCAGTATCCTTGGAGGGGAGAATCTGGGTTGGCGGTCAAGGGGGTCGCGAAATCTTGGCCACACAGTACGGTAGTACATGCCAAGGGAATGCCTGAAACAGATGGGTTGATAAATTTCTTCCTAAATTATCCATAAAATGTAGATTTAGCACCAGATAAGTTTACACACTGGTGCCACAGGTGCGCCGTAAAGCACTGGTGCCACAGGTGCGCCGTAGAGCACTGGTGCCACAGGTGCGCCGTAGAGCACTGGTGCCACAGGTGCGCCGTAGAGCACTGGTGCCACAGGTGCGCCGTAGAGCACTGGTGCCACAGGTGCGCCGTAAAGCACTGGTGCCACAGGTGCGCCGTAAAGCACTGGTGCCACAGGTGCACCGTAGAGCACTGGTGTACATCGAAGGGATGACGACTGCGGTAAAACTGGTTCTAGTAATAAATGTAGGAAGAGGTGTGTGGTTCAGTTTTACAAAACGACAAAGGAAATGATGCAACTGGGCAGAAACGCAAATGGCAGAGAATAAGGAAGTAATATGATAAGGTATAAATTAAGAGCATACATCATCTGATATTTCGGCCTGAGCTTTTTTCAAGGATTACATACAAGGACAACACAACACATCAAAAAATATGGAAACCTTAGCTTCTTTTGGTCTCCTCCTGCTTTGAAAGACAAGCTTGAATGGGCTCATTTAAACGGAACTGTAGGGCGGGAACGAAGTGATTGGTTGACGAATGACGTAGCATAACAATTTCAGGTAATCAGAAACTTAGGCGGCATGAATGGAAAGCGGAAGAACAGTAGGGGGTGGGGAAAGAGGCAGGAAAGCTAAACACCTGGAGGCTGCTACAGAAGAAGGAGGTAAAGACAGCAGCAGAATGAGTGGGGGCTGAAGAAGGAAAGAAAGAGCAGTATAGAGGGCAGAACGTAGATGGAAATTTAAAGAAGGTTAAAGAAAGCTGAATTTGTTGTTAACTTCAGCTGTGTGGAGACAGCCGGTCTGAAATTTGTAGGTTGTCCCTGAGGAAGTTTGGGAGAGTTCGTCTACTATTCGTTAATAACCGTTAAGGGGTGCCCACGACCATGACCTGTCAATGTGTGTGTCCTGCTTTTCAGTGTTGCTGCGTAGTGGCTGGCACGCTCCGTCTTCAGCAGACCAGGTTGTTCCTGACTGGTTCTCGGTTCTGCAGTTTGATCCTGTTCTTCAGGCTCAGACAGTCAGTCCCTCCTCCTTTTCTCAGCACGGGCTGGGAACCGGCCACGGCGGGCAAAGGAAGGAAGAAACGGTCCTGTTCCCATTAAAGAACTGGCCATTGCAGGCTGTTGAGCCATATCTACCAACTCAAGATCAGTATAGATGAATGCCCCTACAGGGGCGGAGTACAGACTCCAGAGCATGTTCTCCAAGCGCGCCCAACTTTTACAGATCTACGCAACCAGACATGACCACACGGCTCGTACCTAAGGCAGAACCTGCGGGGATGCGGGGAGGACCCGGAGAAGGGCGTGGACTTTATTCTGGTGACCAGATTTCTGATTTAGCATGGTCAAGAACTTGAACACAGAAGAATAAAAACTGGATGCGCATTTTTTTTTTCAGCTGCTGTGTCAAACAAGTGAGCTGTAAGGCTGATATTTTTAATCGCTGTACCGTGAGATCTTAAAGTTTGGTAACCGCTGTGCCTTGAGCCCTTCACTTCTTCCTTGGCTTTAACTTGTGCGTTCGTGGAGCACGTTTTTACCCGTGCTTCTATGTACATAACACAAGTGTCAGGAGTCAGTTTTCACATGCGTCTATTGGGACGATTTTTAAAAAATTATAAAATGGGCCTCAATCAATAATAACGGATTTAGTGGTGTTATTGGACGAATGACTGGCGAAGTGTTTAGTGTATTCGTCGTCCATGCCGAGGGCAAATGGTTCGAATCTGACTGGAGGCGATCGAGTCACCCGGCTGTAGAAATAGGCATCCCAATCCTTCTTGAGTTAGGAAGAGAAAGATAGCTTGACCTGATGTGACCACATCACCCTCTTGTATGTCAACAAGTAAAAAAAAACATGAACAAAACGTCATTTGGCCCAGGTGTCTCTAGAGCATAATGGTTCTGCTGTCTTTACATCGTGTCTTATGTCTTATGAGGTTATGGGCATATATATATATATATATATATATATACATATACATATATATGGGCTGTTGGTGGAAGAAGATGGAGGTGTATGGTTCAGTTTTACAAAAAGGAAGAAAGAGTGAGGAAAGTGGATAGAAACAAGAACAGCAAGAAGCAAGATGAGCACATACAAATGAAGAACATACAGCAATCCAATATTACAGTAATAATCTTTTATCAAACATCACATACAAAAACAACACAACAGATTAAAAAAATGGAGAAAAAGTCTCGAGTTTTCAGGGAATGAACAAGAAAACATGAACCTTTCTGAGAGGACGAACAAGAAAACATGAACTTTTCTGAGAGGACGAACAAGAAAACATGAACCTTTCTGAGAGGACGAACAAGAAAACATGAACTTTTCTGAGAGGACGAACAAGAAAACATGAACCTTTCTGAGAGGACGAACAAGAAAACATGAACTTTTCTGAGAGGACGAACAAGAAAACATGAACCTTTCTGAGAGGACGAACAAGAAAACATGAACCTTTCTGAGAGGACGAACAAGAAAACATGAACCTTTCTGAGAGGACGAACAAGAAAACATGAACCTTTCTGAGAGGACGAACAAGAAAACATGAACCTTTCTGAGAAGATGAACAAGAAAACTGGAACGTTTCTGAGAAGATGAACAAGAAAACTGGAACGTTTCTGAGAGGATGAACAAGAAAACTTCAAATCTCTTCATCTGAAGAGATCTCCCTCTCTTCCTTCCCACCCTCCCTACCACCCACCATACCTCCTACCACGTGCACACCCACATCCACACCCACATGGGAGGAGATAAAGACCGATAATTAATGAGAAAGCACCCACCCCGCGTTGTTATCGATGAAAAATGTCAGTACTGCCTGACAATCGACAATAGGTGGCTTTAAGTACGTTCGACTTAGAAGGGATAAAGTTTTCGTCTTGGATTTTTTTATTCTTCTGTTTTCTTACTTTTTTTTTCTTCTAGTATCTTATTATAAAGAGCTGGCACTAGGAAAAATGAAGGGAGAACAAATGGAATCAGAGAATATTTTGCTTTTAAAACAAAACGATGCCTTTTCCTTCGCCTCTTCCTCCTCTTCCTTCCTTCTTCTTCTACTTCTGCTTTGTTTTTTTTTATTTATCAATTTTAATGTTTTCGATCACCAGTTTGTAGCATTAGTTTGATTTCTTTGCTGAGAATACCTAAGCATCGCTTAATGCACTGACACAAGATTGTCAAGCGAAAACAGGTTGGAGGAGGCTGTGTGAGTGGGAGGGAATGTTATATTGAAAAAAAAACTACCTACGGGGCTCTTGTAAATAGGGTACCTGACTCTTCCGTGTTTAGGAATCTGCCTCTGACGTTAGACAGTGCCTGCTTACTTGGCAAGAAACACTAGAGTACACAGAGCGCATGATGATGATAGATGACAACGAAAGATGGCTGCCGTGAATTCGAGATGACAGTGAGTTATCCTGTCATACCTAGACGGTTGTTCCTTGTACTGCAGTTGAGAATTCGGTTCGGAGTTAAGTCTCTTATTATTTTCCTTTCTCTAAAATCTGCAGGCGAAGATGCTGTCCTGTTAGGCAACCAGCGTGCCATAGCTGATATGCTAGCGTCAGGGTTAGCTCTACCAGAACATTGACTAAGTGGATCTCTATCGCAGCTGTGATACTGCTATGACATGCCCTGGTTCAAAGTGGAAGAGAGGCTGTATCGTGGCTACTTTGTGGTTCAGTAACTGCGACGTCAGGGGCAGTTTCCGGTGATGCCCGCTGGGAAGGTTTGCTCGTGACGCCAGCTAAGAGGGCTTGCCTGTGTGTTGCTCGCTGGAAAGCTTTGTGACGTTATCTGAGAAGGTTTGCTTGTGATGCTTACCGGGAAGGTTTGTTTGTGACGCCAGTTGTAAAAGGTTTGCATGTGATGCTAGCTGAGAAAGTTTTCTTGTCATGCTCGCTGGAGAAGGTTTGCCAGTAGCGCCAGATGAGAAGGTTTGCTTGCGATGCTCACTGGTAAGGTTTGTTTACGACGTCATCTGAGAAGATTTGCTTCTGGCGCACGCTGAAAAAAGTTTACTCTGATGCTTACTCGCTAGGAGAAAAGTTTGCTTGCGATGCACACTGGGAAGGTTTTCCTTTGATCACTGGGAAGATTTCGCGAGCAAAAGAAAATTTACTTGTGATTATTGTCATTTGGAAGGTTTGCCTTCGAGGTCGCTTTAACAACATGAGACTGATGCCCGCTGAATGGGTTTGTCTCTGACATCCATTGGTAAGGTTTTACACTAGCGCCATTTGCTGTTATGCACACATGAAAGGTTTCCCCATGATTCAGGCTGGGAAAGGTTTGCTTCTGACCTGGCTGGGAAGGTACGGTGCTAAGGTTTTTCTCTAGTGTCCCCCTGGGAAGGTTTTGCTTCTTTTTCCTGCGGTTATAAGGCCCGCGGATGGGGTTTGCCCTTTCATGCCCTGGGGTAGGATGTTGATGTGCAGGATTCCAGAATATGAAAGCAGCCATGATAACATCATGTCATGATCATCTAGAACCAGCATCGCTGTAACTAACAGAAGACCAAAATAGCTCCCTTCCATACAACAAGAATAGCTATTAACTAGGTATCTTCTTCTTCTTCTCCTCCTCCACCTCCTCCTCCTCCTCCTCCTCCTTCTTCTTCTTCTTATTCTTCTTCTTCTTCAGCTTTCCAAGCCATTAAGGCTCACTGCCTCAGATAAAGTTCGCCTCCAATCCTCTCCATTCCAAATTTTGTCTTTCCATTTTGTGACACCAATTTCTTTTATATCCTCTCCTATGTTGTCTTTATCTGCTTCGCAACACTATTCTTTTTTACGGAGATTGGGTTGTTGGTCCTACGCTCCAACCCCCCAACCTGGAGGACCAGGTTGCAGGTTTCGCCTGACCCCTACCTGCGCAGACCTTCCCGGCCTGGCTTGACCTGGCAGTAGTAAAACTCTCGCTGGGATAGCTCTGGGGATTGTCAGGGGACACAAGCTGTCACGCCACAACAAAGCACCCGCACCATGTGGCAGATAAACTAGTTATATAAAGAAACAAAACTAGACACTCCATCGAAAATATCATACTCACTAATATAACAAAACAGCTGAGAAACACATAAATGACTTTGAATGTAAATGCTACAGAAGAGTCCTTCAAATATCATGGACACAAAAAAGAACAAATATATCCATACTACAAGAACTTAATATTGAAGAAGGTTACTGGTTTAAAAAAAAATTGAACAGAGAAAACTGAAGTATTTTGGACATATTAAACATCATGAGAGTTTGGAGAAGACAGTCTTGGAAGGATAGATAATGGAAAAGAAAGAGTGGAAGACCAAGGAGAACATGGCAAGAACACAATGTTGATGATTTGCGAAACGATGCATCAGCAGCAGGGCATCTTGCTCACAACCGACAGGCCTTCAAGATGGGACATAAGGGACATGCTAATGAATGAATGAATGAATGTGACCCTGTACCTCGTGAGGCATGATGTTTGATCACGCCCATCTTCCCGTTTCTGCCCAACATTAAAATCTCCCCTACTAGAATACTCCCCAATTTTTGTACAGTTTCTTCGTGGAAATAGTTATTTGTTCACTGCAAGAAGACAAAAAAAATCTATACCCACGACAAACGTTTGCTATCGGTTGTCAGACTAAGCCGTCTACATTCTTGCACTCTGCATAGATGACAGCAATCACGCAGATAGTGTTAGCACGCGTATAGTTCGTGTAAATATACATTTCTGTATAAATATACAGTTCTCCTGGCCCGAGGATGATTGAAGATATTAGAGGTTTTCATTTGACATTTACTTTAGAAAAAATATATACAGTATGTAACATGTGGTTCTTTTAATTGTGCGAATGCACTTGTCTTAGGTTACAGACTTTGTAAGATTATAGACAGACAGACGGACGGACGGACGGACGGACGGACGGAGAGACAGACAGACAGACAGAGAGACAGACAGACAGACAGACAGATAGATAGATAGATAGATAGATAGATAGATAGATAGATAGATAGATAGATAGATAGATAGATAGATAGATGAAGAAGAAAAAGATAATGATAATAATGAATATGACGATGATGAAAGAAAAAGAGGAGGAAGGATATAGGAAAATAGTACAAAAATGTGAGAAAAAAAGATGAGAAAAGACTACATTTTTCCTAGATGAGATTGAATGTACAAAATAGATTCTCTCTGCCTCATCTTTACTTTCTCTCTTTCTCGTATCATTCATTCATTCATTTTTTGCCTCTCTAACAGCGCTCCTGTAGGCCTCTCGGTTGTGAGCAAGATGGCCTGCTGCTGATGCATCCATTTGCAGATCATCAACGATGTCTTGCAGTCATCTTCGCCTTGGTCTTCTTCTCTTTCCATTATGTACCCTTCCAAGACGGTCTTCTCTATATTATAATGACGTTTAATGTGTCAAAATTATTTAAGTTTCTCTCTTTAACCCTCTTTACTAGCCAGCCTTCTTCAATATTAAGTTCTTGTAGTATGGATATATTTGTTCTTTTTTGTGTCCATGATATTTGAAGAAGAATTCTTCTGTAGCATTTGTATTCAAAGGCATTTATGTGTTTCTCAGCTGTTTTGTTAAATGTCCAATTCTTGTAGCCAGTCTGTTTCACTCCACCTCTCTCATATAGAGGCAGCAAATAGTAGCAATAATAAATTGTAGCTAAAGCAAAGAGCCCCAATAATAACTTGTAGAGAAAGCAAAGAGCCACAATAATAACATGTAGAGGAAGCAAATAATCGCAATGATATCGTGTAGAGAAAGCAAATAGTAGCAATAATATCGTGTAGAGAAAGCAAATAGTAGTAATAATATCGTGTAGAGAAAGCAAATAGTAGTAATAATATCGTGTAGAGAAAGCAAATAGTAGTAATAATATCGTGTAGGAAAGCAAATACTATCAATAATATCGTGTACAGAAGGCAAATAGTATCAGTAATATCGTGTAGAGACATTAAAGAGCCACAATAACAACGTGTAGAGAAAGCAAACAGGTAGCAATGATAACGTGTACAGAAAGCAAACAGCAGTAATAATAATGTGTAGAGGAAGCAAAGAGCCACAATAATAACATGTAGAGAAAGCAACTCATTCATTCATTCTTTCATTTGCATGTCCCTGGCGGAACTTTGCCTCCTAAGCAGCACTCCTGTAAGCCTCTCGGTTGTGAGCAAGATGGCCTGCTGCTAATGCAACCATTTGCAGATCATCAACGATGTCCTGCAGCCATCTTCGTCTTGGTCTTCCTCTCTTTCTTTTTCCCATTACGTATCCTTCCAATACGGTCTTCTCTAAATTATCATGACGTTTAATGTGTCCAAAATATTTAAATTTTCTCTGTTTAATCCTCTTTACTAGCCAGCCTTCTTCAATATTAAGCTCTTGTAGTATAGATATATTTGTTCTTTTTTGTGTCCACGATATTTGGAGAACTCTTCTGTAGCACTTACATTCAAAGCATTTATGTGTTTCTCAGATGAAAGCAACTAATAGCAGTAATAATAATGTGTAGAGAAAGCAAAGAGCCACAATAATAACATGTACAGAAAGCAACTAATAGCAGTAATAATAATGTGTAGAGAAAGCAAAGAGCCACAATAATAACATGTACAGAAAGCAACTAATAGCAGTAATAATAATGTGTAGAGAAAATAAAACAGCAACACTGAGAGCGAACATAAACGTAATTTCAGAGCTACTAAAATAAAAACTTATCTTGTCACGTGACATCTTCTTACCGTGCTGTGAAAATATCGCCCGAGACATGAACAAAATGTGAAAGGAATGAAAATTAAGAAATCAAAACATCAATAGCCTGAGATGAGCAGACACCACAGATCTGATAGCACAAAGTGAGATCAGTCTGAAGAAACTAGTGAATGCTGTTATCTAAGATGGCAATAACATAGTTAAATATAACAGCATAAAAGAAGCAGCGGTGCAGAGTATACAAGTAAATGTAAGAATAAGGCCTTCTTTGTATAAAATTTGCGAAGAAAAACGTTTCCAGACTAAAACTATTCTAGAGTATACGTGTACAAATTTTCTGGGATAAAACTATTCTAGAGTATACCTGTACAAAACTTTTGAAGTAAAACTATACTAGAGTATACCTGTACAAAGTGAAAGGAACAAGTAAAGAAGGAAAAGAGTTGTTATTGTTACTTGAAATCGCTTTTTTTTTGGTGCTAATTTTCTTCTTCTTCTTCAGTCGCCATAAAAATGCGAGCTGGTGTTTTTTTTTGTAGCCGACGCTGTGGAGATGTTGAGGCACAGCATCGTGTAGGATTGGGAGTGGGTCACGGCAGCTATTTTTTTCAGCGCCTGGACGCAGCTAACAAGCAGGGAGTTACAATACTTCTTTAGCAGACTCCACCACCACGAGGACCACGGCGATCCTTCACTGGTTAGCAAGGCAAGGCATGTTACTGGGGGGTATCAATGGAGGGGTGGGAGATGGTCTTGGTTACCCTTGCTTGACAAACCCTGGCGCCAGCATGTCAGCTTTGCTTGGCAAACCCTAGCGCCAGCATGTCAGCTTTGCTTGGCAAACCCTGGCGCCAGCATGTCAGCTTTGCTTGGCAAACCCTGGCGTCAGCATGTCAGCTTTGCTTGGCAAACCCTAGCGCCAGCATATCAGCTTTGCTTGGCAAACCCTGGCGCCAGCATGTCAGCTTTGCTTGGCAAACCCTGGCGCCAGCATGTCAGCTTTGCTTGGCAAACCCTGGCGCCAGCATGTCAGCTTTGCTTGGCAAACCCTGGCGCCAGCATGTCAGCTTTGCTTGGCAAACCCTGGCGCCAGCATGTCAGCTTTGCTTGGCAAACCCTGGCGCCAGCATGTCAGCTTTGGTCTGTTGATTGCTAAAACGGACCAACGTCAAGAATCTATTCGGATATAAGCCATTCCTGCCCTGCGACATTTCTGAAAAGCCAAGACACTTCTTGCATTGGAGAACGTCCTACGGGCCACAGTGGTTGGCAATTCCACAAAATGACCTCAGCACGGGGTTTAGTGTCCCAGTTAGACGCCATGTTGAAAAGTGTGTTGAGAACACAGAAGGTTACACACGCTGCTGGTAACAACAGGTTGATCTGAAATTCTTTCATTGTCAAGTTTTGATTCTGACAGTTAAACCTTTTTCATCTACCTTTTGTATACCTATCTTCATTTCGGTATGAATTATCTCAAGCGTAACAGGCAGAGAATGGACAAGGGCGACATTGCTAAAGCCGATTTGGACAGACAGAGGGAAAATAGAGAATGGAAGAACAATGTAATTGTGAAGAGACTGCTGGAGCTAGGACAGATTAAGGGTGCAGGTAGGAAATATGAACTGTGCGGCAGAAAACGCATCGTAAACAACCAACACTTGATGGGAGCTATCAGCAAACACGCTCTTGGGTGGATGCTGCGGCATGCGGGCGGGGCATATATAAGGGCTATCCTGAATGCAGTGACGCCAGAGTCTGATTTTGAACCTGTGAACCTTTTATCATGGGAACATTCCTGATTGCCTACTAAATTAATTAAACTAGGATACCGTGAATGCTAAAAATTCCTGGTTGCCTATTAAATGATTAAATTAGGATAACTTGAATGCTGAAAAATAAAATTTTGTGTGATTTACTTCTAAAATATTTATTAGCTTCAGACAATTGTTTTACATTGTGTGACGGGAATAGATAGTTACCCACTTTATCTCCATGTTTTAGAGTTAATCAAGAAGCATGATTCGATTCCTGTACCATAAAACTCAAAACCCACATAACCCAGAATTTCATTCCAAACTTTTGAATACTTCATGAAACTTGGTGTTAGAAATGTACACTTAGACTGGTGTACATTGCTCAACAGATACTTCTAGAGGCGTCACTGAGAGAAATTAGTGAATGGAATGTTGTTTAGAAGGCTCTAGTGGCAACTCGAGTATGCCCTTCTCATTATAGTCATATGAGACCTGCCTCAGTCATATGAGATTTGTCTCAGTCATATGAGACCAGCTTCAGTCATATGAGACCTGCATCAATACAGTCATATGAGACCTGTCTCAGTCATATGAAACCTACATCAATACAGTCATATGAGACCTGCCTCTGTACAGTCATATGAGACCTGTCTCAGTTCAATCATATGTGACATGCCTCAGTTCAGTCATATGATATCTGCCTCAATAAAGTTATATGAGACCTGCATCAATACAGTCATATGAGACCTACTTCAATGCAGTCATACGAAACCTTAAAACAGTCATGTATACCAAATTTAGTACAACTATAACCAGCCCTGTCTCTGTATACAGTCATACAAACAAACAAACAAAAATCATGTCATGCAATCATATGCTCCAACTAATTCGCATAATCCTTTGGGCTCTAAATTTTTTTCTAATGAATTACTTCCAGCAAAGGCGCAGAGTAAATGAGTTATCGATTATAAAATCTGCCGCTAAAGCTCATTGTAGTCGAGCATGAAAGATCTAGGGCCTGCAACATTTGTTCTACAAAAGAAATTTGAGGCGGGCTATGATAGGAAACGGTAGTCATTTGTTCCTCTCACGAAGGTTTGTCAAGGGTTTTGTTTCTCCATTCGCTATTGGGTGGTTCTGTTGTTGTTTTGGTCCACGTGATAGCTTAAAGACAAAGACTGATTAACTGACGTTGCCCAATGAAGAGACAGTGTGTGTTGGTGTGTGTGGGTGTGGGCTTGTGTGTGATAAAGAATCGAAAAATATATAGCAATTTAAAAATTACACGGTATTCACAACGAATGGAAGCTGATGCAATACAAAAGGTTCGCAATGGCTGACGGGTAGCTCGAACATGCGTAGCGCAGCGCTTGGTTCAGAATTCGTGCAGAACTGCAGCGGTGTTGAACAATGCGCCGTGGTGAGATTTCTTTGGACAGAGGGCATGAAGCTCTGTGGAAATTTTCTGTAGGATTTTGGGTCATTACCATAGCGAAACAGCGCAACGTAGCTTATAGAGAAACTGAAACATGCAGTTCACAGCATAAGAAGAGGAATGCTGTCAAAAATAGTCTTGGTGTATCATGACAATGCACGTCCCCATACAGGAGTGGAGACAGTGCAGCAGCTTGGGGGGGGGGGGAGGTCTTAACCTTTTCCTCGTGCTATTTACAGCTTTGATCAGGCGTCAAGTGTTTATCACGTCTTCGATCAAATTAAAGATGCTGTACGCGGCCAATTGGTCACCTCTGATGATGAGGTCTAGCGGGTGCAGCCACTGGATTCGGGAGCAGTAGAAAGGTTTCTTTCTTCCAAGGAATGAATAGGTTATAGATCGAGAAAAGAAATGCATGGACCTACAGGAAGACTGTCTGGAGAAGTGTGATGTGACCGCTACGTATAATTTCTGACAGTTAATGTTACTAAAGGTTCAGCGTTTTTACTTCTTTATTTTCCCTCATGTACACATACAGGATACATAGACAGCTGGGCACATGGCAGATCAGGGCTGTCCACATAGAGGCTGACGAGGTTTTTTTCCGGCCCGCGAAGTTATTAGCAAATGTGATTTATTTTATTAAAATTTAAAAAAAAACCGCGGAAAAACATTTGAAATATTTTTAAAAGACAAGAAAATCTATTTAATTAACAAATTAACATTGTCTTCACAACTGTCGGGGTTTTTTGTCATTTTTATGCATGTTGGCAAAAAACTAGTTGATTTAAATGGTTGATTTTCATATACAGCAGTGGCTCTTGTGGCCATTGAATTTGGGCATCCCAGAGACGGACAGACAGACCAACAGACAGAAAGACAGACAGACAGACAGACAGATTGAAAAGTTCGCGGCATAAGGTACAAATACTTGAAACACACAGTTGATATTAAGCACATTTGTAGATCAGGTTAATGTAAGATTAAACACCAAGTTTCAAGAAATTAACTGCAACCAATTTTTTTTAACAGGCTACTGAAGTGATAAGGGGTGGCAGAAAATTAGAAAATAGATAAAATTTCTCATAGAGCAGTCATTCGCTACCTCTGAATCGAGGGCTTATCATCGAAGGAGATCCATGAGGATATGGTAGAAACTCTAAGGGAGAGTGCCCCTTCTTACAGCACAGTGAAGAAATGGGCAGCTCAATTCAAACATGGAAGGGAGAGTCTGGAAGATGATCCCCGTCCAGGAAGACCAAGAACGATAACCACCGATGAAACTATCGGCAGAATCCATGATATGATAATGAAGGATCAACGACTAACTGAGTGGTACATTGCTACTGA